>JAQJVK010000049.1:1166003-2366003 GCA_035578135.1 Flexamia atlantica | reverse complement strand
TTTCAGCTTTTGTTTGGGTCTTAGCCATAGAAATTCGCAGGAATTTTATACTGTATAAATGTTTTAGTGTTGTAAGCCAAATAGAATGGGAAGGGAAAGTTTATTAAGTGGGAAAGTTTATTCGGATGAAGCCAGTCGTTCGAAAATAAAGCCTTGGACCCTGCACGCCGCGTCCCACCCAGTCTTCCTCTCACATTAGTCCTGCTGAGTCTGTTTCGACTGAGGAAATGTGATCAATTACTTTAATACCATTTATTTACAATTCCCTTTTCCAAAGAAACGTTGTATGGAATTTTAATCGTTGTGTTGGGGCTTTTTAAAATACATTTACGAATATTGAGAACACCTCTGAGTTGACGATAGTAGTATCGAAGTTTTTATTCGTATTATATTTATTATGATCGTTATTTTGGCCTACAGTATGATGCCTTCTATAGACTCTCTTATTTATTTTTCATTAAAGTTCAATGTTAAATTGCCTGCTAGACATGTTTGGTTGATGCAGTTAGTTACGAAGAGGTGCTGCTTGTTCAGGATTAAGACGAATTACGTCATGACAGATGGAGCTGTCCGCATCAATCACAAGAAACATTAATTACGTATTATGTCGAAAAAATAAGAGATAATATAAATTACTATTTTAGAATAAGATACATGAGCTCATGTGTTTTTCCGCCAGGGTTATAAATTAAAATGTTGAAAACACGTTAGTATGTTTTAAGGTCTGATTTAAGTTTAACATATGTTCTCTTGTATTGAATGTAATAAGAAGATAACATTTAAAAATATAATTTCTCGTTTATAAATTCATTGATACAAATTACTTTGGTAAAAGTAACAAAGAAAAAACATGTTTTGACAACTGGATTGGTACTACATGTAATAACATGGCGTATCTGTTTCCAAGGTTCAATGTAACGTTTGAGTGCAAAAGATAGGTGAGTTTTTATTCGGTACAGAACACTGGTAAACCGAGAAAGGTAAATATGTTTTTATAATCAAAATGTAAATTATTTCGCATCTTATGTAACGTCTGATACATATAACTTTTGCACATACTGTGAGCATTGGCCTCATGTGCCTTACAACTATTGAGCTGCATAAACGTCGATATAGAATGAGTTTTTAGAATTAATAAAAGAGCCAAAAGCGACTAACTCATTAACTGAATGAATGTTACTTGTTTCCCAGAAATATAATCCAGTTTTTAAAACAGCTCCACCAAAAAAGCTTAATTGTGTAGATTGTTCAGTTCAAAGCAGAGGACAATATTATTTAATTAGAATTTTATACAACAATTTTTTTTAATCATATACGTAATAAAAACCGGTAAAATCTTATATATATTATTATTCAAAAAATTCAGTCAAGCCAGGGCAAGACTAATTTTGTGAGCAGAGTTCAGAGAAGTTGAGCATGTTTCCAAACCACATCCGCTGGTGCCGGCCGAGCGTCGCTGATTCGTGGAACTTGGTTTATTTAATTTAACATTTTAAAGTCTTGATGTGTAGCTTATTGTCCAGTAAAAGTGGAATAATAGCAAACTAAAACAGAAGTGCATTAAGAAAAGACAAAGTCTATAGGCTATAGTTTTAGTTTATAATTATCTTCATTAGATAGACTTTGTTTAGATTTGATATACTACAGTTTTCAGTTTAATATTATTCCTCTGTTACTTGGCAATAAGTAATACATCACGACTATGGCATTATTAAATTATATTAACCAGTTTCACGAGTCAGAGAACGGTTGACCCCACCAGCTGATGCGGTTTTGAAACATGCTTATCTGAACTCTATTCACAAAATTAGTCTTGCGTTGGCTTTATATTGTTATTCTTAGTTATGTTTAAGGTTCAAACAAAAGACAAAGTATTCTGAATCCAAGAAAGTTTTAAAGAACCCTGCGCCGATGGTACATGACCTAGAGAACCCTGTGCCGATGGTACATGACCTAGAGAACCCTGTGCCGATGGTACATGACCTAGACGACGTGTGGACAGCAGTAGCACTTTTGACTCTCATAATTTCAAACTCTATATTACTTACAAAATCGCTCCTGCAAAGAACAAAATCATTTCAGTTCTGTGAATACCTCATTGTATGATGAAGTATTTCGTTTATAAAATGTAAAATATTATATAATACCAATGCGTTCTTATGAAAGCTTTCGCCTTTATTGCATTTATAACGTATCAATACCCCCGTTACAGCAGGCCTGCATACTCAGCGAATTTCAAATGCAAAACAACATATTTCAATCCAAAATAGCGAGATTTTACATGTTTTTAAAAGCTCCATAAGAATAACATTGGAAATTAGAATGCAGGTTTGCTGCTACGGGTATATTAAAACTGGGTGGCTTTAATCTAATATTTAGTAGATCTGAACTAGAAGAAGCCATTTACCAAGTTTTATACAGATATGTTGAGAAATAAGCGAGATATAGAATTTTTCTTATTCCCCTTAAGGTTAACATTGGGGCAACGTACTGTGTTTACCACTTTCAATATCTCGGTAACAAATGGACATAGAGCAGTAATTCAAGATACCAAATTGTTTATTTTTTTGAGCTTAATTAAACGGTGCCAAAAAATTGTTTTTTTTTCTATGTAAAAAACTCAAAAAACACATTTTGTGGGGGTTTACCCCCGTTTACCCCCCCTTCCCGTATCCGATCGGGCTGGTTTTCGAACTCGTCCGAATAATTACTACTTTACGTGTCTGTGCAAAATTTCATTCAGATTGGACCATTTTTACGGCTGCTATCGTGCTTAAAGACACACACACACACACACACACACACACACACATACACACACATATATATATATAAAATTTGTTTTAAACTAAAAGAATTAAAACAAAAACATTTTCCAGCTCAAATAAGTTGTTAATATTTCGAATAATTACATCGTTTTCTAAAGAAAGCTGGATAAGGCTAATATATATATATATATATATATATATATATATATATATATATATATATATATATGTATTTATATTATTTTAGTTAACATTATTAAGTTAAGAAACAAAGTAACCTTTTTGAAACATTTTATATGTATGTATGTATGTATGAAAATGAACGAATAGTGTTTTTTGCTTCTGGTGGCCCCAAAACGAATAGTTATCATGTTCTCGGGCTTAGGTCTTACCATGAGTACTACGGTAACAGCTTCTTTCCGACAGGGGAAATTCGCTAAAATGAGCTATCTATAAAACATAAATAAATTGATGTTTTTTATGAGGTAATGAAGATTATAATTTAATTTTAGGTCGAATACGTGGATGCCTTATTAACTTGACTTACATAATGTTTAAGTTTCAATGGAAACATCAGGCAAACAGACAAAACTGGGAATTGAGCCAGAAACTGAGCCACCTACCCTATTTCCAGGAACCACCATTCCACTTAGGGTTGGCTTTGAGTCAATATCGTGTTAGCAACACTGTTGTATCTTCGAGCTTATAATTTTCTGGAATATTTCTGACACAACATCATTTAACGGGGGATACAAATGCCTCCGTACTCTGTATTTAAACAGAGATTAATAACACTGAGTGATATAATTAAAACTTACCTGTATTTTATTCATTTTATCTCATTTTATACAGTATAAATATATATAACAAAACTAAGATTATGTGTCTGCAGTCACGTCTGTTCTTACGAGATGATTTTTATTAAATATGAGAGTGAAAATTAAGATGAGCTCAATTTCTGAAAACTTGCAGGATTGTGTTCAACAGTTTTTACAAAGACCTGCTACCTTTAAAGTATTGAGGGGGAAGGCTCAAAGCAATAATACAGTTACCCTGCAATACTTACGGAGGTCACATACAGAAGACCGTCAAAGAAATGTATCTTTCAACGCACAAACGTGTCTGCAAGTTTACACGAGACATGATTCACGCTTAAACATGAGAAGTGGTAACTTAAAGCACCTTCTATAATAGTATGCGTTTTTAGTTTGTGTAAAAGAACATTTTCATATGAATTACGTTAATTTATATAAAGTTTGTAATACGGACTTGTATAATTATCGTTGTTACAGTAAAAGCATAATATTACTATTATTATTTAGTAATTTATAAACATCTTTCATTTAGCTAGTCTATTATTTAGTGTATATTATATTTTATATAATAAAATAAGAGCTTAACTACTTTAATAGGTAAAACTAAAATCAGTAGAAAAAAGAGCAAACAAAGATACACTTTTAATTTTAACGTTATGTCACCTCAACACGGCAATATGCTGCAGAGGACGCTATCCATTATGTACTTCTGTAATTAAGATTGTCTTTTTTGTAATTATAGTTTGTATTTGATTGTAACCTACAATATATTGTGATAATGTAATGTACATAATGGAAAATAAATTATTTATTTATTTATTTAGATTATCCTATATTCATATAAATTATTTTATTTATGCTGTCATAAAGCTTAAAGAAAATTTATTAAAATAGAGAAAACACATGAAAATACAACGCGTCATATGAGTATAATATTGATATATTAGTGATCACTTCATGTAATTATTGATTCTTGATACAGGGACACATGACACGACATATTATATTTTTAATTTCGTAAGGCGATTCTTTGCGTCAAACTTGTGGGCGTCTGGCAAATCGTAGAAAGATGGGAGAGGTCTCTATTCCGTGATGGCGGAAAAAATAATGAAATTGCTTGAAATTCACGAGGAGACGAGAAATAACGTACAATATCTGCCATTTAAAAACATTGGATCTAAAAACGTCTGCTTTGTTTACACAAAACATATGATGCTGATACTTGATTGAAAACCATGTTGTAGGCTAAATATCAATATAAGGTAGATTCAGTTTGCTCTGAAGGTATTTCGTACTATAGTCTAAGGATAGTAAATAAGGATTGTTTGTATATATTGTATTTGTATGTTTGTATATATTGTAAATATATTGTATTTCACTAGATATGAGCAATGAATAAATCATACGCCGAGAAAAAAGTATTATAAAAATTGAATATGTAAAAAAATATTTCAAGCAAGCACACTGCTGATACAACGTTGTGATGGTTTGACAAGGGACCCAGCCGCCACTGCTAATTACGCTAATTAATTAATTATCCTAACTAATCTGTCTGTCTTAGTCAGTGGCCGGGCATACCAATTAATTTCACCCCTCCTACACACGCACGTTATTCGTTATTTTTATTTACCTAAAAATAAACTATAATTAGTTGTTAGATAACTAAAAGTATTATTTGTATACTTATTTAAAATTAGCAAGTGATCAAACTTAATTTCCTCCCTTATGTCATTAGTTGATGAATCTGTTAGATGTTAAAGAATTAAAACTCTTGATTTTCGCTCTCTGAAACATATTATGATTGTGTTTTAAAATTTGAGAGGGGTTTCTAGCACAAACGTGGCACTAACGTAAACTTACCGAACGTTTTCAAAAACAAATTTAATTTAAGTTCATGATTAGTCAATTGGTATATGACTATAAGCATAGCCGCCTTTAAAGAAGGCCGCGGCGTGGTAGAATTGGCAACGCCGCGAGAGGAGTCGCGTAGCGTCAGCCGGCCCATATGATATCATGGCGGATGCGCGTCGCTCGCTCGTTGGATCGCTATTTTAACCAGTTTTTAAGAATAAACACTTCCAAATTCTTAGCCATATGCCTAGTTATTGTGTAGTGCCTGGTTGCAAGTCAAATTATAAGTCTGCGATAAAAAATGAGTGTTGTATTTCCATATTTTCATTTCCAAAGGATTGATCATTTTCATTTACAGATTGTGGTCTTACTATTTTAAGTTTAATTTGTGATAACAACAGCATCAATCGTGTAGTTTTTAAAGAAGTAACCAAAACATCTGAGAGCAATTACTACTTTTATGCTAACGAAAGTAAAAACAAAACTTTCGTAATGTATGACACTGTGCATATTTTTAAGAATATTAGAAATAACTGGCTGAATTTGACCAATTTTTCTAAGTCATTTTTCATACCTGTATGGGAAAACGTAGATACATTTTTAAGTGGAGATTTAAATAATTCACATGCTAATGAGCTAAGTTTTGAATTTGAGGATGTAACCAAAGCCTCATTCATGAGTATCAGAGATCTTTACAGAAAAGAGACTAATATGTTAGTAAAGTCATCACCTAATTTGACGTTTTAAACTGTGTACCCGAACTCATTGAAAGACAGAAAATGTAGTCGTGCATAAAAATTACAGAAAATTGAAAATACTCTCTTAGGCTATATTAGTATTCATTTCATCGCTTAACTTTAGTCCGTTTTAATAAACGTTAAGTGTTTTGATTTGTAATTCATTTAACAAATATATTTTATTCTTTTGTGTAAAATTAGGTTTTTTATTAAATATTCCCAATAGCCACTATATATATACTTTCTAGCATAAAAAAGTATTCAGCTCAAGAGTTAATTAATGAACGACCACTGTCACAGTCTGATGGAAAAGGTATTGCGGTGGCCCTCGCAGCGCCAGGCGCTCGAGGCGGAGTGACTCCACTATGCCTTTTGATTGCAGCGTTGCCAGTTCGAACGCCGCGGCCTTCTTTAAAGGCGGCTATGCTATAAGTTTTAAAGCAAAAATCGTTATTTAATTCAAACCAATCAGTGATAAGGCAATTTTTCGTATATTAAAGTATTTTGCATTGATGGAATCTGGTAAAAAGTAACGTACTTCTTAATTATAGATGTTACGTAAAATAAGGTACAATTTTCGCATTTTCCGTCAATATTTATATTTTGTAATGAAGTATAACTACAGAAGAATTTTTTACACGTGTGAACTTTGTATTCTTTCAGCTTTGTCAGCTTGCAACCACCAATTATGTAGGAAAACTATGTTAGAATCAATCATGTCTCCTGGGATGTGTCAAGCAAGGCTTTGTAACAGCCAAAAGCTATTCGACAATGGATTATGTAACTACAATGAAAGTTTTTCAATTTCACTACCTCCTAAAAACAGGTAAGATTATGATATGATTATCTACCTATTTATTGAACTATATTGCAGTAGAGTACTGAATTATAAATGACTAAATATTGTTTTGAATAAGAAAGCTTGATATAATTTGTAAAAGATTCATTTAATTATATATCTTTTCAAGAATAGTAATTTAAGATATACTTTTTAAAGTATAACACAATTTTAATATTGCAAAAAGGATAAAAAAGAACCTGTATTTTATGTTTCAGACATACTTTTCTAAATGAGCCAATCGACGTTTACATGGACACATTACAAACAGACTCCTGTCAGGGGTGTTACGGGTCCATCCATCTATCACAATGAAATCTGTTCTGCAACAAGAACATAAACAAATTGGAATATTACTTTTTTATTGGTTTTCAATAATGATTTAAAAATTTAAAATACTGCCCAGAAGCAACTGTATTTACAGCAAAACAAACTACAGGCGGTGCCGAGTAGTGTGGCTTACCCCCCTATAAGACTAATGTTTATTTTAGCATTGGGCTTATGGACGGCCCGTCCTATGTTATTTGACTTAGGCTGTACAACTGGGGTAACGCAACCCGGTCGAATTTTGTACAGTAGGAATACAGTGTAACCGGATTTGCAATAGTGTCTAGTGAATGTCTACAAACACTCTTTGATTTGCTTTTACTAACCCCTAAGTGTATTTAGTTTTAAATATGTTTTATACCGCTTTAAACATGAAACTATTGTAAGATTTGGTAATTATCCGAAACGACCATGCATTCAACTGACTGCATTTACCATTTAATTGCAGTCAGTTGAATTTTACAATGATAAAATAATGGATTTTGTTGTAAGCCTACTAGGATTAACTAAACCTACATTAGTAAAAAAAAGAGTAGTTGTGGTTTTCCCATCTAATAAACTTACAGTACTCCAGTACTTATGTACTTACAGCAGCTTTCAAAAGAAAATTCGGCAATCGCACTACTATTATTTTACAAAGTTTATATCCTCCATGTACGTTATAAGCATTTATGTTTCTGCTGAGAGCATTATTTTTGATAATTGTTTTTTCTTTTTTTGTTATTATTAATTTCTTTAATTTTGATTACTTTTTCAATTAAACATGCACATGAATGGCAATCGAAGCGTAACGGATTAGTCAACGAGTCCGCTTCCTCCTCACAAAGAGTTTAAATTAAAAACTTCCAAAGCTTCCCTCTGTATTATTTCCAACAATATTATATCGATTACAAAATAGACTTCATCAGTGAACCTCGTCTATAAATAAAAGTTTTGATCTACGCCGAATCCTAAACACTAATGCGCAATTGAAAGTCTCCTATTGAACTGATATCGAGTTTTTGTGTCGAATAAAGTTACAATTCGTAGGTTTGCCGAATGTTCCCAGAATTTGCGGTTTTTTCTAAGGGCTGCGCCCTGCAGCCCTTCAAAGGTTATGTCAATTCAAAACTTATGGAAAACGAAAATGTCATATAAAACATCTTGTTGGGGAAAACACAATTCCATTGTAAATGAGGCTGAAACGGTAATCCAGTATTATTCAGTAAGTTTCTAATGTTAGAGACAGTAAATAAACTCAAAACATTGTACCTTGATTACTAATACGCATTACTATACGGAAGTACTACTATTAAACATGCACAACGAAAGACTTAACATCCGATATGAGAAGAAATACTAGTAAGTACTACTAGAAATAGTAAGTATTACTAGAGATACTAGTTATTTTTATCTAAAATAACCTAGTAAATTTTAATTGAATATTTGGTACGAACCTTTACCACTTAAAAATACTTGTTAATATCTGTATTAAATCATCCGATGCTAAATCAATATATTAAAGAACGTTTGCGAAACAATGCAATTGTTAAGAAAATGAAAGTTATTTAGGATCAGTAATAATGTTTGTTGTTTGATTTTGTTTCTTGTTGATTTTGATTTAGTTTTTTGTTTGTTTACTCCAAAAAGAACCTGTATTGGAGTGGAACATATAACGTCAGGACAAGGTGACCGTGCGCTTGTAGAATTGCATAGTCTGCAGAGTGAGGTAGGCAGTTGCTACAAAATCAGGATTCAAAAATTGTCCCCTCAATATATTGGGCCAATAGAAGCAACAATGATCGAAAAGAATGATTAAAAAATTAATATGCTAAAACCAGTTGGTTAAGGCTTTTTCATGGAAGTTTCATTAAAACAAACGTAATTGTACCTTTGAGGTTAAACAAATTATTATAAAAAAAGTACTAGTGCTACCTACCAATATCAGTCACCAACAAATATGGTCAAATATGGCTTGTAGCAAGCCATATTTAGCTCGTGTCGAATAGTCAAACTATTTAGGCTTACTCTTGAAAGTGCGGTCTTTGGTCTAATTGGTGTTTTAGCTTTAATTTTTGTTGGAGGCAGAAGCAAGATGATTGGTGTAATTCAGGCTCAGGAAAGAGCCTCAGACACGGTGTTTCAAACGAGTTTTCATTTTCCTCAGAGTAAACATATTCTAGATTAAATTTTCAACCACTTCCATTAACATTAACAGAATAATATACCATAAACATGTTTTGTGATTTGTTACTTACAAACATTAGACAAAATAATAGCACTTTACGTAAACATAAATAATGGTTTTTACACAATTTTCTACTGCTCTATCTAGGATTCAGGATTGCCTTCCGATTAAAGCTACAATTGATTCAGCAACATTGTCTTTAATTGTTTGTCAGGATGCAAAAATAACTTTGAAATAAAAAGAGTTCAATGTGTAATGTGACCAGTATTTTTTTATTCATAAACCTTATATTCCGTATAATAAATAAAGTACTACTAGAGAGGGATAACAACTCTGGGAGGAAGATTACCTCAGATCTCCAAAAATCGTACCTCCTTAAAAAAGCTGAGGTTAGTAACGTATATTTTGACGTTTAAACAGGTTTAATAATATAAACTTTAATTGATGTAACATAATGATGATTGAAGGCCTAATTTTGAATTTAACATTAGTGTAATGTAATATTTTTACACATAACGTACTTATGAGGGTCATTAAAAAACATATATTAGTTTAGACCAGTTTATAAAGCTTATTCGAATTCTTTGAAAATAATGCTTTTATGAGAATCATAAAAAAATTATATTAGTCTAGACCAATTTATAAGGCTTATTGAGATTGTTTGAAAACAATGCTTTAACATCAGGTAAGAGAATAATGTCACCAACCGCAAAATCCTAATTAATGTTATTAGAATTTATTGTTATTGTCTTCGTTTGATGAAAATTCATTACTTTTATTTACATGAATTGAAATATTTTTCAATAAGAGGAAAATAGTAAGGGACATGTTTTTCATGAAAAATGAAAGCTAAACTCAGGAAGGAGAAAGTGGAGGGTCTTAATTTTCGCTTAAATGGATTCATTCTTAAAACTTAACCACTTAATAAACTTTACCTGCTCTTTTATTATAATGCCTAGTGTGCTTGAAACTCGCATAAAGACTTTAACGACTCTTCTTAGGTTAGGTGATTTATAAAACTCATTTGAGATAAGTTTTTCATATAAAAAATATCTTAAATACTTAAATTTAAAATAAAACGCGTACATATTTTTAATAAAAACAGTGTCTTAACCTAGATTGAAATAAAGGCATTTCAAAGAACTATTTTGCAAAGGTTTTACTTTTTATACGTTCTATCTAACTTTAGCTTAAATATTGGAGAAATAAAGTACTATTTTTCAGCAAGTTTGTTTGATAATGCATATAACGAACCATTGCCAAGAAAAAGTTAATAAAGTTACACCTTAAGTCGACTCTGTAAATAAATAAAACCCACTGTTTTAGGCATTAGGAACAAAACAAAAAAGTAACTAAACCTAATTTCAACTTCCGATATACTTATTTTTTATGACTGAGTTCGTTGAAAACAACGTTGTAACAGTTAATTTAACAATATTTATCTAAATATACTCAAATTTAAGCCTATATTAAAAAAAACAATATAATAATAATTCATCGTATTAATATTATAAAAATGACACATCAGCAGATAAACGAATGTAAAAAACTAATGCAATATCACTGATTAAAGTTTTTTTACCTTTAGAATTCTTGACATAAAAAATTAGAAAATTTTAATTTAAAATGGAAAGTTAATAACAAAACTCTTAAATGAAATTGTCAGCTTTAAATTAAAATACCATTCTGTAATGATTACCAAACTTTTATGTTAACTATTTAAACTTACACACAATCAAGTAGGAAAAGTTTAAAAAAATTCTGTGTAATGATTTTTTTGTTTCATTCCTAAAATTTTAGACGTATGAATGAGTACCTCGAAATTTCTTTCAAATACCAAGTATTTATTCGATAAATATAGGAAATATACTTAAATGCGTATTTGAAAACGTAATAAAACTAATTTTTAACCGAATGTAATTAGTTTAAATTGAAATGTCATTCTGTAACGACCACTATACATGTAAGTTACCTATTAAAACTTACATATCATCCTACAAAAACAGTTTAAATATGAAACGAGTTTTGGAAACGTAATAAAATGAGTTTGAACTAAAATCAACACTTTGAATTGAAATATTTCTCGGTGATGATTACGGGACGAGTGTCGGTCGGGGCAGCCAAACACAGATCGCACAAGGAGATTAGAGGCATCATTAGCAGCATTACCGAATACGTCAGCGACAACTCCATCAACGGATTTGGCTTATTGTTGGCTTCTTTTGAAGTATAACTCTTTTAAATCTATCGGTTTATATTCTAGTTATTAAATTTAGTCATACATTTTTTAAATAACGGCTTGAAGGCGTTTCCAGTTAATAAATATTCGATTACTTATTGTGTCTTTAATTGTCTATTGATTTGATGAATAAAAAATTTAAGAGATTTGCAAGTTGCCAATACAGCATTTGTTTTTATGAAGCGCTTTTTTATACTTCAGTTTTTTTTTTCGACAGAATGTGACTACCATTAGTTAAAATATATATTTACGTTTGAATACGTGATTCTTTTAGCTTATAGACATAACATTATTGAAGATGATTACTAAACATTGATATGAGGAGTATAGGGTCACTTTCATAGTGACTGATATCCTCAAAAAATGACATTTTAAGTCATATTACAATTGATGACGGACTTGTATGTTGCATATACTACACGATACTTTGGTTTTATAATACCAAAGTACCTAATAGACCAAATTTAATATATGAAGAACTTATCGTAACAAAAAGTAGAAAACCACCTTTCATTTAATTGAGCCATATGCAAGACTCTATTTAATTACATTTTTTTACTAAATTAGGCTGTATACTAATTGGACAAATAAAGAGGTGATGGTGAGGTTAATGACAGTTTTCTGCAGTTAAAACAATAATTTGTTATACCAATCGTGAAATTTGCAATAACCAATAATCCTGTAAGAAATAAATAATAAATTTTACTAACGCTTAAAGTTCATTAAAGGTAAAATAATGGAAATTCTCTTCAATTCTAACACTTCAAAGACGACAGCATAGACAATAGTAGGATTGGTTAACGCTTGCTAATACATTGTTTCTGTGCTTGTACGGAATGAAACAGTGTTCGGTTGAATGTGATTTATTTTGGTTTACTAGATTATCTCACAACGTCAACCAACTCTGGTCTGTGGCTTGGGCTCCGCGGTCTGTAGCTTAGTGGAGCAATAAATATTACTCTGCATTTGTTATCGATATCTTCGGAAAATTCATCATATTCATTTATATTTTCAACATTTTTATAGACGGTATAACCGTACGGTAACACTTGATTCCTGCACGATACGGTTTTTATTGTAAGAGGTTGGTTAACTCTTTTAAAAATTGCATTTTCCCCACCAACATACCATGTTGATCTGTGTGTGAAGCAAAGCTAAGAGTTAGACTGAACAGAACAAGAATGAAAAGTAAAAAGATACTTACGGCGGGCGGATTCGAACCTACGACTTCGCTGACCAAAATCCCGAGTGTTAGTCACTATGGACTACAGCTCATCAAGTGTTAGTAATTATGGTATTAACTATTGTATTTAAATGTAATTACTTATCAAAGTAATTATTTTCTTTTACATAAATGTTTTAACTTTTATAGAATACCGCCAATTGTGAAACAAAATTACCTGCAGCAGTACATTAGGGCTAAGATGTACTGGTCGTAGACCAACTATAACGTATCGTCATTAAGATACATGGGGCCATTTATTTGGTCGCAGTAAAGATTCTACTCTGGTTTCCAAGGGACAAGAAAATCTCATTATCGCAAAGACAGAGATTCCAAGTATAACTGTAAAAACGTTAAGGCGTAAAATGCTTGAAACCGTAACAAATACTGTAAAACATCTACTATGTATGTAGTTGCATCATTACGCTGCGAATATTTAAAGCACTGCGTTGGGTTGTTTATGTGTAAATGTATCGAAAACTGAATAAAGTTCACTGAAACTAATATTAAAGAAATACAAAAAGTATAAAATATATTACTTATAACTTATAAAATATATTACTTATATTACTTATATAATTATTTTACTTATATAATTATATATAATTATATAACTTTATTTTAGACGGTAACATTGTGGGGCTAAAAAATTAACGCGATTATGTAAAATGTACAGAAATTCTGAGAAATTCTTTTTGATATTCCGTAAATAAATATTTCGTAAACAAATTATCGTTATCATCAATCCCAAGATCGCAATTATAACAAATATTCAAAACACCAGTGACAAATTATCATCAGGACCTCATGAGTTATCTTATAAAAATACATGAATCTCTTTTACCTTTATGCGTATAAGGGCTTATACAGTACCAAGTTCAAAGTTTTGAAAATATTCAAGTGGATAAATTAATCAATGTTAATTTGCAATTTGAATTGATAAGCATATAATTGTAGCAGTGAAGCGTAAACTCCAATATTTTATTTCGGGACAATATATGAGTAAGATGTGATAATAATTCATGTCCGGGAAAGTAGATCCCGGTACAGCCATTGATTCCTTCTTTCATATACCTAAATATGAATTACAAAACTGAATCATAACATAAACTTATTTTTGCCTGTTCAGTGTAACATATAAATGAATAATTATATAAATCTACGTTAATCAACAGCTTAAAGGTTTAATTCGCTTGTTACGGCCGTTTCAGTATAATAGTGTAAAAAACTTTATAAAATTACACTTTGCCAAATAGCGTTATAAAACATTAAAACTATAAAAATAATCACATGATCACACATTTTACACATAATAATGAAACCGGGCTGTTTAATTGACTCGAGTTATAAATAGCTACTGGCTATGTAGCGAATTTCACTTGAACAGACCTAATTTAGTAATTCTGAGTAAAATGTGCGTCATATTTTCATGTTTTGACAACGCTGTTTGGTATATATTCGTCTGAGGATGCTGAAACGGCTGTAGCGACTGGATTAAAATGTGAGCTGTTGCCAAAGTGAAATAGTAATAATTACGTTATAATGCGTAATAGGGGCTAAAACGTGGAATTTAATAAATTACCGTTAGCAGCGAATATTTTTAGGTTGATTTACTTAGCCCAACGTTACATATTTTACGGCACATTTTTAAAATTATGATGTAACCTTTTCACAGATTAAAAGGTGGCATCACCCGCAGATAATTGCATATACCTTTTTGCAAATCTTTTAACACAATCTATTTTTAACATTAACTAATTTCAATAAGTAAAAAAGTTTTTGAGAAAATTGAATACATTTTTTGTTTTCAATACATGATCTATAGATATACTTTGCATAAGTACTTCCAATTGTTTCAAGAGCTCTACGTTAGTTAAAAAAGAAAACTTTGGTTTGGCAACCAAGGAAGAAATGTAGAGCGGTTCTTTTATTTGCCCGTAGGAAGACGCGGTGTATTCAATAGCCTCATTAATCTCTCCAAGTCGTATTTCTTCCTATATTTAACAACCACTGCTTTGTTCATAGGGTGGTAAACTTATCATCCTTTAAGAAAGTGCTGTAACTATAGTGTGATTTACTTCGAGGGGGAAACGATATTTTCTCTTTGTATATACTAACAGGATTTATATAAGCAAATATTTTATGTTTGTAGTAAAGTAAGTATGATTTCTTATTAAAACAAATATGTGGCGAAACACTTACGTTTGAAGTTGTAGTAATTCTATAGATAAGAATGCGTAGTAAAATGGGTTTATTAATGAGCCTTTAATTTAAAGTTAAACTGTTCACAACGGTTTCTTTTTACATTCAAGCGTTAGCGAGTATTGTTAAATCATCAGAGTTTAATGATGTTTTATTCTGATCATAATGAAACAAATTGCATGGTGACCTGATAAAGTGTACTAAGTAGTGGGTATTAACAATATATTAAATTAGAGACAAAGAAACTCCTGCAACATACATGCTGGAAGGGGTGTGATATGTGATTTTAAACCTGAAACAAATTAAGAATTCACACTACATCATACATAGATATTAGATATATTAACAGTGTTTGTCGATGTGGCCTTTTGACACTTACCTAATGTTTGAAATTATGACGTCTAAATTTAAACTTAAATTTTCTAGTCAAATTCATGGTTTATTGTTCAAAATACAATAAATACCGGGAAACGTTATGAAAGGCTACAGACGTCTGCATAATGTACAATCAATCACCGTAATGTAGATTGACCCCTGATCATGGCCCGTCACGACTTGATTGCCAATGTCTGATGAGAAGGCAGCGTGCTCCCAATAATTAGTAAACACATTATCATTTGGATTATTAAAGCGAAAGGGATATAAGACACAAATGAGAATAAACCAAATGCATTTTGTAGCTTACCGGATGTGTGAGAAGATACAGTGCTCGATAATCTGGAGGTTTATGGGTACAAGCTTTGAAATCGGGCCAGTAAATTTGTCGTAGGAATATTTTTATTTAACATGGTGAGAATCATTGGATAGCTGGATGGAAAAAGCGCTCACGTCACCTGAAAGGTCATCAGTTCGAATCCAGACCAGGATAAAAACTGGGTCTCTATCATTACATTTGTTTTCTATCAATTTTGGCTATGCTATCAATTGAACATAACAACTTAACTTATAAACTTTCTTAATAGGCCTATATGAATAACAATTAGGCAAGTTATATTGATCTACCATAATGTTGGACTCGTCGGCGGATCGTTCCAAAATACAGTATTAAAATTAAATAAACTTTTAAATTAAATTTATTTACTTAGTTTGTAAAATATGGACATAGACATGGATAAAAGTAATTCATATCTAGGACATTTTTTAATAAATAAGAAGAAATTGCTCATCCATTTACACTTAGTGTCAATAAGACGAAATGAGGAACCTTACTTCATCCAGGTTTGTAACGCATCTACATGAATGTACTATTATATAGTAGGAAATGGTTCAAAAACATACTATCAAATTCTCTGAAAATTATAAAACTATAACTATAATAACTAAATTATAATTACAAACTATTAATAGTCTCTGAAACTTTTGGGTGGTCCGGCAGCACTTTTCACTATCACTCACTAAAAACCATTATGAAACGATAAATTAAGTGGTAAAAATCATTCAAGAAAACAAAATTCATCATCATATTCTAAACATGATAAACTAGTACAGAATGACGATGAAATTAATGAATACCTCATAAATTTAATGCCACATCCTTTTATAGTGCAATGTCTGTTTCGCTACATGCGATATACCTGGTACAAGAGGTTGATTTTGATTATTAAAAGTAATTAACCCTTTGAATATTCTGCAGTTAATCACGTTTAGCCCGCGGGCTCTGATTGGTCCTCTCAATCCTGGAAACTGCCTTCACTAATGAACATCGGCGCCGATAATTCCAACAATACACTATAAATGTACAATAATATACGTATAATTTATGCGGACAAGAACTATAAATAGTTCTGTACATCATTAAATTATTCGTTTTTATTTTATTTAATGATTTAACAAGGATTTATTAATTGATGAAAAATCTCTATATTCAGTGTGCAACCAAAATAATGAAATTAATATTTGTTTTCATTAACGCGTAATAAGCAGTCAAAAGAAAGGGCACAAATGTATATCTTTTTAATTGCGTAGGTGCTCATCTAAGATAAAAAGTCTTCAAATATTTTAATGACGGTATCTTATAAACATTATTGTAGCTTATAACTTTTTTTGACTTGTCAAAGAATTATAATAAGAAATGTAATCAAATAAGGGCATTTTGTTGAAAATATTTACTATCAATATTAAAAAACAATATTATAAGTCTATATAAAATCGGATTTTGCGTGTTAGTTGGGAATTAGTTTTCATCCTTTTGAATAACATATTCATAATTTTTTCATAGATACATTTCCTTTATGTTCATACTTGCCAATGCCTACTAATATTAAGCAAAAGTAAAAATTATATAGATATTATAACTCATACTATAACTTTAAATCCATATAAAGTATATTAGGTGGTAAACATTGTCGTATGTCTTATATAAAAACAAATCAATCTCTGATGAAGTAAAAATATGACAGTTTTAATAAATGTGAAAAATTCATGATTTAGTAATCATCCTTACCGAAATAATCCCTGTTATAGTTCAAATTTTGAGACAAGGAACACGTCGACAATGTTGTCTGGGCGTGTCGACAAGACACAATGCGGTGTATCCAATGATCAGATTAATCTCTACAAGTCGTAATTCTTCCTTTACTCAACAACCCTGCTTTGTTCATGGGGCAATAAATTGTTCTGACCTTTCAGGAATCTCACAAATTACACCATGGAATATTTTCAAACATCATATATACTGTAACGTAAACTATTTAATGATTTTATCTTAATTTAATTTAAAATTCAATATCTATTTAATAATGATTGTTTAATTTGAACGTAAATGAATTTATAATTGAACTTTTAATGTTGATAAGTATTAATTTGTTTAGATAAGCACTTTTTATACAAACTTTTCGTATGGAATTTTTTCACTTTAAATACAGTAGGCGGAGAGGTTTAATTCATACAAGTTCAACACTTTACTTGTTAAAAAATATTTTTTAAATAAGCTTTTTTACTAAGATATACAATTATAACTCTGCTTCACACACAATCTGACTCCAGCTGTGCCTAACTGAGACAATACTCTAGGTTATTCATATATTTCACGCTTAGACCTGCCAATTTAATTAGGTAATGGCTCATGATATAGATCGTCCATTATGTTATCCAATGTCAAGGGATTCTTTATATTTATTTTGATATTTAGTTATCATTTTAGCAATCTAAAAGTACTGAAAATTAGTAGCTGTTAACCTATTTGTTGTGACGTCACATAGTACCTGTAGGACAAATATTTTGTTCAATTAATCGACGAAAACAAAAATACTATAAGTCTATGTAAAATTGGATTTTGATTGTTAGTTTGGAATTATTTTTCATTCTTTTGAATAAAATTTTCATAAATTTTATTTTTTCATCGATACATTTTCTTTATGTTCATACTTCCCAATTCCTACTAATATTAAGCAAAAGTCAAAATTATTTATATATAATATAACTCATACTATAACTTTAAAACCGTATAAAGTACGGAGATAGTAATGTCGGATGATAAGTAGTCGTTTGGAGATAGTAATGTTAGTATGACATTTTTTGAAAGAGATAGGGCTTAGAAACTTGCAGTTTATAAAAATAATTCTAATATATTTGAGTAGTTGTTTCTACATTGCATTAAACTATTACCTGCTCCTGTTCCATTCTTTTCTAATATAAAGTCTGAATATATATTAAAAAATTACAAACTTGTAAGAAGTTGTAACCAAGAAATCACGTTATAAAATGTTGAGAAACTTTTCTGAACGGCTTGAAGGAATACAAAATGAGTTCTGGCCCAGCGTTACGGTATTGTTAGTTTCTTAAGATGATTGTATTAACTTTAAATCTACTGAGAAAACTAATAATAATCAATGCGTTAAATCTTTATTGATGAGGCGTCGTTTTATAGTCGTTTTATGTTTTCACATCTTCATAAATGAGGGATATGTTTGTGTCAGCTACTGCTCGGTAAAAAATTCAGAGTTAGATAATGGAAATTTTAGGTTAGATTTCTTAAGGTTTCAAATTTTACATCCTTCATAGCTACTCCCCATGGGAGGTCGAAAATTGAAATTGAAACAAAATAAGTTCATATGTATACAGATTTAAATTGGTGTGATTGAAATAAAAAAACTGATGTGATTTGATTTTAGTAGTTATATTCACTAATATATATACCGTAAAAAAGTCAATGACACCGTCCAAGGTTTTCCAGAGAATACATTAAAAAAAGATATAATGTGACTATGACGAAATGTATTTAAAGTAACCCATTTGTTTTGAAGGGTGGCTAAGAAAAAAAAAATGTCCAATGACTTTCCCAAATGACTCAAACTAAATTTGCATGTTGATGTGAGCATTTAATCCACCAGGAAAATTTAGAACATATAACGTCTCGTATGCTATGCACACAATTACTTGGTCAACATGTATTTTTGGTAATTAAAACTGTAAAACTAAACAAAAACTTATAATAAATAAACCACATGATTTACGATTATTTCACTTCACATTTTAGTACAGCTTTAGTTTTTTTAATAAAGGAACACCACAACAACGCTTTAATTAACACAACACATTATCTATAAAAACAAAGTATCCTCTTATATGATTATTATTAGAGTATATATTCATTAGTGATTTTAAAAATAAAGTAATACACAATGGCAAGTGATTTTAAATAAATAAAGTAATACACAATGGCACAGTTAAATTTAATCGCTGCACGTCTATAGATAAGCCTGAAACTGCTAAGCTTGAAAGTTTAATTATATAGTGTAATGTACTGTTCCCTTTGAAACCGTTCGTTACAGTAGGAAAATTAGTTCAACTTTAACAGTGATTTAAACTTTTGTCGTACAGAATAGAACGAGCTAGTAAAGGCACTTCATTCTATTCTGTTGAAGAAAAATTACTAAATCTTCTTTATTGAAATGCCTTTAAAATTAATTTCCCTTTACAAAAATTCCGATATGAAAATTTATCTTCCTGTTTGGTTTAATGTAGTTTAATAATATTAATAGACCATCTTTAGGTCAAATTCCGTTGTCTGCCCACAACTGGAAAAGTTTTTTCTATTGGCTTTATACGTTTTATGGTCAAGTCTTTTGGTTACTGGATGGTTTGCCAAGTGTATCGGAATCATTTATGAGAAATTCGGTCGGTATTGTTGTCGTTCTTACCTTATGTGTGAAACATACAGATAACGGAACCGTAGTATCGACGACGCATCGCCGCGCTGGCCGCTGGTTAGGTTAGGTTGGGTTAATTTATTCTATAAAACACAGTATTAAATATTATATTAGATTTGATCGTAACCTAACTTATCCAACCTAACCTCTTCTATTATGTTGCCGCTACTACAACGGCGACAAGAGGTAAGATAAAAAACAAGCGATTGATAAGATAACTCTCGGGTATAAAATCAGGCCTCGTATTAATAATATTTTTTATAATTTTTCTTTTTCATCTCCAATTACTTCTACATATCTTATTTATTTGTTATATTACTGGCAAACGCTATATTACTTTCTTATATTGGATATGTACAGTTGTGGGCAGATAACGGAATTTTAACCTCTATTTAAATGCTCACGCCTACATGACAGTATCAATCGTGGTTTGAAATAAAACATAAAAATATCATAATAAATAATGGAAGAGTGAAGAAATTATATAAAAGATTCTGAAATCATCTATTTTTATCGTCTTCTTTCAAAGGGGTCGACTTTAATGAGTTTAAACTTTAAATAAAATCATCATTATTTTAAGGTTTTTATCACAATTACCCGTGCTCGTACATTTGATTATTTATATATAATATATTAAGGAGTTCTTTGAAACGGTCTTATTACACGTCCTATTCGATGATAAATACATCTCTCCACGCATTCTTAACCTGCTCAAACTAAAAAAATATATTATATAAAAATTAAAAGTTTGCAAATCATACAAAACTTATGCATAATCAATAAATAATTGTTTTTTTTTTCCAATCCTCTGTGCCAAAACCTCAATCGCACTCTTATACTCCGGGGTCAAACAACACTCACCATCATTCATCACTCATCACTCATCTCTCATCACTCATCACTCATCACTCATCTCATCACTCATTACTCATCATCACTCATCACTTATCACTCACTACAATGCAACAACTCTCACCGTCATGCACCACATCACATCATTCCACACTCATAACTTTTCCTGCTGGTAGGGGTCTCTTGGGATCATTTTAGTGAGGACATTTTTTTCTGTCAACCAGTAATCGATGTCATCATGGGAAATTGCTTGACAGCGTGTAATGCGATATACTAACAATTTTGTTCTTATCTTAACAGACAAACACATTTGAAAACCTATTCTACCGTTTACACTTCATTAACTTATCCTGATACATTTTTTTGTCTTTTTGTTTTGTTTTACTTTTAATATTACTAAGGGTTTCAAGGTATTTAGTATTGGAACTGGACGTAATAAAAGTTGTTTTAATTGTGATTTAGATATCGCAGAAATGTTGACATAAACAAACAGGGACACTTCTTAATATGGCGGAAAAACTTTGAGAAACTTTGAGAAACTGATCGTCTTCAGTGGTCTGATAAATTGGTTTATGTGAACATAGTGTGTTAAATTTATTTCTAGGATTCATGAAAAAAATATATAATTTTGTTTTAATCCGTTAAAAAATCAATTTTATATATACACTTTACTATTTAATATTGATATGCATAAAACAGATGAACTTAGTTAATAGCTAATGATTTCTTATGTTGAGCCTAAAAACCCTAGTAGTAAAAATGTAGCTGCAATAAAAATAAAACGTACCTATTTCAGTAAAAGAATTAGAATTTAATAATTTGGGATTCATTTTGATTTATTTGCAGCGAGCAGCGTCAGTTATCAGTAAAAAAATGTAATTTTACAAAAAAAGATTAACTAATTTAAATTATGGAACGTTGGTCGAGTTTAATTATATATTATCAAATTAGTAATTGGTGGAAGACACTAATTTCCGTTCGGCTGTGAAAATATTGGTTTTGGCTCCTTGAGGGAAATAATTCATGAAGTCTCAGGAAAGCGCTTTAGGATTGGATTTCATTACTGGATTTAAACACTTATGTAACTATTGAATTTCATTATGATTTTAGTTCTCTATCAAATGTCATGAAAGATAAAATAATATAAAACAGGTGAAAATGTTTGGACGAATCCAGCAACACTTTAGTTATTAAAATAAAATCATAACATTTTTTGAATCGCTAATTTTCTACTGTCACTGTATGATAAATACTTGAATAAGAGAAAGCACATTTTTTCAAGAACTAATTAATCAAAAATAAAAATTTACTTCAATAGTATTTTGAATTTCCATACAAATACAACCCCGTAGATAGTGGATTGATACAATATTTACTTAATTTAACCAATTAAGAACTATTTTGTAAATAAAAAACTGCCAAATTACTACCGACGGACGTGTTGATGTTGAACGTTTGGCTGGTCAAATCTGGCTAATGAAGGTGCCTATACCGGCCCCAAGGCATCAATGGTAGGCAGTTTATTACCCAATTATCGAGCCCAAGCATTAGTACTTACCTCATTTATGTGGTGAATTTTGTTTACCACAACTCGGGGGGGGGGGGGGGGGGTTGCAATTTTGAATAAAGCCAATTCTTTGGTCTAATTTTATCTGGTCCAAGCTTAAGCCACATAGGGTAAAAATGTCCACCGAGTAGGACTTTTGCTGTTACTAAACGGGATTGTGCGCCCGCATTTTTTCTAAATACTTCCTTGCCAAATCCTCAAGTCCATCATATCCTGTTGGGAAATTGAAGCTTTCTCACCAAACCGGCCACTAAACCGCCTCAAGCGGGGAAAACTTTTGTTGTTCCTCCAGTAATGACACTTAAACTGGTTGGGTCAGTTATAATACAATTATTTATGTGACAGTTTGACGAGGCGAGTAAAAACTAATTAATACTTTAATTATATATCTCAACTTTCCGCAGTCGGTTGGATATCATCAGTATTTCCACAATTAAATCTTGTCTATTGTTACTTAGACATGTGCCTTGTAGTAAAAAAAGATTTTAAACTCCCTAGATATTACAAAATAATTCAAAATAATTTTAATCTGATTTTGTATGAATCTTTACAAGTGGAAAATAAACAATGCACTTTGATTTTTAAGCGATGTTCAGTTAAAATAGTGCACATTCTAGTTGATGGCAATTACTTTTAAAAGGGTTCTGAAAATGAATTAGTTAAAAATAAATTTAAGCTGGTTTGATATGACTTATCCCTCTTGGAAAAATATAATATACTAAGGTTTTAATGTGATTTTGATCCAACATCTATTTGAAGTGGTATTAAAAAAAAATGAAGGCCTAGGTAATTTCTCGGCCAGTTTGGATAGAAATATAACTCTTTGAAACAAAAATGGGCTGTTCAGAGGTTAATAATTGGGCTATAGTAAGCTATGGGGTGGCTGTACCATCATTATTCTTTAACAATGCCTTCGAAAAGTAGCAATTAAAATTTATGGTCTAATGATGACTTGGTAAAAATAACAAGGTACGGTTCTTATTCAATAGAAGTTGTTAGTACTACACCTTTTCGACTATCTTGCGTTAATTAATTGAATCATGGTAATTCTAAATCAATAATTAAAAATAAAACATACAAAACATAGAGTTAACGACAGTCAAATATGAATAAGCAATTTACTCTAATAACTTTACTCTCTATCTATACCTGTTACTTTGATATGAATTGTTTTAGTACTTTGATAACTTTCGATATTTTAGATAAGGAGGTCAATGTAGTGTAGCGGGGTATTACATTGAGACGACTGTCACATTTTAATCAACTTTGCAAATATTTAACCCGAAATAAAATAAAGAAATTTAAACATATTCTTCACTACTCAAAATATCCTTATGAAATTCGGTTCTTTATATAGTTGAGAAGTGCTGAATTATGGCTCAAAACCCATCCCTAATTTATGCATTTCAGAGGCATCACACCTGTCAAATATGAACCTCTGAAAATCTAATGAAAAGTAAACAATATATTAAAATTCATTTTGTAGCCCTTGAACTGCGAATATGACTAAATATAGGTTACTATACCTTATCTCTCCGTCAGCAGTTCAATTTTCTTGTCAAATTATGTTGACATGTTTCGGTTTTCAAAGAACCATTCTCAAAACACAGTAGCAGATAACATTCTGGTAATTGTCACATCAGTTAAATTGCACAAAACACATACACGTACACACTTAGACATTTAAAATTTATCTAAAAAAAACGAATTGATAGGCCTATCTAAACTATCGGTCATGACGCGCACGGGTCAGGATGCAGACTGAAGACGATGACTAATCAGGTTCTCTGCCACTGCCGGTGTTATCACGCTGACCAATCAGCGTCGACCTCCCCTTGGTTCTTTTAAGTATTGAATTAAATATAAGATGAGATTTGAACTGTAACTTTTCATTCAGGGTATTTGTTGTTTCATTTTCCCTATCGTCAATTTGGGCTTTGTAGATTTCGTACTCTTCTAAGGTGTTAAGTCTGCTTCCCTTTTTACATATATGAAGGATTTCCATGCTTTCGTCAATATTTTTAAAATCGTGATTATTGTCAACTAAATGCTGTGCAAAAGATGATTTTTGTTTTGCCAGTCGAGGATCAGGACGGTGTTCATTATACCTGGTTTTAAAGTTGCGCCCAGTTTGACCGGTGTACGTACTGGGGCAGCTAGCGCACGACATCTTGTAAACACCGCATTTGGCGAATTTATCACCTAACTTAGCTTTATTACTGAGAATATTTACAGTACGATTCGATGTTCTAAAAGCTAAGTTTACACCATGTTTTTTCAATTCCCTAGAGAGCCCGTTCTGTAATGTTTGACTATATTCAATGCAAACAAATTTATCTTTATTTACCTCATTTTCATTATTACGAGTCTTATTTCTAAATTTGTCAATCATTTTGTTAACCATGCTACTTTGAAAACCATTAGATACAGCAATATGTTTGATCAAGTTCACCTCTTTATTGTAGTTTTCGGGGGACAAAGGAAAATTTAATAATCTGTAAATCATGCTGTTATAGGCTGCATATTTCTGAGACGGTGGATGGTATGAATTTGCATGAATTGTCATATTCGTGGTTGTAGGTTTCCTATAAATACTGTAACTAAATTTATCATTTGTTTTCTCAATAGTGACGTCGAGAAAATTTATTTGGTTGGAGTTTTCTGTTTCGAGGGTAAATTTGAGTTTTGGAGCGATGTTGTTTAGATAGTTAAGTAGCATGTTCATTTGTCTTATATTACCATCAAATAATACAATCGTGTCATCAACATAACGGTGGTACATCAGTATTTTACTCTTAAACTTATTTCTTTCTGAAAAAATGTACTCATTCTCTACAAAATTAAGGTAAATATCGGCAAGTATTCCAGACAATGGGGACCCCATGGCTAGGCCGTCAGTTTGGGTGAAAAAACTATTGTCAAACATGAAATAATTCTGGTTTAATACTTCTTGTAGCAGTGACATTAATTCTTCTACAGCTTCTGGTAGTAAATGAGAGTCATTTGATAACTTATTTCTGATTCTGAAACAACAAATACCCTGAATAAAAAGTTACAGTTCAAATCTCATCTTATATTTAATTCAATACTTAAAAGAACCAAGGGGAGGTCGACGCTGATTGGTCAGCGTGATAACACCGGCAGTGGCAGAGAACCTGATTAGTCATCGTCTTCAGTCTGCATCCTGACCCGTGCGCGTCATGACCGATAGTTTAGATAGGCCTATCAATTCGTTTTTTTTAGATAAATTTTAAATGTCTAAGTGTGTACGTGTATGTGTTTTGTGCAATTTAACTGATGTGACAATTACCAGAATGTTATCTGCTACTGTGTTTTGAGAATGGTTCTTTGAAAACCGAAACATGTCAACATAATTTGACAAGAAAATTGAACTGCTGACGGAGAGATAAGGTATAGTAACCTATATTTAAACAATATATATAGCTCCTTTTTTCTCCAAATATCATGATTCAATTCTAAATTATATTTCATATTGTTGAAAGGTGCTGGGATATGTCCTAAACCCTCTCATATTAACACTTTGTGTTATCAAACCTATATACGTACTTCCTATGATTTTCTCATGAAGAATATGATTGTATGCTTATTTATGGATTTTAAGTTAAATTTACTTGATATTAGGCTTCAACTAAGTTAATTTTTAAAATTAGTTTACTTTCAACGTTGGTTTTGCTTATGAACTTTTTTA
Source organism: Flexamia atlantica (assembly GCA_035578135.1). Lineage (NCBI taxonomy): Eukaryota > Metazoa > Arthropoda > Insecta > Hemiptera > Cicadellidae > Flexamia > Flexamia atlantica. Next base: position 2,339,559 of record JAQJVK010000049.1, on the reverse strand, counting down.
ATAAATACGACACTCACAATCAATTTATGGCCTCATTCCAAGATGTTATACAAAGACAATACATGTATTCTAGAGGTACCAAGATTTACGAAGATTGTCCTAACTATCATATTTTACAAGCCTTACATTTATACAAAAATTACAGAATTTCGACTTTGAATTTGAGATACCATGAGGAATTGCATTTTATAGATGAGTTAACAACTTCATGTAAATACCTTAATAAAGAAGTTTATTCCAAATATTTTCGATTTGTAACAATTCTCTTTGAAGTTACAATTTTTTGGATTACGATGATTTACCGCCAAACAGATGTTACGGCTCAATGTTTTGATGTTAAATGTTATGATTTCTTTGTTTGAAATTCATTGTTGGTGATGGTGATTTTTTATTTTGATTAGGATTTTTGCGGACATTTGCCATCACTGATTAGTAAAAACAAGTTTCACTAGTGAAACTTGTTTTTACTAATCAGTGATGGCAAATGTCCGCAAAAATGTTATGATTTAATAACATGGTAAATGATTTAGGCTCTCTGGAAATTTTAGTTCAATGTATTTTAAATCCTACTTTAAAGACACCATATAAGTATATGAGGTTATTCAAGTGTTCAAATCTCCACAAAATTACGAACGAAAGTTTTAATGTTCAAATACAATATAACTATCGTTCAAACACTAGGGCTTCAAATTAACAAATAGCTTTTTTCGGTCAATTCAGTTAACTAAGGCCAACGTGTTCGAAGGTGTTCCTATTGGATGCGGATGGGTCTTTGATGGAAACTCCCACAACTCTAGAGCTATTCACTGGCTTTTTGGAAACATTTATACGATTTACTCTCTTTGTGTGTCTGACCAGTCTCTCCTTCTTAACCATCGAATCATTTTAAAATGATATATTTGATGTGATATTATAAATTATTAGTTACAGTGATTTTAATGTTGCAATACTTACTATACAATAGGTCAAGAGACCAAACATATGGTTTTACAATGGGTTTAACAAGTGGCTGCCTATTTTTTCTTAGTTTTGGTAACGTAAGTTAAAGTCTACTTTCTAAGTAGAATTTAATACTTTAAAAATATTATGATCTTAAATAAGCAAACTATGCAATACACATATATTTTCCTATATTTTTATTCTTATTTTTAAGCCCGCTAATAAAAAATGAACTATGCAAAGAGGATTATTGTTTAGCATTTACACATGCACTACCTAAAAACTACTACAAATTTAGATTTAAATCTGTTCATGAAGAAAATCTTTAGTACGTCACCCTCATTTTAAATATCATATTAATTTAGAATATATATGTAGAATGTAAGTTTTCGTATGTACTAGCCTGGTAATCACCATATCAATTGAGAGGAATTGAGGATTGAGTACGCGATAGTTAGGGCAATTAACTGTCTACCTTTGATGCCATCCGATACATCATGCGGGATTGGGGGCAGGTTCAGACCCCTTAATCAGCCAACTTTGACCAGCCAATAAAAATTAAACATTAAAATTATATACGAATCAGTTATTAAGAATGCAATTAAACATGTTACAATGTTTGTATTTCTTTAATTTAAATATACTAGGAGGACATTATTACTGTATGTCATTTACACAAACATGTAGTTGTTAAACGGTAACGGTATTCATAAACTGTAGACGGACTTACAAAAAATGTCAAAGTTAATAATATTTTTAAAAACATAATGAACATGAGTTATTATTTTCCTCTTACAATACAGTAAAAATGAAAAGTAAACACAAATCTCAAAAAAATATATAGCAGAGATGGGAAATAGAATCACTATATACAGAAACTAGTATGTTTATTTGTAGCAGACAGGATGGATAAATGATGTAACGGGTGTGTCAAAAAGAATAGCGAAGTACTCAAACTAGTGGACAGCCTGAAGTACTCTAACTAGAATGGAATGCCGAAACTCGAAGCATGGAATGCATGGACACTCCATTTTGAGTATTATAAACATCCTCTACAAACGGGATTTTAAAAATAGGACGGTTTGAGATGGTGAAAGGATTTCAGTTTGAAAAGAAATACTTTTCCTCCATACATTTTTCACTTTTAGCTACTAAACTAGTGATCCCATCTTCAGCATTATTGAGAAATTGTTTTGAGAATTAGGTTCCCCATTTTTGTCAAATACAACATCCTATTTTTCTTACATTCTTCGGTATATTAAAAAAAATACTAAATTCAATTTCTAAGACTACAGCCTCTACAGCATAGGATAAGAATGTTAAATGTATATCATTAAAAAAAAACATTATTTGATTTTCAACTCTCGTGATCACATCAACTAACTTTGAGTCAATTATTGGTTTTATCTGAAGCTCAGAAGCTCTATTCACTATATTTTTGTCATCACAATGATTCTCTATTTCGGTCTAAGTATACAATTTAAATTAAGCAAAAAAATGTATGTACACACATCGCCAATTATAGCTAAACGTGTTGGAGATAAGGCATGGACATTTCATGAAATGTCCCTTACAATATCATTATAGACAATGATATCGGCTTCTGCACCTGACTCCCATTTTCCCATAAATCAAAGCGACACTGCAATTGTCTTAGTGCTCTTACTCGTGGACGTATAAATTTCTAATTATAATTTACTAAGACAGTATGATTATACATTTTTCTATTTCTTCATTTTGTTTGGATATATCCAATTTTTATGTTATATTTTTTAATACTATACAAAATTATATACAAAACTAAACCCGGAATTAAAACTTGCAAAACTTTTTCCAGAATGCCAGCTAGTAAATGAATAACTTAATAAGTGGTTTAGCTACGTAGATTTAGGTTCCCCACGTTCATATGGTTGTCCGTGAGTTGGACCTATATGCGTGTTTCTCCGTAGATTATAGGTCTTTGAAAGGTTTGGCATTTCGACTTAATAAAGGCTACAAGAATGGGTAGTCTTCAATCGTTTTAGAACATTTTCCTGAAAGGAAAAGGTAATGATGTAGGTATAGTGGTATAACCTTAGCCTGAGACTATTGTATCTTTTAGTATTTGTTCTCTTGAATATATATATGATGAAAAAACGTATATTATATTATAATTCAGGATCCTCAGGGTGAGTGAAAATTTTTTATCGTGCCTTTTTAGGAAAAACATTTGCGAAAATTTTTTTTCTTTTTTTTCAAAACGTTTTTGATTTTTTTTATCGATTGACAATTGAAGATTCATAGATTAGCCAAGGTAACGCAAAATCTTGTGTGTATATTCAATGATACAGCATCTTTCATGAAAGAACACGAATTTTTGTCACTGACCGTAACCAACATAAAAATGAAGATTACAAATATTTAATGTGGTTTGATAAATATGATTTGCTGTAAATAGATTTAGATTTAGGGCAATATTGCAATAAACAGCTCATTAAGCCCTTAGTAAATTTGGTATTTCTAAAAAAAATTCGAAAAACTAAAAAAAATCGAGAAAAAGCAAAAAAATCTCTTAAAGTTTGTCTAGCTCCAAGCGATCGTTTCTGTTATATGAAAAACCTTTATGTCCTCATAGGGGCGTATGTTTTGTGTGTGATTATAGATTTACATGATGATATATCAATTTTTGTACTTTTATAACCCAAATCATAATAGATACGGTCAGGGACAAGGGGTGCGGTCTGGGACAAACAAGAATTGCCGGTCGATTTACTCAATTTATTTAATGCCTTTGTTTTAAATTATCATTTTAAATTATCCTTGGCACTTTAATGGGCCAATGCCCTGGTTATTTGGGAGTTGACTGTACTCTATTCCACAAAGATTTATAATAAAATATAAGCATTACCTTCAATATTTAAAATTTCGAAAACTACAATTTTACTTTTTCATAAATCCTTCAATTGTACTGTTATAAGATAAAATTGTCTTTCACTTCAACTGAATAGTGCAATTTACAACGAAATTTATAATGATTGTCACGACCGTACCCCCGTACAATCGATATGGTCGTGACAAAAATGGTTTCGGTCGTGACAAATACGGTCAGTGACTTTACAATTATTCGTCCCTATTCTGGTGGTAGCCCTGCACCTCGTGTTTGAGAAGACAAAGTGGACTTCTAGGTTTCCGAAGCAATTAAAATATCATATCAACAAAAATTAACACCATGTCTACTGTAACAAACGACTAGTACGGTCTTGGACACATCAAAATTACCAAAAACACAAAATTACCTTTATCAACCTTGATAAGTTTAAAAACAACGAAAAATCTCTGGAGCAACGTAAAACACTCCCGTTCACCTCTGTCTCTTCAAACCAACTGACTCTATCGCCACCAGGCTCACCACTGTCGTGTTCCAAAGTTCCAAATTTTGCCGTTCCGGTCGGGACTTAAAATCGAGGGACAGACTTATTTTGTCGTAATACTCAGTTTGCAATAAATAAACAATTATTAAATACTCTTTTTTTGTAAGTTTAATAATTAGTGTTGATATAAAAAAATAGCATTATTTATTTAAGCACGCATAATTGTTCTAAAAATAGCACGATATTTGAAGAATGGACCCTAGGGACAAGTTACGGTCGTAACATTCGTGACTTTGAAAATAAGGAAAAAATACCTAGAACCCATTAACAACCAAATAAATATTTGCAAAATGTTGCCCCCGTCCCAACAAATACCAAAACACATAATATGATACTAAAAAAACAGTATCTACGAAATAAGAGGCCAGGGACATTAAAGGGCACGATAAAAAATTTTCACTCCAGTATGGAAAATTATGATGGTTCTTTCTTCCTGTCATAAGACCTTGGGTAGTATCTTTTCCTCTAAAGGGAAGAATTCGCTAATAGAATCCATGACATCATCTAAGTTTCAATATAAAGTCTTCAGGAAACCCCAAAAGAAATAAAATGCAGGTCCCTAGCATTTTAAGATTTCAATTGGTAAGTACATTAACTTTAATTCATTAATACAATAAATTAATAATTGTGTTCAACAAAAGATGAAGCAAAACAGGTATTTTAAAGTTAGGAAGTTGCAGAAAGGGCTTAAAATTAATATGTGCATATATGTAAAGTTGTTGAAATATATATCTCCTCTCTAACATTGAAAATAATCAGACTCATTTAAAAGATAAATCGTAATTTCGATTTTTAGATTTCGGTAGACCTGACTCGTGCCAAAGACATTGTGAAGGTCTCGGTAGTAATAACATTTCCCCGACCTTCCCTGGCCCCGGGCGTGGTTGTTCCCTGCTTTGACACTGACTTAACTTGTATCAGCACATAATGGCTACTTCAAATCCTTGGAACTAATGATGCTGCTATAAAAGACCACCATGTTACGGGAGCTTTGATTAGAAAATATTCTCATTCTTGTTAATTTGATCATGAGGGTTTTTACTTATGTGTTTAAAAATATGTTTTACCACATGTTATTAAGGATGAGATGTTGTGGATGATATTTAGAATGACTTTTATTTTTCAGTGAGCCAAAGCCATTCTGTTGTAATAAAAACACATCTTTAAAATTATACTAAAGACGATTTTCCGCTTAAAAGGCAAATCTTATAAGTCAATATAAGCTTTGGTAATATTTGACTTGGATTTGGGAATTTTTTTTTGAAATTCAAAAAGTAAAATTAAAAAAAGCTTAACTTGTAGCGTAAACCTCTTTGACCTTTGTTGTTCACAAGGTAAGGTAGGGACCTTCCCTCACAGTTATGATTGCATTTTAGAATCTAGTTTATTTTATAACTCAAAAGCTGTTACGGTAGCTTTGAAATAACATGGACAAGGTGCTCAAACAATTACATAAAAATACACAAACGGTTTTAAACTTTGAAGAACGAAAAATTGATTGTGCATTAAATCAGATGTTATTTGCTTAAGATAAAAAAAATAATATAAAAAATATTATTATATAGTTTTATAAAAAATAATGTAAAACGATCTTTTAAATATAATATTTTTATTTATAAATATTTATGAAAAGAAGTTAGAGCCCTCTTCATAATCCTGCGACATGCCAAATGCTTGACTTTTTTTGATAAATCTTATGAATGAACCTGGCAGAATCACTTGTGTATCTCAACATTACAAACATGATCAAAAATAAATAGTGGTGATGTTTGATGAAGGAGCTTGGTGTGGCTCAATTACACACCGCATTTACCACCAATCAACCTGTTGATCAATAACCGACTACAGAGCTGGGTGTTCGGGTTTCTGCGGTCAGTCTGCTTCATTCAGTGTGATAATTAGAATACATTTTACTCTTTATCAACCAAGATATTCCCTATTCATGGAGGACTGGATGGTTTTTAATTATTTCATGCAGCTAAAGAAACATCCTGTTGTCATTATTGTGATTTATTCTTGTATTTTTTATAATAATAATAATAATAATAATAATTTTTTTTTTTGGGGGGGGGGGTGTAGGAGGTGGAATGCGTTTACGCACATTGAGGGGCTCGTTGTCCCCTCAATAGTGTCGGACTCCAACGAGCTCGATGTCCCGTGAACTACCGACTAAACCACCTCCCTCGGCACCGAGGACACTAGTCTGGAACTGTTTCACACATTACTTCGGGCTAGGCCTTTGATATTACGCCAATAGGGCAACCTCCGGGGGGAAAAGCTAAGGGTTAATGACGATCGAGGTCGACCTTTTTCGCCCGAAGAATCACCTGGACGTAGTGAATAGGCCATGAGCCATAATAAAATTGATATATATTTTATCATTACTCAAGTTAGATTTCACCCACCACAACCTTGTTTATGAGGAAGCGCTGATAATTTTGCCTCCAGAAAAATAATTGTAAACAATGACTTTACTTTTGTATTTTCCTAGTACCTATTGTTTTTTGTTTTACTTCTAATTTTATATAAGTTTAAAATTATTATCAGCAATTGTAAATAGGAACAGTAGGAACGTTCGGAAATAATAATATTAACAACGCGCTACTTCATTCTTATCTATTTACGAAGTGTGAGTTTTTTCTTAATGTTATATTTTATCCTTCTTTTTTTGACGGTAAAAATTTAATACTCGCAAATAGGTGCATGAGAAAATATTTTAAGAGTTCAATGATATTGTCTTAAATATAACTATATATTGTCTTAAATATATCAGTTTTAAATATTATAAAATTTTTCGTAAAAGTAGGGAAAATACTTCCTAATTTAATCATAAATTTGAATTGTAATACTTAACATAAATAAGGGGCAATGTGTTAGCTGGAATTTATTAAAAACAAATAATAAAGATGTTTGTTCAATGTAGGGAAGTCTGACGTAGTAAGACATTAGTCGGCCCATGTGTTGTCATATGAGGAATTTATTACTCGCGCGCCACCTGATAATCAATTATTTAAATTAATCTCTAGCAAAAACGGGAAATCCTACAAAAAAAATTTGTGCGCCAAAAAATTATCTCTGGGATGTTATCTATAGCTTTGTTGCTGACACTTTTTACCTGACCAAAATATAAAAATCTTCCTCGCTTACTACTTTTTTCATCTCTTATTTTAATGGCATTATAAACATTTTACACTTCGAAAACTAATAATAATATATGCAATTAGTTTTTGGAATCGCAATGGTTACCATAAGATTCGTTATTTCAAGCTGTAAAATGTGATATAAAATTATATTTTTTTACTCAGTTTATTGTTCGGTAAATGCCAGTTTGACTGAAGCGCTGTTCACTCGACTGGCGTCGGGGTCCCACCAGATGAGACTTTTTTGCCACTCAACGGTTTTCGCCTGATTTTAGCATTGGAAGGCGCGATCCAGTTATATTTCATCCGAGGTCTAGCTCCAGCAAGCTGTCGTAGGACACGTTCCAGAGATCTGGTCCGAGAATGGACCCCTGTGCAGCCCCGGTAGTGATGAGAATGCACCTCTGCAATGCACGCCTTCGGTCGTGTCGTACAACAGAACACGGTCTGAAAAATATGCTTCTGTATTCCGCAGGAGGTAGGAGGGTACTTGGAACGTATGCTCAAGCGCCCATACATAGCATATAGCTCCACCTGGCGGAGTTTATTGCGTTCTTCGCGTCGAGCGTCGAGCGTGACAAGAAGGACCAGGCGGCGCGACCAGTGGTTGTGGTCCTCCGCCCTCTTCTTAATATTGTAAATTATATTTATGCCAATAATAAATCCTTAAAATGAATTTATTTTAAATAGTTTCTATTTTAAATGAAGCTTAAAAATGGAATCAGCGAATGAAGCAGATGAAAATACAAGAGGTGGATTTTTCTTAAAATCCCATTTAACTGAATGCGAAAGTAACTTCTTCACTCTCACAAAACGGATGGATTTACCTTAAGTAGGCTTCGTCTTGTCTGCAACAGTATCTTGAGCGGGCTTTATACAAACAGAAACCGTATCTTGAGGAGGTCCTTACATCTTGGAATTTCAACCTGTGAAGGATGTGTAATTTACTAACCCTTCCTTAATAGTGCTATATTGTATTTGCAAAATAAAACGGTATTCTTAATATCTCTTATAATAATCTCTCTAAATCGTATATTTATACTTTAAAAGGTATTTTAGGGTGCTAGGAAAGTACATATTGTAAAATTTGTTGAACTACCGTAGCTTGAAATTTTACTTTTGGTATGGAATATTAATGTGGTGGGAAAATACTTGCAATGTACAATAGGGCTAACAGAGAAAAACAATTTTTTTCGACATTTGATATTGTTTGAAATTATACTAATTCACCGTAATTACTGTATTAAGAGATTAAATACTTAGACATTGGAACAAACAAAATGTATACAAAAATCAGTAAAATAAATGTTGAATAAGGGATAAAGAATGATCCAAAACTCTGATATTTTTGTGGTCCCAGGTCGGAGGTACACAAGGAAAAATGGGAAAAACTTCAAATTCATTTACCTTAATGTAAAACGGAAAAATTAAAGCGATTTCCAGCTTTCCAAGAATTTTTTCTACGCACGACACTTTTTATATCTAATTTCACTGGCCTGTACAGTAAGACGATGAACACAGGTTATTACTTTCATCAACGACTTATTTTTAAACGACATACCTTCAAATATTTTAATAATATAAAAATCAATATTTAGAAATACGATAATATCTGACTTTTTAACCGTATCTTTCATAATCGCTATAAAGTAAACAAGTTCAGAGAAAGGTTTGCTTCTATGTCTCCAAATATTAGTTTTATGTTTCAAAACATGTGGGTGAACATTTAATATTGCTTCTCGAACTTAAAAGCAAATTTTATTCTAGGCTGATTCGTAGCAAAAAATTTCATGGATTAAAAAATTAATTAAAGGCTGTGAACAATAAGATACCGTTTTGATATATGTTTTTTTTCATATTTTCAAAGTGAAATTGAAAATTGTATTATATTTAACTTAGATATTGTAATTTTTCAACAATGGAAGAGTATTTAAGTAAAGATAAAAACAATTAACATTGGGTTACATTATTTTACATTAAAAGTAATTTTATATTTAACTTGGATATATAATTTTCAAAATATTTGGAAAGTAACCATATACATAATAACCGTTAAAATCAAGTTACTGTACATGATTTTATTTAAACTATAACTGGGACCAGTAATCCTGAAGTATAATTCACAAACACGATACACGTACTGTGGATGTCTTTAACAACTTGACTCACTTCATAATTGATCATGAGGTCATTTCTAAGAGCGGGCTTACTACAAAGCTCGCCAGGGCGCCGTCACTTGTGGCGCCTGTGTGAGATGGAGGTGTATATTTGATCACCTGATTACCTTCATGTGGAGATAATCAACACGGCGGCAATCATCACGAGGCAGGCGTCCCACGCGGCTCCGTGTATGTTGGCCCAGCTGATTACTGCGCACAGACGAGACTCTGCGACGATCATATTGACACTTGCACGTAACAGACAGACTAATCAAACCCTACGTTATCAGTAGGAGGATATGAGGAAATACGATATTTACATGGATGTTACGTCCTCCATGTTGATCTCCTGAAATTCTCCTGCAAAGCTGCTTGCTGAATATCCTGCATTGCTTTAGCAGTCATCTTAGAAATATATTCGGTTTTATTTGTCAACTTATATTTTTAATTGGCATTATAACCTTAACGGATACATAAAAAGTGTAAAAGGCATTTTCTTTGGCGACAAAATGTTTGATAAATTAAGAGTTTAAATGGACAGGCCCATAACATGAGTGAGAATCGCCTCACAATATAACTATTATTAAGGGACTAGGAAGTATTTCCCTATTTTTGAAAGACAAAGACAATTTTTCAAAATTATAGCTGTACCACAGCAAGAATTTTCGGGAAATTTTTATATTTTAATGACGGAGGCTTGGTTACCATCTTGGCCATTTTTTTCACTCATTCCAAAATCGTTAGGTCGATTCATATGTTTATCCAAAAGAATACTCTAATGTAAGAAAGGAAACTATTATCTAAATCATCCTTTGCAGTAGAATATTATTTGCATGATTATTAGTTTATTTAGTATCCTGTTGTATTGCAGATGCAACTAGTTATTGGCATCTCACTAAAAATGTCAATAGCCAATTTAATTTTACAAAAAATAAAACTAAACTGCGCCAAAACTCTTCTCTGAAATCGCCCCTAGCGATTTTACAGTCTTATGGATATTTAATGTCAGGCGTTATAGTTTTTGGGTAATGTTTTCTTACTCATGCATATTTTCAACTTCAATCGAGGTACTTCGTCTGTGAATAGTAATATCATCCACGTGTTGCTTATGATTCCTTTGTTGGAGGAGCAGGTTGGATTTAAATGAAAATAGCATAAAATTGAAAAAAATAACTTATACCCTGATTATCGAAAGAAGGTGAACAGCGGAGCGAGCGCGCGGCAGTAAAAACATTCTTATTCATAACACAGTAGAAACGTAAAGAAAAATGTTCAAAATTTGCAGTCCACTTTATTTCAATGACCAGTTAATTACATTATCAGCACTGTTTTCAAATCGTTTTTAACGTATATCGTTTAGTTTATACTGTGAGTTATATGAATTAAAACACAATTTACGAATTAAAAAAGTAAATTTTTTGTGTTTGATTTATTATAACTCTGCTTAAAAGAACTGGAAACAAATTCCTGTATAGAATCTATAGTCGACTTTCTTGGGAACAATATGGCAAAATTTGAGTCCAGTGATCAATATTTAAGTCGTTATTAATTTATTTCTAAAGAATCATTTATTTTTTTGTTAATTGAGATTTTCATTTAATTTTTCCTTTAATGCCATTAGATAGTTTCCACAACCAATATTCACTTAAAAATTACTTCAATACTACTAGATAAATCCGTTCGCAGCTGAATTTTTTAAAATAAATTACCACGTGTAACGTAGTATTTTACGATTATTATGATTAGATTGATCGATTTCAATTTATTGGAATGGTTATTCTATATAAACAATTATCAAAAATCACGGATGTGGTTATCCCCTTCAGTTTTAAGTCTTTCAATGAGACCTCCAGTAACAGCTTATTCCCTTTGAGGAAAATTCTCAATAACTGATGTAACTCCTTCGCCTCCCGGCGCTGTAGAACTTCTTAGGAGGAAATTAATTAAACGCAGTCACGTAGGTTCGAATCTAATTTATTTTACATTTCCACAGGTTAGAAAATTACCGAATCTACACATACACAGTTCAAATTTAGATCCCAAAATAAAATAATACGAGGAAAAGTGCCGAATGATTAAACAGTTGATTTACGTAGCATGGCTGAGGGCCGTAACAGCGACAGAGGGACCGGCGGCGACGCGCACGCGTGGTTGTTCCATCGGTCTGGACTGAGACTGGCTGCTTCAGCGTGCTGAGCGCGCCGTTGAAAAGGCTGCGGCAGAGGCTACGAAACGCCCGCTTAGAGGCTACACCCTCTGTACTGTGCTGCATCCTAACGATCACGTCGCGCATAATTGAAGCTAAAACACCGTCCAGTGGCTGTTGTCTGCCTTACACGCGTTTCTGATTCCTGCAGTTCATCTGAGGTCAAGCCGAAATCCTCGGTATCGCTGGAATAATTCATAGCGAGGAGCTTATGAGAGAACTGGGTTGACTGTTGACAGTTATTAATTAAGTTATTTACTAAATTAATTCACTGGCAGAAACAAATTAGTAAATCAATTATATTGATTAATATTACTACTAGCGCCAATTCTTGGGGCCCAGTCCACGCATGGGGCCAGGAGTGGGTAGGCTGGGAGGAGAGGGGAGTAGTAGCGGCAGCGGCGGCCGATAGTGTACTAGCCTGGCTAAGAATATTCGGCAGCTCGCACGTAGTTACTGCTTCGGTGTTCAGAGTATCAAGACGCTTTAATAAATACTAATGAAATATTTTGTATTATTGAATATAATTCAAACAGATCATTAATCATCAATAAGAGTCGATGTTCCGTCGGCATGTTGGTCATTTTCAGGACGACATGTAGGGACACGCTATTGTTGACGGCTGAGAGTAGAATGACAGTGCTGCGCTCTAGCGACGCGTTGTCGCGCATGCACACTTGCCGTTTTTGCTACCGCACATCCACCGCACTGGGCCCCAAGAATTGGCGTCAGTTATACAACATGAATCAGCCAAACTGGTTATTCCAAACGAGTCTATAGGCATTTCAAATGCCTAAGTATGCAGAGGGAGGGGTGTGGGAGGGCTGTTGATTGTTTAAAATATTTGCAAAGTTGATTAAAACGCGACAGTCGTCACAATGTCATGCCACGTTAACATTACATTGACCTCCTTATCTAAAATATCGAAAGTTATCAAAGTACCAAAAAAATTAATATTGAAGTAATAGGTGTGTGCATAGATAGAGAGTAAAGTTATTAGAGTAAATTGCTTAAATTTTTGTCTGTAGTTTACTATATGTTTTGTAAGTTTAATTTAAAATTATTGATTTAGAATTACCATGATTCAATTCATTAACGCAAGATAGTCAAAAAAAGTGTAGTCCTAACAATTTCTAATTGAATAAGAACCATACCTTGTTATTTTTACCAAGTCATCATTAGACCTTAAATTTTAATTGCTACTTTTCGAAGACATTGTTAAAAAATAATGATGGCACAGCCATCCTATAGCTTACATTAGCCCCATTATTAAGCTTTGAAAAGCTCTTTTTTGTTTCTATGGATTATATTTCGATACAAACTGGCCGGAAAATTACCTAAGCCTATATATTTTTACGTACTACTTTTATCTGTTTTATCTGTATAGACTTTAACACAATACTATTTTACTTTTATAAAGATGATGTAACCATGTTTAAAGGAATATTGTTTTCAGATAATTTAAGTTAATTTTAATTTTGTGAACATTTTTAAAAATATATATAAAATGGTGTCATATTCTTTGACCTTTAAATATTTTCATTATATAGAATCTGTGCCACGAATCTTCAAATTAAATGTTTTAGCTCATAAAATCAGCCTGATATTTTCATATTGAATATCAAGAATATATATATATGAAATGGAAAACTATAAAGCTGGTTAAATTATTTGGATAAATAAGAGAGCTATCAACAACTTGTTTAAAAATTATCAGAACACCGAAATACTCTACAGTTTGAACTGCCTATATGGCGTCATCTAAAGGGCAGCCTCCAATAATTGTAGGGGTCCTGCAAAACACTTAATCTACAGAACTACTAACACAAGACAATCTCCATAAATGTATTCATTGTCCGAATGGGGATAAAACTTTAAATGAATTATACCCCTACAATAAATTAGTACAGGCTAGAGGCCTACAAGCTATTATGACGTAAGGTTTACCATAAGCTTTGCTAAAATATTTATATAGGGAAATTTTATAAAGAAAGGAATTTTAGTAGAGGTGTTTCCGTAAATTATTATTTTGGTTGGTATCACGTATTTCAGTAAACTACACCGATTGGAAATATGTATATGGGTTCTTCCTTAAAACTCTCAACAAAAACTAATAGCGACACTATTAATAAAAATAATTTACAAATTCATAAATTTTAAATCGGGCTGAAATGAAGTTTGTTTTGGGAAGAGCCATATTAAAAGTTCACCCCCATTTTCTTTGAAGTATAAAATATGTACGCATCGACTCGAACCTTTTCAATAAACCCCTTTACCTTATAGAGACTATAGAAGATAAAGTTGAAAAAATAATCAGGTATTTCGTATTTCAAATGTAGATTTTTATCCATTTAATACATTGTCTTATTTGGATAAAAAAAACATCATTTTTAAACGTAATAACCTGAGTCCAACAACTTCCTCTAAAAGAGCTAAACTTTTATATTTCTTTTCTCTGATTTTATAAAAAAATCACTTAAGACTCAAATACTGTAAAGATATTCTTACTGTCTTGTCTTGCGTATCAGTAGACGTATTCTGTAGTATCAGTATTATCACGTATAACATCTTTATTGCAAAAAAATCCATACAAATGTTTTTTTTATTTTTACATTTTTTTGAAAATTAATAAACATATTAAAAATGCCATAAATACATATTTCATACATTTTAATTTTTATTAAGATGTTTTTTTATTTAATTCCATATTGCTATTACTAGAAATATTTTTTATGTTTATTTTCACATCACTATAAAATAAACTCTATAGTCAGGAACAGAATTTCTTGTGTCAGGCACTGTTCACTTTCCCTGCAGATAATATCATCAAATTTTATTCGACAATTTACAAAACGTTCGAGTGCTTGCTTTGGCAATCAGCATGCTTGTTGAAACCATTAGAGAGCAGATGTATTTTACATTTTCCTGATTGCATGAAATCTGTTCATATTGTTTTCGTTAGTACATCAAAAATATATATTTTGCATGATTTTTTTATTTTTGTTTGAATGTCTATTTGATTTATTAAAGCATTCATTATGATAAATTACCATTTCAAACGTTGAAAAATTGTAAAAATATTGAGAGTTGAAATAGTGCATGTTGATAATAAATTATTTGTTTATTACCCATATCAGGGCACTATGAATATTTTCTTGCAAAATTTATACGATGTACTAAAAGTAATATTTCAAACGACGTTAGTTGAACAAATTCGTAATAGTGTTTTTCCTAGTACCCTAAAACACTTTTTACATTATATAAATATGCCTTAGTGTAATTTAATTATTATATATTATGCATGCTGTTAAATTTTTACAGGTAGAATAAAACACCACTAAGATACAGTTAATAAAGTATACATCCTTCTCGGGTTAAAATTACAGGAAGTGCAGGGACACCTCAAGATACAGTTTCAGCATGTAAAAAGCCCACTCAAGTTAGTGTTCCGACAGGATGAAGTCAACTCAGGATGACTCCATCCGTTTTGTGACAGGGAAGAAGTTTCGCCGTCAGCTAAATGAGATTTGAAGCCAAATCCTCATTCTACACCTTTATATACTTGTTTCTAAGAGTTTGGTTTTACCGTTTATTTAAAATGGGGAGTATTTATAAGAATGTTACTTTAAGAAGGTATTGAAGGTATTAATTGTACGACAAAGATATTACATGCACAATGTTAAGAAAGACAGGTATTACTTATAATACACATTTACCTGGTGTATTTTAAAGACAATAATATACAGTATGAGACTTTTATAACTAAGAAAGTAAAAACCTTAAACATATTTTTGATTAGAATTTGTCTTAGTAAACAAACCTTTTCATAGAAAAACTGATTATAATAAATTACTTTCCTAATTATGTTCTAGTTAATATGCCCCTCATGCAACACGCTTTCTATAGACTTTTTATGTAACACGTGTCATTTGGTTGTATGTTTTTCTGAAATAGAGTCTATGAGTGTTCAAGTCTGTTATAAAGATATTATTTATAACAGTCATACTGAAGTAAACGATGTCGACTTTGGAAGTAATATACAGCTTTGATTTAATTAATTATTTAAGGTGAGTTTTCACTTCCTTTTAAGTTCCTAAACGTTTCTTTACCATAAAGATTTCCTAGTAGATGATGGTAATGTGCTGTTGATTAATTCAACATTATATTGTATCTTTTGTGTAACAATCTTACACCTAAAAAGAATAACCAACTATAAAATTCACTTAAATTAAAATTATTCTAATAAAACACAAATACAAGAATCAATCCCAAAAACCACAACCTAATGTCTCTTAAGCTGGTTTGAAATGAATAAAAAACCTATCCAGTCCTCTGAAGTTATTGAATGAGCTATTGAATATCTTGGTTGATTAAGAGTGGAATGTATTCTAATTATCACACTGATTAAAGCTGTCTGACCACAGAAACCCGAACACCCGGGTATGTAGTCGGTTATTGATCAACAGGTTGATTGGTGGTAAATGCGGTGTGCAATTGAGCCACACCAAGCTCCTTCATCAAACATCACCGCTATTTATTTTGAATCACATTTGCAATTTTAAAATACCCAAGTAATTCTGTCGGGATCTTCCACAAGAATGAAAACCAATATTTCAAACGTTTGGCTGATTGCAGGATTGTGGAGGCCTTTAACTACCTGAAAATGTATTGTTTCCCATCCTTGGTGATTACACAAACTATCTCTGTTTTAATACTTACCCGATTTTTCGTTCTTTCTTCGTTTTTTCAGAGATAAATTTTCCTATGTTGAACAATTAAAATCCTTGTTATTTTAAAGTTAACGTGTCAAATCTC
Source organism: Flexamia atlantica (assembly GCA_035578135.1). NCBI lineage: Eukaryota > Metazoa > Arthropoda > Insecta > Hemiptera > Cicadellidae > Flexamia > Flexamia atlantica. The sequence continues at coordinate 2,322,890 of JAQJVK010000049.1, read as the reverse complement.
TAGTTAAAGAATGAACTAGAATCTAAAACGAAATCATAAGAGTATTCCCTTGTGTATAACCAAGGTCAAAGAGACTTTGCCCATGCAAGCTAAAAGTTAAACTCTTAAATTTTTTAATTAATAAATATAAGTTTCACATCGTTAAAAATTAATCCTGAAACATTACCTAAACTCATTCTTATTTATTTATTTGCTTTACTTGTCAGATGGAAATATAGTAATTAAAATAATGTTACGCAGATGCTCATACTTACATTAGCGCTGGGGGATTTATTTTATTGTTATTTATTTTAATTACATGATTTTCATGCTTTTTAATTGGCTCTGGCCAACTGAGATATGAAAGTCATTCAAACTACCATTCTCAACATTTCCCTCTTAGAAAATATAAAATATATATTTTAACATATAAATAACATGCACAAATTAAAATTAACAAAAATGAGAAAAATCTAAATCAAAGCTCGCCTTAACAGATTTATTTTTCTATAACAAAATCATTACGTTCAGGGAGTTGAAGTAGCCATTATGTGATGTTACAGGTTAAGCCAGTGTCAAAGCAGGGAACAACCGCGCCCGGGGCCAGGGAAGGTCGGGGAAATGTTATTACTACTGAGACCTTCACATTGTCTTTGCCCCGAGTCAGGTCTATCAAGATCCAAAAAAAACATATATTTCCCACCCTTTAAAAGAATACATGCTCGACGTAACATCTAATTATTTAAAAAAACTGAAGACTGTAAGAAAAATAGCCAGTAAATGTATTGGAAAGAAATGTCTGATATTTTGGATGATTTTAGTCTTTAATAGTCTTAAATTACACTTTGAAAATAGTTATGGACTTTACCAAAACTAAAATAATTACGGAGGAGCTTGTTAGAAGCCATTTTAACGCTATGTATTGTTCATCGATCAATTGTATCGTAAGTATTGAAAATGTATAAGCACTGTCATGACCAAATAACAATATCAAATCAACAATATTCTTATTATATACTGCTTAAGGAAGGATATTAATAAGGAAGGAAAAACCGGGCACACATGCAGCGAGATATTCGCATAAATGATTCCAAAAAGCCATTGAATAACTCCAGAGTTGAAGCTGTTTCCATCGAAGGCCCGCCCACGTCCACAGGTACCGTAGTCGACCGAACACTGTGGCCTTTGTTATCTGAGTTGACCGTCAAATCTATTTGTCAATATGAAGCTCTATTTTTTGAACGTTGATTAAGTTTAACCAATAAAACTTAGCTAGTTATTTAGTTTATTGAATAAAATAATTGATTAAACTCATATCCTTACCTGGGGTCTTAAAATAAAAATTTTAAATAAATTAAAATAAAATTTCTTTAAAGAGAAAAATAAATTATCTACCATGTTTTCTTTATTTTAATTCTTGATATTATAATAATATTTATTATTAAGAGAAGGAAAGTTGTAAATAAGTGAAAATATATTGCTTAGAGTTATCTATCTACGTATAATTTTTAAATTTACATACATTTTAGTTATGTATAAAAATGAATTTTATCTCAAACTACAAGACCAATAAAATAGAAAAACACAAATTGTTTGATGAATGAAAAACTTGAAAAATTTAATAGTCAGCATATTTTTGTCACCGACCGTATATGCGAATTGATTAATTTGTAAGATTAACAATTTTACGTATTGTATTAATTTGTTATAAACCTTGAAATTACCCCTTAATTGGGAGTGTCCTATTCAATAAGTGAATACGGAATCGTCAATGCAGCATAAGTGCTTAATCAGCTACTTTCAAATAAAAAAAAAGATAAATCGGTAGAGCCTCACATCGAGAAAATTCAATGCTTAATCCTTAATTAAGCAAGCAAATATACTCTCTATGAGAACAAAATTAGAAGGAAGTGCAAGAGGTTTATAAAATGTACATAAAAAGGTGAGGGTATTAGGCCATATCTCAACATTATTCAACACCAAACAAAGTTGTATTAATATTTCTCTAGAAACATGGGCTATAATCTTATTTATTTCTCAGAAAGGTTTCAAAAGGTAACACAGATGTGATGTTACTGAAATTCAAAAATTAGGAAATTTAGACCATTAACCAGTATATCTCAATTATATGAAGTAAACAATTTTATTCAGTATTTAAGAATTATTGAAGATGTAAAGTAATGTTTGTTTTTCTTAAGGATCACATTGGAAAAATATTCTCGTATCAACCAATGTCAACTTATCACTATCCAGAAAACCTAAAGCGTTAGTTAATAATTAGTTTTGTTTTTCTTACTTCAATAATTGAATTACAATTTTTAATTAAAGTTGAAATACAATTTAGTCAATTTATTCTATGTGATCAATTTCAACCATCAACCATGGTTGGGAGTTTGTTTCCCTCAGGCTTAAGTCTTCCCATGAAACTTGCAGTAACAGCTTTCAACTGATGAGGATAATTCTCTGAAAATGTCGTGCGATGTTACTCGTGCACTGTCCCTCTTATCTGGATCAAATGATATTACTAAATCGAAATACTTTCGTAGAGAATGGAATTCGACTATGAAAAAAAGCAAAAAAGAAAAGAAAAAGTATACTTAAAAAATTAATAGCACATTCATATTTAACGTTTGTTAAATGTTATCTATATATTTAATATTTAATTATTTATTTACAGTTTCTATAATCCAATTAATTACCATAAGGAATTCGGAAAACACACTCCTAAAATCATATTATTAAATAAAAAGATCACCTTGTTAATTTTTACCAAGTCATCGTTAGACTTTAAATTTTAATTGCTACTTTTCGAGGGCATTGTTAAAAATAATGATGGTCCAACCATCCAGTACCTCACAATAGCCCAATTATCTAGCTTTGAATGGTCTTTTTTGTTTGTGTTTTTTTTTTTGTGATGCTTGGATATAATTTAGTTAAAAAATTATCCAAGCCATGATCGTTTTTCATATAACTGCATTTTATGTAATTTATTATCCTAAGTGCATTGTTTATTTTCTAATAGGGAAGAGCCATCAAAATAGCTATTTGTTTACCAATTCAAAAAATATTTACAACTCCTTTAAAAGTTATTGCCTCAAGACGTTAAGTAAAAACTGCGTTTAATCTTAAAGTAAATTGTTTATTTTTAATGATGAAGATTCATATGAAATCAGCTTAACGTTAATCATACTAATGAAAAAAAATATTGCTTTTTACACTTGACTATTAAATTTACTGGTAAGAATACACAACATTTAACTATTAAAATACTGATGATATTTTACCGATTTCGGCGACAATTAACAAATATCTTTAAATATTAATTAGTTTTTTTCTTATTCGTCTCGTCAAATTGCGAAAAAAGTATTGGGTTATAACTGGAATCTACCAGCTTAAGTGTCATTACTGGGTACAAAACAAGCTGTCTCCACTTGCGGTGGGTTAGAAGATTGCTGAAAAGCTTCAATTTCCTAACAGGATATGTTGTTGGACTTGAGGATTTGGCAAGGGCGCATTTACAAAATGTGCGGACGAACAATCCCATTTGGCTGCAGCCAGAATCCTACTTGGTTGAAAATCTTTAGTTAGTCGGTGGCGCAGTTGGTAGCGCACTCGGCCCCGGTTCTGTGGCGGCAGCGTCGCAGGATCGAGTCCCGATGATGCCGCATACTTTTAGCAGTACTGCTCATCCTTATACTGTACCGGCTCACTCCTTGGGTTTGCTTGATAACTTCCACTTCCACACAAAGGCCTGAGGTCCATGTGGGGGGGGGGGGGGGAATTCAAGGTAAAAAGAGGCCACTATAGCCCTCTTAAAAAAATAACAATAAAAAATGTTTATCTTATGTGTTTGAGCTTGGCTGGACCATATAAAAAGATAAACAAATATATGATGTTGCAATTGAAACATTCAAGAAATAATGGAGATAAACTGTTTAACTATTAAATGGATCAAAATTAACAATATAACGAAAGACTGCTCTGGTCAATCTCTGAAAGAATTATTCTGTCTCTTATTCAAGTAATTATTACCCAGAAACATTAAAAATTAGCTACTAAAATGAATATTCAGCTGTCTATTGTTTGACTGCAATAATCAAAATGTAACAGGATTCATATTTCATTTTCCAAAATTTGAATTAGTTTGTGCTGATTTATTTTCGCTGAAATGTTATATAAAACTACAATCACAATGAAATTTAAAAAGTTACATAGGTACTCATGCCCAATCACGAAATATCATCCTGATTTCATTGGCTACCATCTTATAATTCTATTAGTAAACTCACTTATATATCTCTAAAGTTTTACTTAATTCACCAGGTTATGTTCAGGTGGAAAGTTAACGTAAACCAAGCGCTTTTCTGAGACTTCATGAATTATTTCCCTCAAGGAGCCAAAACCAATATTTTCACAGCCGAGCGGAAATGAGTTTCTTCCACCTCAATTACTAATTTGAAAATATATCAATTAATATCGACCAGTATTCTATAATTTTGTGAAATATATATTATTTAATTTTCACAAAAACTCAACTAATTTTTTTGGGATAACAATAACAATTTTCATAAATAAACCAATTTATTATGCCCCTGAAGACAATGTGTTTCTTGAATTTGGTACCTCGCCCAAAAAAAGTGTTCCCGTTTGTTTATGTCAAAAATGTTTTTACTATTTTTAATCACAGTTAGGGATCACGTCAATATAAATTTTAAATACGATGAAACCCGTCATAATATTACAAGTCAAAGAAATCCAATAGACACAAAAATGTTTCAGGATTAACAAAATGTTAACAGTAGAATATGTTTTCAGATAAAATAAGTTTGCTAGGACGATAAAAGACATAACGAAAACCAAATAAAACTCTCTTCAACACTTAGCCGTGGAGATGATAATGATTTGGTTACCAAAAGAAATGTCTTTATTAAAATACTCCCATGTAGCCCTTGGTAGCAAGATTAATCCAGGAAACGTGATGAGTCTGAAATGATAACGTGGTATGATCACGTTACCTTGATTACCAATCTCATATTCGTCACCGCCTGGAGACATCCAGACAGACTGTGACACACTTAAAAATACTAAGAATAAATTAACTTTAACACTACTATGTACGAGATGGCAGTGACTTACCCACCAAGATTGCGTTCCTCTTAGAGTCGAGAACTTCTCTTGTGAAATACGTTATACATTATACGTTACTTGACGTGGTGACTTACCCAGGTAATCATGGACAACCAGTCTTTATTTTCATTTTAATCACATCGAACTCTAGGTGGCGGATGTCATGAGGTATGGTGTTGTAGATTTTCGGAAAACTGTCCTTTTCCAGTCCAAATCTTCAGTAATCGGTGTTTGATGGTGAGAGCTGATGATGAGTGAGGTGGGATGAGGGGTGAAGAGTTATGATCGATGAGTGGTGGAGAATAATGAGTCATGATTAGTGGTGGTGAGTGATGAGTCATGATAAGTGATGTGTGATGAGGAGTGAGTGATGAGTGATAAGTGGTAGTGAGTAATGACAGGGCAACATCAATTGCTCTCAATTGTGGTGAGTGGTGGTGAGTGATGAGTAATGGTGAGTGGTGGTGAGTGTTGTGTGACCTAGGTGTTTTGGTGTTTGGTCCTGTAAAACGATATATTGTTATAATATTTGTATAATTTAAAAGACTTGTAACTTTATATTACGACATATAATCTTATTTAGTTTAACCAGGATTAAGATTGCGTGGACACAGAGTATTTCTTAGCAAATAGGAGGGTAGATTGCGCTTCTGCCATATTAACAACCGGTAAGTCCACTTTACTCTTCTTCTTGATCTTACCTTCTGAAATGTAGCCAAAATATATTGCGTTCCTGAACACACTCCAAATAACCAAATCTACGAGCTGAGTGAATAATAAAAAAGGAAATAACAAACAGAAATGCTGAAATGATTACGAAATTTAAAATTAATTGTATTGACGGTAAATTGACACTCAATTTACTACTGTAAAAGAAGACATAAAAATAAACGGCATCATTAGCCTTCAACACACTGTATTTCCTCGTCCATCATTGACTATGACAATTTTATGTGACTCATTTTTAAACAGGATTTTTACATTCTTGAAGGTGTTGGTGTATAAATAGATGTTAAAATGTTTATAAACTAATATTTAACTGAACATTAAGAGCTATTTTTATAGCGGGATTTTTGCGAAGAGACATTTGATTTAAAGGCAATTTTGAATTAGCCTTCAACGGAATGAAAGTGAATGACTTTACTAGTTCGTTCTATTTGGTACGACAAAGGTTTAAAACACCGTTAAAGCTAAACTAATTCCCCACTCTAACATGAGATTTTGAAGGGAACAGTGCATTTAATTTTATAATTAAACTTTGAGCAGTTTCAAGCTTATCTATCTCTATTGACACGCTACTACAGCATATGATTTCGCTTTTATGTATTTTTTATATCTTGAGTCATTTAGGAACATAAAGATTACACTATAGTAAAGATACTGTTTTTATGAGTCTATTTTTGTCCTTTTGAGGAAATTTTGAAACAATTACAGCATTGCTGCGTCATTCCTTTCATTTAAGAACGACTAAAGTATTGAAATATCAGTAAAATCATCGTATATTTTGTGTTTGCTTTTAATATTTACTAATTATTTTTATTACAGAAAAGATATGGCAATCATATTATTCTTTGCGTAGCATATCGGGCGGTATGTGCCCCATGTATTCCTGTTAGATTAAATACTCACATAACCAGGGAAATATTGTTAAAGTTGAAAAAGTGGTAAACACATTTAAATATTTTCCAACCTCTTAAAAAAAACATATGGGTTGCTTCAAACACGTTTCACTATATTCGCATTCTATTTTCGGGTACAAAATGTATTCCCTGAAAGACCTATACCGGTTGTCCCATAATAGTCCAAATTGGTTATAATTTACTAACCCAATCGATTTCCTCTTATTTTTTTGGCTAGCTAATAACTTCGGTTTCAACTTTTGAATTCTAGTTACAATATTATTTAATTTAAGAAAATTCGTTGATATAGTTAGTAAAGCTATGAAAATTTACTTTCATAACCTCAGTTTATTTCAATAACAATAAATAAATATCATAAATATGTTTACAAATTTTTTTCTAATTGATTTAAAATGAAATTTTGGGGGTCCCACGGCGATTATCCCTAAAGGTTTAATGGAAGAATGAGGGTCATATTCAAAATTTGAAATATTAAGTAACCTACCCTGGAAATTCAATACCCTAAATCTATATACTTTTACGGAACGGCAACCGTTACACAGAGAGTCTCTGTTTGATTTCTATAGTTTGATAAGCCTCTCTATTAGTATGTACAACAATAATTAAAGAAACAGATTTGTCAGTAGATTTAAATAATGTATACAATAGTCTTGAAAAATTAATAATACAGTAACAATGGTCCAGTACTCATTCTGTAATCGTTCTAGCAGTTCGGAAAAGTTTCAAGACATTGTGCGATGTAATTTCTTGGTTAAGAATTCTCTGAAAAGTTTGTAATTTATTAATATATATTCAGAATTTTTATAAGAAAAGAGTGTAACCGGAGCAGATGCAAGTTAAATGCAATGGAAAAGCAACTAGCTATAAATACAGTATCCTTTACATTTAAACTAATACAAGAATTTATATACAACATACCTCTTAATGATAAAGACAAAATCATCCAAATATTCTTTTATGTTTTTTACATATATGAAGTTGTGCCATTTAACCAATTGGAATCAGATTTTAAAGAGGGAATTTATTTATTTAAAATGCAGGCTGCCTAGGATGATAATTAAATGATGGGTACAGGGAGGCAATTATATATTGATATTCGTGTTGGTTGAAGTTTCTTGATTTATTACCATTAAAATACAATGAAAGTAACGTGTTTAGACCATATATAAGTATTTCTATAGACTATTTCTAACAATTAAAAGTCCTACTCTAATTTTGGTGAACTGGCGCTGACTACCTAACTCCAACTGGGTTACATACTAAATAACAAAAGGCACATTTAATTTATAAACAATATTTTTATATTTCGTGACCATGAGGTTTCATTAATGTTAAAACATGAATGGATCAGAGTTTACAAGTGATTTACTACAGTAAGGAAAAGCTTAAAATCATACAGTGAAATACAACTTTGTGTGAGAAAATCTCCTTTTAAAGAGAATATTGTTAACTGTCAAGAAGCATTTCATTAGTATTTTATAAAAAGTATTACTGAATTAATCACGTTTCCATTCAAGATGCCCAGTTCGGAAATGACTTTTTTCGAGCTAAAAATTCTAAATACAATTTAATATCAGTGAGCTAACTGATCAAGACAAAATGGGTAAAGTAATCACCACCAATATAGACATGTATATATAGTTTTGGTGTAAATATAAAAAAAATGGTAAAAGGTTTGATTCAGTGCTTTCTAGTAAGGATTAATTTGCGACCCAAGATTAGCAGGACTACTAGATGGTGGTGGTGATATTACAATGTAATACTGTATTACAAAACAGTATTTTAGGAATACTAACTGACGTAAATTGTAAGTTCCTACGCCATATACATATTTCATAATAATAAAATACTTATTATTAAAACCTAGTCATACGTATCCTCCTCTACAAACGAGTGCCGGACATTTCCTCTTGGGCTTTTAGTTATAAATAGAATATAAAAGAGATTTTAACGCCATTTTGAGGTTATGGAATCCGTTGTCAATTCCATCAAGTTGCTACTTTGTATCATCCTATAATGTTGGAGATGGTATTATGTAATAGTTTTACATGTAGCACATTAATTGCAAAACTAATTTTCTTAAATTTTCAATTTAGTTAAATGAAAAACCCCCGCTGTATATGTCCTCGCTTTGTATCCCAAATAAAACGAGTATTAAAAAAATTAAGGTAATTCTTCATAGGCTTATTTTAGGATTGTTTATGTGTATAGACTACAGGTTTATATAGAAAACATCGTTTGATTTCGTTTTAGTTTTTTATTAAAAATGGTCACAATTTTAAAATGGTTTAATGTATAAAACTACACTGCACCAAAATATTTGTTGAATTATCCGTTACTTTTGTTTGGAGTCTAGAGATTAAACTTTATATCTTTTTAAACTAAATATTAGTATGTAAAAATTCCAAAAATAAGGAAAAAAGAACAATTGAATACTTTATGATATATTTTTATAGTAAATGCTGTTTAAGTTTATGGGTATAACATAAAAAATCTTGAATCTTTGTTTTCATATGCCCAGCATATTTTGTAGGTAGGTCCCTTTTAAGTGATAAGCGTTTTACTTTTTTACAATATATATAAAAAAAACATTCAAAACTAATTCTATTAACTGTGTAAACAAGTTATAATAAGGCCCAAAGGTTTTGAAAGTCATTCAAGAGAGTCAAAAGATGAGAGAATATCGGCTATAGTTTACAAGCAATAGATTTTACGTGTCTCACATAAACTTTATCTTTATACTTAAAACGAAATCATGCGTGTTAGATGCTAGTAAACCGCCTGAACAAACAATATACTGTTTATGTATGTTTTAATAGACATTTAATAATCATTCCAGTCTTAAAATCACTATTCAGATGGAGACGATCGTTTTATATGAAACATTTAATAGTTAAAGGTTTCAAAATAATGCTTACAAACACAAAGACCAGTCTTGGAAGTTTGTTACCAAATATAAATACGTAGGGAGAATGTGAAGAGGCCTTGTTAGGCACGCAAAACATGTAACGGAATATATGAGGTGCAGCGAATACCAAATAACAGTTAGGCCGAGGGTGGGCAGCAGGTGTTACAGAGAGTAGCAGGGGGAAATATTTGTAAGGAAATCGTCTGTTGAAAGATGTGCTAGCTGAAATGGGTCAACTTTAATATACGGTTTTATATTGATTTGCTGGTTGATTTGGTTTGGTTTCTTAATTATTTTGTTAGTCGATCATATTTATTTTCAGGTTTAGCTTTAAACCATAATCATGCTATCGCTACTTTTTTACTTAACTTGAATAAGCGTAAAATAATGGTCTGTGTGATGAAATATAAAATGTTATTCTCGCTATACAAAATACTTTAAAGTGGTTAAACTATATTTGTTAAGGGGTGCGGAGCAAGAAATACGGAAAGTAGTCGGTAAAGGTATTTTTATTATGTATATATTTTTATTATGTATATGTAAGGTATTTTTATTAGGCTTCATATCACTTTAATAAAAATTTAAGTCGTTAATAAAAAATTGCTATAATATGTAATAATCAAATTTAACCACTGATTCTAAAATTTACTATAATTTACCTTAGTAGTTGATCTTAAAGCGCTTTATTGCTATATTTAAGCATTTACATTTTTTTCAGACATTGAAAACGTTCTTGATTATTTGTTGTGTCCTTACAACATTTTGACATGGTGACAATCATAATTTTCTTTGTAAGTAGAGAATCGTATAAGCTAGACAGCTGGCAAGTTTTAAGAAATGTAACCGAGGGTTTTAAGACCGACACTGGCAAACAACTTTAAGAAACCAAAGTAGCTTATAACATTTGGTAATTGAAGTTGTATGTAAATAACTAATGCATATTGTTTAAATATGTGTTCTCATTGAATCATCTTGTTACATAAGATGTTTATTTACTCGAAAAGATAGAATGCAAGCAAAGTTGTTCAAAGAAAGTACCAGGCACATAATTATACTTTTCTATACCCAGTATGAAATTAGTTTTCAAAATTTATAGTTTGTTATTTATTTTACAAACGAAATAGCCACAAAAAATGAAATATAAATTTCAAAGATAGTTTTTCTCTAATTTAATGCAGCTATATGATTAATTTCAACAACGTATCATGAAATATAGCTCATACGTAAGGTAAGTGTGATTTACGTCCTTGTTGAAGGATTTGAAACATCGTTCCTTAAGCAATGTGTTTCACTACTTTTAAGAAATATGTTTTTTTCGAACTACTAAAACATTGCAATGTTTATTTCCATTTTATTTACTTTTTTTAACAATATCATCAATATTATTTACTGTGAAATACTAGTTTAACCTATTATTAGAATGAGTGAAAACAAGCTTTTGCTGCCATGAAAACAATACCGATAATAGAGTTTGTCAATAAACAATATAGCGATCGCTTTTGTGTTTTTGTCTCTTAATACTGAACCTCATCAATCTATCATTTTATACCTTTCAAAACCTCTTTGATAAAAAGTACTTAGGTTTTGCTAAACTATGTGTAAAACAGATAAATATTATACTTTCATTAAGCTTATACGACCTTTACATTATCATTTAGATACATTCAAATTCTTTTTGAGGTGTATTTATTATGATCATTTACTTTCATTAATTAGTTGACTTTTAGCACTCTTATTAGTTTATTTTTTATTTATTTATTTTAAAAATTTTTTTGAGAAAACATAAAGTTTTATGATAGATTTATTTTAAATTAATTTGATAATGAGCTATGCATGTGTCAATAGTATTAATGCAACTGGAAATATTTTTCATCCGTTCACATTTTTTGTAAAAGACATATTTCAAAGTGTTGAGTTTCATAAATAAAGATACGGATATTTTCCTATTTTATTATAATCCCTTTCATTTTTTCAATGTCATATGATTGAATGTTACCACAGTTTCCTCACTCAAATTAAATAAATAAATATCCCTTAAACATTAGCTATAACGATTTGTTTGCATTAAAAGGCAACCTTACTTAAAATCAAGTAAACCAAGTACAGAATACTTTGATGGTTAAACTAACTAACTCCTACCTTAAGACCAAAACATGCTAAAAAAATACCTGGTGTGGACGTAAACACAAGAAAATTAGAAGATAAACAGTGGTTAAGGATCCTGCTTAATGTTCCATAATTATTTAAGGGTTTCCTCAGAATCCTACTGTATTTAATCACTATACATTAAGAGGATTATTTGTAATAGTTTCCCGTTTTATGTTCATCGTAAGTTCCACTCATTTTATAACATTAGGTTTTTTAAGTAAGTCAGAAAAAACATATGATTTATTAAATTCCATATTATTAGTTACCTCAAAGCATCTAATGATATTAACTTTATTAAATTTGTCTCATAATTAGGATTCTAATTATAAAAAAAATATTGCACAAACTACGTGCCATAGGTATAGCTTCGTTTTCAAAAAAATAAGATACCTTTTAATGTGGTAAATGATGTTTTTTTTCCGTAATTGAACCGTTAAACTAAATAAACTTGGTAGTTTGTAAAGGAAACCTCAGTAATGCAATGCGAAGCCACAGATGTGGAACCACAAGAGCGTGAAGTATGAAATTTAGTCCAACTAATTCTCAATACAGAGTGACTTAGAAAGTTATCTTATGATATCTCAGAGACAAACACAAAATAAGATGACACGCTTCATTTAAAATCTAACTTTATAGAATTTTATTATATGCAGCATTGTTCAAACGTATAAATTTGCAACCGAATATTTTACGTTTTCATTTATATTAAAATTCATCAATTAAATGTTGAATATAAAGTGCTAAGATTAATTAAACTCCCTAAAATATCTATTATTTTTATAGATAGGTAAATTACGAATAAATTGTAATGAAGGCTCGCCTTTGACTTTTTCCCCTGTACTTAGTATAGGGAGAAAGTATTGTTTTCATCAAAATTTTCCACATTTGAGTTGTTATTATATATTATAATGGGTTTTGTGTTACCTGAATACAAAAAACTGGTTTTCCAAGCAATGTCTGTCTGTCATTCTTCCGCGCGCGCGCGCGCGTGTGTGTGTGTAGAGCTTGAGAAAACACCAATTGTCCGATTCTCATGAAATTTGGCATGCAGGTATTTGGCTATACTATCTCCATGTATCTTTTTTCCCTTTCTTTTAGTTTCAGATTTTCAAGGGGACTTACCCTTTAAAACATATAAAAACTACAAAAATCTAAATTTCCTAAAAAATAGTCCATTAATTTTAATAAACATTTCACGTTTTTAGTGATTTTAATTCCAAACAACATGACAGCACCATGAAATGTATAATAATTTATTTCCCCAAACTCTTATTCACTAAATCATATTCTTATAAACATTTGGTATAATTTTGTATTGTTTGGATTCGAAATAGGATTTGGAGTAAAATGTTAGGGTCTAATGATTTACTTTACGAAGACACTGACGTATCTTAAAAATACTTGGTATCTTACGAAGACTTTGTATCTTAAAAAGCGCTATAGTTAGAGCAATAACTGTGAATCCACCAATTCCAAACCTAGCTGTCAGATTCCATTTTAATTCTGCACCTCTTTGACAAAGGCTTTCCCTGAACACCCGCATACGCTTTCAAGTGAAAGTAGGAAAAAAATACCTTCCTGAAGCATCCTCTTTTATCAGAGGAATAAGTTAAGTATTTATGTTTGATAATAATTTGTTTTAAACTTGTAATAGCATTTTACCTTTTACCTTTTACCTTTTACCTTTTACCTTCTACCTTATACCTTCGGCGTCGTCCCGTTGACCGTGGTTACACAGCATTAGACCAGGCAATGTTTATGGGCTATTAGCCCAGATACATTAATAAGGATTAATATATCCAATTAGTTTGACAGGACAACTATAATCTTTATCATAAATAATTTACTACGTTAATCTACTATTTAGTTTAATGTGGGATTTAAATTTACATCCGCAATTAATTTTTTGAAGACTTTAAAAAGTGCCTTCCGAAACCAGATGGTCTTCGGTCATTATTCTGTTAGTGCATAACATGTGATTTCTTAAACAGTCATGTAACGCAACAAAATACTTTAACTTTTTTTCTGTATTTTTAAGCTAAAAAAGCATCGTAGTAGCTTGGAGTAAATCGAATTTTTTAGAGTAGGTAAAAATAAATTAGGCTTGAAATATTACAATTCGTAAGTAATGCGCACTTCTCTGTTTTTATTAAGCATAAAATATAACTGTAATTCTCTAGTGTCACCTGTATACAACAAAGGGAAAAAAAAGGAAAGGTGTTGAATTGCCTTGCAAAGGGTCGTAAAAGAAATTAATAAGAGATTATTAATTTAGAGATAAGAGAGTAAATGTTCAAGAAAACACGAATAATGATGCTGAAAAGGATAACTCAAACAAAATGGTAATTTTAAATTGCTCATAATATAAAATTTCTGTTTTAAATATATCAATATGATTAATTGATTTTGCTATTGTTAAGAATTAATGTATTTATTTCACAAGTGATTGGGAAATATTGGTTTTCATTTAATTTTAACGAATGTGTTGAACAATATTATTAATGTTTTTTACTAAATTTGTATGATATTATTTATGGATATTTTCCAAACCTATTTAAACTTTGTTTCTTTCTCTTCTAGTTTAATGCCACTCAAATTTTCATACAAGGGACATTTTCCTGAAAACGCGTCAAAACATTCTTGTGGTTTGTACCAGTTTTCTTTTAGAAATAATTCAAAAGATAACTTGAATATGAAACCAACTTTATAAAATTATTCAAATACACATCACAAAACAATGTTTGTAAACAACTCTAAATTAATGCCATTTAAAATCAGTAATTTAACGTAATATAACACCTCCACCTTCAAGACGATTGCCCTATTGTCCTATTAGTGATTTTCAAGGCGATTAGTCCTACGTTTCAGGTGTATTCCCTCCTGTGTCTCAGATGGATCTAATTCCTTCTGTAATTCCCACCTCCTTCTCTACTTCCTCTCACCCAGTAGGAATTTATTCCATCAGTTCCAGTCACAATGCCTGGAGACCTTGTAGCATTAGGCGTCTTCTTGTACCAAACTAATTGGCCACCTATGAATAGGGGTCTTTTCCTGGATGTTCTGTCGTGTCTTTCTTTGACCTCAATTGTTCTTGTCTCAACACTTCTCGATCGTGAACGTAGGTAAGGCGAGGTATACTTTTAGTTACGGATGGTGAATAATTCTTCGTAAATTCCTACCCAGCATATCAGAGGCGCGTGATTATTATTTGAAAAATTAGAAAAAGTGAGTTTTTCATTAATTAAAAAAAAATGGTCATATTCTTTCTCTGATAATGTAAATCTCTTAGAACTAAGAACTCTCAAGTACACCACCAACCACCAACAATAGTTCTGCATTCTCCCCATTAAACAAAGATCTACCTTTCGACGTCAGAAGACATATGAGCCCCTTTCTTCCTCCCAACTCCTCGCCAATAGTCGTGTGCTTTCCCGCCGTCCCCGATACCTCTACATTCTGACTAATCTACAACACCTGATCAGCTGATTTCGGCAATGTTGCGTCGTCTGTCAGACTAATGATTACGATTCTAGGGTTAACTAAACAGCTTATGTTGTTTAGTTAAAATAATGTTTCGAGCCATGGCAATGTGGTCTTTTGACTACACTGTTATATTTAATAGTGTTCGTATACACGCTAAAATGTCAGTAAACCACATAAATGTCCGTAATGTCAGTTTTACGGATAAAGGTTCCTTATTTAAAAACAAAATTCCGCTTGTCTCGGATACATCACAAACGGAGTTTACTAAAGAAAACAATATTGCTGGTGCAGTGAAGATTTAAAAATGAGTTTTATAATTAAATTTAAAATACAATATACCTTATGTATTGCAGAATCGTCAATGTACTTCAATATATATTTTGATTTTGATTTTTGCGGACATTTACCATTACTGATTCGTAAAAAACAGGTTTTACTATGTGTGAAACTTGTTTTTTTACTAATCAGTGACGGCAAATATCTGAAAAAAATTAAAAATCAAAATATAAAATCACCATCACTAACAACACATTTCAAACAAAGAACTTACATGTAAATACATGTAAATACCCTAAGTGTTTCTAAGTGTTTTCTAAGTGGTTCTAAGTGTTTCTACCCTAAGTCTATGAAATCTATCATAGAAATGCATTCCCATAACATATTATTAAATAAAAAGATCTTATTATTCTAATCTAACAAAATATAAGTGGTGAAGAGATTAATTGCTATTCTTAAAGGTTTTGTAATTAGATCCCTAAGAGGCAAAGGAAATTAAAACTAAGCTTTTGTTCTTTATTCTTTGATTTTACTGCCACTTTAATTACTTTAATTTCTCTTGGTTTTAAAACTGTTTTAATTTAGTGAAATAATATATTTCTTGATTTCCTGAAACATTTATTCACATTAAACATGTTCATAAAACAAATGCTTGTTTTTATTCAATTTGTAATATTACAATGTCATTTTGTATTTAAACCAAATAAGTCAAATGAGAGGTAAGATTGCTTAACATAAAGATAAAAGTTGAGCAATTATTTTTATTACAACAAAAATGAAGCACCAAATGAACTAAGCAATGTTGTAAATTTTAAGTTGTAATTGTCTACAGCTTACAGAAAAAAGATATGCAAATGTCCACTGTCCACATCCTCAATTTCTTTTAAACTATGATTGGTCTTTAAGTGGATTATTTTTAGAATTAGATCTTTGATAAAATATTGTAAGGATGTTTTGTGATTTTATTAAAAAATTCTAGAACGAAGATGGAGTATATTTTATCTTGCACCCAGTAACATTAATGTTTTTGTTTTTAACTAAACATACGTTTTTAATCGCTATTATTTCTTTCCTGGCAAATCTAGCAATTTGAATTAGTGATTCCCAATGTTTAGGCAATGAATCTATTTAAATTGGAAGCCTTAATTACATTTAAAATTATATCTTCTTTTCAATTAATATTTTGATAGTGCACACTAAATCGGAAAGAAAATCATGAAGGTTTCAGTGCCGCAAAGGCGTAAATAATGGTCGTCAGCTGAAGGTGCTCTTTTCTACCGACAAAGGGCCACAATGAAACTGTCAATTACCGACGAGTTCGTTAGTCTCAAACTCCCTCTCACTGTCTCCAAGTTTCTGTTTCATCAATTATTTAGATAATTGGCTGTTAAAGTAGTATAAAAGTTCAGAATCTAAAACGAAAACTGTTATGGACTTCGCTTGAACAAAAGGGTGCGAAAACTGTGCAGAATTTAATGTAGATTAAATGAGAACATTATTTTTATCGCAGAGTTTTATAATTAATATTAAATAAATAAATTAATATTATAACTGTATGATTATGATTATATACTCGTATAAGTTAATAGTATCTAAAAATACCTAATGATATTATTAGGTCATTTAGGTACTAGGTGGAAGTAAAATTTTATATTATGTTAATAATACTTAATGATTCTAATATATGTTTCCAACATTAAAAATCGAACGTGAGTTAGATAAGGGTAGGTCATTAGTTGAAATTAATAGCCATTTTGTACCTACTAAATCTATATTGTTTTATTTTATTCTAGGATGATTACAATTTTACTCTCTCTTATTAATAAATAAGGTAACTGACGTTACGAAAACCACTGAAAAATTCCATTACCTTGGTACTTATCTTAAAAAGGCACCAAAACCTCTGTTGAATTTCAATAATAAATCTATTGCTCACAATAATCACAATTAAGATAAATTGTCGCCAGTGTCAAGTTCAGTGACGCAGCAATACATTCCATCGAGGGTGCTCCTGAGATTGATGACAATGTCATTTGCAGCGATTTACCGATAACGATAACTCCGTGATGAACGTTTACACCGTAACGTGAATATTAATCAAATTTACTTGAACTGCTCAATTCGTTTGCGTTATTGTATAATCTGTTAGATTTTTTAAGGTTTGAATATATATTTTTAATAGATAACTTGTAATTATGACAGCTAAAAATATCTCAGGTACTTGTACACTAAATTAGATACATTAAAACTCTGTGATTGGGGTCAATAACTATTTTCATAAAACATATTGCATTACGAATATGTTTTATGAATATAAATTATGTTCTAAATATATATTATGAAAATGCCATAATCAATGGTTATGATTGTTGTTTGATATTTCCTTTTTTTTGTAATCACATCAGAATAATTTATTTGTAAATCTTTTAGAACCAACGGAGTAATATATTTACCCTTGATTGTTTTTTACACTTGAATCAATTTTAATAGGAATAATTAATTTCTTGTGCCTTCTAAGTAATCAGTGTTCCTTTTTTCAATATCGATTAGTTCCGTAATTGGTAAAAAATAATATTCAGAAACGAGTAATATATTTACTAAAAGTTTCTTGTATATATAAAAGCAAGGTTTAAATACTTTGTTGTACTATTTTGAGATTCTCACGGAATTAAGTTGGATCCATTGGTAAGTAAAACGTAATATTATGTGGATTTACATAAGAAAAACCCATTTATAGTAAACTAGAATGACGACGAAAACAATTTCAGCTTACAATGACCGATGCTGTATTTCTTTGAATCAATGGCTGATAGGAAATAATGATATTTACTTGGAATAATAATAAGGATGTGTTTTAGTAGAGTACAAAACAGTTTTTATACAAACATATGTTGGAAAATATTGTGCATTTATCAAGATTAATTTTCTTGTTTCAGCTACGAATTTTTTCGAGATCATAAAATGAAAGCCATAACATTCAAAAGGGCCTTTTATAATAAGCTGTGATAAAATAAAACAAAATTTTGTTAGTTATATGAAAGCGCATTGCGGAAGTAATTAATTAATTAATTACTTATCTACAATTATCTTTGTTTCAAGTATTCAAGCAAATTAATTCGAGTCAATCTGTCTATTCAAGCGTTAGAAAAGGTATTATCAGACAAGCTGTTATATTTGTAGTGGCATCTGATGTAGGATAATAGTAATATTGCGTCAGTATTTTAAATGTCATAAATTGTAAGTCATTTGTACCGTAATAAATGGTAATTGGATGTGTTCAGCTTGTTTTTATTGAATTGGATTTAAAACACTATACGATAACAATTAAATAAAAAATGGAATGTGATGTTAATTAAAAATAACTTTTTATTGTGTTTTAATACTCTTTAGATTATTTTAGTGACTGCATGATTTTTTCGATTAATTTTAGTAGAGTAACGTGTTTGTACAGACTTAATCGTTTTGGGTAATCTGTTTCTTGGAACCAACCATTATTACTGAAAGATGTGATAACACTTAAAAAATACAATAATGCAGTGAAGATGACAATTTAAAAAGTAGATAATGATTATAATAATAATGATGATGGAGATATTGATGATCAGATGATTCTGATCCCGTCTTCAGGTGGGAAAGAACCAATTACATAATAAGATTCGTAGCCAAGAGAACATAGACCAAACATACCTAAAATATAGAACTGTAAAAGCAGTAAAAATCATTAATGCTGAAAAGAAATCAGAACATAATATCTAACACAGAATGAACGAATATCAGAAATCAGAACAGATGACGTCCAGACACCCTTATAGAGCAGAGCAAAGACTGGTAGGAGGACAAGGAAATGGCAGCGACCGCCATAACGCGCAAAAATAACAACGCACTTCCGGTTACGAAATCTAAAACAAAGGCATATGAATTGCAAATTCCGTGTGTCCCTGTGTGTTCTTTTAGTTCATTTCTAACCTTATTTTGCCTCTTGTTCTTTCTACGGGCTAAGATATGAGGATAATTTTGAACATAATTATCAGAAACTACCCTATTTTTTAAGTCTATTTCCAACGCTTTGCTTAATATGGGTAGCCACAATTGCCTTATTTCAAGTGAGGATCGACTGATTGGTTGGCTTGAACTAAAGCTAAAAGTATGACTAAAAGTTGGCTAATGTAATTGATATATTTAATTTCCCATTACGAAAGTTTTGTTTATTAAGTGGGGGATGTATATTTTTGTTTTTGCCTGTAATGGCTTTACCTGCCTGATAATGGCGAATCAATCGTCGAAATTAC
Source organism: Flexamia atlantica (assembly GCA_035578135.1). Taxonomy (NCBI): domain Eukaryota; kingdom Metazoa; phylum Arthropoda; class Insecta; order Hemiptera; family Cicadellidae; genus Flexamia; species Flexamia atlantica. Next base: position 2,303,040 of record JAQJVK010000049.1, on the reverse strand, counting down.
TTGGTTACACTTCATATAAAAATGAAATCATTGTTTTCTGGTCGTTTGTAAATTTACTATAAGAGGGTAGAATACATGTTTCATCACTGTAAAGAGAATTGAAGCTTATCTAAAATTTGCAATATGGTAAAAATTAACATAAAATATAACCTCAGCACGTATATTTATAAAACTTAATGAATATTGCACAAAAAAGACAACCAAAGCTATAAAACTAATAAATATATAAGAATCAATCTCGTGTATTCACTGTCAGATAAAAACATATTCCTTTAAAAGTATTTGAATAATAGAACCTCATTCCAGACAAAAATGGTCTACATAGCGAATTCAATTTGATCTGACAATGGGTGCCGTAGTAATGGCGTTCCTTGTATCCGTCCGTTAGTGAATCTCTGGGATTTTCATTTTAGTACTCGTAATTTTTTTTAAGCTATGTAAGACCGTATGTTTATACATCAATGCCATTGCATTGATGTATAAACATACATGTAGCTCATTAGCTAATACTAAGGAGGATTTAATGCCATTGCATTGATGAATAAATATACATGTAGCTCATTAGCTAATACTAAGGAGGATTTACAATTTGTATGTGTTTCAACTAGATTATTAACTTTAAAATAATCGTTTCCACTATGGACAGTGTTTATTGATTTAGTTAAAGAGTGAAAAAATAAGTAAAAATTGAAAACAAAATATAATGTGGTTTTTACTAGACTTACTAAGAATTCCTTTACGATTAATACAGTGATTTTAGAAAACACATGTATTTTGTTCTCATGAAAACAAAAAGTTTTAAAACAATCAACTTTTTTGCACAGATGACCTCCAATCTTGGGCCTTAATAATCAGTGTTGATTACCCTTTTCTTATAAACAGCCCAATTGTACAAAATATCAATTAATTTCTTTAGATCCAGAGATACTGTTAATTTTTAACAGGCTTTAAGTCTGAGGATAAGTCAAGTGTTGCTCTGTAAGTAATTCTGCTGGAGAAGAACATAGAATTCCCGATTACAAGAAGAGTGATTTTGCTTTAAAGAGGACAAGTCATGTACTCTAACTGCACGTCCCGGATATGTAATCCTCCTTTAAATGTTAGTAGCACAAACTTGGTTTAAGTAAAACAGTTTATTACGATGTATCTAGTTCCTCTGTTAACATGTACAACATAAACCTCCATAATACAAAGCAATGGTAAAGATTTAAATAAACCAATATGTATTTCTTTTCCTGAAAAATCACATAATGCTGTATTTTATCAATATAGTTAAAACACATATTTTATAAGCTACACCATTTCATAACATGATTTGAGAATTTTTATCGAAAATTTAAATACCATATGTCCCGTAATAGACCCCCTGACTGTTTATAACTTTTAAATTATAATTCCCACACCACCACTAAAACATTGTTGGGTAGTTAATATTTCATTTTCAGAGACAACAAAATTTTGGCTATCTTGAGTCTACCAAGATTTATTTATTTATCAATTTATTGCATTCCTATATTAGTTACATTCGCAATAATATTATAGTAGAAAAATATACATTCGATTTAGTACAGATTTCATGCATCACAGAAACAATTTTACGATCCAAGTATTATCATGGTTCCAAAGTATTTTTTTAATTAAAAAAATGGTGTTGAGAATCATCATGTCAAAGCTATACTTTTTCACTGACTACAATGCTGCAATTCGTCTAAAATATCTTAATTAGTTCTCAAGATATGAAAACGATTTATTAATTTCTTTTAAACCAGTTTTAACATGACTTTTTATAATAGTTCCATAGCCACCAAATAGTCCTAGATAATGAGGATTACTTACCACCAGTCATTTCCACCTGTTTTTAAATATTTTTGTTTTAAAAAGTATTGAAAATGTTGCAATAAAAATCTTAAAACACGAAATGTTGAAAAACTAACCAACGTATTAAAAAAGGGTTAAAGCGTTGGTTCAGCGTAAGTGTTACTTTGAATTGATGGGTTAAAATACCGAATCTGCTTTTGAAATAACTAATTTCGTTCCAAAATGGTGTGTGCAAAATGGTGGCTAAAATCATTAAATAGGTAATGAAAAGTAAAAATTGCTACACATTGACTGATAATGGTAAATCGTCATTATCATCTATGACTATTTTGTGGCTGTGGCACTATTTCCTTCATCTGTATGTTAAAATTGGTTACACAAATTAATCAAAAGTTCATTTAACTTGAGGAAAAAGTCGAGGTTTTTAAAACGGACTATGGAATTGTAATCAGTGGAAATATTTGATTTTAAATGGAAGTCACAACATCACTCTTATATTTTTAAAAGCTATCTTGGATCCAAGATGGCGGCTAAAATCGATTACCCAAAGAAATTAAGTATTAATAACCTAACTATGTTTGGGGATTGTATGGGATTGCTATATGAAAAAAATAAAAAATTATGGTAGTGGAGTCTGTTATGAGACAACCGTTAGAACATATTGATTTATATATATTTGTGTGTGTGTTTTGGATGTGTGCATAGAAAAGGATAGGGACACGCTTAGGACAACTGTTTTCAGAAAAAAGACACACACAGGGCAGTACTTAAATTTTCAATCTAACCATCAAAAATCTGTCAAAGAAGGGGTAGCTTACTCATTATTTGACAGAGGAAAGAGCATTTGCTCAAATCAAGATGGATTAAATCAGGAAATCAAAAAAGTAGAGCAAGATTTGGCAAAGAATGGATACCCTCAATCCGTAATAAGAAAGTGCAAAAACCGTAGGGCTAAACATAATGAGTCAGAAAACACTGAAAAATTCGTTCCTATGTCAATCCCTTATGTGCCGGGATTATCGGAAAAAATTAGAAGAGTTGCTAGTCACCAGTCTCAGCTCAGCTCTGATTGGGTGTGGACGTGCTCTCTCCTGTCTGGTGATTCTTGATTCTTGTGATTCCTGTGTTTTTTGTGTTATTGGTTTTTCTTTTCAGCTTAGTGTTTTCGTGACTGCTTTTACAGTTCTCTGTTTTAGCTGTGTTTTTGTCCAGGTTTTCCTGGCTATGTGTTACTAATCTTGTTATGTTCTAGGTTTTCTTCCACCTGAAGACGGGATCAGATTCCAGATCCCGAAACGTCGTGAAACTTGTTTTTTACTAATCAGTGATGGCAAATGTCCGCAAAAATCCTAATCAAAATATAAAATCACCATCACCAACAATGAATTTCAAACAAAGATATTGATTTATATTATGTACATTGCCGAAAAATGACTGTGGAAAAATTATACAAACTATTTTCCATTAATAATTAGCTAAGTGAAAAAAATCCCCCCCCCTAAATAATTCCCCTAAAAAATAATTCCCCTTAAAAACATCATAACCAGTATAAATCATCAAAGGTTCTGTACAATAAAATATCAATAGATCAGTTGTAGTATTTTTATGCAGGCGACGTCTGAAATATTTTCCGGAGATTACTTTCTTTGGTTTTGTCTCAATATGAAACAAGCAAACTTCTGAGAACCTATCTTTGGAGGGTTTCCTTTTACATTCAAAGAAGGAAATGATATATTTTGATTGAAAAAATATTATGTGAATGTTATGCCTTAACCTTGTTTCAATTCATATGATAAAAGTTTATTTAGGAACTGCGTACGAAAATGTATTGAAGTACTTTAAATAACATGTTTATTTTGTATTTTGAGAAACAAAAGAATAATACGTTTACTGGAAGTCTGTCGTATTAGCCTGATTCCAGATTAGTGAAATACGATGTAAATTTTATTCAAAAGTACCCTCAAATCTTAATGTTTCCACAAAAAAGTTATGAGAACCAATAACGCATTAGATTTTTAGGCGCTGTTTGGTTTTGATGCAGATAATGACAATAGTATATACTTATGTTATTTAACACATAATAAAAGAAAAACATTTGTAAAATCTAAATATTCAAATGTTACTATTGCAATTTTTTTATACATTCCACTTTGCAGGTTAGGGTAAAGAAAGGGCCATGCTGCCCTAACTTTGCCTGTTAAAATAAAGAATTTTTTATTTAATTTGAATGTTTTTATTTCATTTCCACTTTCTCAACTCAAAATAAGTTTTTATCATAACTTTTAAACATTTATCAAATAGATGCTGATAAATAAAACATGAGTTTGTGGTAGGTTGAAAAGTTGTGATTTCTTGTACAAGCAAATGTGAATGATGATTAATATGTCCAATAAAGCTGCGTCCAGTATTGCATTATAAAATATGTATCAAATTTATAAAAATCATAATCATTAAAAGCTATTCACCTATTTTGTTTTTAATCTAAGAAATGTTTTGAGCCATTGAAATGTGATCTTTTGTCTACGCTGTTCAATAGTCTTTACAAATACACATTTTTGCAAATGTCAGTAAGCTTCATAAAAGTAGTTTTACAGATTACAGAAGTTCCTTGTTTAAAAACTAAACCCAGCTTGTCTCGGTTTCATCTCATACGGGTTTAAAAAAATCCGGTGAAGTGAAGATTTTAAAATGTGTTTTGTAACTAAATTGTAAATTCAATATATATTATGTATTGTAAAATCGTCAGTATACTACAGTATATATTTTGATTTTGCGCACATTTTCCATCATTGATTATTAAAAATTAGTTTCACTTGTTTTACCACGTGTGAAAAACTAATTAGATGGCAAATGTCGGCAAAAAAAATCACTATCACCTTCAATGATTTTCAAAAAACTACAGTATATTTAATACCCTCATTGTATTACATAGAAAAAATATAAATAGTGAAGAGATTAATTACTATTCTTAAGGCTTTTGTAATTAGATCCCTAAGAGGCAAGAAAATTAAAACTGAGCTTTTACTCTTTATTGTTTTGATTTTACTGCCCCTTTAATTACCTTCATTTCTCTTGGTTTAAAAATGATTTTACTTTAGTGAAATAATATATTTCTTGATTTACTTAACATTATTCACATTAAACATGTTTATCAAGTAAATGCTTGTCTTTATTCAATTTTTGACATTAAAATGTCATTTTGTAGAAAACTAAATAAGTCAATTAAGAGGTCAGATTTCTTAACATAGAGGCAAAAGTACTGCAACTATCATTACAAAAATAAACATTAAAAACCAAATAAACTAAGCAATATTGTAATTTAAGTTGTAATTCTCTTCAGGCCTTGCAATAATTACTTTACTTAAACCTGTTATATTCAATAACGTCATATATACTTTATATGTTACACAGACCTGTATGCAGCAATGTTTTACATTGAGATTAGTCAGCTGTTGCAGAACGCCACAGCTAGCTCGCATGTGGTGTTTTCATGCAGTGTTTTGGGTTTCAATGTTTCCACAGCTGCATAATGTAATGTATTTATTTGTTTTAGTTCAATGTTATTTCCGATACGATTTTTTTATTATAAGGAGCCCTCATAATTTTTTTAAGTGTGAAATTTTTACGGTGTACACGTTTATTAATTGTATTAGGTATTTTGTTTTTGAGGTGTGGATTAGATTTATAGCTATGTTTCATTGAGTTACTTTGTATACAGATTTATAAAAACTAGTTTTACTATGTAAACATTAAAAAAAGTATTTCATATAAATAAATATGTTTTGATGTTTTTTGATCTTTGTAAATACTACTAGAACAAAGATGGAATAGATTTCATCTCACACCCTGTAACCTTCATGGTTTTGTTTTAAACTAAACATATAGTTTTAAGTACTTTTTCCCCAGATCTCGCAATCTGAATAAAGTGATTGCTAATGTTTAGGCAATAAATATATTAATGCTGGAAGCTTTATTCATTTAAAAAACATATATTTTCAATTCATATTTTGATAGTGCACACTGAATTAAAAAGAAAATATTGAAGGTATCAGTGCGTAAACTGAAGGTGCTCCTTCCTATCGAGAAAGACCACAATGAAACAGTCAATTACCTAAGAGTTATTACTCTCAAACTTGCTCTTACTGTCTCCAAGATCCTGTTCATCAATTATTTAGATAGATGGCTGTTAAACTTTTATAAAAGTTCAGAATCTAAAACGAAAACTTCTATGAACTTCAGTTGAAACAAAAGGGGTGAAAACTGTGCAGTATTTATTAAATGAGAACATTATTTTTAACGCAGAGTTTTGAAAGATCAGGGATGAGGTGCAAAAATAACATACATCTGGAAATTATTGTATCTATCACGTTGAGCCACAGTTGTGGCAATTCATTGTCATTATTTTCTTATCAGAATTTACAGTTTAATAAGTTGTTTCACATATTTATAATTGAAATTAAAATCACCTAAATCAAACAAACAAAAACACTAAATATTTCTATAGTAAATTTTGTATTTTTGGATCCATTAGCGTACATAGTAGTTATCCGCCTACCTGAATGCCAGATGAAAAGGCCAAGAAGATTAAATATAAAGGCTGCATACGTAAGACGAAAATTAATCCGGGGATCCCCAACTTCCTCAAAGCATGAGAAGAAGATTAACATTAGGAAATGAATCCTTTCAACAACTTAATCAGGGTAGAGAGAGAGAGAGTAATTAAATAATTGCACCGTTGCTGTAGGCCTTGTTCATTTAATTAATTTTAAAGAAATTTGCATTAGTTTAAAAAAAATAAAAATTTAACAATAACATTAATGTTAAGACTATAAATATTCCTGATTGGACCAAATTAAACCTGAAAGCTTTGGAAAAAAATTTGGAAAACATTTTTAATGTACCTTATTTATACAAGTACATTTATTTGATCTTCGTATATTTTAATTAATCAATTATTCAAAACATTTTTACCAGTGCATACTATGAAAACAACTATAACTTCCATATTTAAATGGGCACACTAAATTAAATACAGTCATTAGGAGAAAGAAAACAACAACATATTTTTTGTGATCAATTGTTTTCTCAACTTCTTTTTTAGATTAACATGAATTTTCTATGTCATAAGTGACGTTAAAGGTTAAGGCAAACGTCTTTTATGCGTTTCGCGTTTTACCTCATAGGGCTAGGAGTCACCCATAAACATAGTGAATTTACTCTCCATTTCCCTCTTTAGGGTATACTTACCCTCTTGGGTTTAGATACAGTACAAGTGTACATATATTTTTCTAAGTTTTATAAGACTTTTTTTTAAATCCAGTAATTAACTTACGTATATTTTAACACTAACCACACACTTATAATTTTGACTTTGGATCAATCACGTTTATATTATTGCCTAGAAAGTGTATTCATATTAACTATCCTATGGAAGTTAAACTGTTCCATAGTGTTTTTGTTTTGTTTTTCATCATTAAGGAATCGTTTAATTAACATATTTGTTTATAGCAAATAAACTATTTTTTTCTTTATTTAACTCTTAAAATATTAAAAATTTGAAAAATGGCAAAATAAAAAATTTTACGATGACTTTAGTTACGGTAGAGCAGTCTAATTTTGTAGGACAGATCCATTTTGGGTATTTATAATTAATCTGTAGTCAAAGAGTATTCATTAGGGAATATTTTCATTCATTTGACAGAAAAGCAAGATTAATGTAGCGAGAAAGAAACGCTCTAAAAAGGCTTAAGAAGCTGCAGTAAGTAGGTCTATAAAGCCTCTTCAAGCCTGAGAGTTCTGCATAATTGATTATATTACTTGCAAATGAGGCTTTGAAAGAAAATATTTTAAGAATGGTATAATACTATCCTTGAAACTCCGTATTTGCTCTTGATTTTTAATTAAAGTCAAATTAGCTAATTAGTAATACTAATTACACTAACCTTTCGGAAAAATACGAATATGACTGTGACAATAAGTTTTTTTAAACCCCTACTTAACTCTGTTCTATGCATATAACAATTTTATTACTATCTCTTATTTTACATAAAATTTAGCAAATATTTAAAAACCAATGAGTGGTTAGCATATAAATCCTCTGTAACATTTGTTATTTTATATCTTTATACGTGACGTAAGTACATTTACCCATTCAAGGTTCATGCCTAGGGAATATGCAAGATATTAAATAATTTGTTTATATGAATTTTATATAACATATATCATGCGTATTGCAAAACCCCATGAGTGAAATTTAGTTTTAATTTTCTATTTAACATTACTTTTTAGAGTTTAGACAACAGAATAGTTCAAAACCGTTCCCTGAATTCCTAAATCGTATTCTCATTCAATTTTCTTGGCATAGAATTATTGTAAATTTTCAGCCTATTAAGGAATAGTTTTTTCAACATAAAAAATATAATGCGTAATCTCTCAATATACCGAGGGTTAAAAATGCACCATATTCCTTGATCAAATTGATAAAAATAACAAACAAAATACTTCCATGGTTGAGCCTTTGAGTAACATTCTTTTGAGTAACATGATAGGTGTAAATATAGGAGTAGATATCAAATGACAAGTCCTCTTTTCCCACGATTTTGTCTTGTCTTTAACTTATCTTATAATTTACTGGCTCTGGCGAGGTTTTATTATTATTAAACAATACTTTACAAGCAGACATAAGTATAGTTTTGGATCGTGAGGGGAAAATGGCGTGATGATAAAACCGATATAAGTTTGTTTCATACATACGTTTTAGGATATTAAACTCAACTGTTCCATTAGGGTTTCAATATTCGTACGGATTGCCAAAGCAGGTACACGAGTATAGACGTTATGCAAAGCGATCGAGGTAAATTGAATGTTAACTGCAGAGGGGATTTAGTAAGCAGAATGATGTTACCATGATTAATTCTGAAACAATAATTTAATTTAGGAATATTATCCATTTTTTAGCGAATTTCCCCTATAGGGAAGAAGCTGTTACCGTAGGTCTCATGGTAAGACCTAAGCCTAAAACCATCATAACTTTTCTTTTTGAGGTCCTCAGATGCCAAAAACACCATTCGTTCACTTTCATAAATATATATATATATATATATATATATATATATATATCTATATATCTATATATATATATCTATATATATATATATATATATATATATATATATATGTGTGTGTGTCTTTAAGCACGATAACTTGCGCAAAAATGGTCCAATCGGAATGAAATTTGGCATAGACGTGTAAAGTAGTAATTATTCGGACGAGTTCATAAACCAGCCCGATCGGACCACCGGAAGGGGGGGTAAAGGGGGGTAAACCCCCCCCAAAAATGGGTTTTTTGAGATTTTTACATAGAAAAATAAAATTTTTCAAATTTTTATTGGCACCATTGAATTCAGCCCAAAAAAACAAACAATTTAGTATTTTGAATCATGGCTCTATGTCCATTGGTTGCCGAGATATTGAAAGTGGTAAACGCAGTACGTTGTCCCAATGTTAACCTTATGGGAAATAAGTAAAATTCTATATCTCGCTTATTTCTCAACATATCGTGATAAAACTTGGTAAATGGCTTCTTCTAGTTCAGATCTACTAAATATTGAATTAAAACCACCCATTTTTAATATACCTGTAGCAGCAAACCTCCATACTCATTCCCCATGTTATTCTTATGGAGCTTACAAAAACATGTCAAATCTCGCTTTGTTGGATCGAAATATGTTGTTTTGCACTTGAAATTCGCTGAGTATGCAGGTCTGCTGCAACGGGGGTATTTAAATCATTACTTGTAAATCTATGAAAAAGCTGATTAAAAAATTTTGTATAGGAAATCTACTTGTATTTTCGGCTTATGACTCCCGTTCGCCACAAACAAATGATCAAAAACTTATTTTTCTTTTTTGATTCAATATGTAAAATTTTATATTGATTTCGTAATTCATATTGATTCACTTTTCATTCGTAATTGCTTTTGGAAAACCCCTTAATTGAGATTATTTTGAAGGGGTGGATGTCAGATGGATTAAGAAGGTATTAGGAGAGATCTAAAATGGGTTTCTTCTTTGAGGGAAAATATTTGATCAATCAAAGTATCCATTAAATATTTTCGAAGTGACTTCATCATATTAATTATATTTCAGAATATTTTTGATCCATTTAAAAGGCGATGAAAACAACGATAATTTTGTTATTACTTACGTAATATGTAATAGTACATTTCATAATAGGACTGGAAAGTTGGAATTTGCATATTCGAGACCATGTAGTCGAAAATATGGAAAAAAATATTTATTCTACATTACATTGAAATCAGTTATACCTGCTCCATTTTTTAAGAAGGAAAAAACCTTTAAATTGGTGTTTTGTTTAGATAACTCCTTAACCTACTAAGAATTAGATGCTTAACACAATACCGCCATTTTCTAGCCTAGCCTACATCAAAGCCTGTATATAAACTAGCTAGATCTCATAGCAACTAGAAGAGTCAACCCAGTGTGACTAGAACTTAGTCTGTTGATTTGATTTTTTCAGTTACTTTATTTTATGACCGCACTTTAAGAAAAAAATCCTTACATAATATTTATAAGGAATTCTGACGACGTCCATAAAGCTAGAAATAACTTAGGATATAAAAGGAATCGTGTGAACACTGTAGTCCGAATAAAGTTATAACTGATATGTTTACATCTATACCTGAAGACCCGTTTGATAAATTTTAAAACGAATTGTGCTTAAAAAGGCTAGTAACCTATTATGAGATGTTAGAAGTTAAGTCTGTGTCAAAGAGAGGGAGACCGTGCCTGAGGCAGGATGGGAAATGTTGTTACTACCACGGGGACCTGCACAGTGGCTTTGTCACTGGTCTGGCCTATAGAACCATAAAAGTAATCATATATAAATTGGATCGAAAAGAAAAAAAATATATATACTGCATTTTTGGTAACATGTATTTTTAACTTAGTGAAATTTGATTTTATAGCTTTACACAATTTACAGGTTCCGGAAGTTATTTTACAATCATACTATTTACGTTGGCCGATTCTTTATTAATTTATTTGAGTAGTTAATTTAAAAACATCCTTGAGTAATAAACATTGACATAGTGTACCATTTCTGCTCAGAAAAAGCAATGTCTAGATCTATAAATTATTAGCCGGTTTTGGAAAAAGGAAAAGAAGATGTCTTCTCATAACTTTATTTATATCCTAAAATCCTGAAATAATAAAAAGTAATTTTCTAAAAAATTAAATTTTGCCCAAACATCCTCTGGCATATGACTTATAAAATTTTAATACTATTAGCAAGCTGTATATATCGTGTTTTATTAATATTTTTATTACATCACTAAGTTTTGACAGTAAAAATTATAGACCTCCAAAACTCAATCCAAATCCGTAAAATAAAGTAAAACGTATATCATCGGAATTATTCTAAATAAAAAAATTTTTTAAAGAAAACACAATAATAACGGGCTGTCGCTTTCGACAGCAAAGAGGTGCTGACAGTAAAGGTAGTTTACATTCAATTTAAAACACCTGTTCTACATAACGCTTCTGCTCGAGTGCCTGGCTTGACAATATTCTTAAATATCGAACTCTATAGAAATAACCCATTAATATTAAAAAATGGCGTCTTTTTGCTCTTAATATATTTCAACTTATATTTGAAGAGTTTTAATAACTAAGAAATAATAACAATAGAATATTTCACTAAATGTATCCCCTATGAATGTATTACCTCATGAAGTAGTTTTACAAATGCGCAACGTAAATATTGGCGAACATTAATTCCTTGCTTATTTTATTTTTCCTCTCGAATTTGAGGTTTTGGGCCTCTACAACCGCTCACCACTATCTGTCTCTGGTGAAAAACTCAAAACTATCATATATTTTGCTCTTTACCAAAGCCTTGCAGCCTAGGACACCCCTGAAGGTTGTCTACCTTAAAGAATAATTCCTGTCACTATTTTAGTGTAGAGTTATACTTCCTTTCTGAAATATGTTATGCCCAGATTGGGAGTTTTATTTGGGAAAAGGTTGTCATGAGCTTAAAATGATTTTAAAACAGTTTTAAATATTTTAATTTTTATGAAGATTTAAAATAAATAGTTTGCGTTCAAATAATGTTATCAAATAATTTTAAATAAAAAGTGGTGTTTAAATGCCGCTCATTAAATGTTTTTCTTTAAACATAATCTATTGACGAGGAAGAATTTTTGAAATATAACTAATTGTGATCACGCTGAACAAGATTGCATGCCTTTAAAACAAAAATAATTTATTAAACAGTCAGAAAAATGTATCTTTTAATTGGTATACAATTTAGATTTGTGTAGGAGTTTTTAATTATATTAGTTCGTTAAAGTAGGCTGTTAAAGTTTAAAGGCGCGATTAAATTTTAAATTAGACACGAGTACATGCCTATTTGTTGCGTTTTTTACTTCTGAACTTTTTATATGCTACAATGATTAATGGTTATAGTTAAAAAGCTTTCAATTATTTGTATGAGTAAATGTTTCACATACATTTTCATGTTATGTTTGTATATCGATAATCACATTTATATTTCCCATATCCGTAATTGGTAATATTGTATTTTTCTATAGTACATTTTGATAAATATACTATAGAAAAATATACTATCTCCCAAGGATGGGGGATTTTATTTTCTTAGGAAATTATATTTATGGCCGAATGCTATATAAAAATAAATTAAAAGCGAACGAACACAGTAAATGTAAAAAAAATAATTTCCATGTATTATAACCGTAACGAAAAAAGTGGTCTCTAGTCACTACAGTGGTAGAAAACTTAAAAGTTACCACCTCGTAGATTTTTAAATACTGGAATAGTATTTCGTTAAACTACTCGTATATAAATATAATAACTGTTGGGATAAAAATTCATTATTTAAGATCAAAAATTGTAACATTAACATGGATATATAATTTTTCAAATAGTGGAAAATTATTTCGTTAAAGAATACACATAATAACGGTTGGAATAGAGTTACACTCTTTTATTCATCCTATAACTGGGACCAGTAATCCAGAAATGTAATTTTGCAAGTAGATTAAGTTTTCTGAAATGTTGCCGAAGTGAAAATCGACCTGATTTATTTAAGTCAAATACAATTTTACTTCTAACAAATTGGAAATTTGAGAGATTACGCGTTCATCCTAAACTCAGAACTGTTCCTTTACAAGGCAATATATTTTGTAAAAATGAAGTCTCATTGTATACTGTATGCTAACGTTTAGTTTTTATCATAGAATAAATAATTATAAAGGGCGTTTTAAAACTATCTGTGGACAAACTTAAAAAAACCTAGCTAAAAACAATTACCAATTTAAGAGGCCAATAGTACCTAATTGAATAGGGACCTTGATAAATCCAATATTTTTACGAATGTTGTAGGAAACTACGGATGTTACTATATGTGTAAGATTCAGCAATGAAGTAAATATTTTATAAGAGATTGTAAATAAGTATTTACAAATACCAAATATAAAATTTACACCAACATTCATTAAAGGACAGCCCTGAAATCTGGTCAAATCCTATTTTTTGCACTTCTTAGAAATATTTAATTTATTTATCTAATACATTAAGCCGGAGGTGGAACTATATGGTTGCTAAGGATGTACAGAAGTATTAGCATGCACTGATGGCCACTACAAAGCGAGGTGCTGAAAGGGACATGTTAATTAAGTTCACAGGTACAGTGGGTGCTCAAGTCTGGGGGGTTTCCTCTCCACGCTCTGGGTTTGATGTCCCCATTAATATCTCACCATAGTTATTGTCTGTTTTATGTGAACATAAAATTAACTAATAATTTTTTTACTAACTATATCTGATGCTTGAAATGACAAAATTACATCCAATCCATTGTAAACGTAAAATTGAAATTTTTATTTATAATTTTGTTTAGATAATGTTGTTCAAATATGTATACTAAAGTCTTACATCGATCAATTCGCTAGTATTGTTTATTTCTTGAGGTACCGTAGGGAAGTTTTAAACAATAATACATTGTTTTTACCCTTTTTATTATTTAAATAGCCATGATGAAGCATCAAACGAGTAGTATTTTTTCAAGTACAATAAAATTTAGACTCTTTTTAAATTATTTAGGCAAAAGGTTTGGAATCTGAAATCCAGACCAATCCAAAGTACACACATTTTCCAAAATCCGCTTCTATTTGATCCTGTTTTATTGTAGATGCAGCCTTCTCCTACAACGAAGAAAACTCTAGTTCCACGGGGATGATATCGCTAATCACAGATGTCAGGCATTGGACTTCGAAATATACATGGGTAAAAAATATAAAACAAAAAATATAACGACAGACATGAAATAAGACTGTATAAACACTTATGGGCAATTCAAGTTGTCTCATAGCATTTTTAGTCAGAACCAATAACCATTCGAATCTGCGATACATAAGGATTAAAAGGAAGTTATTCGTACAATTTAGTATTTTATGTTTAAACAGTCCTAAATCCAACTGCAAATTCAAATCGAACCAATGAAATAGTTTACTAACATTAAAGCAATATCACCTCGGGGTAAGGATATGAACCGACTTAACGATTTTGGAGTGAGTGGAAACGTCACAAAGCACACCTCCGTTATGAAAGTGTCAAAATACCCCGTATGTTCTGCCTGTGATTCAGTCACCATTTTCAAAAAATATTCTTATCCGAGCTTTGCAGTATATTTTTGTTTGAACTTATAAGATTAAGACAAATATTATCCAAAACCTGTAGGAGTCGTTTTGTGGTGAACAGAATCGTTAATACAATTTGTATAGACATGCATGATGCATTACATAAATAATTGTTGATATTATGAATTAGTTTGTTAAGATTTAAGAATCTCAAATATCCCTCTATAAGGAAAACATGTAAGAATAAATAAGGTATAAGTAGAATACATCCCCAATAGGGTAAAACATGATGACCTTAAAGATAATTAATTTATTGAATCCTGAAAAATTCATTCGTTTGACACTTTAACTATCAAACTCGTACCACAATAACAGCTTGAATGGGCTAAAACATTTCTTAAAGTTAAATATTTTATAATTGTGTAAAGAATCGAAATTTTTAAGGCATCCACGCCCCATATCATATCCATATACATTTACATACTTATTTTATTACATATTTTGTTCTCTAAAAACTACTTTTACATTTTTTCGTATCTCCTACGGTTAACATCTACACGAACACGACCAGGAAAGGTTTTTATCAAAACTGGCGGCTAAATCACTGCAGGGGTTTACAGGAACTTTGACATTTCAAATGGAGGATCGGTGTAAATATCGTATTTCCTCATATCCTCCTACTGATAACGTAGCGGTTTGATTAGTCTGTCTGTTACGTGTAAGTGTCAATATGATCGGAACAGAGTCTCGTCTGTGCGCAGTAATCAGCTGGGCCAACATACACGGAGCCGCGTGGGACGCCTGCCTCGTGATGATTGCCGCCGTGTTGATTATCTCCACATGAAGGTAATCAGGTGATCAAATACAGACCTCCGTCTCACACAGGCGCCACAAGTGATGGCGCCCTGGCGAGCTTTGTAGCCCGCGCTTGGAAATTGACCTCATGATCAAACATAATATGAGTCAAGGTGCTAAATACTTATCTACTCAGCACATGTATCGGGTTTGTTACATTCGGCAGGGCTTAAGATTTTTATCACTGTAAGGATTAAAGGCTTTTTTATGCTTAATAATAAGTCATATGACACAAGAAAAGTTAACTTGAGTACCATCGATTTACGTGAATTGTGCTTTTTCTAATTATTGATTATTTAAACTATAGGACCACATATTTTGTTATTTGAGAAAGGAGCACCTCCAATGTACCTAGATATTATCGAAATATTTATTGAAAAAACTTGCAAATCACATGAAAATTAAAGACTGCTATTGGAAATAAAAATATTTTTTAACAAATCTATTAATATAAAATGGAAAATTAAGCACTAAAAAAATTATAACTTGAAGCTATTATAAAGTAGAACAACATAACTAAGTAACCTGCATATATTCTATTAGTATACAGAGCTAAAGGCCACTCTAAGTCTATGTGCGCATCCAATTTATTGAAGAATCTAATTTTTTTCTGAACTCTTAACTGTATAAAGTACGACGAACTCATACGAATGTAATCCTCATTGGGCAGCGTATTTACTGTGTATAAAAAGCTCCACCTCTACTGTAAAAGAAATTAAGTAAAAACAATAGAATCACAATTCATTAAAAAAAGCAGTTGTAACAGCGTCTTTTAACTTGAGGAATCGAATATATTTGATTTAAAAGGTAAAACACATTAATAAGGATAATATGATGTATATGTATAAAAAGCTCCACCTCTAATGTAAAGCGAATTAAGTAAAAAAAATAGAAACAGTATTTATTTTGGGTAATGAATTGCTAATATTTATTTTCAAATTTATTATAGTTACAAAGCTTTTGGAGATTTTTCAAAGTAATCTTTTAAACATTTTACAGGAAATTAAACATATTTAAAACCGTATTGAAATCATTATCAGCCCCTGATTAACTTTCCCAATCAATAATTATTAATTGGGCTAAGAATGTTAAAACTGTAATATTTCATACACACAATGAATAGTAGCAGAAAATAATCCGCAAAGTAAAAGACGCCCGGGGCTGACCCTGTCTGCAGGGGAGTGATAAATAGTTGAAATATACAATAGTTTCAAATTATAAATTAGAGATTATATGGGACCGGGATGGAAAAAAAGATAAAGTGAAGTGAATTTTGATTGAGATAGAAAGAAGAAAAAAGCCACCCGAGAGAGAAAAGGAAATGGAAGAAACATGATGAAGCCGAAGAGAAATTAAACCGACAGAACAGAGGTCAACGGTCCGATTAGAACAGAGGTCTAACGGAGTATATGAACTCGGGTAGACATAGAAAAAAGGGACTAGGAAGAATGCTGGTAAACATGAACACCTTAGATTCTAGTGGCTAACCAAATTAGAAGGTATTGATGTTTGGCAAAACCTATACAGCATTATTTTAAATAACATCGATAAAGTAATACCTTGAAAAGGATTCACCTATGATTAGATACCCTAAAGAGTGTTATGTGATTCATTCAGAATTATCAAAAGTAACTTTAAAGCGGTGAAAAAATAATAAACGTTATCTTCCTGGTATTATTAAGAGGTTATTTGTAGTGAGTTCGATATTCGAAAATATTGTTAAACCAGGCAACTTGAGCGGAAACGTTATGTAGAACAGGTGCTTTAAATTGAATGTAAACTACCTTTACCGCCACCTCTTTGCTATTGAAAACGGCAACCAATTATTATTGTTATGTTTATTTCAAATAACAATTCCAAATTTAAATTGCTTTCTAAATAATTTTGAATGATTTAAATTATATTCTTTTCATTTTATTTTACTAATTTTGATCATTTCTTTTGGGTGTATAATTTATTACAGTCGTTTATTTAACACTTATTCCTGTAGTAAAAATTGTTCAAACAAATAAATAATACACCTAGATAATTAGCAGAAAACATCGAAAACTATATCTCATAAGATGTTTTAAAAAAATGTGATGTTGTTGAAAAATTGTTTTTTATTTACATAAAGTTTCCAGGATATAAATAAAGACTGATAGGGATTAATTTCCTTTACTTTTTTCAAAACTGTATAATGATAGTTAGATGCTAAAAATTAACTTATGGAGCAAAAATGCTACAAAATATTTTGTTTACTATTCAAGAATTCTTAAAAAACAACAATCACAATCTGAATAAAGAATCTGCTTCTGTAACTGTATGATTATATAATAACTTACAACACCTGTAACTTGTATGAAACTCTAATATCAAATTTCAATCAGTAAGTTAAAATAAAGTTTACCACAAATAAATTATTTGTTGACATTATGTTCCTAATTTGTCATGGTTATTTAATGGTTTCGATAGGGCATACCAGTGACAAAGCCACTGTGAAGGTCTCCGTGGTAGTAACAACATTTCCCATCCTGCCTCAGGCACGGTCTCCCTCTCTTTGACTCAGACTTAACTTCTAACATATCATAATAGGTTACTAGCCTTTTTAAGCATTATTCGTTTTCAATTCAACCAAACGGGTCTTCAGGTTGAGATGTACATATATATCAGTTTAAACTATATTTAAACCAATCTGCCTTTTCCTCTTATTTCCTAGTGCTACCTAGTTTAAACTGACTTTTCAACCGGTGTAATTAATTTATAAAAATCGGGGGGGCGGGGGGGGGGGGGGGTAATTGACCAAAGGAAATCAAGAGACTGAAGATAAACTGGCACTTCAGTTCTTGATAGTAACAACTCATAGTAACGACTCTCACAGTTACTGTGAGAACTGTGTGGTTTATTTGCGGGCTAGGAGGTGGGCTAGGGTTGAAAACTGTGGTATTTTGACAAACATTTTATTGTTAATAAGTTAAGGAGTTCTAAAAATAAACGAAAATTCAAGGAATATTTGTTATTTTTCCTACAGAAGGAAATAAATAAACCGTTTCAGCTGATTTCATGAAGTCTTTTCAAAATTATATTTTTGTTATTGCATATTATTGACTATGGTCTGGAATATGCATTTTTCTCACTTTCCAACCCTGATTTGAAATATTATATTACATATTAAGTACATAAAATAGTATATTTCATTACAAGGACCTAAAGTGATGCTTTTCGTACAAGGTCAAGTTTTACAACCGAGGCTGGAAGCCGAGGTTGAAAAATGACCGAGTAACGAAAAGCAGCTTTAGGTCCGTGTGATGAACTATATTTTAGCGAATTTCCCCTATAGGGAAGAAGCTGTTACCGTAGGTCTCATGGTAAGACCTAAGCCTAAAACCATCATAACTTTTCTTTTTGAGGTCCTCAGATGCCAAAAACACCATTCGTTCACTTTCATAAATATATATATATATATATCTATATATCTATATATATATCTATATTTATATATATATATATGTGTCTTTAAGCACGATAACTTGCGCAAAAATGGTCCAATCGGAATTAAATTTGGCATAGACGTGTAAAGTAGTAATTATTCGGACGAGTTCGTAAACCAGCCCGATCGGACCACCGGAAGGGGGGGTAAAGGGGGGTAAATCCCCCCAAAATTGGGTTTTTTGAGATTTTTACATAGAAAAATAAAATTTTTCAAATTTTTATTGGCACCATTGAATTCAGCCCAAAAAAACAAACAATTTAGTATTTTGAATCATGGCTCTATGTCCATTGGTTGCCGAGATATTGAAAGTGGTAAACGCAGTACGTTGTCCCAATGTTAACCTTATGGGAAATAAGTAAAATTCTATATCTCGCTTATTTCTCAACATATCTTGATAAAACTTGGTAAATGGTTCTTCTAGTTCAGATCTACTAAATATTGAATTAAAACCACCCAGTTTTAATATACCTGTAGCAGCAAACCTCCATACTCATTCTCCATGTTATTCTTATGGAGCTTACAAAAACATGTCAAATCTCGCTTTGTTGGATCGAAATATGTTGTTTTGCACTTGAAATTCGCTGAGTATGCAGGTCTGCTGCAACGGGGGTATTTCGTTATATTGCTCAATACAATACGTAAACTACTTAAGAAAACCAAAATGTTTCAGCTTGTTTACCTTTAAAGATGCCTTCAAAAGATGCCACCGTCTTGTTCTTGCTATTTGAAGTAATCAGCTGATTGTCTGTTTCATTTGTGTTAGGGTAGACTGACAACAATGAACAACTATCAACGTATCGAACCATGTAATAATCGATTGGTGAAATGAGCGAGTTTCACAAATTGACTAAACTGACAACAATGAATGTTTCGATAATAATGATGAATGTTTCGATTATTTGTAATCGAATGAATATTGTTCGATTATTACGACGTACTCGGCACTTTTTGACTTTTATAGTCCTAGGACTATAAAGAGTCAGCTGGTATCGAGTACATCAGCTTTTAATTCATAGGAATAAAAAGAGTGTATTTAGGTCTGGAAAACATGCATTAAAAACATATGTTTTTGAAGCAGTATAACGAAAACCAAATTATGGTGAGTTTTTAATACCTCATTCCATTTCTAATGAATATGATTGTCACTACTAAAACATATTATTTGAATGGAGATTATATCAGTAATAATTTAATGAATTCAAAGTTAAAAACTAAAAAGATTGATTTGATTGATCAAAAAGTTTCCTTCAGAAAAAGGAAACCGCATAAGATTTCAACTACTACCAACTTATTCAATCTTATTGTTATACCCCTTTAAAATCAACTCCTTCAAATCTTTTCTACATAAATCACGAATGAAAAGTGTATACTTAATTAATCACAAAATAAATCAAAATTGCTGAACATTTGCGTGTTTTAAGTGCGAATTGTAAAACGATAATACGACTAGATTTCTTATACTCGATTTTTACAAATCAGCTTTTTCATAAACGGACAAACAATGATTTTTTATAATCATAACATTTTCAAAATTATAGCGAGAAATCCAGTAACATCCTCCTGTTCACTAAAGCCCCTCCGCAGTTAACATTCTATTTGCCTCCGATCGCTTTACATAACGTTCATGCTTGAGTACCTGCTTTGGCAATCTGTACGAATATTGAAACCTTAATAGAGCAGTTGCCTTTTATATTCTAAAACATATGTACTTTTGGTACATATCAAACTCTTTTGGTTTTATCACGCCATTTTACCACCATGTTCTAAAAAAAAACTTATGCCTACATACGAAGTATTCTTATAATAGGAATAAAATCTCAATTAAGACATTCGGTTAAGATGCTAACATGAACAACTAAACCTCCACATAAGCGGCCGTATAAACTTCTTAAAACGACGAGAAATAAATCTTGGAAAAAAGAGGTTAATTAGCAAACCGGGCTTTAAAAACGCTATTGATTGACACCTGTGAAACAGAGTGTTAATTACAACGCTAACATTATTTTTTTATCCGTATAGTTACTGAATGGGGTAACATTTCGAGGAAACTCCATCAACGATCCCGCCAAAACTAGAGACTCTCCGCTCAGGTTCACCTGATGGCTGTCACGACTGACCCGTTACTTTCGCCTACCTTGAATGAGATTTTAAGCCAAATCCTTCCTCTTGTTTTTTCATCTAACATCTGCAGCTTAAAAAAGGTCCCATTCAAAAAGTTAAAAGAAAAAAAATTGACTATTGTTCAAATGGAGAACTTTGTGTTGTCTTGAACATATTTACAATTATGTTTGATACGTTTGATAAAACTGCAATTGTGATATTTTTAGCTCAAACAAAAATATACACCATAGCCTTTTTCGATGTTTATGAATTATTTAGGAAACCAAAGAAAAAATCTATTATGTTTTTTAGGAAATATTGTGCTTCAGTAACTCGAAACCAAAAATCACATTTATCTTGGTGAATTTTATGAAGAAATTTGGAATATACATAAATGTTAATAAGACGGGTATTGCATTTATATTCCCTTTAACAGATATAAGGAAATTTGATCGGTATTTCAAAGATCATAAACGAGTACGCACGCAGCATATGGTGACGTGTGGGAGCGAATCTAATTTAAAGCTGGCTTAACTTGCCTATTTTTACCAAAAACAAAAACCCAGGGTGGGCCTTCGATCCCCAAAAAAACTGGAATATGGAAATTTACATTTATTTTCCCGGTTAATTTGCTAATCAGATCATAAAGAATCATTCTTTATAACATTAATCAGAGTTTAGTGTGCAAAATCCTCTCAAGATAACTTACTGTGTTTGGTAAATTCATATTTCCAATGATAGTTCGGTTATTTTTCTAAAATCAACTCTAGCATAAGGCTAAAAATTTTGTAACTTTAATGTTTATAGTAGAGTGAATAAAAAAATAGCCATAGAAAGATTTTATTGCCATTGTTTAAAAAATACATTTTTAGAGTTTAAATTATTTCGAAATAAATATCCTGAGTATTATTGAGATATATTAAAATGTATGTAACTAAATCTTTTAGCTATTCGAAATTATTTTTAAGTATCGAATGTGACTCAGAGAATGTTCCGTCAAATGCTCAATCAACTACTTTGTTAGTAATTTCTATCAATTTGATTGAGGATAGGCATAATATCATGCATTTTATACTCTCGGTATATAAATACATTACGCATTACATTTTATATGCTGGCTTGAGTTCTTTATCATGTTACAACATTATTATGTGAAAAAGGCAAGCAAATTTTATTCGTTTACTAGCAGATACTCGCGATTTTTCCCATTGAAAGTATAAGTAATCTTCAATACATTATTCTAAGCGATGTGCAATTTTTACAAAACATAAGTAGACTGATTTATTTTAGCCATATCACCTTATAATCCCCTTAACCCTGAAGGGCAAATATGACTCATGAGAATGAGGTATAACCCCGGCGGGGTGTACAGTAAAACAAAAACTAAATAAGCTAAGGGTGGATAATCGACTTGATATCTAAATTTTTCAAATATACGTTTTTTTCCTTTTTTCAAATATACAAAAATCGAAAGAAGAATAGTCAATGGATACATCGGCCAAAAATGAGGAGACATTATTCTTAGAAATGTTCTCCCCCACCCAAATACCCTTAAAATACATAAACTTTCAAAACCACCGTTTCCAGTGGATGATAGTACTTTTCATAAAAAACCCATGCAGGATTTCAAGATTCTAGTTTGAGTACTTCGGGCGGTCCGTAGGCCAAAAAACTAAAAGCCCAAGGGTTACTTGGTAAATATATGTATTGATTGCCACAATATATGTACATTTTATTATTTTTGTACCATTTGTTTTTGAAAAATACTGGATTTGGTACTCCTTTATCCTTTTATTACTTAAAATTATTCTATAGGTCTTTATTCCATAGTTTTAAACCTGGGGATAACCATCATTTAGAATTTTAAAATGTACAAAAATTTCAAATATTAATCTTTTGGGAGAAAATATGTTTAAATACATTCTTAGTACGCATTTTTGGTTTATAAAGAAGTTTGAGCCAGGTTTCATGACCAAAGAAGCCTTTATAAACTTTGAAACTGAATAATGGCAGCCATTTGAATTTACAAAATACCCTACTTTAGCCTTTTGAAAAAAGAGTTTTTTAAAACCCTTTCTTCGTACGTATCTAGAGCCTTAACAGAAAATCTGCACCAAGCTTCATGCCCCAAAGTCGTATGGTTTTTTAGAAAAACGTGGATCAATGGGTGAGTCCCTCAACTGTGTTTGGATTTTTCATTTATGGATGATTTAAGAATCCATGGAATGGAGTTGAACAATTCTAATGTATCAACTCTAAAGATGAAACTAAAATATAGAACTAAAACTAAATTGTATTTATAGGGATTTCGCCATGATATATTTTATATTTATGTTAAAAAAAATAAAAATCATGTATTCACGTATGCTTGTAAATTGAATAGGTCAATGTACTTAAAGTAATGAAATAAAAAATGTTATAGAGGATTACAAGCTAACCACTCATTGGTCCTTAAATATATCTGTAAAATTATGTGGGAAATAGGAGATAATTAATTTTTATTTGTTATAAGTCCCTAGCATAGACATCAGTATTCCTAACAATTAAAGAACTTACAATTAAAGATACAATTATGTTCATATTTTGTTTGAAGGTTAGTGTAATTGTTATCACTAATTAACTTGCTAGGCTATAATTAAAAATCGAGCAAACAGAAATTTCATAGATCAGATTATACAGTTTTTAAAGTATTTTCTTTCAAAGCCTCATTTGCAAGTAATATAATCAATTATGCAGAACTCTCAAGCCTGGAGAGGTTTATAGACCTACTTACTGTAGCTTCTTAAGCCTTTTTAGGGGGTTCCTTTCTCGCTACATTAATCTTGCTTTCCTGCCAAATGAATTAGAATAATCCCTAATGAATCATTATTGACTGCAGAGAATTTATGAAAAATTACAAATGGATCTGCTTCTCACAAAATGTTAATCGCAAAGCTGAAGTCATTGTAAAACAGAGTATTTTTCGAAGGGTTCCACATTTAGTATTTTCTAATTAGGAGGACTTGCAGATAAACAAATAATTATTAACTGATGGGCAAGAAATATGAATCTCTAATTATTTAATAGACAAAATATTAGTTATCTAGTGGAGTAAAATTCAACCATCTCTATCATTTAAAATAACTTACTAGTCAGTAATATACTAAAGTCAATTTTATTGATTAAAACAAATGCTTAAAATAGAACAAATTAACTCAAGGCCTCAGCACCGGAGCAATTGATTACTTTCGCTCTCTAGTATAATTACGTTGTTGAAAGGATTCATTTCCTAATGTTAATCTTCTTCTCACACTTTGAGGAAGTCAAGGATCCTCGGATTAATTTTCCTCCTACGTATGCAGCCTTTATATTTAATCTTCTTGGCTTTTCCATCTGGCATTCAGTTGGGCTGATTACTACTGTACACGCTAATGGATCTGAAAAGGCAAATTTTGCTATACGAAAGATAATAGTGGGCTTTTTTGTTTGATCGGTGTAATTTTATTTTCAGTTACAAATATGTGAAACGCCTTATTAATTCGTAAATGTTGAGGCAAATATTATTGTAATAAATACCTCAACAGTGGTTTAACGTGATAAATAGAGACTATAATTGCAAGATGTGTGTTAGTTTTACATCACATCACAGGTATTATAAAACTCTGCGTTTAAAATAATGTTCTCATTTGAACTTTCAAAGACTGCACAGTTTTCATCCCTTTTGTTTCAAGTGAAGTTCGTAAAAGTTTTTGCTTTAGATTCTGAACTTTTATAGAACTGTAACAGCCATTTATCAAAATAATTGATGAAACAGAAACTTGGAGACAGTGAGAGGGAGTTTGAGACTAATGAACTCGTCGGTAATTGACAGTTTCATTGTGGCCCTTTGTCGGTGGAAAGGAGCACCTTCAGTTGACGATCATTATTGACGTCTCTAAGTGTTGAGCTGACACTTTCAATAGTTTTGTTCTTATTTAATGATCTCTGTTGAAATTTTAGTTGTAATGAATATGTCATATCTTCGTAAAAATAAAGCATACTTTCATTGTAAATCACATTGTTCCCAATATATAAGAGATATGTACCTTACAGATCGAAGCGAAATTTAAGAAACTAATTGGGCCCTAAACCTATTTTAGGAGAGGAATAAACTGAAAAATTAATTAAAACCTGTAGATTATTGAGTTATTGATCAATTGTAATCCATCTTCAATCTTTAGTATCATTTAAACATTTACATCATTATATATTTTTTGTTTTTAAATCTGTATGTATATATATATGCCGATCTTAAAAGCATAACGTCATATAAATTATGGTAAATTTATATTTATAAAGCAAAAACAATATAGCTTGATTTTTTGTCCAACTCATCGCAGTTTATAATAAACTCTACGGCTTTGGAACATAATGATTCCAGCATATAAGTTTTACAGGCTATGGATGGGAGTTAAGACATAATGTTCGTGACATTTTATCTCGAATAGCTGGGGTAGATTAATTTCAAAGGGCGGCCATTTCCAGTTTGCAAAGCTTCATATTGCAAAAGCTACATTTAGTAAGTCTTCAAAAAAGTCAAAAATTAAATTTTATTTCTTTATCATAAACAAAGCAGGCTAACATGTAATAAGATTTTCTTTCTTCATAATCTACTCGTATAACCATCTATTTAAACTGGAAGAATCAAACTATTAAATCAAAAATAGCTTAAGTGTCTATAATATAAATTGCAAACAAAAATCATAAAATTATTAGCTTCTTAGATACAATACAATGGCTATAAATCAATTTCACAACTCAAAATAGAAATACTAATCTATATAATTAATACGCCAACACGAAATTTGTCTTATGAAACTCCTCCGTCATTTCTTAACCGATTTTGATCATTGACGGCTCATTGGAAAGAGCGTGTCGCGTAGATTTGCAAACTGGCCTTACATTTTTGAAAAAGTCCCTTGGGCTCTGCCCCATTGGCTTTTAAAGTTCCCATGTTATCTTTATGAAGAACATAATTGTTTACATTTTGATCAGCTGGATAATTTAATTGCTGTTATTTTTTAATTTGTGTAAACATAACCCTCAAGACGGATCGTGTTAGCATGATTGTGTTTTAAATTTTTCGCCATTTGAATTATCGCTCTGCTAGAGTAGCGCACGATTCCGTGCGCTCGGATCCACTAGTTACTAATAATAATCGTATTGACAGTAAAATATCCTCACTTCAAATTTGAAAATGACTATATCAAATCCTATAGATAGAATAAAATTGACCTAAAATAAATAATGTAGCACACAGGACTGGAAACGATGAAACCCAAAACACGGCATGAAAATGCCACATGTGAGCCAGCTGTGGAGAGCTGCAACAGCTGACTACTTTCAATGTAAAACAATGCTATATGCAGTTCATTGTAACTTATAAGGGATTTAATATTTCTTATAGTAATGCTGCTTTAACTTTATTGCTGGGAAGCCTACAGAAGGTTACGACCTCAAAATAACAATATTGTTTTGATTTTAGAACTTCATTGTTTTGTTAATAAAATAGCATATTTGCTTTTGCCTCTCTTAGAATTGTAAAAATCGCACTTCTTTGTTCCTTTATTTATTTTCACTGCAAAATGCCACTTTACAATAATAAAAATTAGATACTTGCAAGCATTTGTTTGATAAACATTTTAATTCGAATAAATGTTTCAGGAAACAAGAAATATATACTATCTAACTAATGTAAAAATATTTAACCAAGAGAAAGTGAGGTAGTTTAAGTGGCAGTAAACTGAAAAGAATAAAGAGAAAAAGCTCTGTTTTAATTTTCTTTCCCCCTCGGGGATCTAATTACAAAACCGTTAAGAATAACAATTAATCTCTTCAACGCTGATATTTTTTTCTATGTCAAGAATGCATACTCAATATATTGCAGGATACTGAAAATTTTTACGATACGTAAACTATAATTAATTTATAATTTAAGAACAAAAACTGTTGAGCTGTGGAGCACACCAGCAATACTCTTTTTCGTAATCTTTCTATGCATTATGTACCATGCAAGTTACATAATTTTTTTCCTCGTATAACGAATTTTAGAGGTAAATATATGTTTTGTGTACTTTGCCTTTTGCGTATTTGCAAATGTTTACAAGAGAATATCATGGGTCCTTTATGAAACTTAAAAAAAAATTTATGATTTCCGCTAATACCAAACTAGATCCATAGGGGAATCTATGGGAAACCAGGCATATCATTGCTGATAAACGTTCTTAAATCATTTTATAGTATTCTGCAGCGAATTCAATAAATATTTTAATTATATAGATAAAATACAGCAAAAACGGTTTTGCTGACCACAAAAAACTACATCCCAATTTAATTAAATGTTCACCATTGATTTGTATTAAAGGAGGTTAATGTTGCATATATTGACAGAGGAACTAGATACATTGGAATTAACTGTTTTATTTGCAGCACGTTTGTGCCCCAAACATTTAAAGGGGGATTACATTTCCGGTTAGAACTGATAGTGTTCATGGCTTGTGCTCTTAATAGCAAAATGTTTTCCCTTGTAATTGGGAACCCTACGTACATCTCCAGCAGAATTACTTACAGAGCATCACTTATCCTCAGTGAAATGTTACTTGGAGCCTATTAAAAGCTTCCAATATTTGTTGACCCAAAAAATACTTGTTATTTCTTATGATATGGCTTTTCATCAGAGTAAAAGTAATCAGCAATCACCATTAAGACCCAGGATTTTGGAAAGAAATTAATTGTTCAAAAATGATAATGTTTTTAGGGAAACAAAATGCGTATAATTTTTACATTTACTTTATTATGATTAAAGCTTTATAGCACTGGTAAAAACCACATTCGATGAAATGTTTATTATCATTTTTACTTCTTTGTTCAGCCTTTAACTAAAACAATTACAAACATATCCATAGTGGGTATGCATGTTTTAAAATGAATCATCTTGCTGGAACAAAAAATAACTAATTAAAATGTATAGTGTTAATGTGAAGCCTATTATGTATTAAAGGGAGCTTTTAATTTAATATATTTGCAAATGTTTACAAAAGGGATATCATTGCTAAAGATTACTTTGTTAAAGAATACTTTTTAGATTTTCGATAATACCAAACTATCCTTGCCATCTCCCTTAGTACGAGCTCATTGTAGTGATGCAAACATACGGTCTTATATAGCTAATGTGTACTGATATGAAAATCCCAGAGAATCACAGACAGACAGATACAAGATACGCCATTATTGCAGCACCCATTGTCAGATGAAATTGAATTCGCCGTATAGACCATTTTTTTCTGAAATGAGGTTCTATTATTCGTATAATTTTGAAGAATTATACTTTTTGTCTGATAGTAACACACGAATGTGCTTTTTAAATAATTCTTAGTTTATATTTTTTATGTGTTTTTTTTTTTTTTTTTTGGTAGGAGGTGGAATGCGTTTACGCACACTGAGGGGCTCGTTGTCCCCTCAGTAGTGTCGGACTCCCACGAGCTCGATGTCCCGTGAACTACCGACTAAACCACCTCCCTCGGCACCGAGGACACTAGCCTGGAACTGTTTCACACATTACTTCGGGCTAGGCCTATTTTTTATGTGTTGCTTTAATACATAATAATAATAATAATAATAATAATAATAATAATAATCTTTATTGTGACAAAAAGATCCCACAAGGTACATTTCACAAACATTTCATATAAAATTCATTCGGTTTTCTAACTACACCAACGGACGTTATATTTCATATAAATGTTACTGATACTTCGAATTTCAGGCATTCATTCATTTTATAATCATAAAACAATGATTTTACCTACTTAGAGCACATGACAGCAAAGCAATGGTTTCATAGTTACATAAAATATTATAACAAAGTGTTTTCGACAGTTTATCTATGAATAGCCCTTCTCAGCCAGGTAAAGCCATCATAGAAACATTACAATATAGATATACATCCCCCATAAAATAATTTTTTTTTTCACTTAATGTAAAATAAAATAATATATATCTTATTAAAATGTCAATACATGGATTAAACGTAGCCCTTACCGTAGCCGTGGCCCTTTACGTGATTCTACAGTTTTCATATTTAGATGAATTTTTCAAGTAATTTTATTTCGAAGATAAAATCATATTATGAGGATTTTTAGTCTGTTGGATGTACAAGTGTTTTAAATTTTCGGTCGCCTTTAAAGTTTTAATGGGCATCAAAACGAGAAAAATAAGTTTTTTACATTTTTAGTTAATGAATAATTCTTTCATTCAATCAAATTAACTAAGGCGTTAAACTATTTAAAACGTTAAGGTTTTTATTTAAAACTTATTCATAAATATCGTGTTCAAAGAGACAATAGACATATTGTCCGACTACACCGATAGAATAAAACACTGCATTAATGCAATATACATTAAGACCTCATTATTTAGTAGGTGGTAGTGAAATATGTGGATTTTAAATTGATTAGAGAAATCCCCGTGTGATAATTGTCTTACTTTTACACTTTCATACAACTGAACTCGTAATTATAAAATGAAAAAAAAATTTGAAACGTAAATTTGCTAACTTTACCATCATCATTAAAATTGCAAGATAGTCACCATCAGTAAAATGGCACTAGTAAAATAAATCCTTGTATTTTTTATTTAAGTACTATCACATTTTTCATTAATAATGGCTGGTTTAAGGGAATTGATCACCTAGGTTGAATTCACTACAAACCCGTAGTCCTATTGAACTTCGTAAAAAAATAATACAACGTAAGCAACATACATTGCCTCAAGAGTATTAAAACACGAATAGTCATTTATACTTAAAATAAATTAAATTTTATTGCTGGCGTCTATTTTTTGTGGATTCTATGAAATGAAAAAATCTTTATGTTTACACACTTACTCACCATTTATTGCAATAAAAAGTATTTAAACCAAAAGCATTTTAAATAATTTGAGGTACTACTATTTTCTTACCTTGGATGCTGCTACATTATTATAAATTGCCTAACATTATAGATTTTTACCTTTTTTCACAGCGCGAATAAATAGATTGATTCCAATACACCTGTTTTAATATTTGAAACAAAGAGAAGTCTAGTTTATCCCTTTGTTCATGAATTACTTCTAAAATGTTCTTTAATGGAACTGACTTTATAGATTTAGTCATATTTTATTACAACTTAAAAAAAGTAATTTTTACTTCATGTCATTTTATTTTAATTAAAAACAAAAGCGGAAAAAGAAAAAAATATATAAATGTTTGATAAAACCAGTATATTACCAATGTAATATAAACTGAGAATACTGTTTTATCTTTAGAAAAACAAATTTAACATTATTGAACATATCACGTATTATTTCGTATCAGCCATTGACAGAAAGGTACAAAGAAAGACAGTATCGCATCGCCCATTGTCAGCAAAATTGGATTCGTCGTGTCATACTGGTTTGCCAGTAATGAGATTCCCTTATGTCAATCTAGACAAGAATATAGCACTTTTAACTTTCATTTGATCTCATAAAAATTAAAGCAGGGAAAAATCTTAAAATAATATCAATTTTTTAAAGTTTGCTAATGATTAGAAAAGCCCTTATACTGAAAATAGACTTTGGTTCTCAACGATTAATGTGAAGTTTTAAACCGATAAATTGTTTCCCCAAATTAATTAACATATGATATTTGAAAATATTTTGGAAATATTTAAAAATATTTTTGAAATATTTTGGAATATTTTTGAAAATATTTTGGAATATTTTTGAAAATATTTTGGAATCTTTGATCATGGCATCGGGCCTTAAATTAATGGATAAAAAAGTGATTTAGACGAGTGAACCAAATATTTCTTCCTTTAAAAAGGGATTAGCTTAAAAAGAAAGTAATTCTTATCGATTCGAATTTGAGTATAAAAAATAGTAACTATTACATTTCAAGTCGAAAGCCGATAGTAAGTTTAGATTTTGATATTTTATAACGTATGTTTTGTATGTGATACTTTATAATCGAATGTGTATTTAAAAAAAGCTAAATATTCCGAATTTCAAATTTTAAATATATGTAATTTAGTGAACTTGAACTTCAGTAATTTTGGAAACCCAAAAATTATAATATTTCTTAATAAAACATAAATATATTAGAAAACATGTTCTAATAAATGGCCAAACAGTTAGAACATACAATAACGCTAATACTTTGAGCAATGCAAGTAAATTTGTTCAGATTTTAAGTTACGGTGAAAACGATCATCACGGAGATATCGCTATCGATAAATTGCTGCAAATGACATTTTCATCAATCTCAGGGCACCCTTGATGGAATGTATTACTGCGTCACTGAACTAGACACTGGCATCAGTTTTTATTTATTGTAATTATTGTTAGCAATAAATTTCTTTGCTGAAAAACTTCCCAATGTTTACTGCTTACTTGATATAAGTAACGAGGTAATGAAATTTTAAAGTTGTTTTTATTAGTTTAACTTAGTAACAAGTAAGAGCGGGTAACATTTGAATCATATTTAATCATCAATGACCTATCCATGAATAAACCACGTTTGAGGTTTTAATAATTTAAATAGTCTTCACTTATGTATTATCATCATGTATGTTGAACATATTTAGTTTAGCGCGGAAAATTTAACAAATGAATGTTGTAAATTACCATCTCTCATAATTTCAATTCATACTACTCTTTACACGTGAAACGTTTGATTTAGACAGGTGGCACCCAAACAAAGTTTCAGTTTGGCTTAAGATATTTTAAAATTTAATGTTAGGTTTTGAAACTGCTTTAGAGAAATTATTTGAACTTTATTCGAAAAGTTGTTACGAAACGATTGCTACATTAATGCAAGCAATAGCAGACGTATCACTGGTTGCATAACCTTTATAAGACACAGTTGTAATTAAAAAAAAATCAAACACTTTCCTCAATAAAAATTATATTTCTTTTACAATCATATATAGAAAATGATAATAGTTAATATCTTGTGAGTTTGATTTTAACAAGTCCACTGGATAAAGCTACAGATATATTGTGTAAAAATCTTGCGATATTTATAAATAAAAAATTTTGGGGAAAAGGTATAATGTGATTGCTCATGCTCAAAGTCGGTGGATTTATGAACTTTGTTATTCCCATCAAAAGCCCGACAAGAACCTTTAATCAACCGTCGGAGTTAGTTTGCATCTTTCAGTTTTCTAAAATATTTCCCGCTACATAAAATTAGTTTTGAAATTTGTTTTCTCAGTGTAACTGCTGTTGATTAATTATCAAATCAAAAACAAATGTTTGTTCACTATCCATAATGTATTTTACTAGAAATTATATAATTATTTAAACACTAAAAATATTACTTTTTAACCTGGGAAGTGGGCGAAAATAAGGTAGGTCTAAAAATTATGAATCCATCTGCTATATTCAGCTTCACTGATAAGGAGGAGACAAAAAGAGGTCTAAGAGTAAAGACAGTAATCGACAGACTCACAGGTGAAGGGGAGACAACAATGAAGGAATGATAAACTTGCTTTAGAAATTGGAACATTGACTGAATCGTACCCTAATATCGTGTAATAGATAAACCATTCCCATTTCTTGCAAATAATGCGGTTTTCGACGCATTTAATCTGTTATTCATTGAATATATATTGGTTCACTCTCGATAGCTCATTGCCATAAATAAAATTATACTTACTTGTTATTGATAAATAAAATAGATCTTAGAATAAGAGAATCCTATAGCCCAAGAATAATAGTACGTTCTGCACCAAGAACCATAATTAAGTGTTTTCAGGACGTATTGTTCTAGTTCTCGTCAGCGACTCGAACTTTGAATTTAAAACGCGAAAATAAAACGTTCGATTCTATAAGGCGTTTCAATCATGAAATAAGGGTCTTAAGGCCTGTATGGTGATTTCTTAAAAATATATTTTGTTTCTGGAACTACAATCAAAATACTCTTAAAAAAAGATTAAAAATACTACATTGCTAAAAATAGAAGTGTAAAGTAAAATATGTATTCCATAAGTGCAGCAAGACACAATGCTCATTAAATTCAAGCTATTTTGTCTTATATTTTAATTAATCTTAGTAATGACTAATTGGATTGAGCAAATCAATGAATAAAAGACGACTCAATTATTCAGGACAATATGCATTGCAAGACAAAGTCTAAGTATAGTTTACTTAGATATTGTTATTAAAATAGATTTTTTTGCATAAATGACATAACTGAAAAAATTGATGATGATAAACATATAGCTTAGTAAAGATACGTAAAGTTAGAGTAGATTAATTCAACGGTTAAGTTTATGCTGCAGTTATATAAGAGATTTATTACATTATGAAAGGAATTGAGGTTGTAAGCCTATAACTACCTAATTGCACCAATAAACCCCTATTGTTAGTAAGAATGATTGCAAAATAAACATTCTGAGCTCAAACTTTCTTAACTTTACCGTTAGTAAAGTAAGTTATTTTAGAAGCTTTACTAAATTAATTTTATTGAAAATATTATTAATGATTTGTTCATCTGATAAGACCCAGAAGCTACCGGTTTTATCAAATTTCAGTAAGTAGTATTTTAAACATGTAATGCAACTGAAAGCTATTGTAGTAGATAGAGGAAAAATATAACGACTACTTCATATTCTTTTCTCAAATTAAGAAAATCAAAGAAAGAAAACTGAGAAATCTTTGATGAAAACATCATGGCTGATTAGAGGTTGTTGATGGTTTCAAGAAATTTTATTGATTTACTTAAGTGATGGTAAACTTTGGGTGATGACCAGCTTTTAATTTATTCCAAAATGTCTAGATTGAAACTCTTAAATAAAGGCTGTTTGTTCGTAATTTTAAATGTAATATTTAATACTACTAGCTGTGATCTTATTAAATAAAAATTAGAAGTACGAAACCTCAAGCAAATGTTTCAAACGCGTTTGAAGGAAAATGTCCCTTGTATTAAAACGTGAGTGGCATTAAAATTTTAGAATGACTAATGATGACTAATGACGAAATACTATACTAGGTATTTAGGGAACAAAAATACACATTAATTATTTCATAAAAATGTAATAATTGTATTATTGATTAAATAGTTTAACATAGATGAAGAACTTGCACTTTGCAACCAATTGCAGATTAAATACATTCCAAACCAAAAAAATTGCCTTTGTGAAAGAAACGTTTGTGAAAACAGTGTTTTGAAATAAAATAATAAATAACTTGATATAATTAAAGGCTTTTTAATTGAAAAATCCTTTCCAGCAACTCTCATCTTGTTTTCTGGGTCCGTTTACAATTTAATATGCTCTTATTCATTCCTTTTACGACCCACAGCGAGGCTTTTCAACACCTTCCCTTTTTTGTTCCCTTTGTTATACATACACGAAGTGACCGTAGAGGACTGCAGTTATATTTTCCGTGCAATCAAAGCAAAGAAGACACTTAATATAAAACGTCATATTTCGAGTCCAATTTATTATTACCTACTTCAAAAAGGCTACGTACTTCAAGCTTATATTTTGTGTATTGCTTAAAATGTCAGGAAAAAGAAAGTTAATGTGCTTTATTTTATTAAGTAATTTTTAACGAAAAAACATCACATGCTACGCACCAAGAAAACGATGGTTACCGTCGTCTGTTTGTGGTTAGTGCTTTATACATAATGTCTGTTCTAAATATAAACACACTCTTCATCTTCACAGAACAAATCATGATACTGAAGGATTTTATATTATTTAGGAATTTTTAATAGAAGCAGGAGGAAAAGTACAACAAATGAATAATAATAACAACACTCTTAAAGTTATGAGGAATCTAAAAAAAATCTTCCAAAGAAGACCACAGAACTAGCATAATTATTGGGCAAGGAGTTATTTGAACAATTCATATTCCAAAGCATGATAATTTTTTTGAGTTTTGTAAAAAGTACAACATTTAAGCTACTTTAATACATTTAAAAAGGATTTATAAAGTTTTAAATTGGTTGTGTTGTAAAAATTATCATTATATTGGTATAATTTCAAATAAACACCCAACCTGTAAAACCAAGCTTCATTCAAATATTTCTAGACCCTATCTAACAATATAGTAGCCTATTTATTTTCCCTATCCAATGTCTCGTAATGGTCACCAAGACAGGGCAATCGACATTGAAATTAAAATCTGTTTCATATTGTTGATAAATGTACAACGATGCAGTGTAATTTCGCTTGAATAATGCTTTGTAATCTATATCCAATAATTATGCTCAACCAATAATTATGCACGAGCTATTATTACTGATGAAACCAGCCATCATTGTAATTATAATGAAGGAGCCTGACACTTAGGTCATGGGCAGGGGGTCAAGTATTGGCTGTTGTGATACGATGTCATTGCTTCCCCTTTGTACCCGCTTCCGAACCACCACTTCCGGTAAAAAAAGTCGAATGCCTAAGACTTTGGCTGATCTTCCTTATACTATTCGTATTCAGAGGCAGGAATTCAAGACTCAACAGAGGATGGATGATTTTACATAGCGAACAAAGTATGCAAATGTTAAACGAGCATTAGGGAAATTTTGGGCTGGCCCATAGATGGTCTTGACAGTTTGGATGAAATATATCTTAAACTGACCGGGGGCGTCGTCAACACTTTTGTTGGCAATTCAATGGTAACTCAAGCGTTAAATAATTTGGTAAGAGTTGTGATATGATTTCTAGATTCATTAAGTGCATATGAAAAATGTTTAATAACGAACAGTGAATACTACATATTTGTAAAATCAATTTGTTTAGATGTTTTCTCCACCCGCAGTTATGATTTCAAGACCGACTGTTGTGATCACTTTCTACATAACATCCCCTAAATTACAGATCCTTCAGAATAATCCCAATGAATCAAATACGCTGATAGTTTCAGGGCCTATGCTTTGTTACAAAATAGATTTAATCAATTCCACTTTTTTGAAAAGGGGTATTTTTTTAAATTTTTATAAAAATATTTATTTTAGAACTTTTAGGGGCTATTGATTCTTACGTGTGTGCACTACTATGCACAATCCCACTGACCTTCTTCTCCAAAGCTCATCCACCCAACTCTTGTTTTTTTCACCTTAGTAAACAAACTCAATGTTTTAAATATAATCCAATTTAGTTTTTTTTTAGATTGATATAAGCAACTGAAATTCAATCGGCTAACAATTTACTTGTCTGCTATTTCTTAGCACTATGACGGGTATATGAATCAAATTTTAAACTTAAGTTAAATAAAAATACATTTAGGACTTTAACTGTAAAAACATGAACGCTCCCTTGGATAATTATGTACAGTGTCTTGACCATGTAGTGATCTACCCTGAAAATCACCCCACAATAATTTAACGTAAAGTTTGTCACCGTCCCGTAAACTACCAAATGTTCTGAAATCTACTAGCCTCTATAATACATAGCTGGCCTAGCTAATGAATTTATAAAATTACGAACGAAAAGATATGTTCAATACTTAATACTATAAAAAGTGCTGTCACGCTGGTATGACTGTACCCATGAGGTTGGCAACACAAAATAAGTACGATTGTATTCGATGTCATTCCATGTGTAACTTTTCGATGATTAGATAAATCAATGTGTTTTAATATTGTTGTATAGTGTCGTACATTTATTTTGATCATTAATGTAGGGTTCGATTGATGGCTGATATTATAAATAATACAGTAGGTTTGAAATACGGTTACCATATGAAATACAAACCTCGCTATTTTTATATTAAATAATGGAAGTCGTTGTTTTGGCGGAAACCTTTAAAAGTACTGTTTTAAGATATAAATTTAAATATATTTTTTATACTATATTGTTAGATTAACATTTAAATTATAATGTAACATTTTTCCAATAAGACTCGTTTTAATTACAGAAATAAAATCCTTATTAAATTCAACTGAATTACATATAACTTACAGCCTTAGAATAAAATTTGACATCTAGTTTTTGGCATTATCGAAACAGGTACACAAAGTTTTATTGGTCGTCATAGCGCTTATTTTGATAAAAAATTACCAAAACACTGTTTTATATAGGAAGGATAAAAACAAACGAAAAATATAATATGAAAGCTGAAGGAGCATTCTTAAATTCTGAGTCCCATGGCACTGAGCCTACTCAAAGTGTCGTTTTCTGCTCCATAAACTGGACTCTTTATTGCTCTATCCCTACATTACAATTCTTTTAGTTTTAGTTTCAATGTTTTATGGTTTCACTTAGTCAAAAGTATGCGACATTCCTAAGATATTTTTATACCAGTAAGTCTTTTTATTAATAATTACGACGCTCATGTTTTAATAATAATAATAATATTTATTGCTAAAAGATTTTACAATTGCATTGCATACATAATTTTTAACTTATATCGTAATATATTAATTATTAATTTTCTTATTATTCTTCAAAAATGTATCTTAATTTTCATAAAGTCTTCAACTTTATGGATTCCTCTTGTAATAATATATATTTTTTAATATTTTAATACATTTTTTAATTTTTTAATTTGTTTGGTAATTTATTAAAGAAAATAATTCCATTGTATTGCAAGTGTTTTTAAAAAAATTCTTTGTTGTGATGAGGTATGACAAGGTGGGACTGACTTCGTAAATTTGAATTGTCATGTACTTCATATAAATGTATGTTGTTTTTTACAAATAGTATTGCTTCATAAATATAAATCGATGGAAATGTCATTATTTTATTATTTTTAAATAGGTCTTTACAAGAACGTCGTCTTGATTTCTTAAATATAATTCTTATTGCCATATATATTATTAAAAATAACTTAAGAAAAGTGAATACCGGTATTTCATAAATGTACATGATTCCCAAAATAAATTTTAATGAGTTTTCCAATGTATATTTGTTGCCCATATAGCATAGAGACCCGTAAAATCATCGCATTCGCGTTAAGATATTGATAACTATGATAATTTCTGGTTTCTTATTGAGTGTTAATATGGGTTGGACAGACCAGTAATAGCTTCTTGACGAATAACTTTGAATACCCTTTGTAATGAAGCCAGTCCGTTCTGTATTGTCGAATCAACATATATTTAAATCATTATGATAACAACAACTAAATATTAGGAATAACTTTGAAAAACTCTTACTTTATTGAAGAAAATAGGCTCGACGACCTGTTTTTATTTGGTCTTACACAGTTAAATGTGTTATGTTAATGACGTGATACTGATAATGTATTAAGCATTATTTTATAGTCAGTTAAACATTACATTGAACCAAATTTACAGACTTGATACTTAATTAAGTTTTTTTGTTTCTTAATTAAATTTAGTGTTGTGTTATTAGGTAAGAGCCATTAAGATTTACTCGATACAATTAGACTGGTAAATCTAAAAAAAACTAGCCAGTTGGTTCACAACAATTACTATTTGATAACTATAAATTTTCAGTTGACATATTTTTTAAGCTATATCTTTGCCTTTTCAACCTAAATTCTTTGGAAAGTCTTAAAATATTGAGATTATTTATAAGCTAAAAGTAAGGAGGTAGTTATTCGAAAAACCTGAATCCAAGTTAGTGCTTTCAAACTATGTCCATTGATAATCAAAGTTCTCAAGGGAAAAAGTGTTAGGATTTAGCCCAGTATAAATCGTACAAACATATCTTTTAAAATGAATTTCTTATTAAAAACGCAGTGCCAAATCTCGATGTAAACAATAAACACCCCCCCCCCCTTGTAGATGTAAGATGTTCCATGCGACACCGGCATTGACAACTAAACTACGGACAACATCACAACCTCTGATGAATAAGGTTTTCTTGACAAATTGCAGCATACGTCACACAAGTAAAACTGCATCGGATACACCACAATTGAAGAAGTATATTTGTTTGAAATTTCCGTGTGGATTTAATTTAACGCCACAGTTTTCTGTAAAGCTGTGCACTCTTGTAAAAATGATCACTCGGATTATTAGACCTGCATCTGTATTTCTTAACAGTAAATATAAATATAAATCCTATACATAACAAAATCATATTACCATATGTATTTAATGTATTATAAATATTTTAGCTGTCCTGAGAAGCTGAACGGCTAGATTAATCCTTATTAAACGTTTATGCAAATACTTACCGATCATGAAATCTCAACGTATTCCTCTTGTAAAAGATTTTGGTTCAGGAAGGTATTTTTTAATTTCCTACTTACACTTCAAACAGAAGAGGTAACCGTATGCGGGTATTCAGGCAAAGCCTTTGTCAAAGAGTTGCAGAAGGTGGAATCCGACAAAACGATTGGAATTGGTGGATTCACAGTTATTACCCAACTATAGCGCTTCTTATAAAGCGAATCTGTATGCATCAATGTACTGTGAAATATCTGTCATTAGGTACTAAAATTTATTTCTCATCATTTTTATTTCAAGCAATTCAAAACTATATATCAAATGGATTATACGAATAGGATTTAGTGAATAAGAGTTTTGAAAATTAATAGCATTTCACTAAACATAATAAAATCGGGCAAGAATCAACATTTTTTTTCTGCAACAATCTTTATAAAGGTAAGCCATCATGACGATGTTTTGATAATGAGTCTATAATCAAAAATAATAGAAATATTTTGGAGTAGATTCATCCTTAGCACTCTAAATTCAGCAAGTAAATTAGATTGTGAAAATGTAATGATACTCCTACCTTATTTTCCTCGACCTGAAGCATATAGCAATTAAAATATAATTTTAATATCAAATACAATATAAAATATTCAGTTAGTTATACGTTCGAGTAAGACTGTTTGTAATCAAATTCAATAAAGTTAAATTACATATCAGAACTGAGGCGTTTTCATTCTTTTTCACCGGGATATCATGAAATAATTTCCCTAAGTCACGCACTGTTTTGCAAATTAGTTGAACAAAATTTCATACTTCATACACATCTGTGGATTTGCATTGCATTTCCTTTCCCAACTACTAAGTTTATTTAGTATGACGATTCAGTTACGGAAAAGTGCATCATTTATCACTTTAATATTCTCTAATTACCTTGCATGAAGTAGCTAATCGTATTTGACATATGTGATGTAAGTTTTTAGGCCACTAGTAATGTGGAGTTTAACTAAATACATGTTTTTTAATCTTTAAAACAACTTCATGCCATAAGAGGAAATAACTTTCTTCATAAAACGGGACACAATTACTACAGGTATAC
The DNA here is from genome assembly GCA_035578135.1 of Flexamia atlantica. Classification (NCBI taxonomy): domain Eukaryota; kingdom Metazoa; phylum Arthropoda; class Insecta; order Hemiptera; family Cicadellidae; genus Flexamia; species Flexamia atlantica. The sequence goes on along the minus strand of JAQJVK010000049.1, from coordinate 2,262,914 downwards.
AAAAATCCTATCATTCTATACCGAATAATTCTAGAAAAAAAAGGTAAGATCCTGGAGAAAGTCCTCATAAAATTGAGAACAAATCATAACGGTAAGCAGAAACATTAACCGCTATTACTTTTCTGACTTACTTGCATTTAGGTCTAAATGCTGCTTGTTTAAACATTGTTTTGTTTTCAAGGCAGGTGCTGGTAAGTTCGACCATGAAAGTTTTGTGTACTTTTCTTAAGTGTTTTTAATAGGATTTTCTTTTTTTCGTAATGTTAGATAAAGTCGTCCATGAATACAGACGTTAGTGGAGAAAGCTTTCACACAAGATGTCATTTAGCGTATTTGTTGTGCTGCATATTTACGGAATAATAAATATGTCTCAAGAAGTTAGAATGGATCGAGATGAGTAGGATTTTAGGCTATTGTTTTGAAACCTGCATAGGTTTTAATGCATAGTTTTGGGCAAAACTATGCATTTCTAAGTCAAACAAGTTTTCTTTGAGGTTTTCCTTAAGAATAAATGTATCAAAGTGATAGATTGATGAGGTATGAAGGGACAAAAACACAAAAGCGATTGCCTCATTGTTTATTGACAAACTCCATTATCGGTATTGTTTCACGTCGGAAAAAAGGTTTGTTTTCACGTTCGTCTTAATCTAATAATAGGTTGATGTTGTATGTTGCAATTGACAATAGCTCTATAAATTTCAAAGAATGTTAGTAAAATGGAAATAACAATGTGTTTTTTGATATATTGATAAAACATATTTCTTAAATGTAATGAGACACATCGATGTCAGGTATTATAAGCAGCGATGTTTTAGATCTTTCATCACAGACATAAATTTCGCTTGAGTACGTGCTATATTTCATCCTACGTTTAAAGACCTATTATTTAGCTGCCCTAGTTTAGAGGATACTCTCTTCGGAATCGACTTTTCTCGGTATTTTGTGAAAATATCACTAACTATAATTTCGGAATCCAAAAAGATAATTAAATGAAGATAGACCTTAAAAAGGTATAATTACATTAAATTATACATTAAATTGTCAAACGTGTATAAGGTACTTAGTTAAATGTCCTATCTCCAGTTAAAGTGTTTGCCAGTGCCAGACTTAAAGGATGTCTAATCCCTCAATTAGAGCGGTGTCTGCACCTTGACGGATGGATAACTTCTTTTAAAAATCTTAAGAACTTTTTTATACAAAACTTTATTCACAAAGAAAAATTATTGTAAAGAAACAACAAATAAGAACACGTTCAAGACGTTTTCAGTATCTGGAAAAAAATCGTAAAATGCTTAAAGAGAACATTAATCTGTCGGATCAACTTATAAGATAAAAATACATATTTTTAATGGAATGGTTCATTTTGTTTTACAGTTTACAGTTTTATGATTTTTGTTACAAAACCGACCTGTGTATTATGATTAGAGTGCAATCAAACCTAATAAAAATACCTTGCATTTATTTTGCCGACTATTCCTTGTATATCTTGCTCTGTAACTCTTTGAAAAATATAGTTTACCTACTTGAAATAATATTTACAAAATTGTGTATAACTAATTAAACTTTTAATTTTTTGCTATAAAGTTGATTAGTAACCGCTTATTCAAGTTAAGTAAAAAAAGTAGAGATTGGCATATTAATAGGTTATAGCTGGATCTAAAGGTAAATATAGTTATTGACTACACATAAATATATTTTGGCTTTAAGTAATTATGAAACAAAACAAACTAGCCAGCAATTCAATATTAAGACGATTTATTAAAGTTGAATGCTTTTAAGTTAGCATAAAAGCATATTTTCAAGAGACGATTTCCTTACAAATATTTCCCCTACTACTCCCTGTAACACCTGCTCCCCACCCTTGGCCTAACTGTTATTTGGTATTCGCTGCACCTCATATATTCCGTTACATGTTTTGCGTGCCTAACAAGGCCTCTTCACGTTTCCCTTACGTATTTATATCTGGTAACAAACTCCCAAGACTGGTCTTTGTGTTTGTAAGTATTATATTGAAAACTTTTACCATCAAATATTTCACATAAAATGGTCGTTTTCCTAAGTTTAGTGATGTTAGGACTAGTATGACTATTAGTCCATTTCAACATGAATATGCAATATGTTGTTTGTTTATACGGTTTAATAGGATCTGATTTCGCATAATTTCGTTTTACCCTTAAAAATAAAGTTATGTGAATCACATAGAACTTATTGGTTGTAAATTACAGCTAATATTGCCCTATTTGACTGTCTCAATTTGTTAAGGTAATCTTCGTAGCTAATTTTAATAGCTGTTGGACCTAAAATCGTAGTTGCTATTTGGATGTTGTGAAAATATAATGCAATCATTTAATAGGTACCGGCCTGATTGATAGACAACGAATACAAACCATGTGTTCGAACACAACGGTTCAAAAATTTATTTGCTCTTGTACGCGTAAAAGTAAGCAGAAGGTAAACAAATATAAATATATATATATATATATATATATATTTATATATTTTTACATGAAATTTTCTATCCACTGGAATGGGACTTTAACATGCTATATCATAAATCTAAAAATATTTTACTTATGATCCAAACACTTGAAATACTTTGTCTGTAGTTTTTATTTTCTCATTACAAGTAAATTAATAAAAGTAGTGATTATTTAGAATGCCCTAACCTTACTACCTCAAAATAAAAAAAGTTATCAAAAGGTGAAATTTGTTTAATTTATGAGAAATATATTTTATATAGTTGTATTAGAGGTGAATAAATAACCGTACAAGTTTTAACTTTCTATCGTCTTCTTCATTGCAAAGTTAGGTCACTTTTTTGCATGCAGTAGTAACAAGGTAAAGTGATATTTCCCACTTTTTTGTCTTGCAGCCTTTGCCAAAACTATATAGGCCTACCTGAGTAACGAATGTTCAAATTATTTATGAAGTTTCTTAGCTTTTAAGCTTTGGAAATAATTAATGTCTTGCCCATTTAGAAACAGGCATAGAGCATGAACATTAAGGATGAATTTTGTATGGATTAGTATCCACAGAGCGGTGGCAAAATGTTAATGTGCAATTACTAACAATGAATCACGGGAGAAAAATGTTTATCAAGTTAACCCACTAACTGTCTAATATAATTACTTTTTACCGTTGAAATATATTGAATCGATATTCAGGAGAGTCATAGCCAAGGTTTATATAGTACTTTAATACCTTAATACCTCTTAAGTTCGAGACGCATCACTGTCTGAGTATTTTAACCGGGATATGAGAGAAGGAAGAGTGTAGGATTATTGGAGCGCGATCTCGTAGTCTCGTCACTGACTAAGGCCTACATCCTTCTTAGACAGGACCGTTAATTTGCAGCCCAATAGCCCTAAATTTTCACGTGGGATCCGAACCACAATATCGCCTGTTTTAAAATTTTCGAAGTGGTTTACTTGTGAGGACGGTCACATAACCGTGGGACGTAATAGTGCGAACTTTAATCCCCACTAGGTAATACCGAGTACATAAGCCATCGCTCATAACTATCCACAATAATTCGTGACCTCCAAGTACCTGGATCACAGGACACGCCACCGTCGAAGGCTATTTTAGCTTACATTGTTTCATACCTTTTTTTAACACGGTTTTATTTTTTTTGCACTGTAAATAAAAGGAGTAAGAAAGATAACCATGCCGTTTGCTGGAAGGTACAAAAATGCCAAAGCAAGTCAATGCAAAACTATACTTAAAAAATGCTGTTCTCCATAACGAGCTCCCAGGAGACTGGCGCTACAACAGACTTCAGCTAGGTATTGCCTTCTTCGCTAAGTTTTATCAGCGATCCGAATAATCAGCAGAGAAGAGATATGTAGAAAGATTGGCAAAGAAGGAGAGAGGAGAGTACAGTAGCACGAATTGTGTTACGTATGTGAGCCAAGACCTGATATATTTGGTAAACCTTTTTTCATGGGAGGATTTCTTTATTTTAAGCCTTATTTTTCAAGAGGAAGCCTCTCTTTTTTAAGGAAATCATTTCAAGGGAAATTTTAATACCCTTAAGGGTAAAAATACCTTAATGAATGCCCTTTGTTTAAAGCATAGAATAAAATTGACACACTTTTAAATATATGTACATTTAATTGAGATTAAATTATAATTACAAAAGGAAGGGTAAGAAGAACCTCATTTTCAGTGTAATCTTTTATTACAACTAAAATAAAAATTGGAGAACGAACCTAAATCTATATATAAAGCCCAAACTATCCGTACATTTGAAGAAAACCATAAGTCTGACCCCATCAACCCTATTTGAATGAAAGCTCTTGATGAGAAAATAACAGGTGAAATAAAAGTTTGTTGATAATCTATTTGCCAAGCCCACAAATATAAAGAGAAGGGCTAAACAGCTGATGCATTTGCTTATATTTAAAATTATTCCTTACTTTTCGCAGCGAAGCGAGACACCGTCAGCTAGTTAAATGTTATGTTAATTTCCGTGACCAAACAGGAAATGTGACAATTCAAACGTGACTTTCCTAAATTTAGAAACAAAAAGCAAAAACAAACTTTGTAAAACTTCCGTATTAAATGTTTCCGAAATGAAATGCCCACAACTTCCCTTTGCCTTTAACGTAGTAAATTCTCCTTTCTTTTGTCTTTGTAATTAGTTGTACACCAGGAATAAAAAATCTCCAAAATTACAAACTAATTTTATATAATATTTAGATAATTTAAAGCTAACATTTTATGTTTCTTATAAATTTTTTATTTTGCTTTGTATTTACATTCAGTAAAATATCAAATAAATTACCGGTTTTTATAGTTCACATAGAAAAAATCATTACTTAATCAAATTATGGCATGATACTTTTAATCAAATCCAAAATTTAAAACAAGATTCTAGATCGACTAAATTAAACACTTTTTACCAAACGACTGTGAAATCACATGTTTCCGTATTTTTTTTATGTTGCCACCTTAGAAATTTCAAAATTGTATTATTTACTGTGCAAAAGTAATGTTTACATTTTTTCGACTTAAACAAATAATTATTAATCTTTTGTCAGCTGTGTAGAGAAAAGTATAGTATAAATTCGAGTGAAAATAATTTACATAAGCTCGAACAACAAACATATGGTCTGAAATATTTAACTACCCGCTTTCTACTCTTGTTTTGAAATATGCAATTTTCGAATCAATATAAATTTAATAAATGAGTAAGTGTTATTGTCTCACTTTATTTATATATTTTTAATGTCAATTTTCAAGTCAGTTTGTGTTGTACTGACACAAAAAATTGCCATATCTAGGATTTTCATATCTAGGATAAAATTGCCTATTAACCTTTTCAACATCTATCCATTAGTTACAGTTAACTACAAATTATTTTAACAAATATTTCGTAGATTTTGTTTATAATATTTTAGAGTAATACAAAATAAAAACACTAAGGTGAAATTCTGATAAATATAAAAAAAATTTAAGTTCAAGAAAAAAAATTAATAAAGAGTAAAATTAAAGAATGCTTAAATAAAGCTTATGCCTAGTACATTTAAGTATGAATTTAAACCTAAAATTTTAGAATGAAACTGCAGGCTCTAAAACTATACCTGTGTTAGTTATTTATTTCGTAAACAACACTTCTCCTTAATCCCAAAATGTGAGTCTACAATTCCGAAGTTAAAGTGGCAGAATGTAGCGGTCATGAATAGTCTGGACACGTTTCAGCTGTAAAAAACCTGAAGATAATGTAGCAGCTGTTGCCTTCCACCAATGTTATTGTCATATTTTAGTGTTACTTCATATCGTGTTTCATACTCCATTACATTAAGAAAGAAGGCAACAGAATCGTTTGAATTCAACAATGAAAATAATGAAATAATAATGTTTTTTTTTTAAATAAGCAATCTTTAAAAATATTTATCTTCATTTCAAAAAGTGTACTTTTTACTTGTGTTTTCAAATATATAAGATTAGCAATATCACAGTAACTTATTGGAGATTTGACTCAACTTATTTCAATTTCAAATGAAGACAGAGTTTTGATAAAAAAAAGACCCTGCGATTTTTTATGTTAACTAAGCGAAATGTGGTAAACAACTATGTCTGCTTTACACTGTAAAAACACACACATATACCTCGAACTCATACAAATCTTGAGAATAAAATAAAATATATATTTTTTACTTAAAACTCAGTTTGTATTAAAATAAAGTCTTTAGTAATTTTGTTTAATGTGTTATTTCTTCTATTATACAGTGAGTAAATATAAACTAAAAACAGAGATAGAATTTTACTTTAAGACATACTGCTTTAGACACACAGACATGATGAACTGACGCACGTATACATTAGACAAATCTATGATTTTTTCATGTAATAAACTAGTATAGAGAAGGCTTTTTTGTTCACCTCATTTATTACAGTGATTAAAATAAATTTATTTTCTAAAATACAAAATTCATATTTTAAAGGTATGAACCTTAAAAAAGAAAATTTATCACGGAAATATTAATGTTTCAAGTAATGAATATTTTTGGAGATTAGCTTCTTTAGGTAAGTGAATATAATATATTTCATAATGTATTCTGTTAATATACAGATGCAAAATATTAGTTTATACTATTTTATATTTTAGGGGCTTATATAGTAAAACAATATGCAAAGACCGAGTTAAGTAGAGCTGTAAACATAAAAGCGGTCTCTCGTTGAGCTGAAATCCCGGCAGACAAAGCTAGCAGTAAACTTACGTTCATCTTCCTTTGACGTATGGTGCTTCTTGAGAATTAGTTCAGGAACTAATCTTGGATTTGTTGTTCCTGTTCGTATTTGAGCTTTAATAGAATTTGATTAATAAAAAAAAAATAAAAGTTGATTGTGACATTAGTTTGGCCCCCCCAGTTATTTTAAAGACTATCTGGTAACTGTTTTCGCATAAATATTTATTAATTAATACAAAATAGTTGCCACTTACGAGTATTAGGTTAAGTGTATCTTTATGCCAATAGATCGACTATTTGTACATATTTTCTTAATTATTAAGCTAACTGAATTAATAACTGCTATAATTTTTAATATTTTAAACAACATTGTACGAAAAAAGAATCAATAGTACAGGTGTAGAGAACTTTTGAAACAATCCTAGTTGTATAAGTAACAGCTCCTTGACAAGAAATTTGTTTTAGTAAGGATAATGATGTATAATATTATACATATTATTAAATAAATTATATTTCAATAAGGTTTAGCAGGCAGGTGAGGGAATTTGTATCAAGAGTTGATAAAAAAAGGTTGGTTACAATGTGGTTAAAGTTAAATTTTGACTTTTTTTGTAAAATAATATATTAAACATTACATTTATATTATTAATGAACTCCCTTGACTAGGAAGACATTTTTAGGGAACCTACCTCATACTTATTTGACAGTTAAAAACATTGTGTGTTTATTTCTAAAACATAAGACCCTTACCTAAAATGCAGCGAGTTTACATTTTGCGACGAAGGGCAAGTTAGTGTTAAGAGACAATCTTATCGTCCACATACTAAACTGAAATATTTTTGACCATAGGACAATTCATAGGCCAATTTGTGAGCCAATTTATAGTTAATAATTTTAAGTTATCTGGTTGGCTGGGAAGTTTATAAAAATATGTCAATATTTTTGCACAGTTATTGTGTTCTTGCTGTTATCACTCTATTCAAAGCACCAACATCAAAGTAAACAAGATCTTTCACGACTGAGTAATGTAATTTATATTGATTTGGAAAAAAAAAGTTTCATAGAAATAGATTTATCATTTTATAAGCAGCTGAAATATGACTTAGTTATTCTTAATATTTCCACAACATGCTGTAGCCTGAAATGAACAGGATTTAAGATGGCTGATGCACTTATGTAATAGATCATTAAACAATTTTCTTTGTTACGATAAATAATTTTCGTATCCTTAACATTATATCATAAAACATGTAATATTTTTTACCATAGCCATAGAATTAATAAAAATTAACTTATGTTACCAAGCGACAAATTCAAAATTGCACATTTTAATTACAGTTTGTTATTTTACCAAGCTTCTGGAAAGTCAAATCCCAAGCTGACATTGATGAAGCGTATACATTAGCTGCATAATAAGTCGATCTTCATTAGCAATAATCGAGGTGATTGGCTGTTTGCCTCTATTACCTGCGAAGCTGTTATGCAATACAAGGTCAATGATAATTGTATTACAATAAAGACTTCTAAATAACGTACTTGCGACTATATTACTATTCCAGATAGTTTTATGAGATTATAAAAAAGGTACGGTTAATGTTGTAGTTCTTTAATAGTAAAATGGATTTACTAATATCGCTTTTGGTTTTATGCTAAATAATATTAAACTACTTAACAGTAAGGTCCTTTATTAAAAGTATCAAATTTGAAAAAAAAATATCATAAAGAGTGGCTTAATAAGCCTTGCCGTAAATCATAATAACAAGTTATGAAAGTCACAAACTATATTTATGAAGTTTCGAAAATCAACGGAACAACTTATGATCCGCAACATTCTATCTTTATGAGATCATACGTTTGACCGTGTTATAAACAAAGGCACTTTCATATTGAGGCTCCTGTGGCGATCATAAGTGGCTTTATGCCTCCAGGAAATGATGAGTTACACTAGACCTGCCATCTAAAGACCTAGCTGTAATGGTTCGATCTAAGCAGGATTTGAAGTTTACTTAGAATTACTATTCACCAACAAAGGACACCCCTGACTACTTTAAATGTGAGTTTCTAACTCGATATTTAAAGTTATCTGCACCTCATGATGGTATTACAAAGTATTAGATAAACGCTGTTGTAAAAATATTTGTAATATTATCACCTCCTCAGCTATCTGATAGATAGTGCCAATACACATTTTTGTTTATGGATAGAACTAAATGCACATTTAACTCTGGTTCAGATTCAAGCTTAAATACATTTTAAAAAGAAGAATTAATGCCATATTTTATTGAAAAAAACAAGGCACATGCAGGGCTTAACAAAAACCCTTTTACCACACTGACGAACATTTAACAATAAGAAACAATGTCCTTGTAATGTAATAGGTGAATAGCTGTGAATATAGCTTGTGTAATGGGCATGTAAAATTTGTTACTTTTTTATAAAATTGTTCATTTAAGTAAGGGTTTATGTCTTTATGTATATTTGTTTCTGAACTATAGTAAAAGCATGTTTGTTTTTAATTATTGCATGATATAATTGCATGATTAAAATGATTAAAAAACTTGACCATGTCGATGCATGTATACTTGTTTATGAAATTAAATATTTTATTTTTATTTGCCTACTCGGTATTCAAAGTTCATGCTTATACGCAATTGTTATTTTGTATTGGACTTTTATGCTGAATTTAATACACAATATGTCATAAACTTTTATATTTAAGAATTTTGGAAACCCAGTTAAGTTGCAATAGTTTATCGTTATCACCTGTGCAACATCACTTTCATATTGATTATAACGGAAAATAATATTTACTATGAATAAGCCTTAGTAATTTTTACTAAATATTTTAATTTATAATTAAAAAAATATTTTAAATTATGTAAAAAATAAACGAATAGAGAGCTGACTTTGATGAAGTTTGGTTTAAAATACCGTTCAAAACACGAGTAACAGAATTTTCATGTTCTCGCAGATAGAAAGTGCACGTAAATCCTCGCCCTTCAAACATACAGTTAGGATGGTGCAAAGTCCGACATTCCACTCTTGCTATGAAATAAACATTTTAGTTTATTCCGGAATAGAACAAAATACTTATGCAATATAAGAATAATATACTCCTAATGAAAGGACGCCCACTTCACCTCCGATTCGTTTGGAAGTGGTGCATCAAGCATATTTACTATATACTATTTCCAAGCACTGGAAACCGAAATGGTAAAGCAAATTAAATTACCATTTCTAAGAAACCATTCAATATACTGCCTACAACTCTACTATACAGTGATTGATTCACCTTGCGAACAAGAAGCAAGAACAGTTTTGCATGAATTATGGAACACTTTGGAACTTTGGAGAAGTAACCGAGTGGAGAGTTAATAATGCAGACGAGATCGATGGGAAGACAGATGTAAAAGGTGATGACAATTCGCTTGTAAGTGATAATATAATAAAACATAGCCTAAAATAACAAAATAGTAAATTTATTAACAGCGAATATCCCACCAATCTTGTTTTGTTCCCGAATCACAGCAATAATGTAAGCAACACATCTCTACCTAATTCAACAAAATTAGTATATTTTGTAAGTTTTAGGCAATAGTGTGGATACCCCATTCATATGTCAAGTGCATTAAAGTAAAAAAAAACACAACAAACCTTTGTAAAAATCGCAATTTATCGGAGTCATGGCTCCCCCCCTCGCAACTAAAAGGTATACCTTTGAAGCAGATATAAATTTTTAACTATAAAACATTAATGAGTTGTCCCTTAAGGGGCGATATTTTATGGTTTCTTTGAAGGGTTTGTTAATATAAACTAAATGGCGTAACTCCGAGGAGAACCAAAATAGCTAAACCTGGCCAAAATAACTGAAATTTCACTGTTTTAGTTAGACAAATCATCTTAAAAAGTGGATACCTCATTGTACCTTCTCAACAGGATAATGTATGAAACCCAATCCTGGAGCAACGTTATGAGATTTAAAATGATATTTTCTTGAGGGAGTTCCAAATTTTCCCCACCAACAAAATGTCGTAGTTTGAGAGGGCCCCATATTTTAAACCGTAAACATCTATTGAGAGACTCCTAGTTTTGGGAAATATGTCAAGAGAACTCAATAGCAAGGCCCCGAGTTCAAAATGCAACATCCCTACACAAATTATCGAGTAAAAAATCTAAGCACACATTTTTGCAATTAAGAATGTGTAAACGCCTACCACTTTTAGAGGGTTTGCTCTTCAAAATTGGACCATTGTATTTCTCTTGCCAAACTCTTCAATCCTAGGAGTTACCCAATAGAGGTTTACATTTAAATATTTTAGGTTGCCTCTAAATCACCTCAATCTGGGGCAGAGAATTGGAGTTATCTTTTTCATCTTAAAAAGTTAATCCAAGTTCGGTTTTACCATTTCGTCCTGTTTAAAAGTTGAGTGAAGCATTCTCACTTAAGATTGTTTGCCATTTTTGTGATATCGACTCAGATCTGCATTGCTGTACTAACGAACTTCTTCAAAGTGAGGGGTCTCTAGATAGGTGTTTGCATTAAAACACTTGGAGCTGCGCCTAAATTCCCCGTTTTGGGGTGTAAATAAAGTAACGATGCTCTCACGAAAGTGTAGCTTTTTATGTTTTAATGTGTACTGAGTTTGATTTTTAACTGTAACTATTCATGTATATTATTTGAAGGAGGCTTGACTTCTGATGAAGAATCTGATTTATACAGTATTGGCCACCAATATTAGATTATGAGTATATATTGTTATTTCAAAGTGATGGGAGTGACACTGAAGATTTTGGTGATAAACTTGATGTTAACTTTGGAGTTTTATTACAAACTTTAGCAAAATCTGTAATTCCCTACATTGGCCTAGCCTACATAGGCGTAGAAATTCACATATTTTAGTAAAAAATGCGAGTAAATGTTTATATAATTGATATTTTTTATTTTTTAATACACGGGAAATGTGGATACATTTTTTTGAGATTCGAAATAAAGTCATTTATTATGTTATTGCCAAAAAATTTCAATTGTGTAAAAATTTATTCTGTCCTAGTTTTTTATAACCACACCAAAAATAAAAAACATGAATTTTTTTTTAATGATTACATTGTGTTATGTTGTTATTGACATTATGCTGAATAAGAATTTCCATAGCTCAATCTTAATAATAGGTAATATATATATATATATATATATATATATATATATATACACTAAAACCAAAAAATAATATTTTCCTTAAATTAAATGCAAGTGTGAGGGAACAACCGTGCAAAATAATTCGAGTGGAAAGGTTTAAAAAAGGTTTAAAATGCCAGTTTACGTGCGGAAAACTAACCGTAAGCCAGCTGTTTACGAAGACGCTAGCGTGAAAGAGTAAACAAAAAACTACAAAGCTGATTGCAATCTCAGGCAATGTAGATGCCTGGGTAAGACATGTTTTCAATCAATGTCGATTCCAATAGAAAACTAATTATTGAACAGCACTGAGTTTAATACTTCATCATCAATCACGTTTGAAAACAATGTTTTACTTGTTTGTTAAAATATTCAGAAATCAGGAATAAAGTCTTATTATCGATAGAAATAATTCGTGCATTTGATAAAATCAATTCTTTCTTTTGCTTGCAAGTGATTTTCAATTTTGTCTATACTTTTGGAGGAATGCTTAATCTTTTTCTCGTTAAAATAGCTCGTGAAATGACTACCAATGTTGGCGGTTCTTCGTAAATACTATTGGTTTGTATCAATGGGGAAATACTATTGGTTTGCACAAGGGAAAACTGTACTTTTAAGTGTTTTATAATTAATTAAAGAAAAAAAATCATTCGGTCTATTAATAAGCGCAGTAGCTAACATTCTGTTAGGCACATGCCTACACATTGCTACTTTCCGTTTGCCAGTTTTTATAAGTATTGATTGTATAATTGTCTTTCATTTTATATTTACTGTTGTATACACTAGAATAAATTTAATTAAAATTTTACTAGACATATTTACGAAAATATAATCATTAAAGTTCATTAATAATAATAATATTATTATTAAAACGTATTATTATTATATTCATTCGATAGGGCTACCATGCAATCACGAGCATTGAGCTTGTGAAAATAAAGAGGGGCAGGTCGAAAATTTTTACTAATGGGACAGGGCCATTCCTGGACTCCTTCGAAATAGTATTGCTTAGAACAAAGTGACTTCGGTCATTAGTTCAGGAATGATTCACAAGGATTAGCACAAAATGTTACTTCTGCATGAAATAATGGCTATCCTTCTTCACCAATATTGATTTAGAGCAATCGGTATTGTGCTCCATGTAAGATATGTGTTTCTTTGATCTTACTTATGTGTTTTGGTTTTTAAAATTTATAAGACTGTATATCTCATTTCGTACCATTATTATAATTCTTAAGAAATTATCGTAAAAATATTACTTTTGCGTGTAAAGCATTTTGTGTAGTTGTTCCAAATGTTTAGTGGAATTTTAATCTTTAATGGTATGTTTGTGCAATGATCAAGAGGCACATTGTTGTATGCTTGTTTGAAAGTAAACGTTATTTTGAAATTATATATATATATATATATATATATATATATATATATATATATATAATATTTTCATTTTGTATTAACCAAGCGACAATTTTTTTGTTATATTTGTATTTTATTAAAATCAACAGCATGTTTGGCCTTTAGCCTATCTTCATAGTCTAAAAAAGAATCTTGTTACGTTGTGTATGAATTATCATTTAATATTTAAATTTGGTTAATCTTTTTTATTTTCAAATATATAGAATTGTTTGTTTCAAAGCGAATATAAACTACATTTTGGGGTTCTTCTCAGTTAACATATTTTTTTTACATAAATAATGCGGTGAAATAGTTTGAGTAAAACTTTTGTTTTATATTGTTAGTTGTAAGCTTTCATCCCCATACATGCATAAAAGTTGCCTTTCATGTGTCTTTAATTGTTTTAACAATTTCTTTCAAATCATAAATTTAAGTTTTTAAATTGATTTCTAATGGATAAATCTATTATTATGATCCTAATGTTATTAGTGAAATATTGACGTAATTAAAAAAAAAAATATTTTGAAAAGCTTTAATATAACTTTCTTAAAGAATACAGGGCAGCTAAAACCCATCAACTTAAGCTGTAAGAAACTCTCATTAAAGGTGTAAGGAAGGTGATAAAAACTTTGTGTTATGGTGCAGAAAACTACAACTTGAGCGTTCAAAGCTACGTGAAATTTATTCTTGTTTTTCATTCACAGAGGTTCCTACCTAATTTTTTTACTTAACAAGAAATAATAGGACTTTTTCCCATTATAATTTGGCATGTAATCGGCCATCCTCACACCATAGATAAAGCATAAATTGACTTCTTTAAATGTCTTATAAACTTAAATTGTGTTGTACTGCATATTGTAATTTAGATAATTAGTCTAGGATATAAACTTCAGTACACAATTGTTTTTATGTACAAGTAAACTACACTACTTCACCCATAATTATATGAATTATTGCCTCACATTCTACGATAAGGTGTGAATCGTTTTACATCTAAATCATTGTAATTATTTATACCAAAAATATTCTGCACAGTTGGTTTCTACAATATAACACTACTGCTGAAAAGTGAATAACTGTTTTAAGAATTTATTTTTGGTTTTTGACACCTGTAAGATAAAAATTCACCCAATCTCTCGCATTTTAGCAGATTTCCTCAATAAGAAAGAAGCTATTACCACAGGCTTATGGTCTCATAGTAAGACCTAAGTCCTAAACCATTATATATTTTAGTTTTGATGTCCCCAGATACCAAATTTGGCACTGAAATGTAAAGCAGCAATTATTCGGACGAGATAAAAAACCAGCCCGATCGGACTATTGGAAGTGGAAGGCAAGGGGCGATGAACTCCTTTAAAATGGGCCTTTGGGATTTTTTATTTAAAAATAAAAATTATCAAATTCCTGTTTACACCGTCAAATTCAGCTTGAAAAAACCAATGATTTAGTATTTCAAATTATTGCTTCATGTCTAGTTGTTACCGAGTGGTAAACACGTCCATTGTCCCAATGTTAACCTTATGGGAAAGAAATAAAATCCTATATATCGCTCATTCCTCAACATATCCTATTAACTTGGTGCATGGCTTCATCTAGTTCATATTTACTGGATTATCGCAAGAAGACTCTCAATTTCACATTGCCATGGCAGAAAATCTACATACTCATTGCCCATGAGATTCTTATGGAGAAAATTGTTGTTGACTCATTTAAGGATTTAGGTAGAATTTATTTACTTTAATCTGTTTAAATTATTTACTTAAGCATTCGAAATTGACTACGGTATTTGAGTATGCATGTCGGCTGCAATGGGGGGGGGGCATTTATTCATCGTGCCTTTTGTTTTCTCTCCATCCGTAATGTGTTAATCCGGTTAGAACCGGAGCGTGTTTAATGAATGTCTGCGGCCCTAAGCTGGGAGGGTCTGGGTTGGGCGTCGGTCTTATCCGCTTGCGGTCGGTCAACACATTACACACATTAGCTTACATCCGCTGACTTGACTTTGCAGCCTCGTTAAAAAGGATCAAACTTATGCCACACTTTGCATTAGATTCATGGTATCTTTAAAATTGAAGAACATGTACAGTTTGATAATTAGTAATTATATGAATCAGATATTATTTAATGCAATTACTGAAAAAAACGTTTACGACCTGTTGTGAAAATAAATATTTTTCTATGTTTAATTACTTATTTTGAAACCTCACCTTCGTGGTTCATTAGGATAAAAAGAAAGAAGTACGACTATGTAGTTGGTAATTAACTGTAACTAATTTATCAAGCTAGTAAAATGAAAAAAATATATTGCATGAAGATGAGTGGTCATTTAAATATTATAATGAATACCATCACGCAAATGTCTGCGTGACTTGTCTCATAATCATTTAATTTTTAATCATCCTTATAAATCCAATCACAAAAAAATTCTTAGCACAAATACTTTAGCACATTAACGCGTTGTACATATTTATTAATTTTAATAATGACGTTAAGAAAGGTTCTTGCGATGGAATATGTACGCTATGCTATAAAACTATAACTAAATTGATATGTGTGTTCGTAATTTAATTTATAGATGTTTCAGTGGAGTTAAAGTTTAATAGTAATTGAAAAACCTAATCATTCATTGGATGAACAGTTAACACGTGTCTAGATATCTTAATTCATAAATTTATTCAGTATTAAACAGTAGTCCGTTAAAATTAAACCTATTAAAATTTAATTAGTAAAATCATTTCACCGCGGCAGAATATCTCCAAACAAAGACACATAAGACCTTAAATCATTTGTTTCATAACCGTGACAGCGACCCTGTTGTTTGTTAAATCTTTTTATTATCACATCGCGTAAAATCTCTCAGTAGCTCTATTTTCTTTGTCCTGTATTGTTCACTCACAATCGTTTGTCATTAAACCCTTTAAAATATCAATTACTAAATTGTTTTTATATATTGATATTTTTAGGCATTATATCTGGGGCTAAGTATTTTAGGAGCACTTTTAATGGTTTTATTCAAAAAAAGAATATTAATTGATAAGTAATGCGATTTGAATTTAAAAATATGCAACCTCAAATTGTCAAAATATACCTTACCTTCTGTCTCCATGTACCCCTGAAATTAAACTACAAATTACGCTCTCATCAGATATTACCAAATACTAGCAATTATACTTTTGAAATAATAATTTTAGGAATTATTTTCTAAAAGATTCCCAAATCTTTTTTTGTAAAAGAAAGAATTTTCTTTGGCGTAAAATCTTCTAGTACACAAAATAGATCAGTACAGTTTCGTAACTTTTTAAATAAAAACATTGTTATAAATAAACTTATCAGAGAGAAATTGCTATCGGCAAGTTGCTGCAAATGACGTAGTTATCAATCCCTGAAGCACCCTCGATAGAATTTATGGCTACGTCACTGAGCCTGACATACAGATATTCATTTAAACTTAAATATATTGCCAGCTGGGGATTACCAATAAAGCTTTGCAATTTATATATTTTTGGATACATTAGTATATTAAAATAATCTCTTTCATGCACCTGAATTTTCCTCTTAAATAAGAGCTAAGTATTATTCCGTAAAATACTATTACTGTTCTCTAATTTAATCAGTGAAAAATATCGACCGTGTCAAGCGTAGTTAGGATTTATTCATAATCATAAATTTAGTTATAGCAACAAGATGTGTTCCTCTACATTAACTTCAAAGATATATAAATATTGATCATAAACAGTTTTAGGAGTACTACATGCATAGTTAAAAATAATATATACACATTAAAAAAAAGTCGACATGAAAAGCTATTATGGTTTTGATTGTAATTCCTACTAATTACCTACAGTTTCTTCTTTTATAACATAAATAGGCAAGAATAAAAATAATACGTGTTACCTAACATTCTAAACAATGTTAATGTACTTTTATTATTTTTTACTAAAAGCAAACAAGCAATTCTAATCAACCGTCAAAGTTCGACTTTGCAATTCTCAGTTCTCATAATGTTTACTCATCTTTGATCAAAACTGCTTAGAACTCCAGTTTATTTCATGTTACCCTTGATTTATGGTTTTTTTACTAAACATAAGCTTATTTAAAAATAATTTTAATTTAATTTATAAACATGTACCGTGTATCTCTTCCCAGAAAATTTAAATCACTGTTTTAATAAGTTCTTCATCCAATAGACCACACAAAATTGTAATTTCATAGTAATTTATCGAAATAGATTATTTCTGAATGTGTTATCGAAACTTTCAAGTAATTCTTGTTATTAACACTAACGTAAATCAATAGACTTGAGATACTGTACAATGACCTTTTACTTGCCACACCCTACAAACTAAAATTTTTATGACCTATAATTTTTTGCAAAACGTATTACTCTCTGTAATGGATGTTTACTATAAATTAGGTAGTAAATTCCCGGGCTTTAAATTCCCCTAAACTGTTATTTTCGTTGAAATAATCAAGTTTCAAATGGAACAATGTAACCTCTCTTTTTCCCTGTAAGAGGATAACAAATCATTATAAGGTCGCGAATTTTAAATCACGAACACTAATATTAAAGACTTAAATAAAAAGTTATGGATTATTTTGATATTATTTTATGATAAGAAAGAGCATTTTTTACATAGAAGTTTTTGCATAGAACTTTCCTTATTGTTTTCAAGACCCCGCCTCTCCAGTCATTTATCAAGGTGATTGATGGCGCGGCGAGTGGGCGACAACAAGGGAGGTTGAGAGTGATGAGTCCATCAGCCATTGGCAGCTTCGCTCGGGGCATTTCCGGATACATAATTACACCTTCCAGATGACGGATACTTCTTTCGTCTGGTTCAAAGGAAGAAATTGCACTCTAATTCATTATCCATTGAAATATTTCATCACTATGAAATAGTAGTAGACCTGATAACCAATGTGCTATCGTGCATTGACTATTTTCTAAAGAGTACATGGTTCACCTTTTCCATGAAAACATTTCTGATTCAAAATTCCAGCAATAGTAATAATTTAGTTTTTTTTTAATATCGTGCGAATAAATTAAAAGATCAAAGGCCTGTACATACAAGATGTTTTTGTATAAAAATGCTTTCCGTAGTTTTTGTCCTAAGGAAGTGCACCCAACTGCAGAAAAATAAAGTAATAATATTTAAGCTATGAACTTCTGAATACCTTCTCATGTAAAAGCTTAGTTAGTTCTATTATAATTATGCTTATTTTTACATATGTTCTTTCTGGCTTTAAAAAAATTCATCATATCCAATAAACTGTAATTATATTTGCATAAAAAGTTTCTAAAATGAGTGGAAGTAGGAACAATTGTACATGTAGGCCCTACCACATGTTGGGTCGTAGGGGCGGAAACTCAGGCGTCACGTCCGGATGTTTAACTAGCACATGGAGATAGGCAGCAGCTGTTGGCAGCGCAGCAGCTGACTCCAGTGTGGCCTTCATTGGGGACTTTTTAAATCTTTTAAATAACACAGTACATCATGAAAGACCGAGCCCTTTTTGTAAACAATTTAATAACCAAGAAAATAATTCTGCCAGTAAAACTATTAAAAAGAAGCCAATTTTAACGAATGGATGGTAATAGAAATGGCAAGATTATTTTTGCTGTTATTTTGCATAGTTTTGTCCGAAAAAATCATCCTAGCATTTGACTAAGGAAGAAAACAGAATAAATATAATTTAATAATATAATATATTATATGGTTATAACATAATTATTGTTTATTTTTATTTGTATCTAGTAAATGTTCGTCGAAGCATATAGTTGTAACAAGGAAGAAAACTCAGTCTACAGCCTTATCTTTGGAAGTGATTGCAAGGATCAGCGGGATGTGGACGAAAATAGAGATGACCAAATGGGTAGGACGGGTAAAGCGGAAACGTTGGGAGGTAGAAGACTTTTATGTAGCCCAGGTCGTCATCGGGAAAGGATGTTTGGGCCATTCCTTCACAACATGGTTAATTCTGACTGGAATGCCAGAATTGGGTCTGTAACAACGACGATGGCCTGCACACCTTCTTCATCAGTGGACGGTGTGGTGCAGGAAGACGGAATCTCCATGCAGATATCGCAACAATCTTGCCCATTAGAACTAACTCTTGTTCCAAATCGTTGAATTTTGTTTCTGAAGAGTGCAGGCAAGGGCAAAACAGCTGCGTTGCACCGTTGCAGCTAAAAGAGAATGAACAGTTTTGCTAAATGCCGATTTCGGCATACTTCCTATAATTATTATTTCATTTTTACCTACTTCTTTGCCTTACTTTACTACTTTATTACTATTTCGCTGCATTAATATTACCCTTCTTACTTTCTTTGCTTATTAACATACTTACTTATTCACTTAAATACTTAGTTCAAAAGCACGTACTTAGCCTATAGATGAAGTACGTTTTGAGGGACGAATGCTTCGACTGGAAGCATCATCTGTAATTATTATATTTATTGAAATTGAAATACTTGGTAGGTGGAAGTTTCACACGCAAGAAAACACTGTATGTGAGATAATTTTTTCTGAAGGTGCGATGCTTCTACTAAATATTTTTATATTGTACAAACAAATCCAATGTGTGTGATAAGGTAGAATGTAAACATTTATCCAAGTGTAGCCAAAGTATTGCCCTACAATTAGAACTGATTTGAGGAGAACGGGTGTAATAAAGAACATAGTTTACAGCTTAAAAATGAAAGAGTTCTTTCGCTGAATCTACTAACATTATTTTTATAATTAATTGATGATTACCGAAATTAAAATGGTAACCAATTAGACGTGTCTAAATTACTTTTTTTAAATTAAATTATCGTTTACATTTAAAAATAAAATAAATTAGTAATTTATAAATGCAGATTGTTGCTTCAGGTTTTTATCTTTCAATTTCACTATTGTATAATGTCCAAACTAAAAATTACCAGAAACAAAGAAATTGAAATGAATACATTTGCTGCATGAACAATAAAGGGAAAGAGGTTTACTTCAACAAATTGTGTTAGGACGAAAAAGCGGATTACATGCATGACAGATGCTTACACAGACTCCTGGCGAGCATATGTTATGCAAATCTTTGTTTCGCAGGAAATCGTGCTGGGTTTTGAATTTCATAAAAACATTGTTGGAAAAACTATAGATAAGACTACAATAATATTTAAAAAAAACTTATTTAATAATGAAACCAAACATTTTTTTCATAAAGACGTTTTTCTTTTACACACATAAACTGCGTCAATCTATCACTACTTTCGAAAATCCCACGGTGAGTATAAATTATCAACAACTGACTGGAGATAATGGTTGTCATCAACTTTGGTGTAGCCAAATATAAGTTATGGAAATTTTATTTTGATTTCTTAAAACTATAAAACTCAAATTATTTCTTATAAAGGGTTTATTTTCTTTTATGTGTCAAATCTAAGCAAAAATAAAGGCCTGTCTGCTACAAAATACTTGGGTAAAATATATTTAATTCTGAAATTGTTTTAATTGTTGAGAAATTTATTTTTAGAAAAAAATTAAAGAAATTAATATTTAAGTCTTTGAATAATCACTACGTCTGTTTCTATTATTAATTTTGAATTATATTTCAGTAATTAACTGTGAATCATTTATTTCCATTAAAAACAGTATAGTTCGCGTTTAGTCTGGATTTAGGAATTTATTTCAAATAGTGAAATAATAGTAGTGAAAATATATATTGAAATTCATTTTTGAAGTTTTTTTTTAAAATAAGCCTGATATCTAAAGTTACAAGTAATTGGCTTTAATTAAACATTATACAGCCAACAGAATTCTTTAAAACCCGCTTTTTCATAAAGTTATCAAGAAAGCTTTTCCACTTGAACCAGACTTTTCTGCCCCTTGTTGTAGTCAATACCCTCCCACTCAGATATTCTGTTTCACGTGTTCCTTTCCTTAACAAGACTCTTTCCCACTTCCCTTTGTCAAGGATAACGTCTTTTCTTTGTAATTGGCAATGGGAGTGAACCAAATATCATTGCAAGGTTTAATCAGATAAACAAATTAAATATATAATCAGTATTTAACCAAAAAATAACTTCAACGTTTGTAGCATCAAGATGATTGCAGCAGCACTTAATATTATGTTATGCTATTCACATTATGTGTTTACCCAGCATATGCCATTTTTAATAGCATATGCTAATTAATCACATATGTGATTAATTAGCATATGTTAGATTATATTTTATTGGTTTATTCCAACAGTTAATAAATACATAAAACATGAAAATATTACTTATTATGTATTTATTATACTACCTATAGTAAAAACATGAAAATATTAGGGTTTTTGGTATCAATCCTTTCAAAACGCAACGTTTGGCACTGAAGGTTTTGCTTCTGATAATTATAAATTATAATAATTGTTTGCTCGTGAACAGGAAATATCTCACCCTTTATAACTACCGCACACTCTCTACAATCAAAAAGATTCATATATTAGAATACTAATTTTGACCAGTTACAGACCTGACTATTATTTTTGGTATGGTAACGTTACGTTTACCTGAATACATTTCGCCGTCTTTAAATGAATCTTCCTAACTTAAGCGTAAAAGAAAAACCATAAAGTTATAAAAATAAGTTTACAACTTGTTCTCTTTATCAATTTATCATATAATGTATTAATCTATTTGTAATATATGAATCTAAGTCATATTTAATTCCTTAAAAGTTCCACAATCTTAAACTATTTTATCCTTTAATGAATTAATGAGAAAGAAATTACGATAAAACTATACTCAATGATGTGCTAACATAAATATTAATACCTTCAAGAGCATTAGGGAAATGAGGAGCTGGTCAAAAGCTGTTCTTGGCAGTTTGGATGTATGGTAATATATATTTTAGAGTGACCCTTTGTTGTAACGTTTTATTCTACCCATAGGTTTATAAAGGTGTTTTATCAACCCAAAATATAAAATCTCATACAAGATGTTTGATTTAAACCTTGAGTACGTCGGGTTTAGATTATATATCGATAGTTTATTTCAGTCGAAATATTGAAACATATCAAGTTTTCGAATGTCAGTTGATTCACAAATTAAAAATCTAAATAAACTAACACAATTTAAAATATGCGTACCTAAAACTTGTCATAGACTAACAGTATAGATGTAAGATTTCTGGCAGCAATTATTTTATTTTTTTGGAGAGAGAGTTGTTTTTTTACAGCAGTTGAATGAAGAAATCATTAATAAATTATCACATAAAAATCGTCAAACGGATTATTTGAAATATCATAAATTCGAGAAGTATTGGCCTAATGTTAAATGATCAGTTTATTATGGGGAATGTAGATATGATATTTGTCGTATATAAATTAGCACTTTTTTTAAGGTAAATAATACAAACACAGCAATATTCTTAGCAAAAATAAAGGCGAACGGAAAGAAATGTCCACGCCATAGAAACATTCTTAAATTCCCATGGCTCTAAGCCTACACAACGAATCGTTTTCTGTTCCATAAACTACTATCTTTATGGCTTTATCCTTACAATACAATACTTTGTTGTTAGAGTTTTAGTAAATTAATAGATTAAATGTTCGGGAAAGTGTACGACTATTTTTTTCCATAACATTAACTCATCAACATAGTATCTTAGTATGAAGACGTATTTAGAAAACTGTACGTTTTCATAAGTTTTTAAGTATTTAATTATATAGACCATTTTATTTTCATATTTGTCTTAGTAGTTTTATTTTTAATTTAATTTTCTTTCATAGTTGCAGGTTAAAGAATAAACAACCACATTTAATGAGCACATTCTAGATATTAATTTTTCCTACAAGCTAAAAGCTATAGAATGCCTTAAGAAAACAAAGTGTGCTCAATAACACTATATGGCTGAAGCATTGACACCTTATAATATAAAATTAAAACTTACCAAATTTGGTAATATAGCCTGTAGATGTCAAATAATCTTTTTCTTACAAGAGACAGTTTGAGGTTAAAATGTGTACACATCGACTGTTAACATGGTGGGAAAATGCATACATTTGTGTTTGTATAGTGAAGTAAAACAGTTTTTTTTAGATCCCGACAATCATGGAAATGTGCTCAAGTTTAATATTATAGATAGTTACATGACGGAAGATGGTTCGTCATAGAATCGAACCGGTCACTTGTAAGAAAAATTTTATTTGACATCTATAGGCTATATTACCAAATTTGGTAAGTTTTAATTGTATTAAAGTATGCTGTTTGAATCTTGTTCTTTTTACCCTGATTTGCAAATTTATTGGTTTATTTGTTCAAGTAGTATGGTTGACTATTGTCTGTGTGTTTATAAATATATACGTAAAACATCTTTTGATTCTGATAAGGTTTATGAAAAGATGTTTTTATGAAATTTAATATGGAAATAGCTTGCTAAATCTTATGCATTTGTTTTACATAAGCTAAGGAGGGTAGAAATTATTATTTTTTTTTATTCTTTACTACTATTAGTTTATACGATTTTTACAAGTGTATGTGTAAAGACAGACATAAAGTCTAAAAAATAATTCGTAGAATCATCAAATTCAAATTCAAATTCTTTTATTCCAATAAAAAGTTTATACAATTACATTACACAATATACATTATAAATAAAATAACTATTAGATAAATAAGAATAAAGTAAACAATAAAAATTATATTGGAACTAGTGCCTACATAGGTTGCCAAACCTGTGCGTAGGCACGAGCCGCTATACTAAAAAAGTCTTTACCAATAACAAAACCTGGCTAAAAAAGTGAAAATTGTTAATAAAATTAATTAGATAGGAAATAAAGTAAATAAATGTTATAAATTTAATATGATTGTTAATAATATTATGACAGAAAAAAATCATTGGCAATTTAAAAACTTCAAAATAAATCAGGAAATGGTTTGCCTTGAAGGCTTCATCATTAGCTTGGTCTCAATGTTATTTTGAGGATTCATTCATTCACCAATGCAAAACAAAAATGTGGGACAAAAACGAATACCCTAATAACCTTTTTTTACGAAAGACGCGTAGGGCAACAATAATCACGACAACCCCGCGGTAGTAGATGGAGTAAACCAATATATACCGTGCCGTTGTTATTGGTGAGTCAGTCTGGTCATAAGCTGGTCTGTCATAAGCTTAGTTAGTTAGTCTGTCGTAAAATTAATTAGTTAGCTCAGGTTAGTCCTAAGCTGGTCTATGTAGTTAACTGAAGGAAATTAGTTAATCTAAAATATAGAGTTTGAGCTATGTAATTTAATCAAATGTTTGGTATTCCGATACCAAATAAGCGATCAATAAGCATGAGCCATCGAAACATTTAATGTTGACGAGGCGTGACATTTTAACATAATGATGATCGTAACACATCATGGCATAAACGATGTTTCTAGTGTAGGATTTTTTTTATTGTTATTAAGGTTGATTTAAAAGAAAACAAAAATTTTTCGGTGCATAAAATTATTCTATTCTGACTGCTGAGGAACCATTTAAGAATATTTTCAAAATAGATTCAACAGTGCATTATTATTAGTCTATGGTTCTGCCTTATTGAGAATATTACCATAGTTAGTATTATTCCCGTTATGTTTTATTTTTATATATTTTATATTTATTACGTAGGTTTTTTTTCTCAGAAAGTAAAATCAGGCAGTAAACATGAAAGCAGTCCCGTGTAGAGATCAACTCCAGGTGACGAACCTGACAGTAAAACTAAGGCTTGCCTTTTACCTTCCTCTCGTGCAAAGGGATTATTTCTGGAGTCTGACTTCTTGAATATAATCAAGGTTAAAACTATATTCGATAGTTGATCCTGTTAATTGTATGTGTGCGTTTTAAGCAACAAATTCGTTAAGTGCGAAATCAAGTGCGTTATTGTTAATCTACTTTCAATATCTGAACTTAGTGCATTTTATAATCAGCAAACATACTTCTTATACAATCGACCAACAAAGAAAAGAGGAAGAATTTTTTAATGAGTCAATAAGCTATGATATCTGAATACTTATATAAGAAAACAAGAATACCGACGATACTGGGGTAAAATGAAAGGCGTCATCTGAGATGTATAATATTGGCTTATTTATTCCAGACATCCATAAATTCAATGTCAATTATGTTAATTAATTTTTTGTTAAGTAAAATGGTGATAACATTGGAAAATAAGTCAATGATGTTTATTATTTCTGAACTGAATATTTCTTTGTAAATTTTAATATTTATGTTTACCAAGAAACATAATGTCTCAAAGTGTTACACTGTAATTCACTGAAAAATGTAAATGCAATATCAAAAATTCTTTTAACAGCCACGTGGATTACATCAGCTTCGTTGTGCTTTCAACCTTATATCCTTCCCAGAAATCTTGAGAATACTGTAACTGTTTACTATCGTTTTTTTTTTAATATGCCAGCGCAAATCTAAAATCACCAATTGTTAAGAAATTGCGCTAAAATCAGCATTGCAATGATATAATTAAATTAAGTTTGCTTTTCGAAATGAAACTACTATTATCATAGAGAAAAAAACGCAGCCTCCGAAACTAAAAACTTTGCCATTGATGAATCGAGGGTTCGGAATAAATAAGGTTCCCTAAATATATTTTCTGAATCTACCAAGGTATATGAAAAACTACCAGGTTTAGTCCATGATCTTAATCCAACCTCCAATTACTATAGAATAGAATAGAATAAACGTTTATTTATCCATAAAATTACATGATACAATTTACATATACATACAATACAATACAATATACATTAATATATACAAGATACTATAGAAATATCATGAATTATTAGTATGGATAAATCTAGGGACCCCCTAGGCATAGCCAGTTTTTGGGTCTCCATCAGTTAGCATCATTACAAAAGGCTATATACGGTGTTATATAATCTAACCACTATAATGTTTGATAATACCTCAGCCATACTTAAAATTCTGGATGTTGAAGTTTCATCACTTAAATAACAGTTACATTTTTATATACGTAAATGCATCTTGAACCATGTTTAATTGGTAAGCTACATTTTAGCTTAGCCTTTGATTTTTAAAATCAGAAGTTTGTCGTTTTATCATTTTGATTTACCCAATATTAATACGAATTATGCCGCTTTCTACACCAACATTCATAGTAGGATTATAAAAATATATTTACTTAATACATATTTATGAAAAAATTCAATAGCTCCAAACTCGACGCAGCAGAAATCGTGAAACACGTAGGCGTTGTGACGGGAAAACCAATAAATCTTTTACTGCGTACCACGCCGTCAATGTTTATGGCATAGTTAATCTTCGTTCGCATGTCAGTCAATACTGTAAAACAGAACACTTTGACTCTAAAATACGTAATATACTTTTACTGCTTATAGTTATGAATATATATATATATATATATATATATATATATATATATATATATATATAAAGATAATTTATTAAGTAAATAATAAATTAACACCTTCTTATAATTTACAAGTTGCTGAATAACAAAGGTTGCAGAATAACAAAGGTTGATGAATTTTGAAATAATATAAAAAATGGTTGGATAATTAATTATTGGTATTTACTATATAAATGGTTCTTTAAAATGTTGATTGAATATCTGATGGCTGTTGTCGAGATAATTTTTAAAGATTCTTTTGGGAGGTGGAACTGATTCCAGAATTTTTTGAAAAAATCTGGAAGAGTTCCTCTTGCTCCAACCATCAATCCAATGACTTCTACATTAGAAAGTCTGTATTTTTGTTTTATGTCATCTCTTGTTCCACTATATATATCTTTCTTTTCATTGTTTTTTTTGTGTTTTTAGTGGTTAATTATGTGCTTTTTCAAATCGGACAGTTGGATAAATAATATATCCATGTTTTTTCTTCTTGTCAATGGCAATGATATCACACCTTCTGATGGATCCATTGTTTTCCACACATGTCACTTCTTCGAAGACTTCAAAGTTCTGCTTTTTCTTCAATTCATTTGCTATGATTGATCTTATTGTGTGGTGGCGTTTATTTCGTAATAGATCCCCATGGGGGCAAGATCCAAGGACGTGTTCAATAGATTCAAATTGATAAGTCTCGGTGTCAGGACAATGCCTGCATCGGGTTCCATCCTTGGATCTGCCGGGGACTGATCTCAGAGGTGCCACATCACCAATGATTTTCAAAGCGTCTTTGTATTCGGAGTTTGACAGTCCACATTTTCTGTGAAAATGGATATTTTCCGATTCGCTCTCTTGGAATAAAATGACGCCTCTACCCTTACGGGGAAGAGAGCACCATTTTTCATACTCTTCTTGCTGTAACATATTTCTTAATTTTTTTCAAGAGAAACGTTTTGAATCATAAACTTCTCTACTTATTCCTAATTTATCTATGCAAGCTTCATTTTCTTCATTAAAATTTTTGTACAGCTCAATGTATGGGTCCTTAATTTTTCCGATCACATTGTTAATGTTAATCTGTTGAATTTGTGCTTCCCAGGCTGCTTTTATCATCCCCAATCCTTTATTTCTTCTTGAAGTGTATAGCATAGAGTTTGGCAGATCGGCAGGTAGATCTAAAATTTCTTTTACTGAAGATCGAATAATTAAGTCAATATCGTTTAAGAAATCAAGGTTTAGTTTGTTAGTCGGAGCCGTTTGAAAAGGGAAAATGAGCGAAGGCCAGACATAAGTGTTTAAAATATTTAATTTCTGGTCACTTTTTAAATATGGTGATGTGGTTAGTTTTTGTATTTTCTTGGTCAAATTGTTTATAACTTTCTTTTTGTCAAATACAATTTCATTTTCAAAATTGATTCCCAAGTATTTTATTGTTTCACCATTTTTTATTGATTCTATTTTGAAGCCTTCAATATGGTACAATTCTGATTGTAATTCACCCTTTTTTATATGAATTATTTTAGTTTTATTGATATTTAAATTTAGGCCTATCTGAGAAAATAATTGCACAATCATATCGTACTGAATCATGAGGGACTCTTTGTTATTAGCAATTAGCACTGTGTCATCTGCAAAACCTAATATGTTTACTGCTGGTAATGATTCGTGTACTTTAAAACCATATTCTTCTTTGATTGACATTTCTGACATATTTTCTAAAATATGATTTATCGACAAATTATACAGAGTGGGAGATAATGGAGCTCCTTGTAAAACCCCTCTCTTAATATTTATAGTTTTTTTTCCTTTAATTGTCTCAATTTGAGTGGTGTTTTCTTTTTGCAGATCATTAATATTATTTTTAATTGCTTTTGGTATTGGCATTGATTCTAATACCTTATTGATATGATCGTGACCGACATGGTCGTACGCCTTCTCAATGTCGAGGAACATTACTGAACAATCTTGTTTATTTTCTTTGGCTGAATATAAAACAGAATTAAGTATGTTCGCATTTATATGTGTTCCTGGAACTGTTGTAAACCCTTTTTGTGCAGGATGAAATGATATGTATTCTTTTAGCCTTTTGTCAAGTATTCTTTCGAAAATTCTCCGGAGTAAGGAACATATTGTGATTGGCCTCCAATTGTTTATGTCATTATTGACCCCACCTTTGTTCAACAAAATAGTTTTAGCTTTCTTAAACGTAAGTGGTACATTGTTTTCTCCAGAATGAATTTTAGAATAAATTAATGATAAAATCTTTGGTATATATTTATTTTTTATCGCTCTCATTATCACTTGATCTGGTCCAGGTGCTGTGTCCATTTTAACTTTTGCCATTGCTTGACATGCCTCAATATCGGAAATTATTGTTATATATTCAACATAAATATTTTCAATACTGTACTCGTCAGGAACGTCATATTCGGTTCGAACGGTGTTATTGGCAATTGAAAATCTATTAGAAAATGCAGCATGAATATCTTTCAAATCTATTTCACACCCTTTTGTCTCTTCATCTATGACTCTTCTTACTGCCTTTCTCCGTCTATTATAATATTCATATTGAGTTACTTCATATACGCTTGAGTTACTTTTCTTTCGGTCATTTCTCTTTTTCTTTCTGGGTTTGAACTTTCCTTGTATGTTCTGTTTAATTTCATGTCTTTTTTCTTCTTTCTTAATTCATAATATTTTTTAGCTGGGTGTTTGGGACCTGGGAGAATGTCTATAGAATTCGATAAAAATTTAGTAAATTCACTAACATTGGAATTAAAGTCATTCTGCTCCATTTTGTTTGAAAAAATATTCAACCATTTTGTGTATTGTTCTTGTAGAATGGATGGAGTTTTAAATTTTGTATTACTTGTCTTTTCTATTCTTGTGCTTGTATCGTTGTCAGTTAACGTTGGTTCATTTATTTTATTAATATTACTTGCATTGGAAATGTCTTTATTACCACTAAGTTAAGTTATCCCATCTGGTTCAGATTCTTTATATTTTGCATTTATTTTGTCTCTTTGAATATTCGGATGTGAGTTGGCGACATGTAAAGATAAGCCTTTCGTAGAGGTAAAGATTTTTCCACATTCATTACATGTACCTTTATTTGGATTATTGTTATCCGAAGTTGAATTGCATTTAGTTTTTACTTTATGAATCTTACATTTAACTTCTTTAGACATTGTTGTAGGGATAAAAGTATTACTGATCTTATCATATATTTCATTCTTTTGATTAATTTTACTGACTATACTTTCATTTGGAATCAAAAGTTCAAAGTGACCACAATATACTAAGCCGGTTAAAAGAAGATTAGCAGTAAGTTTATGAGATGATCTCGTTATTACTGTTGGTTTTTTATACAAATGGATAATTCTAGTTTTATAGTGTTTTGTTTCATGAAAAATGTTGATGTTGATTTCAAACAAATCAGAAATAGCCATACATTCAACACTAGTTCCATAGGTTCCGTCTTTTTTCATCTCTTCACAATATTTCTCTTTATCAACCTCTGGTTGGTCATTATATAAAATAAAATGTTTATATTCTTTCCAGTTTGTATATATATGGTCTACTGTATCAAATCTAAGTTTATGAAATTGGTTTTGGGACTGAAATAGGAAAATACTCAAAGATCTGAATAAGCAATTGCCATCTCCTGGTATGTTTTGCCTTTTAAATATTGAAGCCATTTTTAATTTATCCAGTTTATAAAAATATTACAGAGCCTAGAAAAATGTAAACGAAAAACTGTTTCTTTAGGTTATATATGGTGTACATTTAAAATTGTTGATTAAAATTCACTTACGAGATAAACTTATTGATATTTTTGTAAAACACTGAATTTAGTTGCATTTACTTGATAAATCATGCTTCAAAAATACTTTTACAATAATTAATAATAATTTAAATTATTGAGATAAAATTTTTGACTTTCAATGTTTTCTCTTGTCAGCTGTTAGGACAAAACTAACTAAATTTGTTAGATATATGTTGTAAGAAGGTTTTTATTGATAGTTATCTTTATATCTATCCCTTTGAAAAATAAAATAATATATACCTATCCCTTTGAAAAATAAAATAATATACCTATCCCTATTCAAAGCATGATAAAAATATCCTTAATCATGAGACATAACTTAAACTATCGTAATTGTTGATCCTATTGAAGTTAAGGTGTCTAGTAAATCAAACAAGGTTTTTGGTAGCATTGTAAGAGAAAAAATTACTACAAAATGCTACAAAATATTTCCCATTTCAAACGTTTAAGCTTGATACTTTCATTCGGTAATTTAACCAATTCCTAGTATAAATTCCTTTCTCTCCGAGGTACAATGCCTATTGGCCCTGAACACGATGCCTTCATGTCCGCAGCACCTTGTACCATGTAATATGCTGAATCTATCCTTCCTACTATAGACTTCCCCCTGATCAAGTACCACCAATCACCTTCTTCCTACCCATAAAAATATTATAATCCTACCAAAAAGATGGAATCCCAGGTGCGGCATGGAAGGAGGGAGCCATGAGAAGGACAGCAGGTCAGGGCAGTCCAGCGCAGAAGACCGAAGAATAATTATGTTTCAAAGTTGGTGAAAAATATGTGCGGAAGAGGGTCTGAAGGCCATAATGGGCAATTCCGTGAAGTGAAGTGATTTTAAGTGAAAGTGAATAAAGTAATTGGATATGCCTATCACCAAGTAACTGTTTAAAACATTCATTTTTAGCATATTGGCATTAAATTAAGACCTGATTTCAAAAAGTCACTAAGGCCCTATCAATTATATTTATGTACAATAACTTTGTTTAATTAAGTAAAATAATAGCTACTCTGGTGGATTTCAGTTTAAAATGTTGTTTGAAATCAAATAAAAGATGGAATTGTATATCTTTTTTTTATGAAACGATTGTTATCAGTGCAGTAAAGTCATTAGAAGTAGCAAACAATTTTTTTTAGTATTGTGGGCTAAACATTTTTGTCAGACTATACCAAACCTGTTTGAATAATGATATATTTATTTGCTCTTTAAATTGTTAAATAGGACTGAGCGTATTATACTTTATAATTCAAAAAGGAACTTTAAAAAAGCTTGCCAACCAATCTTACTGGAAGGATATTTATTTATTTAAGGTAAAGGATGCACTTTAGATTTTTAATAAAATTCATTTGTGCAAAATACGACTTATCATAGTTTAAGATCCTAAACTCTCCATGAAAGCGATTCAGAATCATACCTCTTGCTAAGCCAATTGCTCCCCCTTATATCTTTTGTATTTACTTTTGATTTAAACATCTCGCTAGAACCTTACAGAATGAAACTTTTTTTCTCGAACTCAATAGTAAAGTACAGTAGATATAAGCCGTTAAAGTTTGATTTTTCCCTCAAGAAATGTATTTCGTAATTGATTGTCGGTACTCGGTATATCGATAATGTTTGGGTTAAATAATAGTATATTACGCAACTAGTGCGGGAAGTGGGTGTTTACGTGCGAGCATGTAGTTCCCGCGCGACGCTTGCGGAGCGCGGGAATTTCATGCGAGCAACGTAAACACCTTCCCGGATGAGTTGCGTACGATAGTTTTCGCGACACTATCAGCAATAAATATACAGGGTAAGTAAAAAACATCACACTCCTATGAAAGTTAAAATATTAAAAAAATATTAAATAAACTGAAGAGAGAAAATGCGAATAAAACTATATTTATCTGTGCGGGGGAGATAACAAAAAGCGTTATCTCTGCTGTCCAGCGACCGAATAAGCCTTTCTAGGAATACGTCTTATCGTCACACAGACGGCAACAATTGATTAAATAATATTGCTCTTTATTAACTTATCGCTATTAACTGTACGTAGTCGCAACCTGGGAAACCAGTTTAGTTACAATTGAGATATG
Organism: Flexamia atlantica; assembly: GCA_035578135.1. Lineage (NCBI taxonomy): Eukaryota > Metazoa > Arthropoda > Insecta > Hemiptera > Cicadellidae > Flexamia > Flexamia atlantica. The sequence goes on along the minus strand of JAQJVK010000049.1, from coordinate 2,230,363 downwards.
GTCGTCATAGTTAAAATGTGTATGTTCTGTTTATGTATAATGTATGTAAATTATGTGATATACTATTTTTTTCTTGAGTTGGCAACATTGAGCATTTACCGCACTCAAGCTGATTTGTTACCTCACTACAGCTGATATTTGCCGTACTCTTTTGTAAACGGTGACTTCCCACAATGAAACGGAAGCAGAAATCGGCTACTTACTGGTAGCCGTGGCGAAAAAAAAATAAAAACAATAAAAGTGCCTTAACATATGATTTTAGTTTAGATTCAATCGTAGAAATCGTTTTTAATCGGGATTCGCTCATGAATTTTAAGAATTTTGAATAGTTTTTGTACTCCACAAGTATTGTATGGGATGGCACGGTTACAATAGGTACAATGAATTTCAAATGGGGGAAAATCTAAGTTTAACTGCTTATATCTTCTTAACCTTTGAGCTTAGGAAAACATTTAAAATAGTATTAAGTTCTTAAAATTAAGCGTAGAATCCAAATTAGCCATTTAAAATAGGGTGTTCTATAAGAAAAATCTAAGTTGTCCGCCATATTGGAAAATCGCGGCCTTTTAGAATTAAACGGAATTAATATTTTTAAATTTCTAAAAAAATTGGCGAAAGTACCGGTACATGGATAAATATTTAATTAATTTAACTTTGTGATTTTTTACCGTCAAATGTGGTTTTGAACGGTTTTTCTTAGAGCAAAATTTAAATGTTCAAAATCGGTTATTTTTATTTTTAGTGTTTATCAAGAATAAAGATTATGATTATACGCACAAAAAGCACAGGTAAGATCCCTTGACTTACTCGTGGAATAAATATGCACTCCAACCAATTTGCATGGTCATAATAATTGGATTAATCATTGGGCACAATCAATATCTTATTTTTACATTGAGACATTTTAGTATAAATCTCTAATGATTTACTACTCTGAGTTGAGGATTAGTCGGATAAAAACTCACACTTCATTCGCTATAAATTCCAGTTTTTGTGGATTAACATTATATTGTTGAGAATATTGTCCTCAGATATAAGGACAATATCAACTTTCTAATGTATCCTTATTGGCTCTGCTGAGATAAGTTGGTTAGGACAACGATAAGAATGCCGATAAGTAAATAATTGGAATGGTAAAAATAATCCATTCTTTGAATTTAACGCTCTATCTTTTTTCTTTTGTATTTTCATTGAAAAACCATAAAACTATAAATATATTTTTCTGTTAAATACAAACTGATTGAAATTGATACAAAAACTATTTGCATGAATCCTAATAAAATTTTATAGCAAGTTTTTCAAAAAGATGAAGATAATTTACTCTACAAATTAACTGTAAATATATCTATGCTAAAGTTAAATTTAGTTTGCAACAGCAAAAAAACTTTCCAAAAAGGCAAAAAAGCACTACAAGCAGCCATCGAGCTATTTATAAAAAAACATATGTGTTACAATTTTAATACATTGAGATCTTCCAACCCATTTCATCTAACATCAACAACTTTCTAATGTATCAAGGTTAAAATTTAAGAATTCAATAAAAGGTTTTGTATAATATTTGGGTATTTTTATTATACAAATCTATGAAGAAAACAAGTTTAGCCTAAGACGGGAGTTACAGAAAATAGTTTGTATTTTTTTCCTATTCTGTAAAAATGTTACCATTAAAACGTTTATTTTGTAATAAATATTGTAGTTAAATGTATTTTAACTACAATTTAATGAAAAAATCGAAATTTAATGAAAAAAGAAAACGTTACGTCTTAACAAGAAACGGTCAAACTTCTAGGCTATAGAATATGCAAAAGTTCTTAAACAAAACTATCTTCTCTTACTTAATTCATTGAAGAAAAATATAACGATCTTGAGAAAAAACCTACGATTGTTGTCAATTTCAGAAAAGGTTTGATTCTTGAAAGACGCTATTTCTCTCCCGAGTTTCTCTGAGTGAAACTGTCAATTACTGATTGACTCATTACTCGCAGGCCTCTGTTGTTGTCACTCACTCCCTTGTCAATCAATCAAATTGATAAGTTACTGCTGAAGTTCGAGTCAGGATATCAATACAGCATCTATACAATGCTTGAATGCACTGTCGATATGTATGAATAAAAATAAACTAATTTTCATTTTTTGTTTTTCTCAAGAACTGCAACATTATTTTAAGTAGAAAAGCTTGTATTTGTTTGGGAACTTACTTATTTCTCTCCACAGTTTGTATTATGATTACATAAACGATTGAAGCTAACTAAAATAAATCAGTGTGTAAGTGTTCTTATAAATATGATTTGGAGAACAAATTTAAAAAAATTAAATTATGTATAATTGATGGTATAACAGCCGGATAAGGAAGTAGATCGAGCGTCATAATAACTATGCATAGTATCAAAGAAAGGTATAATAAAATTATCTGGTACTGCCAAGTGATTCAGTTGTTCGTTGGTTCAACGACCATTGGTTACAAACCTCATGGGTTCATTTTCAAGTTGTAGTCATCAAGCTAGTTTAAAACATTCCTCTTCGAATCTGATGATGTTGAAGAGACCTCATTACACTAGTACAACCAAAACACGACATTTATACGAACTGACGAACATTTAGCATAAATCTACAAAAACTGGCCAGTATTTAACTAGGAGTACGCTTATTCTGCGCGTAATGGGATGAGTGAACTCAGATATTGCCAAAGCATTATTTTGTCAATTTACGAGCAACGTGTGTTTGTATTGTTTCAAAAGTTCTAAAATAAATGACAACCAGGCCGGCCACACACTGAGGCGACAAAATGTTTTTTTGTGTTTTGTTGTTGAACAGCTGACGAAATGTTCAACAAGCCATGATGGTTTAAATGTTTTTTCCTATTAGAATTGAGCAAACCTAGCTCTACAAAACTATAAACGACGAATAAATTATGTTTGCCAAAGGACATGAGAGGGCTTCGCCCCCCCCGGCCGGACACCACCCCTTTTATTTCGCCCGTGATTAAAAAGCTATGACGGTTTGAATGTTTTTTTACTGTGTAAACCTAGCTCTACAAAACTATGAACCACTAATAAATTATGTTTGCCAAAGGAAATGGGGGGCCTGGCCCCCGCACCCCCCATTTACGACACCCATGATTGACGTGCCATAATGATTTGAGTGTTTTTTTTAATAGTATATTGAAAAAACCTTGCTCTACAAAGCTATGAGCGTCTAATAACACGCCAAAAATTTTGTATGCACCCCCCAGATATACTCTGCCCATTATTAACATGCCAAGATGGTATGGACGCTTTTTTTATTAGTATTGAGTAAACCTAGCTCTAAATAACTATGAGGGACTAAAAACAGTTACAGACCAAAGCAGTTGTTTCAAACAGGCCATGAGGGGGGGCTTCGCCCCCCACACCCCTCTTTAAGCTGCTATGATGGTTTACATGCTTTTTCTCTAATTGAATTAAAGAAACATAGCAATACATAACTATCAGCGACTAATTACAAGCCAAAGCAGTTGTTTGCAAAAAGAACATGGGGGGCTTCGCGCCCCACACCCTTCCGCCAAAGCAGTTGTTTGCAAAAGGACATGGGGGGGCTTCGCCCCCCCACACCCCCCTCTTTACACTGACCATGATTATAAAGCCAAGATGGTTTAAATGCTTTTTTTCTAATCTATGTATTAATACGCAAGCGGTTTTCTTTTCACAGTCCAACTGCAATAACGACTGGACGGATTTTAACGTTTGAGGTGTCAAATTAACGGGATAGTTATGTAGATTTGTCATCAAGTCTCATAATTTTAAAAAAGGGCGTCACTAAAGTACAGTAATGGACTGAAGTTTCGGAACAGTAGCGCTATTCATGGACATTGAAGCAAGCTCAGTTTACTTTGTTTACAAACTGAACATATGGCCAAGCTCTGAAATAAACCACAGACTGCAGCAATTATAATTAATTTTTTGAAAAGAGCAGTTTTAAATTTACAGCTGGTTTGGCTTTGTTTTCAACAGTTTTCTTTTTTAAACGATTTATTATGTAATTTAGGTTATGTTATGAAGTTTATAAAGCTCTTAAACATTGCAGTTACCAGTTTTACAGTGTAGTTTACGATATCTCATAGTGTTTTTTTGAAGTTATATTAACCTGAGCAGATCTATTTTTGGATTTGGTGCATTTATAATGCCACCAATAAGAAAAAGACGAACATTGACTGGTCGGAGGAGTCGGAAAGAACACGATCGCAACCGCTGGCATCACTCTCCTGATGTAACATTTAATGCTCCTTCCAACCTCAGACCAATGAACAAAAATTTTTTCATTGTGGTGGGTTGCATTTCAAGAATGAAAAGACTGGTAGAGATAATGCGTCGTTTACGCGTTTTTGCCACAAAGGAAAGGTTGCCTGTAAAGACAGCCGTTCCCTACAAATCTGTTTTGACGATAATTATCAGTGAGGTGCAGCGGCAATCCCTAAACAAAGAAAGTCATTGCTCACAAGCCAGTGTTTGCTCTCGGTCAGCTATATGCTGCTGTAAGCAGAGCTTGATCTTTTGCCGGTGTTAGAATATACATTTCAGAAAAAAGTGGACATGGGGAAATGGAGGTGTTCCCTTAAAAATCGTTTTTATTTACCGGAAACTCCTGCGGTAGATCAAATTAACATTAAAAGTTTCAGCAGTTAAGCCATAATTTTGTTAATGAAGTTAGCCCTTTGATTAAACTTTAAAAGTGTATAAGTAGGCTGATTATTCATCATTCTTTTACTATATGACTTTTGCTCGATTTCGAGCTACGTGTTATCTAGTAGTATTAAATAGACTGAGCTCTACAAAACTATCGATGGCTCTACAAGCGACTAACTACACGGCAGAGAAGTTGTTTGTAAGAGGAAATGGGGGGGGGGCTTTGCTCCCCACGCCCTCCCGCAAAGCAGTTGGATGTAAAAGGACATGGGGGGCTTCGCCCCCCACACCTTTGCCTTTACACTGCCCACCATTAAGAATCTATGAGAGTTTGAATGCTTTTTTTACTGTGTAAATCAAGCTCTACAAGATTATAAGCGACTAATAAGAGTTACACGCCAAAGCAGTTGTTTGCAAAGGGACATGGGAGGGGGCTTCGCCCCCCACAACTCTCCTTTACACTGCCCATGATTATAAAGCCATGATGGTTTAAATGTTTTTTTCTATTAGTATTAAACAATGAACTTAACTCTACAAACCTATCAGCGACTAATTACACGCCAAAGCGGTTGTTTGCAAAAGGACCTAAAAACAACCGCTAAGGTTGTAAGGTTGTAAGGTTGTTTGTAAAAGGACGTAACAACAACCGCTAAGGTTGTAAGGTTGTAAGTAATGATGGTTTACATGCTTTTTTACTAATAGTAAAATAAACCTAGCTCTAAAAAACCTATCAGCGACTAATTACACAGCAAAGCAGTTGTTTGTAAAAAGAACATGGGGGCTACGCCTCCCACGCCCCACCGCCAAAGCGGTTGTTTGCAAAAGAACATAGGGGGCTTCGCCCCCCCACATCCCCCTCTTTACACTTTCCATAATTATAAAGCCATGATGGTTTAAATGTTTTTTTTCTAATAGAATTAAATAAACTTAGCTTCGCCCCCCACACCCACCCGCCAAAGCAGGTGTTTGCAAAAGGACTTGGGGGGCTTCGCCCCCCACACCTACCCCTTTACACTGCCCATGATTAAGAAGCCATGATAGTTTGAATGTTTTTTTCCTACTGTGTAAATATAGCCCTACAAGATTATGAGCGACTAATAACAGTTACACGCCAAAGCAGTTGTTTCAGAGAGACATGGGGGGCTTTGCCCCTCCACACCCCCCCTTTACACTGCCCGTGATTAAGAAGCCATGATAGTTTGAATGCTTTTTTTCTACTGTGTAAATCTAGCTCTACAAGATTATGAGCGACTAAAGACAGTTTCACGCCATTGCAGTTGTTTGCAAAGGGGCATGAGGGGGCTTGGCCCCCCCGTCACCCCCCCCCCCTTTAAACTGGCCATGATTATAAAGCCATGATGGTTTAAATGTTTTCCTCTAATAGTATTAAATCAACTAACCACTAAAACAATATCAGCGACTAATTACACGGGAGAGCAGTTGTTTGTAGAAGGACGTGGGGGAGCTTCGTCCCACACGCCCTCCCGCCACAGCAGTTGTTGGCAAAAGGACATGGGGGGGCTTCGCCCCCCCACACCACCCCTTTACACTGCCCGTGATTAAGAAGCCTTATTAGTTTGAATGCTTAATTTTACTGTGTAAATCTAGCTCTACAAGATTATGAGCGACTTAAAACAGTTACACGCCAAAGCAGTTGTTTGCAAAGAGTCATGGGGGGGGGCTTCGCTCCCCCAAATCCCGCCTTTCCACTACCCATAATTATAAAGCCATGATGGTTTAAATGTTTTTTTTTATTAGTATTAAATGAACGTAGCTCTACAAAACGATCAGCAACTAATTACAATCGAAAGCAGTTGTTTTAAAAAGGACACGGGGAGCTTGGCCCCCCCACACCTCCCCCTCTTAACTGCCCATGATTATAAAGCCATGATGGTTTACATGCTTTTTTACTAATAGTATTTAAATAAACCTAGCTCTACAAACCTATCAGCGACTAATTAAACGCCAAAGCAGTTGTTTGTAAAAAGAACATGCGGGGGCTTCGCCCCCACGCCCTCCAACCAACGCAGTTGTTTGCAAAAGGACATGGGGAGGCTTCGCCCCCCACGCCCTCCCGCTAAAGCGGTTGTTTGCAAAAGAACATGGGGGGCTTTGCCCCCACGCCCTCCCGCCAAAGCAGTTGTTTGTAAAAGGACATGGGGGGCTTCGCCTCCCATGCCCTCCCGCCAAAGCTGTTGTTTGCAAAAGAACATGGGGGGGCTTTGCCCCCCACGCCCTCCCGCCAAAGCAGTTGTTTGCAAAAGGACATGGGGGGCTTCGCCCCCCACGCCCTTCCGCCAAAGCGGTTGCTTGGAAAAGAACATGGGGGGCTTCAAGCCATGATGATTTGAATTTTTTTTCTACCTTGTAAACCAGCATTTGTTTTAATTATGCGACAATTTTACTTTGGAAAAATACCATTTACATTTGTTTAATTTCTAAAATCACTACAGGTTACTGTTTAGGCTACTTAAAGAAAGAAGTAAGCGAACCATCTAACCCCGTGAGCGTAGTCACGGACATATTCATCACCCAGGAGGCGGGGGGCAATAAAGTAGTTATTGACATTGGATAAATCCACAGTAAACCTGGATTTTCCAGGGGCATATTTTCCGTCCAGCAAGGATAACAACCCCATTCGTAATCAGTCTCGTATACAATTTTAGTGGCGCAGAGATCCGGGTTGTTATCCTTTTGGATCCTCGCCTTTTGGACCGCCTTTTTCGGTTGTATTAAGCTTCTGCTTATTCTTTGCCTTGGCCTACGGAAGTACCTAGAGCTCTTGCTCGGGTTCTTGATCCGCTTGTGTGGTGCGGAATAACTGGTCACGAGGACGGCGCCAATGATGAGCCGTCCATGGATCCGCGACCTAATCCTCTTATTTTTGAATCTGGCTATCCTGACTTTATTATTATAAAACTAATTATACTACTATATATGCAAAATTAATTATTATTTTTGTAAATTTCGTGCTTGATTATGTATAGTAAAATTATGTAGAAAACAAATCATTAAATCTACTCATCTACAACTACAACATCCTACATTCTCAATTCAATTTCATACACATTTAATTTGTCTTAATATAACTGATCGCATGCATCCTTCTTGGTACAAAAGTTTGTTATGAATACGATTTGCGCTATAAAAATATATTTTTTATCGCAATTTTTTACAAAAATTGCGTTTGCTTGGATAAAATTCATATTTGTTTCATCAATGTACTTTTATACATGCAATAGTATCTTTACTCAGTGTTTTTTAACGTTTTATTAATTTTACCTAAAAGAAACAATCAATAAATATTTTCTCTTAAATATATGGTGTAAATTACCCTCAGATTAATTTAATTAGATAATTTGGGACACCTTTTAACAGAACTAAAATATCATACTTTGGACTAAGCCTCGCTTGGCAAAGGGTACAAGGTAAAGTAATAGAGAAACGCTGGCATACCGAAACAGAGGGGTGTAATTTAAAATAATTAAGTAAAATACAAAAACAAGAATTATGTGCAGTTACAAAAATTCAAACAATAAAACTGAAGCATGGCAAATGACCAGCAAAGAACAGGGATACTTTACTTAATTCAATTCTAAACAAAATCTGAAATATTAAATTGTCAGAACTAAGTTGTAATTACTTATAAGGTGATGGAGTGTTAAAATTAATCAACATACTGAAACACGAAAAATAAATGTTTACTAAAGAATAGTAATAGGTTAAATCCTCAAAGGTTTTCTAAGGTTAAAGCAAAATGAATTTCAAAAGTTACATGTTTCTCAGATCTTGGAATAATATTATTTGAAAATAAAGTTGGTTATAATGTGAGAGAGCAAGCAGATTATACATCTAATTATACTAATAAATTATTATAATTAATACATACTTAATTAATGACGAAAACACTCCTTTTTATCCAATTTTTGCACTACCTAATTCTGCCATAAGGCAACAGGCCATTGATCTAATTTTTCACAATTTCCACAAACACACGCGCGCGAAACCACGAGATGCCGGTTACTTGGTGGACGATACTTTCTTCGCCGAATCCTTGGAGAGACTGCCTCCCTCGCCGATTCACTGGGACTCCCGAACCATCAAAAACGACGAACCCCAACAGCGAATGAGGCAGTGATACGTCACTCAGCAATGCCCTAGTTCCGCCCTATTGGTTTTGACCATTCCACGTGACATGTCCACGTGATGGAATGTTCTAGCAGGTTGACGACTGTCCTCTATTCCACTCATCAAAAGCTGATGCATTATTAGCAGATTTATTGAATCTTGTACCTATTGTGAAACTCTAGAAAACATGGAATCAGCTATCGGGAATCAGGTTAGGTTCAAAGTACATAATTGAAGAAATTAGGAAAGAATTTTTGCTGCAGAGTTTCGGAACTAAAATAAAAAATCTAAATTAAGCTAGTAGTTACACTCCCCCGGTTAAAAACGTTAAACTGTGTTTAACGTTCAACTAAAACTAAAATGAAGTCTGCACAGAAGGTACTGAATGTGCTTCTCGGATCCTAGGCGGGAGCCGTGGTGGTTGCTGGATCAAATTTAATTTGATAGTAAGAATATAAATTTTGTAAATTGCCAAAATAAGTGAAATCGTTAAAATACTGCACCAAGCTAAAAGTATATAAAGCATGATCCTTCTGTCATCAACAACATCTGACCAGGAATTTGATAAATTAATATGTTTGAAAAGAGTAACCTTTTCAAGATTGGAAGAAGAAAAGGTAGGGATAGTGATGTTCCATGATGGTAGTAAATAGCTGGAGATATTAAGAAATTCGGTCCTATCTGTGTTAAACGGATCAATTTTTAGATGGTCTAAGTTTGTCCAGGGCAGGGGCACAAGATGGAAAATTGAAGGAGAAGAGAAGTCTCTGGAATCACATGGGGTGATGGTTGAGATGAGCGTCTGTGAGCCATCAAGTAGTTCGCAGTTACATGGTATTTCAATCTCAATACTTCCAAAGTCAATTTCTGGTAAATGGGTAGCTAAAGGGTTATTGTCACACACTAATCTGAGGCTATTCTTGTAATTGGTCACTAGAAATTTGTTTACTTTCAACTGAGTAACGATGGGATATTGGGGTGCGGGAGTGCAATGAAATTCACAGTGATGTTTAAGTTCGGAAATGTTTGTACCGTTGATTAGATACTTTGCACATTTTGAAGCTGGAGAGGAGAGAGAATTGTACCGTGGAATTAAACACAAATTCGATGTATGTTGGTTACAATGGGGATTGTTTTCGGTGTCCACAATGAAAATCGAATTTGATGATGATTTGAAGACAATAAAATTATGTTGTACCAAGTTACATATGTTATCTTCCCATTTGAGGGGAATGGGAAGGTAAGAATAGCCAGTGTAAGAAGTATTTGACGGGATCAAGGGAATTTTTATTTGCAAAATGATGTTGTCTTTTTCAAAGTAACACTTTGAAATAGGCAAGCTGTATATTTGAAATATTTTAGAAAAGGGGAGTGCGATAGTAAGATTAAAAGAAGTCAGTTTCGTGGAAAGTTTACGAAGTTCGGATTCGAGAGTCTGCATGTTAAGAAGATCTTCCGGGATGTAATTGTGTTGACAGTCATTTTCAACTTTGTAGAGTGTTGAATAATGTGCGGCCAAATATAAATATGACATAATTTCAAGATTGTTTTGAAGAAGCTTTTTGTCGAGGGCCTTACTGGTGACGTTCACTTCCTCCTCCAAGTTGCTCTCATACTTTCGGAGCGAATTATGTAATTGTTTCAAAACATGGTCAATGTTGTTGGAAAAATTGTTCATTTTTTCTTCTGCAAGGGTGAGGTCTGCATGTTCCTCCTTTACATAGTCTAGAAGGTTATTCATCTTGTCATCTACTTGCTCTTCATTGTGTGACAGATCTTGTAGATTCGTCATCGTTGCAGTGTTGCAACACCAGGAAAGTGCATCTCCGATGAAGTCTATGGCTCGTTTGGAACGAGAAGATGTGTTGAAGAATTTTAATTTGAACGATGGATCAAGATTCATTTCATTGGTGTTAAAAATAGTGTTTATTTCATTTTGTAGATGTAGTAAGTAATTCTGGTTAGTGCAAAAGGTGTTTGGATTTATCAGAGAATTCTTGCATGTTGCTTCTTGTCCTATAGTTGTAGGTAGCTTAAATGAAGATTTAGTGTGGTAGGGAAATTTGTACAGAAGCTGAGTAGTCGAGTAGTACGGTATGATGGTTGGTATTTCCGTGAAGTGAACTCCTGATACCACATGTATGGGTATGTCAGCCTTTGTATTAGTTATCAAGATCACAAATAAGGTTGGAAAGTATAATGTGGGGCAATAGTTCATCGTCATCATCGTATCCGTGGCGGTAGTAATGAAGAGTCAGCCAAAGTTCACTGCTAATGCTGGCGCGGCGGTGTTGTGGAGAATGGATCAGCTGTAGCAGGAAGCCAGTACGCAAGTGTGACGTCTGAGTGCAGAGTCAGCGGTGTAGCTGTAACGTTGAGTGGCCTCGTGTCCCGTGGGTCGTGCCTCCAAACTGCGCTGCTCAGCTGTAGTCGTCTTGCACTGCAATTACAATAATGTAAAACAAATTCTGCTGCTCAGAAAATTCTTTGCTGGTCATATTTTTGCCTTGTATTACCCCTATTTATTTTGAATATTAAAATTAAATGTTTACAATGTTATATATGTTCAGTGACAAGAATAACTGATAAATCGTTCCTTGTTTGAAATGTTACATTATTGTGTACTTTCAGATATTACCTAAAATCTACTCATAAAAAATCTTTGCTTCCTGTTTCACCCTTAAATAGTATTATTTCCTTGCTCCTTAATACTCTTATCAGTACATTTTTGCATTTATATATATATATTTTTTTCTTTTTAAACATCTTGATAATGGTTTAAAAACCCGAAGTCCTGACTTCCCTATAAAGTAAAAGTTAGTTCATATCAGTGCTGAGCTCAGACTTTATTGGGAAATTTATTGTAGAGAACAATCTCTTAGACCAGACACGAATATTAGTTGATCAGGCTAACATGTGGCTTGGTCTATTTAAGAATGTCTCTTAGTAGAAGTGCATCACTTCTATTAAAAGTGAAGAATGTACTTCTTCTTCCTTGTATACGTCATATTCGGGTATTTATTTAAAAATTAACACTTCACTAGTGCCATTTACGTTAGCATCGAGAACAAGTCTCCTTCCACAATAATTAAGTTTAGTTTAAAGTATCAATCATTATTTACACATGAATCGTGCAATGGATCATACAATACTTGATAACTCTTCTAATATTGTCCTTTGTTATCACTAAGTATGTCATTTATTTCAAATAATGTCTTTTATAACTCTTAACTAATCATAAATCTACTCTACAGTGGCCACTTTATTTACAATTATTTACATGTCTCCAAGTTCGGCTATCTCGTAGAGCGCGCTTGTGCTTGTGCACTATAACTTATCTTATTGTTTTACTTAACTTATAACAAGGAAAGATTTATTTCGTTCTACTCATTATCAAGGTATTTAATTATTTCTCGTTAATATAATCGTCAAATATTAATATAAAAATTCGAGAACAGTTACTAAAATAAGCGTGGAAAAATTAAACTCAAATTACTTGTATAGAAAGAATTAAATTACTAAGAATAAAATATTCATGTCACTGAAACACATTCTTTCTTCAACATAGGCATTGTTGAATCTAGTTACTATCATAAAATATACATTTCAAATCATTGTGTGGCAATGTGGTCACGTCTGTGGTATAATTTTAACCGTTGAACATGAACACTATCTCTAACTAACTGGCCGTTTTTAAATAGCTCAATTTCATATGAAACAGGTGAGAGTTTCCTTAAAACTGTAAATGGTCCCTTGTATTTGTAAGAAAACTTTGTTTTGTTATCCCTTAGATTCTTAGGATACCATACCAATACCAAATCACCTGCAAAAAATTCTAAATGTCTTCTGTTTTTATCATAATAATGCTTCTGTTTACTTTGTTCTTTCTGTATCAAGCTAGGTACTGTTTTTCGTACATCCTCAATAATTTTCAAATTATCAACAAGATCCTTTTCTGCATTTGGCAGAACTAACAGTGTATCACTTGGGAATTGTGGCTCAAACCCAAAAAATAGGTAACTAGGTTTATAACTATGAGAACTATGAGGAGTGTTATTATAAACAAAAACTGCTTGTTGGAGATAGTTTGACCATTTTGACGGATTTTCAGTAACATAGTGTGATAAAATATTTATTAATGTCTTATTAAAGGCTTCCACTAAACCATTAACATTTGGGGAGTATGCAGAGCTGAAAATTTGGCACATGCCCAAAGCTGTATGCAAACAGTGAATTATTTGTGCTGTAAATGGTGTACCCCTGTCTGTTTGTAAGATGTTAAAAACACCATACGTATGAATAAGTTTTAATAAACACTTAGCTACAGACGGTGCGTCTGCTGATATTAACGGAAATGCAAATGCCATTCTTGTTGAAACACAAGTAACACAGAGGATGAATTTATATTTGTTACTAACACAAAGAGGGCCTATTATGTCAGCCTCTAATCGAGTAAAAGGGGTTAAGGTTGGGGGTATGGGTTGTAGGAAACCAGGTGGTTTGAGGTTAGGTATTTTCCTACGTTGGCAGGAATCGCATGATCTAATGTACTGGTCAATATGAGTTCTCATCTTGTAAAAATAGTATTTCTCCTTCATCTTCCTAAATGTTTTATCTGCATTAAGATGTCCTCCCGATATTGGACTGTCATGAAAATCATGTAACACTTGCGCTATCAGTTGATGAGGTAATGCAATGACATAATTCCTGTTGTCACCCGGTTTCTTTTTGTATAAAATGTTGTTTAGAATTCTGAAATCTTTTGATCTGTTGCGGTTCTTCTTACTGGAATTTGATGGGTCTTCAATAGCATTAATGATTTTTCTAAGGTCTTCATCTGTTCTTTGCAGCTGTGCTAAATCCACATGCAGAAGTGTGTTGAGTGTCTCAAATTCTATCTCGTTCGGTTCTTCCTCTTCTTCGTTGGGAATAGGATTCCGGGACAAAAAATCTGGGAGTGTAATTTCCTTGCCTGACTTGTGATGAATTTGCAAATCGTAATCTGCAATATGCAAGGCTAACCTAGTAAGTCTTCCTGAGGCCCCTTTAAAGTTCTTGTAGAATTGTAATGCTGAATGATCTGTATAAATATGAACTTTTCTTCCAAGACAAAATTCTCTCCATTTTGATAAGCAAGATACAAGAGCGTAAAATTCCTTTTCACTCACGCTTAATGATAACTGTGTTGGCTTTAACTTTCTGCTGAAATATTGTACTGGATTCTCTTTGTTGGTTGCAGGATCATAATTACATAAGACAGCACCTATTGCATAGTTGCTCGCATCTGTGTATATTCGTGTCTCCAAATTCTGATCGAAATGTGCCAGTAATGGGGCTGTTGTTAGTATAGTTTTGAGTTTGTTAAAAGCATTTTCACAATCCTGTGTCCATTTAAACTGCTTGGTTTTATTGTATTCTTTAATGAGGTTTGTAAGTGGTAGTGCTAAATCTGAAAAATTTTTTATGTGGGATCTGAAAAAATTGAAAGCTCCTAAAGCTGAACGAACTTGTTTTATTGTTTTCGGTCTTTCAATCTTGGTGATGGCTTCAATATTTTTTTGCAGTGGTCTTATACCATCTTTGGAAATTTCGTGGCCTAAAATTTCAATCTTTTCTGACATGAATTGAGATTTGTTTGTGTTTAACTTTATCCCAAAAGTATTTAATTCGTTCAAAACTATGTCCAGGTTTTCCAGTTGGGATTCAAATGATGTACCTAGGATTGCCAGGTCATCAATGTAACTCAGAGCTTTAGAAAATAGATGTTTTGATAGTATTTTATTGATTATCCTTTGGAATATTGCCGTACTATTGCACAGACCCTGGGGCAATACTCTATACTGATATTTGCCTGCTTCAGAGGCTACTGTTAAAATGTGTCTGTCCCTGGGATCCACTTCTATTTGGAAAAATGAATTCTTCACATCCATTTTGCTGAAATATTGCATACCTGATAAACTTGCAAGCACTGTGTCAATAGAGACAAGTGGGAATTGTTCCGGAACTATTCTCGAATTTATCTGCCTTAAGTCATAAATTAGCCTTCTTGTTTTGTCTTTATTTGTTACTAAAAATATAGGGGATTGAAATTCTGTGTAACCAGTAGCTTCCTCTAATACACCTGCTTTAATTAGTTTATCAATTTCCTCTTGCAGTGCTTGTTTTTCCGCTAAGGGTTGTCTGAAAGGTGGAATGTAACAAGGTTTCACATCAAGGCGACGAACCCCAACAGCGAATGAGGCAGTGATACGTCACTCAGCAATGCCCTAGTTCCGCCCTATTGGTTTTGACCATTCCACGTGACATGTCCACGTGATGGAATGTTCTAGCAGGTTGACGACTGTCCTCTATTCCACTCATCAAAAGCTGATGCATTATTAGCAGATTTATTGAATCTTGTACCTATTGTGAAACTCTAGAAAACATGGAATCAGCTATCGGGAATCAGGTTAGGTTCAAAGTACATAATTGAAGAAATTAGGAAAGAATTTTTGCTGCAGAGTTTCGGAACTAAAATAAAAAATCTAAATTAAGCTAGTAGTTACAATGGAATCAGCTGTTAGTAAAAGGAGCATGACAATGTGTTCCTGTTGGTTCCATCTAGCGTCATTCATATAAACTATCTCGACTGCGGCAACAAAACAGAAATGATCTATCTGAATTTTTATATTTCTAGGCATTGTTTTTTCAATAATAAACATTTTAACATAGACTTAAAAAATTAACAATTGATAGGCATGTAGCATGTCATTTAAGTGTTTCGTGAAATACTTTTTTTCTAAATTCCACTGTTATTTTCCTTTTATTTTGAAACAATCTTTATTTGTATCCCGAAGTTTACTAAAGTAAATTATTGCCCAATGTTAAACTTATGATGATTTTTTGCAAGTTAAAATATTAAATTACTCAAAAAATACTAAACCAATATGCTTCAAAATTTAATGGCATATTCCCTGTGAGATACTTAACGTTTGTGCGAAATTTGGAATTGATTAGTGTAGCGGTTTTTTAGTTACCGCGTTACGTACACACACACTCACACAGTGACGGACAACGAATCTTCAACTCCGCTGATACATAGACTCGTTCACTTCGTTCACTCATCGATAAAACCGTACATGTGTCTAAATATTTATTAAATACTGGCTAGGTTTTGTAGATTTATGTTTAATGTTCGTCAGTTCGTATAAATGTCGTGTTTTTGTTGTATTAGTGTAATGGCGTCTCTTCAACATCATCAAATTTCAAGAGGAATGTTTTTAACTAGCTAAAAGGGGAGAAATTCGGTAAAAGAATTTATCAATAGTATTTTTCACTAAAACAAAAATTGAGTTCCTATAACATTGTGATTATTGTTTGACGAATTAAAATAGAACGAATCAAGTCAATTTTGGATATTTCATGTTCATTTTTTGTGTTTTCAACTAAAAGTATGTTTAATTACAATGAGTTGTGTTTTCATTACTATCAATCAATCGCATCCCTGTCAAAGTGTGGTATTTGGAAATCATTGCTCGATCTAGGCTCAACGCACTATGTGTGCGTTCCCGCAACAATTATAAATGCTATTACAAAACTATTTAATGTAAAAAGTTTTTCCTGCAAAGACTGTCCATAAATTAATTAAGTTATAGTTTTAAAGTAGAAAGTCAAACTAAATTAATCAATGAGGGTTTCGTTTAACGAAAGGGTATCAAAGTGATAGATTGATGAGGTAACGAGGGAGAAGACACAAAAGCGATTGCTTCATTGTTTATTGGCAGCCTCCATCATCGGCATTGTTTCCCTGACCAAAAACTAAACTCATTTTCCACATTGTATTTAATTGATGATGGTCTCCATAACCCGAACATTGAACCCGTAAATAATATATACATTCTAAATATGGTGTATATTATTTTGCAGTAAATAAATATATCAACAATAAATATACTTATTAATAAGATTCGCTAATCCAAGAAATTCAAAAGTACACACTGTAAATTATTTAAATAGATCTTTATTCTTATGAAAAAAATATCAAGGTTTAGTGAAATGATTACATTTTATAATTTTAATATTTTCTCGCATGTGCTTTAATATATAAAAGTATCATATATAACTAATTTACTGGGACGGCGGCATGACCTGTAATCTAGATTCTCGGAAGTCCCGAATACTGGATAGTTATAGGCAATGGTTTGTAGATGCGATATTCCCTGGTGTGAATTAATGTATGCACTCCGAATGCTACGTTAATCCATAGTACCATCCTGATAATTAGACTCGTTCATAGTTCAATGGTGGAATCGTGGTTCGGATCCCACGTTAAAATCTAGTTGCCATTGTCTGTTAGGTTATTAATTAACTGTCCTGTGTCAGGGATTTATCAGCCTTAGTCAGTAACAAGACTACAAGTTCGCACCACAATCTTCCAACTCTCATCTCTCATTGCCTTAAAATACCTACCCAGGTGGGTCAACATTTCAACAAAAAGTATAAAGTATAGAGTTTAGGGCCGCGTTAGGGTCGAGTAACTTGACCAAATTGCTATAGGAGCAGCTGATTCCTATAATTTAGAATTGGGCCCATTAAAGCACAAGTGGTGTAACTCCTATTTTAGGATTTTTTGAGGTAAGCTTACTACTGTGTAGAGAAAAACGTGTTCTGTTTAATGAACTAACGGTGTACTTCCTAGTTCCAATAGCAACCGCATAGATAGCAGCTCTTTCCTATGTATCATCTATCAGCTGACTGCACAACTGGTGTATAGATGGGAGGTGCACCATTTGCACAGTAACTTTCGTCAAGAAAATTGGATTTACACCATGTTTGGAGTCAACGTTTAGGCCTAAGCTGGCAGAACACTTCACTAGTTTTTCTTAATTTTCATCGTAATAAAACAGAGTTTAAACGATAATGATTTTCGGTTCTTATAGAACCATCTTCAGGCCGTACAAGTAGTCAATTTGTTATCTTCACTGTAGGTGAAGGTCGTCATTGTAGATTAAAAAATTCACATTTAAACACACGAACACGCACATTGACATTCACACAATTGTGCGTGAAAAAGGTCGGCAGACTCGCCCGTTTGAAAAAGGTCGGTTTACATTGGGCGAGTTGACGGTCGAGTCAATTTGTTATCTTCATTGTAGGTGAAGATAACAAATTGACTACTTGTATGGCCTGAAGATGGTTCTATAAGAACCGAAACTAGTTGCCACCAGCAACAAGTGGATTACTGAATTGCAGGTATTTAAACCATGATAATGATTTGTTTTTGTACTAAAAGAAACCTTAAACTAGTTTTCAGCACAAGAGGTGCACCTTTAAGTGTTCAAAAACACAAAAAATTAAACAAATGTTTTAAAAATGTCAAATAAAGTTAAACATGGCCTTTTTGAAGAGTTTTTTTAAAACAAATTTGTCAAAAAGTACAATAATGTTTCTTTATGAAGTTCGTAGCAAACCCTTTAATATCTGAAAACAAGTATAAATGGAATTACACCGCTTGTGCTTAAATGAGCTCAATTGTCAACTTGACTCGCCCGTTTGAAAAAGGTCGGTTTACATTGGGCGAGTTGACGGTCGAGTCTAACTCGCCCTTCTACTCGACCAGGTGACGTGGCCCATAGTAAGCATAAGACAACGTGCATTTTTACAAATGGGGCAAGAACTTAATAGCTATAATATACTTATATATCATCAATGTATATAACATATATATCATTAATATCTATACATCATTAATGATGCCTTTCCGAAATTCATTCGGAAATAGCTAATTTCATGCAGTAGAATTCAAAATTCAAATTCAAAATTCTTTATTGTTCGTAAAACATAAAATGCATGAACAATGTCAATTACAATATTGGTTTCATCTTATAAAAAACGATATAGAAGAATGATTAGGCCTACATGTTTATGCCTATATACAAGGTCAAAATTCAGAATTATTAACAAAATAAAAAAAGGACTTACCCTTTATTCAAACAGAGCATTAAGGTCATGGGGGCATTTTGAAACTAGCAATTTCCTCAGTTCACTCTTAAACTTATTTCCTTTCAGCTCTTTGATTGTCCTTGGTAATTTATTGTAGAACATTGCCCCTCTCACGTAAGGGCTGTTAGAGGTCTTTCCTAATCTTCTTTGCACTCTATGTATATCTAGTCTATACCTAGTGAAATGTTTATGTACATCTTGGTTTCTAATAGTAACATTTTCATCATTTACCACCAGTACAACTGTTTGGTATATATACATTGCGTTCAAGGTCAAAAAGTCCAACGAAATAAAAATACCCCTACAACATCGGAATCTTTCGCTGGCTGTAAATGAGAATTATGTTTCGGTATATAGTGTTTAGGAATGTAGTGTGGTGATCTGTAATTTTATTTTGCTTCAATTTTATATTTACACAATAGTAATTTTGATTGGAAAACAGATCCCTCAACATCAAGTTATCCTTAAATAACAAAACATTTCTTACCTACTTAGGCTCTTCCAGTTCAAGTTATTTGTCAGTGTCAGTCTTAAGAAGATATCCGTTCTCACAGTTTGTTCTCTGGAAACTTGACAGCTGTCTTAACTTTCTTCTAAAACTGTTTTAAGGCTTTGTTTGTAGCACCTGCTTTTTTTTGCTAATGAGAGCATTATAAAGGGAGAACGTGTAGTTTTATATAAAATACTGTATATTGATATTTTTCCTTGCAGCAGACTTAATATAATATATTTAGAGTATTTTTTGTTTTCTTCTTAATTTATTCAAAAAGTAAAATAAATTTTAATGTTCCGTTTCCTGGAAAGTTCTACCAACACAAGGAAAGTAAATATCTCTTGAAAATTCCTTACCCCAACAACCTCCTTTTCTCCTCAAACAATTTTAAAGCCAACATACCCTTAGTGACACAGTAAAAAACATTAAAAAAGGAAAATATTGGTGGAGGGTAAATTAAAACCGCTTCATGCGTTCTGGATATAATACATTAATTAACCTCAAAGGAAACATGTTTTACTTTTGTAACCTCTGTTAGATCCTTATTTCTTTTAAATTAAAAGATATTCTTGTATTCTGATTGAGGGAAACTACTATCACCACTGGGGTGGATATATTCCATGATAAATCTTACACGCTCTCCAAGCCCCTCTCACCCCAACCCTAACCTTAAAATTTTAAATTTAATAGTTACCCTTGTGACATACAAAATTAAAAGGCATCAAAAACGTAAATTTATACTTAAAGAAAATTTTAAATTTCACCACACGTTCTCAATATCAATAAATTTTATCAAAATTATGGATATTTTGAGAACGTGTAATGCAATTTTAAATTATCTTCGAAGGAAATGTTTCTTTTTTCATTCCTTTTGATTTTAGGCAATTATGGTTTAATAAAGCAATATACCTTTTGGAACAAGGTCTCTAATTATCAAAGTCAATAACCATACATGATCCAGAGCTAAGTAGTTGTATTAGTGCTCCTCGGACTAACAACCAATTATACACATCAACCTAATTATGCCAATCCAGACCAAGGGAAGGGAAGCACGCTCAGCTATGCATAGAGTTCAAGTACGCATTGATCGCATTAGTTGACATTTTTTTTATTATAATTCAGTTTTACATTATTGAAATCACGTTTAGGAGATAAGACGATTCTGAAAGATATAACTGTTTTGTGAGACATAAAAGTATCGAAAAGGCACAGAAAATATTAGTAAAATAAATATAAAAGCTAATTAAGATTTGATGGATTAAAATTGAACGTGATTTTATATTTAACTAAGACTATAAGTTTATAGTTTGAACCGTGTATTTGATGTAATATTACATCAATGTTTATGTAATGCTAAAAGATAATAATATATAGGAGATTCTGTAGACATTTACACTAGGTCACAATAAGTACCAACTGTTCAATTCTTCATAATTAATAAGGTAGTAATATTATACGTAACTAATCTTATAGAGTCCTTCGTATATCTGTCAAGGATGATAGCTTCTTTGTATGTTAATTTAGATTAGCAACGCCTTCTATCTATAATTATTATGATGCCTCTTCTACATGGAAAGCTGATATGACATAAGTGCAACGTCCGAACAATATACAAGCATAAGCAATACATAAGTATTGAGGTATAGTATGCAATGCTAAACTATACCATAGTAACGCGTTACTGTTAATGTATCTGTTTAACCCTAATTGTTTTATAACTATATAAGATATTAAATAAGCTCTTTCAACTATTTCCTACCTATGAATTGTAAATTAATCTTTATGTTATAGTGCTTTCTATCAGAACACACGTAACAAACATACCGAAATTAAACATACTGAAACATACAATTTTGAACATACTTTAATCAAATCTAACTTAATTTGAAAGGACACTAATTTAATGTGTTATATATTTTATTTACTCATAATATTAAATTAAATATATTTCTTCCTCGTGCAAATTAGTGTTTATGTAAAAGCTTCAATAAATTTAAAGCTATAAATAAGGGTGCGAGGGATTGAAACAGATTTTTTTAATAATTTTGACTATGTTATAAATAAAAGGCGGTTTAATATCGGCTCTCGTATATTGACCACGCAGATTTACTTCCTACCCAAGGCGGCGAGGCCTAGGTTTAAATATGTCATATATTAAAAACATTTATTTAAACTACTTTACTACTGAAATTTAGATTAGATTCAATATCGTTTTTATTAAACTCATTTTCAGTTGTTAGCTACGTTTTCCATTAAAGTACATATTTTGTAACATTAAAATTACTATTTTTCAAACTGAAGACAAGTATGGAAAAGATAAACCCCCTCTTATGAATTGTAAGAACTGTTAATCATTTTCATACATCATTATAATTTATCATTAAACACAGTTTATAAATTTGTTACCATAATCTTTTTGAATAAGAATTATGAGGTACGAGTTTTTATAGGAAAGGGTTAAGTTGTAGCAAATACTAATTCATTACGTATTTATTTTAGCATATTATACAAGAAAATGCTTTGTCTGCCTGAAATATAACGGTTTGATCCACAGTGTTTTCCACTTTCTGCTTTTATGATTCCACACCTGTGGCTTCTCATAAAGAAAATCTTAACTCTCAAGAAAGTTATTCAATATTAAGTTTATTTGGCTAAAGGTTGAGTTTATCAAGTTATACATAACCTAAAGTTTTACTTCATACCATTTCCGTTACAAGAAAAAGGCTCTATTATTTTCTGTCAAGGCATTTTATAATGTTCTGTTCAAATACAAATTATATAGTTATATTTTTTATATTTTTACTATATTCCATACTCTGAAAATCCTGAGCTTTAATGTAGCGTAAACTTTTTAAATATATCTCTTTTATAAATTGTATAATATCTATGGTTGACAATCAATCTTATTTTCAATTATTTTTAGTAATTTTTATTTTGTTCTTTTACTTTAAGACATATTGACTGTTTTACTGACTATATTTTAAAAGATATAACTTGGAAATAAACAAGAACATTTTTCGCTTAAAAATAATAAACACATATGTTTTGCTGTTTCAAGGAAAAATAATTGTTTTCATCAAGAGATGATTCTAAAAGTAGGTGGTCCGAAATCGAAAATTGGGTCAAAATGTAGAAGAATCATGAGCACTGCTAATACTTTCATTCTAAACCTTCTTAAAAGAGATAATGTGTAAATAAACATAAACATTTTACGTTTAAAAAATAATAAACGAGTTCATATGCTTTGTTGTTTCAAGGAATTGATTGTTTTCATCTTCCTGAAAAGTAATAAATATAATACTAGGTAATCCGAAATTGAAAATTGGGTCAAAATGTAGACGAATCATGAACACTACTTGTACTTTAATTCTAAACCTTTGTCGCACTACCTGTTGATTATATTCTTACCTTGTGATGTAATCCTACAGTTTCTGGATCGGTGAACAGTTTATTGAATCTTACATTTAATCAGTTAACAACTGATTATGGTAGAATTTTATATTTAATTCATCAATTTTGTTCAGGGGAGGTTTTTAATTTAGCCGTGAACAGCTTCCAAAAAAGATGCAGTCCATTAAAGAATATAAATATAGAAATAAATTTTTTATTGTTGTTTCTATATATTATATATATATAATTATATGATAACTATCATTTCAATAAATAAACTCTCATTGTGTTGTATAGTAAAATTGCAAGATAAATAAGATCAAACAATGTCTTATTATTTTGTTGTTGTCAGTCTCTAATAGCAGAATGATATTATACATTATAGCAATGGCTCAGTACATTTTTTTAATGAAACAATATAGCAGATAAGTCTGATCCAAATACAATCAAAACATTTCCCCGATGTGTAATACCAATTATCTATCTACTGACAATTATTGGATTAACTCTTACTGGACGGATGGTCGCTCTTACGAAACACAATAAACTGATCCTTTATCTATAAGCTAAAACGTTTGACTCACTCACTCATTCACTCACTGATCAAAATTTCTCACTAACTATAAGACTTTGGGCCGAGAAACTGGGTACACATATTATTTAAGGGCTGAATATGGCGCTTGCTCAAAATCGTCATTACAGTGATTGTTGAAACATTTCCACGTGATTATGACGGATTTAAAAGTTTTGGGTTCCATCTTAGATTTACAATTGTGATATGAACTAAGTTATTTCAAACATAAAGGTGATGTTTTGACCCATCATTTTAAACCGGTTGTCTTGCTAAAACAAATGCCGCAATCCGTGTTTGGATATAGTTGGTTTCCTTACATACCGTCGTTTTTATTTTTAAGTTAAAGAAGAGGAATGATGATTGAAAACGGATGACGGCAATCAATTCGGTTTGAAAAAAATGGTACCCACATATTTTAATTCCGTAAAAATCAACTTAAAATTGTAAAAAAATATCATTTGTAGGTATTTATCCGTATTTAGCTTTGACTGAAAATTGATACTCACTCTAAATGAAGGTTATACCCAAAAATATTTAGGGTTGCCTTGGTTTGATATTAAAAAAAATAGATAAAAACTGGGAGGGAAGCATTTTAAACTCAACCTCGATAGACCGAAATATGAGTGATATAAGCTTAAATTAAAAACGCACCAGCTCAACATATCTCTATCATTAATTTGAGTTTACATACATTTCTAGACACATATAAGGGAATAGGGACCACGATAATTTAGTTGATGATGGTCAGTTTGGAGAAATGTAACAATCGCTGCCGAGAAAACTTTCTTAAACCGTTGAACTCTTAATTGAGCTGGGTTTAATTGGACAGCTTCCAATAAGATAGTGAACAATGGAACTAATTAGGTTTAGTAAAAACAGGATTCGGTTTTGATTTTAGAAGAGCGTTTTTGTTTCTTAATTTAAAAACACTTTAAAAATCTAACGTGTTTTACTTAAGAACGTTTATCATAAAAATAATCAGATATGCTTAGTATATATTTATATACAGAAAATGATATATTTTCGCTGTAATGTATAACCAAATTTCATAATGATAAAAATGTTATCAGTCAATATATTATATTGTTTAACAAACACTCGATTTGACATATTAATTATCTTGCTTTTTGCCGTAATAATTGTTTTATACCCTAGGAAAAGAATTTCAAACAAAATATTAATGATAAATAAATATCCTGTTAACTATTGTACAATTTCGATTTTCCAAATTATTTTTATTTGCATTTTTATTAATTGGGAATTTTTAATAATATAAGACTTTTCCTTGAGGTGTTTGTTAAAAGTTCTCGTAGGTGTTATATAATTAATACATTAGATCAAATAAAACTGTTAAGTCTATCGTTAAAAATGATCATATAAGATAGATGATATATAAGAAATCATAGACAATTTTTTAGAGGTCTTAAATGAGAATGGAACTCCAAGGACTGCTAAAAAATAAGATAAATCTATTACAAATCCTCCTCAGTAATTGATACCTCATCAGTCTAATTGCTTTTTAGTCTAAGACGCATCTTAATTTATTGCAAATATACACCGCTTCTTCCGACTCCAAGGATCAGTCGTTTCATAAGTAAATAATCTCTTACTTACATGTTTTAACAACGGGAATCTGATTATTAAAAAACATTCGTTTATCAACTGTATGAAGGAGTTGTGTTCAAATTTTATATTACTATACCTTTGGCGTTTAATTTTATAGTCTATGGAATTATTAACTATGTTTTTTAGAAAATCATGCAGTTCGGTCACTGCAATACAATTATAAAAAATCGCAAATACCTATCACCAAAAAATAAGTTTATGGATTAATACATTTTTTCGATAAATAAACCCCTAGTTTCAAAAGGTAATGAACATTTACCTTGTTTAAGAATTCTAATGAAATTAGTTTCCTTTCTTCATACAAGGTACAAGCAAAGCAAAGCTTAATAGAACTTTAAGCAGTTTTAAATCGTGTAATATAAGGATGCTTTACGAAATCGTTCGTTTCCTTGCATAGTTAAAACTCAACATCAAATATGCCTTTTAAAACCCCCACCAAGACTCACTTAAAAACATTGGAGGAAGCGGGTATTCAACTGTCATGACATTAATGTTTAGGAAAAGTAACATGTTGTCTGTCACATACATCACAGGAAGTACCGACTTTAAAAAGGTTTTAAGCGGTAAGAGTTATGATTTTTAATTCCAATCTTTCTCGCTCAAAGAACCTCAATCAAGGAGTTTCAAAACTTGTATAAACTTTTGCTGGAATATTTTCGTTATGTGAATTTAGCTTTTGGCTTCCTAGTAAGTTTCAGCTTAATGACTTTTATAACAGTTTAAATTTAAATTTAATTAATTTAACAAAAAGTATAAAAATTAAATCATAGTAAGGAGAATTTATAAAAAGGAGACTTTCTTCTATAATTTGAACATTCTTAAAGTCTTAGGAAAACATTCCATCAAATTTCCAAAATCATTTTACCTTACAAATGTGGGTTCATTGAATATTTCAATTTAACAGCATCATAAAACAGTACTGGTACCATTTTATTTTTTATTTACAGGATTAATATACTAGAAGTCTCATTGATATAAGAATTCGAATAGTAAAGTATGAAAATATTTAGACAACAATTTTAAACTCATAAATACATAAACATTTTTGTAATTGAGATTACATGTAGTATATTTACTATCATGTGATTCGAAAATTAATTCAAGTATTCAAAGATTTTATTAGTCCATTTAGTTTCCACATACACGTTTTGGCTTACTATCAGTAACCTAAAAATACACTGTAAAAGAAAATCAAACAACAATGCAAATCCACACAGCAAACCATGCAAATGTTAAGAAAATTAAGAAACATACCTTATAAAAGAACATAGCCTGTATATTTTGACAAATCAACTACTTACAAACTCAAACACAGCAAAAACATGCAATAGTAAGTCTGCAAACTAACCAACCTTAACAAACAGAAACAGTTTAGTTACAAAAGCTTGGGCCTGACTTCATGATCTCAAAATAATCCTCAAGTGTATAAAAGGGATTCGATAAAAACCAATGTTTTAACACACCCACAAATTTTGAAGTAATTAGTGACCGTACATTGAGAGGGAGACAGTCAAAAAATTAAAACCTGAAACAGAGAAACAATTCAGAGTTTTGCTTATCCTTATTACATGTAAATGTACATTATGACAATTTCTTGTTTCATAAGAATGCACATCCTTGTTTAGAATGAGATAATATTGCCAGACCAAGAACGAAATATTTCATCTTTAATGAAATTAAGTAAATTTTCTTGTTATGATATAATTTAAAAAGCAACTGATAAAAAACTTTGCATTATTTAACTGTCAACTTTCCAGCACGGGGTCTTTTTTGTTAGATGTTTATTTCAGTGTGTTTTGAAAGCCCATAGTTTTTTTTTTAATTAACTCATATATACTGTATGTAGGTGAGATGTGGTCCATCGGGCTGCAGTTTGATATTTTCGCAGGAGCGCTTCCGGCGTCTCACCATTTTCAACTGCTTCTCTGTATAGCTACGACGGACCACATCTCATCTGCAGTATGTGACATCGGCGCACGGACCTCAACACCATCGTTGGATTTTGAACTCCGGTATTATTTAATTTTATAGTAAGCTTTATCTTAGGTGAGTTATTATAAGTTATTTTAAGTATCTTTATCTATATTTCTAACAAGGTATTATTACAAAGAGATATGTAAGTTCAGTTAGCGCAGTGACCGTTGAAGTTATCTTAAAACGTTTCAGTACGACGAGCGGTGGGATTCACAGAACATATCCCTCTGGGGTATGCATAGAAATGTGCAATCCCAGTAAGGCAGTTAGTTTAAGGTATTCCTTGAAGAGTAATCTTAGTTTTATGAATCTAAATTATAAAATGTTATTTTATTTCTAATTCGCTTTTAGGACTGCGCACATTTTTGTTTTCCTAAAACATCAAATTGTATTTTTTTTTTACTTTTCATAGATTGCCTGTTACATAGTTCTAAAATTTCACAAATAAGCCTTCAAGATTATTTTTGACAAACGGACGCTTTGTCAAAAATAATGTCAACGTCGATTTATCAATTACTCATTTTAATGAGGAAAAAATATAGTTAAAAGGAAGGGATATAGTAGTAGTAGGAGGAGAAATTTAAATATAATGAAAAACACCTGCATTACTTTTTAACCTTTTGTGTAACCTTTTTAGCAACGTTAGAATTGAGAAATAGCTTACAACAAAAATACATAAAAGGAAAAAAGAAACAAATCAAAGATGAATCATGTCGAGGGTCTCGTAATAATTTATTAGGAAGATTGTTTGGTAAGAAAGTTCAAAACTCGTTACTATAATAATGTAAAGCAAATTTTGTCGACTCGAAACTCCTAAAAACTAATTTTACATTACTTTATAGGGAGTGAAAAAAATTAAAAAATTGGGGAGCTAGAATCTAAATTCTTAAAATCTTAGAATCTAGCTCTTATATAGTTTAGAAACATGTAAACGTTTAAATGTCACGAAAAATGGGGAGCTATTATGGAGCACCTGGCTCTACTAAGGGGTTCCAGGCTAAATTATATCACATTTTAAACAGTTGCGGCTGAAATTTCGAAAGAGTCCTTTCGAAATTTTATATATCAAATTAATCGTTATTTAATGAAGATGATGACTAAATTGTTTAAATTCATTAATCGCTATAAATTTAAAGGCAATATTTCACGTCCACGTTAAAAGTATAGAATAGGTAAATAAGTTGTTCATTTATTCCTGATGACATGTGTTTACGGATCGAGAAATGTTTAGAAAATAAAACATGAAACAACTTAGTTTAACAAAAGTATACAACAAATCTTTAAAGTGATTGAAAATAATATTAGTAGTAGGATCTGAATAATTACAAAATTAGAATTCTTGAATATCGTTTAAATGATGGTTTTTGGTTTAATAATCTACAAAACTGTCAATTGATTCCCTAAATTAATTCTAGTCAGGTCTTGCATTCCTGCTCAGTTCACTGAACAATGCCGATATTAAACCCTCGGTTATTTTGCCATGAGTTAATATTACTGGCAAAATTTACGGTGACTGGTTTTTCATAACATACCGATTAAAGTAATTGCAAAGTACATATTCGCTTTTTTGTGAATAATCACATGTAACAGTAATTTTAATCCCCACAAAAATATATTGCATGACCAAAATAAATCTTCGAATTTTAAGAGGACTTCTCTCAGTTATTTCTTATGAGGTGATTGCTATAGGATTCAGAAGCACGCACTTAGGATTCAGAGTTGATAACTAGTTTCTTCAGTATAGTTTATCATGAAATTACTTGATTGTAGGAACTATCTTTATATACGAAATGATTATGTTTAAGCAATAAATTAATAAGTAAATGCATTGGTTTTACTTTTTCCTTTGTAAATTCATGCAAGAAAACTCGTGTTTGGACTTTTGTTTTCATATATGTTAAAATCTATTAATGTATGTATTACAAAATGTTTATCCTGTTTACAATAATGGACGCAATCGGTATATTTGGTTATAATAAAATTAAATTATATCTACAATGTTCATGATTCAACAAACATTTTAAAAATTTTCATTAAAAGCTCAAGCTTTTCGAATATAAATCTAGTGAAATCCTTAATTTTTGGCATCTCCTCACCCGCCCAAGGGGATTGATCATGTCATAGAAAATGTCACATGAAACTCACTTCAAATGATAAGTCACTTTACATAACAAAAACAAAAACAAAAATCACATTTTTGGATAAAATAATGGACATCCAACGTACAAATCGTACTTTTTTAAGTTAATAATTAATTAACCTAATGTTTGAAAATCGATCATTTAAGTTTCATTAAAGTAATGAAATATTAAAATCAAGTTTATACGATGTGAACCACTGACATAAATGAGGACTGATAGGAGAGATATATCTATTTTTTGTATTATACCCGGTTATATGATATCAAAAGATTGCGTGACATTTCTAAAATCACCTTAAATTACTGAAACGTATTCCAAAAGTGTAAT
The DNA here is from genome assembly GCA_035578135.1 of Flexamia atlantica. Classification (NCBI taxonomy): domain Eukaryota; kingdom Metazoa; phylum Arthropoda; class Insecta; order Hemiptera; family Cicadellidae; genus Flexamia; species Flexamia atlantica. Next base: position 2,201,068 of record JAQJVK010000049.1, on the reverse strand, counting down.
AATACATTATATTTAATATACAGTACCAGCTTTATCGATAAATCGTAATATCGGCCAATGAATTGTAATTACTTTTAGAATAACTCTGGTTACAGGTTACCAATGAACATTATCTAGGTTTATTACGTGTAGGTAATTAGTTTCATACAACCGTCTAATTTAATATTGCTCGTAACTAAATACCTACTTGCCAATTAAAGCTTAAAGTGTTCAATAAAACGTGACACTGATACAATTTTATTACATCAACAAAATTAATCTCAGTGCAACTCTTAATGTTATTGCACATCACAGTAAAGTAATTAAACAATGACAGTAATGTAACAATAAATTAACATTTACCGTTTGATTAAACATTGTATCATAGAGTGTAGTACTCAAGAAATCTGCAGTGCTATTCTCCACTTTCAGATAGGAAATCATGTGACTATATTTAAAGCATCATTAGTTACCAAATCAAATTATTCTAACCAAATAATAATCATGAATTTGAAGGCTTTATATTTGGCCGTACCACAGTCTTTGTTACGCCTCAAATTATTACAGTTATCATTGAGTTTTTATCATTGTTATTTTGCATTATTATCGAACAATGAAAACTTGACTTCTTTCTTAGGGGATTTCACAATCCAAGAAATCCAAATACAGTACCCTGATCTTAGGGCTAATTAGAAAACGAAGAGGTTTGAAGTCTGCTACGAAATAATCAATTACAAAGATATAACAAATTGGTTAGTAAACAATAATTTATAAAAGTTAGTTTTATCGTGTTCACTATCCTTTATTCATAATAATTCATTTTATATTCATATTCATTTAATTTTTATCAAAATGTTCTAGTAATTTTACCTATGATAATTAAAGAATCATTCAATAAAAATTAATTTAAAATCGATTTTGGATCTTTTCTAATACGTCCGCGCATTTTAAATCTCGATATATAGACACCGACCTTAAGTACAATATCTAAAGTATTGACTAGAGTTAACATAGGCTATTTTAAGCTAGTTTTTGGTAATGAGTCAATACAATAGTTGAACAACGGGTTTATCAAATAAAAAAACGCACCCGCAATTGAAAATTTGGGTGTGTTATTATATTTGATAAGCCCGTTTTTCATCTTCTGCTTACCTGTAAATTCAGGTTGGTTTTTAATTTGCCTATCTTTTTTTGCCTACCTGTTCATTTAGGTTAGGAATTGTAACATGAACCACATAATACATTTACTCCTTAGATTAATACCGAATAGACTCACACATTTCCAGAATAGATTGGCCTAAGTAAAGAAATAATAAAATAAAAGTTTACCATTCATTTTAGTTAAAAAACCTTAAGAATTTCTTAAACTATCCTAGTCCAAGAAAAAATGCGATTAAAATATTACTGTCAATAAATGTTTAACCCCCCTATTGAATGAAACCAATTAACATTCATTTTAGTAAAATTTTATTTACCTGTCCCTATTTAATAAACTAAAATGCAGTTACTTTTATGAATAAAATTTCGTTCATAATGTAAGCGTATTGTATATTCATGCTACAACACGAATAACTCGAAAATTCACCACATGATAATATTGTATATTATAGTTTTTAAATTGCTTGATTTAAAACCTCCATTCACAAGAGTCCCGTACGAAACCTTTTCCTATATCATACGGAATCTGAAAAATTAAATACAAGTCCGAACTAACCTTTTATCATCATTAAATATTTGCACGAAGTGGTGTAGAAATATATCTTACATTGCTCTGTATACTTTAAAAACCATTTTACAAATAGATCGAGAGATTTTCCTATAATAGGACGAAATTTAATTTTTATTGTCCACACGGAACCAGCCTTCTGTTAATTTTTTTAAAGAACGTAAAATCTTTACAATAAATCCAAAACATATAAAGAATTGATTGATAAATTGGCATTCAATTTAAGTATATTTTATCCTGTAAAACTAGTTTAAACATGTTTTCAAGCCCATGAAGTTGTTGTAAACATAGTTAAACTGCCCTTACGGAACTTGGAATGACTGCTCACGTTCATTTACAATGAAAGCAGATCAACACTTGGTGATAATAGAAGAAAATATGGAAAACGCATGGACGTATTAAAATAGACACTCCATTTTAAATGTAAAGTACTTGTTTTTTTTCATGCCAATTGGTGAAAAAATAACTACTGCTAGCAAATCACAACCATTTTATAGAATACGTTGCAGAAATAACTAATTTCTTAACAGTTCAGCTTATCTTAAAGTAAGAATAATTTCTTTGAAATTTAAACCCTTTACATTATTATAAAATAAAAACATACTATTAACATGAAAACATCCACTGGCTATTCACGTTTACAAAGAAGCATTTAGTGTATATGTTGTTTAATAAAACCTTATGTGAATCTCCGTCTCGATATTTTGGTAAGATATGATTTAAATCTGTGGTGAAAAGTTTTAAATTGTAAAACAATCGCCTTGGCCATTTTACAACTAATTTACTTGGCAAATAAACCCAGTATTTTTTTCATATGTATACAAATAGATCCTCAACGGAAGAGTTTTTTTCTGTAAGAATGTACCATGAGCTTGATTTTCATTGCAGCAATTCCAGCTTTTATCTGCTAGGAAGACTGATGAGCTCTGATGTGTTATTCATTAGGCAGTTTCGTCCAAGGATCAACGTCCGTCCGATCGCAAAGAACAACTCTAAAGCAGTACATGATTTGATAACAATTATATTTTATTCTAGAAATGAAAACTACTATGAAAATTAATACCAAAATTGTGTCTCAGAAATATATTAATGGATGTTACGATTTTTTCGCATACTGTTGTAATTTCCAAATGCTGGAGGTATTCTAAAAATCAAATTGATTATTTTAGAAACTTTAGAAAATTCTTATTGTTCTTTAATTGCTAAGCAATGGAAGCATCGAAACTCAGCTCTGGCAGGGTATGATTTACACTTCTAGGGGGTTTGAATTTCAGATAATCTAGTGTTTTTACTCATTAAAATACAAGTTTCAGACTTTGACCACCAGCTAAAATTCCTGTTGATAAGAGTGTATAATCAGTAAACGTAATTTTTTAAGCGATTTTACTAACGAAAGTGCTATAGATGATAAAGTATATCGCTTGTATCGTAAAGAAACCTTTTATCTATCACTGTCCAGTTCAAACCGTGGCACAAAGAAGCACGGAATTTGTTTTGCAAATAAATGTTATAGTGCAAGTACCCCCACAAAGAGATTTCTCAAAACTCCCACAGCGCCCCACTCCACAGAGTGTCGGCATGTCTGAGTTCATGAAAAACAATTTCTTTTATTTTAGTTTAATTGTTAGTTTTTCTGCCGCCTAGTGGGTCAACAGCTGTTACTTCACGGAAATAGCCAGCGGAACGGGCGGGCTACCATCTGCTGGTATACTGTGAAGAACTCAGTGTATAAAAGATTAAAAGAAAGGGAATACCTTTTGCATGTCTTTTTTGTCAATTTAATATCAGCATATAAATTTGAAAGAAGAGGTAGACGTTTATGAAACTAATCATTTTCAAACATTTATTTTCAAAATACATAGTCAAAACTCTGTTGAGTTTTACATTTTAAACTCCTACATATGACTGAAAATACTATATTTTATAGCTTAAAAATAAATAACATATGAAAATAAGAACTAATAAAATTATCATTCTTAAGTTATTAATGTACGATACATGCAATTTTTTTATTTTAAAATTGATACATTTTCCCTGCAGTAATACGATTAAGTAAAATAATTGATATAATTTTTAATGGTCCTATCTTTGGTGGTTTACGAAACCAATGTATTTATATTATAATATACCTCTTGCTGTTATTTCCAGTGAATACGATTGGTATATTTTAAAACTACAGCACATAGTGATTTAGTAGGACCTAGTTAAAAAAATCCAATGTCACACAAAGCATCTAGACTAACAAAGATTTGTACTAGAGTATCCCAAACTAAGTAGAGCGAGTAGCGTAAAGTTAATAGTGGTATAATTTACTTTATAATTACTTTATTTATAATTACCTTGCACTCAATTATTTTCCTTTCATCCTTTGAATAAATCCAGGTTACGGGATTCTTTTATACATTTTACTTTGTGTTCTCCAAAGTTTCTCCAAACGTTCTCCTAGTTCGGATTTCAAAATAAAACGAACGCACGTGTTCTTATTTCAATGTTAGTTTTCCTTTTGGAAAATAATTTGAATGTAGAATTTAATTTAAACTCGACTGCTTAGGTATTTATCGTAATCAAACGGTAAATAATTATTAATTATTTTGAGTTTATTTTAGTAGGTAAATTTTCGTATACAGTAAGGTTTTAGATATTTGTCTTGTTCTGTAATGGTTGTAGCTTTTAGAGATTTATGTGAAATATAAATTCCATTGATAGGTTTATTAAATGTTTGTTTCGCTTTGACTACTAGGCCTATGCATTTACTATTTTGTAAATAGGGCTATCAATATAATTTTATGGGGGGAAATATAAACTTTAAAACAATTTATTTTTTTCAAAATTTGTAAATACTGTAAATGTTAAGGAAAAGCTGTATTTCATCTTATTTTTATTCCCGGAAACGAATTCTGATTCCTGGTACTTCCTGGGGAAGATTGATGGTTACTGATGCGTTATTCATCGGGCAGCCCTTAACTAAGACGAATGCCAGTTTTGGAACACACTATATAATGTTCAATGATAATATTTATTTCATACGTTCCTGTTATTTAAGTACAGAGGTTTTAAACTTTGCAGCTTGTATCGCTTGATACGGATGTGGTGAGGCCTGCAATCTAAGAAATGTCTGTAGTATAGTAAGTAATAACTACAAGCTTTATTATTTTAATACTTACTTAATAAGTCGAAGAGATTGACTTTGGAATATAAAAACATATACTTTGAAATAATACTACTTAAGAAGAAGAAGAGGACTATTTTTACATGCCATTCGTTAGATTCAAAACCGTCCCAAGGTCCTCTAGGAGCTTAATTTTACAAACCACGTGTTTCATTATTTTGTATTTTCGTTAATATTTTCCAAGATTAGTAGTTCAACTTCAGATGTTAAAGAAGCAAAAAAAAAAATAAGAACACGATTTCGGCAAACAGTTCTTATGCTGAAAAATAATTAGGTTTTGTAATAATATATTAAATGATCTTCATATCGTTTAACTTAATATTAATGTTTAAGTGGTAAAATTTAAATTTTTACTCTTAATTATATTTTGTAAAAGCCAGAATGACTTATTCGAACGTAAAAACATTGTCATGATACTAGAACCAAGGATGAAAGTATGACCAAAAAACATAGTTAATTCTGAGAAATGTATTTTTTTAGTTGATTATATTAACAATTTTCCCCTCGAGAGATGTATTCGATAAATCTATGGGTTTAGTTGTAGATGAGTTTAGCAGTATCTTTTGCTTCATTTAAAGTTCATGGACTTCGAAATTTTGTCTGAATCGCTTTAAAGACGTTTTAACTACGGTACATTAACCAAGAGAGCCGTAACTTTGCTTTTAGCGCTTATAAAGAATATCTTAACTTCTAAATATGAATCCTTCAGTGATATTATTTTAAGAAATAACGGAACATCGGAAGTAAGACTGTTAAAATTCACCCCGCAGAAATTTAAAACTAAAGTAAGTTAAACAAATGCAAAATATAGAGTTTAAACTAAATAGACACATTCTTTGGTTCTAAAATAATTATTTCTGAGATATTGGTCTGGTTAAGCATCTATGCTCAAAAGTATTAAAGTCGTAATGTTTTACAGATGTAGTTGATATCCAAACTATTGTAGATCAAGAATATATGATCGAGTTCTTATTACCTCGTGCAGAAACATTTAGTATAAAATAATTCATTTAGTTGGATTTTTACGAAAATGCTAACGTCATCTCTGTAAGTAGTAGTCCATTAGTATCGTCTTTAGTTTATACTTACTATAGTACTATTTATGCCAATTAAATTACACGTCATTTCAAACATACAACCTAGAATAGTCTAAACAGTCTACTTGGCAGAAAAATATGAACTTGAACCACTTTAATATTTACAAAAATTAAAATAATAATACACTTAGACTTTTCAAATTGTTTTTAGCGAATTTCTCCTATAGGGAAGAAGCTATCTCATGGTAAGACCTAAGCCCAAGACCTTGATAACTTTTCGTTTTGGGGCCCCCAGAAGCAAAAAAAAACCATTCGTTCAAAATTGTATATATAGATGTGTGTGTCTGTAAGCACGATAGCTCTCGCAAAAACGGTCCTACCGGAATGAAAATTGGCACAGGTGTGTAAAGTAGTAATTATTCTGATGAGTTCGAAAATCAGCCCGATTGGACCACTGGAAGGGATGGTAAAGGGGGATAAAGCCCCCAAAATGGGTTTTTTTGGGGCTTTTTACATAGGACAGTAAAAATAATCGAATTTTAGTTAGCACCATTTAACTAAAATTAGTTAAATGCAGTTCTGTTCATTAGTTAGCAGTTCTGCTTGAAAAATAAAACAATTTAGTAATTTTAATCATTGCTCTATGTCCATTGGTTACTGAGATATTGAAAGTGGTAAACACAGTACGTTGTATCAATGTTAACCTTATGGGAAATAAGTAAAATTCTATATCTCGCTTATTTCTCAACATATCTTAATAAGACTTCGTTTGTGACTTTACCTACATGAAATTTAATGTATTTTAGTCTAAAATCACCGACATATTCATTTTTGTGGCAGCAAACCTGCATATACGTTCCCCATGTTATCCTTATGAGCAATAAACAATTCCATATCTTCATTAATTCTAAACATATCTTGATAACACTTGGTATATAGGTTTTTCTACATAATATCTAGCACAATATTGAAATAAAAACACCCAGTTTTAACATGCCTAAAGCAGCAAACCTGGTTACTCATTTCCCTTGTTGTTCTTATGGAGATTACGGAAACATATCATATCTCACTACATTGGATGGAAGTATTTTTTTGCATTTGAAATTCACTAAGTATGTAGGTCTGCTACAACTAGGGTACTATTGTGTATTAAATTTTATACTTTTACTTATGATATGCCATTCAATAGTGTTGTGTCGCTTAAACAACCTCATCAGGGAAACTAGAGTCTAGCAAAATATCTTTCAACCCGTCCGTTTCTGCGTCAGCCTTTCGCATGCGATAGGTCAAACTTCGATATATCGATACATCCGTTGTGAACTTGATTGTACTTATCAGCAACTGCATAACAAAACATTATTTTTACTGTAAACACTCATACACGATAACCTTATATTACTCATTCACGTAAACTAGTTACAATTAATTTGTTTTCAATAAACAAAAATATATTTTAGGGTTTCCATTATTGAATATGTAAATTATAACCCTTAAAAATAAAGAAACACTATGAAAAGTAAACTGTTGATAAATAAAGTTTGATTAAGTCACCTGCTTAGAACGTGACTCCACTCTCAGATGAAAATGTATTTCACGCTTAATTGACTGTATTATAAGAATTTTGTTTCAAATATGAAACGTTATTTAAATCACTTGAATTACCTGAATTTATAATATCATATATCATAAAGGTAAAGAAGTGTCGTTTGTTAGGAATTTACGAAATTCCTAAATTCCAAGAAGAATATCCAAGTCCTAGTAGGACAGATTAAAATCCTACTTATTGATATCATCACAAGTGATAAATAAACATCTACAGCCCTCATTGTAAAAAATAATTCAAATAGCCATCTTCAAATGGATATCCACTAATAAAGGAAATGTAAAATACGATATATCAAAAGTAAGAAGAAACTACTGAAACAGCTACAAGCTAAGTCCCAAGGTAGTCAAAAACGAAATAAACTAACTTAATAACAATTTAAATTTTGCATTTTTTAACTTGATAGAGTAGTATATTCGAATTTGTCATTTACAATGTCTAACAATTAAATTTACCTAAAGGCCTTTAAAAAAATTCTAACTTACCTAGTAAGCAGTTTTATCCAAAGTATATCCAAATGCACTAAATATCAAATGCTTTGATAACCCTGTTTTTACATTTAATTCTGTTTGTTTTCTCAATAAACTGAATTTGTCGACGAGTTTATGATTTACGGATGCGAATTTTGTCAGCGTCTGTCGCAGCAGCGCGGTAACTCACGGCATGGAGATTGATTATACGGTGCAGCCCTATACCTGTTTATATCGGTTGATTCCCTGAGTAAAGAAATAAACATGTATCAATAGATATTATTGGTTATATATTGAATTATTATTTTGTTTTAGTATTTGTATCACTACATTCAGTATAACAACGAGTGGTGTTACACCATTTATTGGTTTGAATGGTTTTATCTCAAAGAAAGTAATATTATTAGAGATGGAGGAGAACAAGATCCAAAACATTTACAATTCCACTTAATTTGACCAACAATTTTACAGGTGTATATACTTGCGTGACTATTGGTCTTGGGGAGGAACTTTTGAAGACTATTTTTGTCCTCAAAATATTTCCTCAATAATTGTTGTGGAATACTTTGAGGACTTTTAATTTTTACAGTTGTTACAGAATAAATTAAGTTGTATTTTATATTTACTGCTGTATTGTGAAACGAAATATTACTCCATTTAGTTTTTCGTGTTATATGTTTATTGAAATTCATTAAACTAAAAGCAATAAATACTTTTTTCATCCATGTCCTAGATCAGATAATCATTTATTTGAGGCAAGACCATTTAACCCACCAATATGTTTGCCAGTATGATTCTAAAATTGAATAGTATTCTGTAATATTGCAACAATAACAAGTTTAAAAAGGTGATTCTATATTCTATCATAAATATGTATAGCAATTTTCATTACATCAATTATATCATTTATTTCCTCGTGAAACCCTGCTTCGAGATCATATCGAAATACTAGTTCTGAATTTAAATTCATCGTCCTCCTTAAGGTGATTGTTGATAATAAATCAATCTCCAAACGATTTAATTGTTAAAACTTACTCCATTCAAATTATGATTATTTTTTTCAACTTAATATTCAATTCGTCTTCCTGACACAATTGAGAAAAGCATGAATTTGAAAACGTATTAGGGTATTTGCCAATTGTAAATGCCTAACAACAGTCGAGACAACAGTAACAGCTTATTCTTAAAGTCAGATTCTTAGTACAGCACCTCTGTGAAATTGGAAACTACGTGAAATCATAACACAGTACAAAACGGCAGTTTTGCTGAAGTAATGCTGGGTGGATAAACCTTTTATGGCCAATCTGCTCGTAAATGTCGCCAGCTTTAGCATCTTTTTTATGTAACACGTCGCATTTTCAAAACTCACCTCCTTTTGAAGATTTAAATACGTTTTATCGTATTGATGTGGAGAAAATATGGTAATTTAATACGGGAATATAGTTGTTAAACTTCGTTTGGTTGGATAAATTATTAATTCGCTATCTGTCCTACATACTCAGCGTCCTTCATAAGTTCCGGTGATGCTGAATGAGTTTATGTTTAGCTTTTTTAACATATAATTAGCTACGGAATAGCCTCTAATTACCATATGTTAATACTTTTCGTGTAAATAAGACACATCAGAAACCCAATCTAACATTATATCACAAATGCTTTGATCTACAACTCAGATGTTTTACATTTAACAACCTTGGTTCGCTCGAGTACTTTTTGAGCAAGTACCACCTACTTGTATACAGAAAAACAGTTCTCTTTATAGCAATCAAGTTAAAAGTATTCTTAAACATACAACGCAGCCTTCTTTATAGAGTCTATTTTGCAACAAATCAGAATTCGTCCTAAAACCTCATAATATTAAACAAATACCCCCGTTGCAGCAGACCTGCATACTCAGCGAATTTCATATGCAAAACAATAACATATTTCAATCCAACATAGCGAAATTGGACATGTTTTGGTAAGCTCCATAAGAATAACATGGGGAATGAGTATGCAGGTTTGCTGCTACAGGTATATTAAAACTGGGTGGTTTTAACTCAATATTTAGTAGATGTGAACTAGAACAAGCTATTTACCAAGTTTTATCAAGATATGTTGAAAAATAACGGAGATATAGAATTTTACTTTTTTCCCATAAGGTTAACATTGGGACAACGTACTGTGTTTACCACTTTCAAGATTTCGGTAACTAATGGACATAGAGCAGTGATTCAAAATACTAAATTGTTTGTCTTTTTGAGCTGAATTCAATGGTGCGTTAAATTTTATTTTTCTATGTAAAAACTCAAAAACCCCATTTTTGGGGGGTTTAACCCCCTTTACCCCCCCTTCCGGTGATCTGATCTGGCTGGTTCACGAACTCGTCCAAGTGATAACCCCCTTTACACGTCTGTACTAATTTTAATTAAGATTGGACCATTTTTACGGCCGCTATCGTGCTAGCATAACATATATATAGATATATATAAAAATTCGAACGAATGGGGTTTTTTGCTTCTGGTGGCCCCAAAACGAAAAGTTGTCAAGGTCTCGGGCTTAGGTCTTACCATGTGACCTACGGTAGTAGCTTCTTCCCTATAGGGGAAATTCACTAATACGTAAAAATGTAATTTTGCGAATAATTTTTACTCTAATGAGGTGGTTATTTTACTTATAACATGCTATTCATCACTTCCGTGTAGCCAGGAAATCTTAGCCGGGAAACTAGGATGGCTGGCGGAGATAACTATCAACCTGTTTATTTTGCCTTTAGTGAGAACACGTCAGCGTAGAGTTCAAAATTTAACGAATATTTGAAGGGATCTTGATTTTAGCAAAGCAAAATTATAATCCCCGAAGAATACTTGTCAATGGTTAGTCGACCAGATAACATATTGCTATTAAAATATTTGTTTAGTTAAAACTACACTTGCATCTATTTTAGGGCTCTAATGATTGTTTAGGTGAATTAATACTTAATAATTTTAAAATAATATTACAAATAATAAGTTATTGAATGAAGTAAAATAAAGTCGGAAACTTTAGAAAGTTTGAAATGTTCTCCATTCTTAAGTGAAAGAAATTATAATGATCAATCGACTAATATGTACATATGTACATAGGTATTTTAAGAGTGAAAACTAATATGTTATAGCATTATTCTCATTAAGTATTACATCTTATAGGTGTTCAAATTACTTTTTTTAAGTAAGGAGACATCCATTTTCAAGAATGTTTGTAGGATCTCGAGTAGTACTAAGTATATACCTAAAACAGTAAAAACCGATCACTAAACATTAAAGCTCTGAGCGAAGATACACCCTTTTTGTTATAAATTATTAGCTGAAAAGGTTATTGACTATTTAAAAACCAATATATTAAAGGCAAGTGGAATTCTCTGAAACAGTTACAACTTTAGTCCATAACTCATCAAAAACAAATAAAAATTACATTCCCAAAATGTTAACATCTAATATAAAAAGTACAAGCTATTTAAATTTAATATTTTCAATGATGATAAATGATATTTTCAATTGGCATTTGTACAAAAGGCCCTGCCAAATATGAGAAAAGGCCCTACTGTAAGCCAAGTAGTATCCTAAAGTTCTGAAGATTAAATGCTGTTTAAAATTTAACATTTAAATTTAAATTTTGCTGTTTAAGATTAAGCCTGTTTTTAAATTTATTTCTGTTTGTTAACATAATAAACTGAAATTGTCGACAAGTTTATGATTTAGGGTTGCGAATATTTTGTCAGCGTCAGTCGCTACCGCCCGTAACTCAAAGCGAGGTGATTTATTGTACAGGTGCAGCCTATATTCACAAGATATTCAGCACCTAATAAACATAACAAATTTAATGCAAGAAATTCAAAGAGGTGCCTTGCAACACATGTTCGGGAATTTGATGGAGAGAGCATAACTTTATACAAATGCCAATGACGGACTGTTTGAGCACATAATGTAAAATAAATGTGATAAAACTTAAATAATAGGCTGTATAACATGTAAAGATCAATAAAAAAATACTCATTATATATTTATATAGGTATTATTCAATCTTAAAAATGGGTTGCGTTTAAAAAAATCATCCTGCACAATAGAACCGGAAGTCTAGTTCTGTCCGACAAACAGCAACGTTCGACTTTAGGTGTATTGTGTGATATTCTTTTCTTAAGGGGAGTCTGTATTAAAATGGCTAAAATCTTGAAAATTTCAACTTTTTTTATACCTAATTTTTACTTGTTTATTTCTGAATACAAAAAAACATATTTCATAGTTGCTATCAACTTTATTACGGCAAAAATTCATATTATACGTTTTTATGGAGAAAAACTAAATTCGCAGGTTTTCGTATTCACCGCACAAAAAAAAATTATTGCCTTCAAAAAATTTATTTTGACCCTCTTATATTGTTACTGTGTCATAGTTAATATGTAACAATTATATAAATTATAAATAGATCAATAGATATAAATCTTTGCTTTATTTTGGCATATATTTCCATGAATAAACATTTCTTTAGAAAATTCACGATTACCGAAAGTAGCATTTTGACTGTATCTAGCACATAACTTTTGATATTCCAAAAAAACTACTGAAGCTACAGTATTCAAATTTTGTTAGGGTTATCGAAGATAAATTATCTAAATCATCACGTATTTTGAATAAGTTTAGATCAGTGGATAAAAAAATTTAAATTCCTATATTGTGTATCTTTAATTGAACAAAAATTACAAAGTTTGAAGGAAAATAAAAAATAGTAGTAGTTTTTGGCTTACATAACTAAAAATACGTGATTTCTAACTAAATTTAATGCTGAACAAAATTATACCTTTTAACATTGTATAGGTACAATACTTTTCTTGGAATAACTATTTAAAAAAAACCTCGAAAAATCAGTAAAATCGAATTTTAGGCCCTATAATTTTTTTAATGACATTGGGAATAGTGGTTTTAGGTCCATCTGATGTATAATACATGGTTATATACTTAAAATTACCTTTAATAATGATTTCAGGATTTTTAGTAGAGACTTCCCTTAAAAATCATATATTGAATCATCAACCATAATCGTCTGCTATAGGAACCAAAGACAGAGATAAGATGTGAAACTCGTACCATTCATTAACAGTAACTCTGTTGAAATAGAAATTTCGTTAAATCATAACACCGTACAACATGTCAGTTTCGCCCAAGTTATGTTGGGTGGATAAACCTTTTATGGCCAATCTGCTCGTAAATGTCACCGGCTTTAGCGTCTTTTTTATGTCAGACGTCTCTTTCTAAAACTCACTTCCTTTTTAAGGAATTGAATACGGTTAGTATTGTTTATGTGCAGGAAATATAAGCCATTCTGAACATGAATATATTTGATAGACTTTGCTTTGTAAAAAACATATTATATTAAACTCGATACTTTTTCGACCTAATGTGCCATGACACTAATGACAGTCATATTTTTATTGATTGGTGGCAATGTTTTACTGAAAATCACATATAAGAATGTATATAATGAAGGGAACAGGCACCAAACTTTGCGCCTACTTATAACCCACCTGGAACGTGTTATATTAAATACCGAAGAAATCTGATGTTTGGAATCATTACCAACTATAATTGGAAAACTTATTTGAATCATGCTAGGATGATTTACTACTATTAAATCTGTTTACAGGATAACCGTACGATTATACTTTTTGTAATAAAATGATTTATATTTTTCCTAAGTCTTATGATAACTAATTGAAAATTCAGATTTTCAATTAATAAATCATATTTTCCACAGTTGTTTACTAACTAGTTATAAGAAAGGGATGGTAAAAAAGGTAATATAATTAATCTAAAGCCGTTGTTTATGCCAAACTGAAGTTAATATGTAACTAACCTTTAATTAGTTAATCCTAGTCAGTTACTTCAGGTCAGCCGGCTGCCAATTCCCAGTTCGTTTGTAATTGGCAAAATTGTGGTTCGGATACCAAGTTGAACCGCAGATCCCTCAGTCGCTATGGGCTGTTGGGCTGCTAATTAAAGGAACATTTCGCCTAAGGAACATTAAGAAAAGGATAAGGAATTAAGGATAAGAATAACGAATTAAGGAACTTGGGAAAAGGAGTCCTGTCTAAGGAACATATCTGGCTTAATTATTAAGAAGACCAGAACATCCCATCACAATCATATCTGACTCATATTTATTTGCCTTATCCCTTACTGATGGTCGGCGTCCTATGTCAATGTAACGTAATGGAACAATACGGCATTATGCTAGAAAATAAAGAAAATAAATAAACTAAACCATAATAGTATTAAAACCAAAGACCCCTTTTGCAGCAGACTTGCATACTCAGCGAATTTCAAATGCAAAAGAACATAGTTCAATCCAACATAGCGAGATTTAACATGTTTTTACTCATTAGCAAATCTAGAAAGAGAAAGATTTTTAAGAATTATTAATTAATAAAATCGTTCATGTAGAACTGTAGATTAAGTTGTACAAAGTTAAATAAAATTTCTAACTCAATGTTGTCTTACCTTTATTAATTTGGAGGCTGCTTAACGTTTTTGCAAGTAACTTTTAAATGTTACGGTAATCTACCAAAGTGGAAGGTGATATTTTGAAAGCGAATAACATTTCGTAAAATTTTTTGGTTATAACCGAGAGTGCTCACGAGTGTGTGACTGACATTTCAAGGTGCTAGCTAGCAGCCCATGCTATCGTTACGGGGTGCTCTGCGGGTTGCATCGTTTCAGTCCCACACTCGTGAGCTCACTACAGTATGCAGTTGAGTTGCAATAAACTAACAAACTATACTAATAAGGGATCAAATATAATTGAATGAATGATCATTACAGTCGTGTACAAAATTATATAACGATTATAATATATCAGGCATTCAATAAATATCCTAACCTACTTAAATTTAACGAAAAATCTGTCCAGCATTCATGATTAGTGGACATTGTAGGTTCTGTTTGGACCTATATTGATTTTGATATAGACCAAGCACAATGAATAACACATAAGTCTTAACTCATCAGTCTCTGCCACGATTCGAAGCAAATCTTAGAGTTGGAGACAGCAATATTGTAGATAAACAAAGTGGTTGGGTGATAAATTAAAATTGTTCTATAAATTTCAACTTTACTTTTTTCAAATCGAATAATATTGGTTTACTAATTTAATTCCATGAGTTTTTTTACATTAAAAATTAACTTTTCGGCGTAACCAAGTTTTAATCTACTTATATAGATTAAAATTTAAAGTATAACTTTTGTTTGATACTAAACAACTAAAATTTAGAAAATAATAAATAAAACAGTCACAACGTGTGTGCACTCTAATCTGTAAATTTTTCTATCTATAGTAGTGGAAATTAGATAACTACTGAATCGTTAATTATTATTAATGTTTCCAACAAAGGAAAAAGCGTAGGTTTTTTCGAATTTCTTTAGAAGTAGCCTATTTTTGACCTTTCGTTAACGTCCAAAAAATCTTCGAATGCTAAAATAATGGATTTCCAGTTTTAGGAATCAGGTAATACTGACTATTAAAAATCTAATATGCTATGATATTAATGCAATTCAAAATAAATATTAAAAATATTTAAATACATTAATGTTATTGCATAGATTAAGCTACACTTTTATATCTGTCCACTGCAAAAAGCTACATAGTATGTTACAATGTTGGAGTGACCGGTTTAATATTTAAATAGCGTAAAGAGGATTATACGTTGAGGAAAGAGGATTTCAGTCATGGAAAATGCCAGCATGACATTTTGTTACATATTGCTGGCATATGTAAGAGTCCTATCAAATATTGATAATCCTTGGATCAATATTACACTACATGCCCTCCAAAAACTAAATGGATATATTTTAACTGAAGTTAAATTCGGAATATATACTTTTAGCCTCTTTTACATAAACTTAAAAATGATTTGGTTACAACCCATTGCTATTTAGGGTTAAAATTCAATTTCGTTTTTTTGGCAACTTTATTTCGAGGTTGTCGTAGATAAATTATAAAACGGGTGACTTATTGAGTGTAAATAGAAACCGCATTTTCAGTCTTTCAGTCCTCAACACTAGGATTATTTGTTGTGCTCTGAAAAATAAGGAAGAAATATTAAATCCAGGAGAGGTAAATCTGGTGAAAGAAGTACAAGCAGTGACATCTTCGGGTTGGAGAATCTCAGATATCTGTGTAGGAATGGAGGGCGGAAAACTTTGCCAATTCAAGATGTAAAGTTTGTGCTCTTTCTTCGGCAAACTTCAGGAGATCGATATGGAATCGGCATTTCTTATAGAAATTGGCAAAGGTTTCATTTCAAGAGTGAACATTACGTATTCGTTTTATAATGTTATTTTATATTTTGTGTAAAGACTGATTATTTTGCTTATTTTTACTGAAAAGGTTTTTTATTGCAATAAGAGATTTTGAGAACTAATTGTATGCCAATCGAGAAAAAAGAGAGTAATTATTTTTCAAATACGATGTCTGTGTATTGAAACAATATTTATCTAAAATATTTATTGACCAAAGATTTTAAAATTATCGGTCAAAGATAATTCAGTAAAATCTGCCTGAATTGATGAACTAAGTGATTCTATGTATTAGAGGATTAAAATATTCGTTGTCTACTCCATGGGCCTAAGTGGTACAGTTCTCTTAATGCTATAATTCAAAAACTGTTACACTAATTAATTTCAAAATGTGCTCAAATTCAACCACAACATCACACCATCATGACCTTTGCTTATTTTGTTTAGTGCTGTTGACAAAAAATATGCCATTAAATTATAAAACTAATCTTCGAAACAGTTTCTTAATAATTAAATTTTTTAATTGTGAAAAATTACTATTTTATGATTTTTTGTTACTCATCACTATAATGATAAAAAACAAATAGTTTTAACAACGAGATATACTACACCAAGAAGACCAAAATTTATCTCGTTGTTATTTTTATTTTTATTATTATAGTGATGAGTAGCGAAAAATCAAATAATAATAATAATGCCATCACGAAAAATTCATACCGTCAAGATTTGAAAAAAATTACATCAGCTGCGGGGGAAAATCTTTTACAAAACTATGAAATACAACTAAAATTATTTCCCAAACATGTTCGACAAATAATTTTTTTCTGTAAAAAGTATCTAAAATACCGTTTTATTATTATTATTGGGTTAATTTAAGAAAGTTTGATTTTAAATTGAAAACTAAATTGAATGCAAAAAAACTGAAGCAAATAGAACTGAAGAGGAACTCACCTTACCCCCCCCCCCCCTTGAGCTTAACAGTATCTTAATAGCGGTTAAGTTGTGGTTAGGTATCGATTTAATAGCGTCGCAGTAGCGGCTTCGTGGTGGCTCAGTGGTGTCTCAGTAGTGGCTCAGTAGTGGCTCAGTAGGGGGCAGTAGTGGCTCAGTCGCCATTAAATTGACTTTGGATGACCAAAATTAGGTGTTTGCAAGTAATAGATAACAACATTACAAGTTATATATGCACCGTCACTGCTCAGTAGCGTCCAATGTTGGCTCAGTAGTGGCTCATTAGAGGCTCACTAGTGGCTCACAAGTGGCTCACTAGTGGCTCATTGTTGGCTCAGTAGTGGCTCAGTGCCTCACTAGTTGCTCAGTAGTGGCTCAGTGGTGGCTCAGTAGTGGCTCAGTGCCTCACTAGTTGCTCAGTAGTGGCTCAGTGGTGGCTCAGCAGTGGCTCAGTGCCTCACTAGTTACTCAGTAGTGGCTCAGTGGTGGCTCAGTAGTGGCTCATGGTTGGCTCAGTAGTGGCTCGGTGGTGCCTCAGTATTGGCTCAGTTGTGGCTCAATAGTGGCTCAGTAGTGGCTCAGTGGGGTCTCACAAGTGGCTCACAGTGGCTCAATGATGGCCCAGTAGTGGCACACAAGTGGCTCAGTAGGGGCTATATTGTGGCTCAGTAGTGGCTCAGTTGTAGCACACTAGTGGCTCAGTAGTAGCTCAGTGGTGGCTCACTAGTGGCTCAGTGGTGCCTCAGTGGCGGCGCAGTAGTGACCATGTAGCGTCCCATTAGTGAATGATTAGTGGCTAATCGCTGATCAGTAGCGTCCTAGTAGTGGCTCAGTAGTGAGTCAGTAGCGGAGACGTTACCATCAGCAGCATCTGGTCAGTTGATCCCTCCCTGTGTAACGTAGGCCACGTTGTTTCAACTTGTTGTAGTTAAAAATAACTCCTGAATTTAACCTGAATATAAATTATCAATAAATATAAATAAATAAGCCAGAGCATTTTACGTCATCAATATATTTACTTTAAACACATTTAGCTCACTCAGAAACATATTTATAAATATAAACCCCTAATAAGCATAACGCGAGCTGTTCTAAATAAAGGATTATTATATTATCCAGTGTTACAAATTCAACCATTTTAAAACCACCATTCGCTCTCGTGGTGAGTGTCGAATTATGATGTAATATTATAATTAACCTAGATATTGTTTCAATCATTTTTATCAATTATAACCACCAGTTCATATTTAGGACTGATTGTAATAACCATTTAAATTTTGATCCCTGTAATTTACTTAAAATCAAAAATGTATGTTATTAAAAGTCACAATAGTAGGCCCGTTTTATCGAATAAAATTAGTATTTACTTTAAAACACTTAAGGAGTATTAGTTATGTCCAACCCTTCAATTAATTCTTAGGTACGTTTTAAATTAAAAGAGCCTGCACAGGTTTTCAATGTTAATGAACCAACGGACTGAAGTAAAATTAACAATGCATCAACAATTCTTTTCTAGTAATGCACCACGTTTGTATAGAATTTTTTCTTTAAAGATTACACAAAAACATAACCTGAACTCATTTTTGTCTGAGTTGAAAAAAGTATTGATGTCGATTGAAAGTATTGAGGACTTTTTTACATTTGTAGTTTAACCTACTAAGGAAATGTTCTAAATCGTGTGATCAGACATTGTTCAGAATTTTTGTGTTGATATTGTTCTCCCGATTGTTTGTTATTGAAAACTTAATTTAATCCCCTGGTTGTATTGTTTTTTGAATTATTTTAAATATTGTTATATGTGATAAGTTTTGAGAGTGATAGGTATTGTCGTTAGTTTATAATTCTTTTACCATGTACTGTTTTTAGTTGCTAAGTCTTGTTTATTTTTGTTGATTTGTTATTGCTGTAAGATTTATTCCTGTGATTTTTTAGTCATTTTTTTATTTATTTTTACATTTTATAGTTAGCTCAATAGTTTTCCTTGTTAGATTAGCTTATAAAAATAGTGCTTGTGTTTTTAATATTCTCATAAGTGTATATGTCTGGCTCTGACTCTTTTTCGTCACTTTTAAATATCTACTAGGTGAGGGAGTTCCCACCTCAGAATTTTTCTATGGGACTGCTATTATTTCTCAATAATGTATATAAAGTTATTAATTTTTGTAATTTCTGTTTTTATGTTTAAGGATTATGCTTTGTAATATTGTAAAACTATGTACTGATTTTATTGAGAAATAAACGATTTATTTATTTATTTATTTATAAGTTTATTTAATAATTAACAAACACTTATATTGTCCTAATATATTTTTATTTCTTATATCCATTTTCAAATCTTTTGCCATCTGTTGTTAGTGTTTGTAAAGGAAGCTATGAATATCTAGAATGTGCTTTACTGTTTGTAATAAATTAGAGTTCCCTGTTTATACGCTGTTTTAAATGTTTACATCCATTACACATTATTAGTGGTCGAGTAGCAGCATTTGATATACCCTAATCTTTACCTACTATTTCAACCCCATTCACAGTAAAATGTAAACAAACATCATAAACTACTTTATCTCCAAGTATACACAAAATAAACCGATAAAACCACATAAAATCTACCCGCATCCCCGAAGAACTCTTCTTAACAGCGTTTGCGTCGAATAAAACATGTTTACTGCTCGAATTCGTCTCGGAATTTGTCGAGATAGGCAATAGAAAGGGCATAAAAAAGGAGATCGGTATTTGCAAAACAAGAGGAACTTTAGTAGTGCAATAAATAGGGTGCATTAGGGGTGGGTGTGCGGCGGCGCCGGTGACTCGGCGGTCGGGGGTGAGAGGGTGAGGGGGTGGTGGGTAGCGAGGGGGTGAGTGGGTGAAGGGGTGTGGGGGCATCAGCCCAGTTCCTCAGTCACAGGCGTCCCGCCGACGGTGGCGAATCAGACCGGATAATCGAAACCAGGTGTTCGCAAGTAATAAATAATAACGTGAACACAATTAGTTTTTCTCAATCCGAAAATCGAATCGGAATGCGAACTTAAATACGATGTAATATTGTTCCTCGAGGAGGTAGCCTGGAGGATTAATTATTGATGAGATGTGAAAGTGAGTGCGGGCACGGGTCGGGTCGGAGTGCGGAGTGGCGGGTTAAATGACAAAGGTGGTTCCGAGCGATGGAAGGGGGATAATGTTCCGGATCTGCAGCCTTTGGACGCTTCTCACTCTTCTGTCTCGGAGCTCAGCGGATAACTTGGGCAAGTGGCGGTTATTGGTAGATAACCTCGGGAGATTGCTCCGCTATATCTTAGTAGGACTTGTTATTTAAGTTACATGGAGGTTTAATAAGGAGAATTTAAGTTATGCCAATGGTATAAAGCATGATTTAATTTAAGTTGATGGTGCAATGCGTAATCAACTGTTTTAGGCTGTGATTCAATCTTAGAGCATATCCATGCTTCCTTTAATAAGTGAAAATAATGTTATGTCTGTAACATTAATTGAATGTCTAATAATAAGCGAAAAAATGGGGTTTAGAAAGTCGTTTCATTCAATTAAATTAAATTTAAGGTTTAACGTCTTTGTTGGGTTAATATTTTGTGTCGCTTTTTCATGAAAACCTCTATCTATATATAATTTAACTCTTCTGTATACATTTCATTCAATCTTTTCTTTATTCAACCGGTGTAACATGAATAGTTGTCTCCAAGCCAATTTCCCCCAAAATATAAGTATATAATTCATCGTGTTTACAAGAAAACTTGCACAAGTAATTGTTCAAAATCTGTATTATATTCGATGTTAGTTGTTTGATTGCCAATCGTAAGGTGCAGGATATAAAAGTGATTGGAAGGGAAATTAATTCCTTTGTGTGGAACTCTCTTTAAATAATGTCACACATGAAACACGTGAAATTTCCTTTTGTGTTGTATCAAAAAACTTTCTTTGAGTCGCATTCTAATTTTTCTCTGCTCTTCGACTCCGTTTAATATTTTTATACAGATTTTTATTTAAAAATGAGGAAATAATTGGGAAAAGATATCGATGTAAGATTTATTTTTAAGTGTGATTTATGTGTAATCAAAATTTTAGTGTATATTATTCATGTTTACCTGCGTTGTGTAATTTTTTACTTTTGAATATAAGCTGAATTGTTTGGGGAATTTATAATATCCTATTTATCTTCTATTTATTATAGTCTAATTTAATATTTTTTTAAGCTAAACAATATTCATCAAGATATAAAATCAATAATAGTTTTCTTTTATTTCGAACCATCCACTGTAAAATTAATTAAACACTGTGGCGAATTTTCCAAATATGTTATCATTTAATTTCAAATTATAAAACAAATCACCGACGCATCAAAAATCCCCAGCTCAGAGAGAGCAACCAAGCAAATGATCGTCAGATTAAAAGCTCAAAGAATTCCACTGCGCTTACTCTCGATTGAATGCTTAGATATGTCTTTATAATTTTATTTCTGAAATAATTAATTGTGTCATATTATTGTTTTCTAAACTGAACTAAAAATAGGAGAAAAATAGGTTTTCTATTTTTTTTAATGATTATTTCAAAGCTTACATTACACTGGAATTTGTACAAGATTGAACTTTTTTATATATTATGATGTTTCCATCACTATTTATTTAGAAGTAGCCTATTGCCATATAGCTGAAAACCACGATAGATTTCGTAATGAAAACACAAATAATGATCAGCTGACCTATCGTGTCCTACACTCGACTACACACTCACCTTTGAGTGCAGGCCTTACGGTAGACTGTTATTCTATAAACTTTGTTTGGTTTGTTTGTTTACTAACTTTCATAAAGTTTAGTTTAAAATCAGTTTACTGTAATATAATTTAGCTGTTAAAATTTAAACTAACATCTTGAATTCATGGCTTACAAAACCGCCGGACAGAAAAATAAACGTGGAAGAGAACATTACTTTTACTGCCCTAAACATTAAACATGGCCTTGCCATTCCCAAACATCACTTTGCAGTTAAAAACAAAACAGTTCCAATTTCCAGATCATTTGAACATCGAACATAACACCACTCGGTGTAGCCTACACCTTTAATAATAATTTTAGACTATGTGAAATCAGTAAACTTTGTAATAAGCTTAGCCATCTTAAAAAGATAATCATTGCCCCTTTACTGGTGTAGACAATATTAGCGTTTTAATCACCTTCGTCATACAGTTCCTTAGTAAATAATAATAGCGATCTAGTTTTGGATGCTTACTCGCATCATACTTACTCGCTTGTCTGTAGGAGAACGTGATCAGTACTACAGAACGTTCTCCTACAAACAAGCCCGAAAATGATACAAGAAAGCGTCGAAACTTAGGTTGCTATTATGATCCACTATTATTAAGGAACTGTTAACAAATTTAATTAAACCACTTATATTTTTAATGAGCTCAGTAGTTATTTAGATGGAGATGAATGAAAATTATCGATTTCTACACGTCATAAAAGTCTTTATCGATGCTTGGTAGTCTTTTGCACGCTTGGCTAAGGTTCACGTAAATAAGCAAATATACTATTTTAATAATTCGTTTAATGAATAATTTAATTTTTTTTGTTTGCTGAAGACAATCCTCAGAACCGTTTTTTAAAGTTATATCCAAAAGGAATTAGCGTTGGTGAATCGTTTTTGTATAAGCTGTGGGCGTTTAGTAAGCCCCAGGGAGATTGGATCTTAAAGTTTGTGATCCCAGAGATTTGAAAAAATAATAGCAATTCCTTTAAATTACTGTAAAATGATTAGATATTACTTATCCCCAGATATTACTTATCATCTAGTCTTATATAACAAGTAGATTCCCGCGGCTTCGCCCGCTGAAAAATGTAATGTTCAATCAAATTATACCGTACTTTGATATTAATTCGCAATTTTTACTTTTTACAACTACCATATCAACTTATTGGTTTTAATCGTATATATGTGCCATAAATCTTTAATCGTTTGGTTACACCCTTTAGTGATTCCACCCCAGTTGAAATGAGAAGTTGAAACGTTTTTATATATAATCTCTTACTTCCCTCAAGTTAGATAATTCCCATGAATTGGCTACAATTTTTCAGCACACAAATTGATTGATTGATTGTTTTTTTTTGATTTTGCAATTTAGTCTTATAAATACTTATTTCCCTACTATCCATTTTTAGGCCAAAATTAGGTTTCTATTAGTATTTAGGTAAAAAAATACCATTGCCATTTCAGGGGTTTGAACTTATAACTTCCACTGCACATAGCGCACTTGCTTGAATGCTGTCGGCCAGTTTGACTGATGAGAACATGAAATATAACTCGTGATATGAAATTGCTTCGACTACAATAAATAATATTTTATTTTAAGCGGTAGCATCTTAATTTAGTATGTTTTTTATGGACAGAAAATTACAAGGAAAAAATATAAAATGAATGTATTAAGAAACAATGTGGATCTTAATTCCCCTAAAAGTTTTCAAATACATTGAAGATCGGATCATTAGTGTGCTAGAGAAAATAAATGGTAGAAATAATTATTTTCAAGGAAACTTGAAGCCCTTTTGGCTACTCAAACCCTCATAAAACTTGTTATCTTGAAAACCCAGTTTTTATTGGAAGCTTTATACTCTGAATTAAATTGCAATGCAGAGTTTTAAGATTCTAGTTCGAGTACTTCTGGCGATCCATTAAACGCAAATGGTCTATGTAGCGTTTGAAAAAACATATCGTTGCTGGCCATAATAGTTTTATAGATATGACCACAATAGTTTATGCTGATGAAATTTTGAATCTGTTTTGCCTCTTGAAAATATTCCATAGACTTTGCATCCACATTTTGTCATCTTGTAAGCTTTAAAAACTGTTAAGGCCGCCAGTTTGAATTGTATAATTACCTCTATTTCAGCATTTTGAGAGAAAACATTTAAAACTCTTTCTTAGGATGCATGTATAGTCTATAAATAACATCTGTGCCAGGTTCCCGGAACAAAAGCTGACAGTTTTTGAGAAAATTTATTTTGAAATATAAATATGGCCGGCATTTTAAATTTTATATTGTACTCTATTTTAGCCTTTTGAGAAAGAATTTTTTTAAATCATTTCTTAGTACGCATCTAGAGCCGTTTCATGACCAAGTCAAAGTCTTATAGTTATTGGGAAACTGTGATCAGTGAGTAAGTGAGTGAGTCAGTCTGTAAGTCAACCGTTTTAACTTTTATATAGATAGACGTGCCATTTAAAAGCACTGGGATCTAAAAACATCTGCTTTGTTTAGTTTCAATATGTGATGATGTTTCCCAATTCAAAACCGTGTACTAGATATTTACATAGTGTGGATCCAAAAGCCAGTTCACATTGAACGTACTTTGTATTACGATAAAGAAGCATTCTTTTGATTTAGCTTAGATGTTCTTCTATTACGATTAGTGCTTTTAGTCTCTTGAAGTAGCTAGTCTGTATATAAATCGCTAGCACTTAAATTATATAAATAAAAAGTTAATGTAAGAGTTTATATTTACCCATACATCTCAAAAGTATAAAACCCTTGTAATCTAGTCTATGAACAGACATTATAGAATTGGGAAGTGCTTAAAAAAATACTTGGTCAAGAAATGCAAAATTCATAAAAAGCCAGGGATAAGCAATTTTAACCTCACCCTAAACCAAACTTGTGTATTTTAACATAGGCCACTAGTCATGGTTGTAAAACGCTGCCTTTTTAACTTTAATGATAATGATTTGAGTGTAAATTCCAACAGTTTAATGTCATGTTAGATCGGACTTAGAAAAATCTGCAGAGACCTATTGACACACATACTGACTGATTTAATACCTTTTGAAACGGTAAACATAATCTAATCAATTAAAATTTGCATTTATAAAAATCAAGGAAATTATTTTAATGGTTTTAGTGCTCTTGATCTTAAAGTAAAACATTGCATAAAATTAAAAAAGAGTCTTTACTACAGAAAAAAACAGTATTAAAGAAATGATCCATTGTGCCCATTGGCAACCAGGAATTTCTAATAAGGTTTAGGTAAACTCACCGTCTATAGCGATCCTATGTTCTCATAGTTTGCAAATAATATTGTTTTGCCCCTATCTCATCAGGGGCATCATCAGCGCCGAGTCCTTGAGATCAATATTCCATATTTATGAATGTGAAATTCGTGTCAAAAATATAATTTTCTCTTCAACACATATAAACACACACGGAGAACATGTAATTACAATTAAAAACATTTAAAAAAACTAACACTGTAGCCTTCCTAACTTCCTATTACGAATCCTGACTATAAATTGTAGACAAATGTTGAACAGCTGTCTACAACGTTTTTTTAATCTACAGCATGAATGATACCATGACAAACATAATTCTTGGCCTAATACTAGACTGCAAATGAAGTCAATGCAATTAAAACCTATAAATAACAGATTTATAAAAACAAACTTAAACGTGAACGCTCTAATAAATAGATAGCGTGTAGCATATTGTTATTATTTTCCCCTAAGCGTTAATGCTGAAGCGAAAATCGTCGGATAACTGAGGAAGTAGACAAGCTCTCACTCTCCACTTCCTGAAATTTCTTGCTCTCAAATTATATCTTCGAGTTGCCATGTTTTCAAGTTTTTGTTTTCATTCAATATTACATATTGGAGTCTTCTTTTACCTTTAATATAAATATGCAAGATATTATGCTTTGATACCGAAAAAAATGGTACCTTGTATTCAAAAAAGAAAAATTTCCAAAAGACTTATATTACAAACGCAATCGTTTCCTATTCAGAGAAATATCCAGTAAAAATATATTACAAACGCAATCGTTTCCTATTCAGAGAAATGTCCAGTAAAATATATTACAAACGCAATATTTTCCTATTTTGATTTGAAAATTGGATTTTACCACTTTATAGTCACGCGTTAACTTATTGAAACGAACAACTAGTTAGTTGCTAAAACAAAATACAATACCCCCGTTGCAGCAGACCTGCATACTCAGCGAATTTCAAATTGCAAAAGAACATATTTCAATCCAACATAGCAAGATTTGACATGTTTTTGTAATCTCCATAAGAATAACAAGGGGAATGAGTATGCAGGTTTGCTGCAAAATGTATGTTAAAACTAATTGTTTTTACTTCTATATTTAATTAATCTTAACTAGAAGAAGCCATACCCCAAGTTTCATTAACATATGTTAAGAAATAAGAAAGATATAGAATTTTTTAATTCCCATAAGGATAACATGGGGAATGAGTATGCAGGTTTGCTGCCACAAAAATCGAGTATCGAGGATTTTAGACGATTAAACATTAGATCTCATTTAGATGAAGCCACAAACCAAGTTTTATTAAGATGTGTTGAGAAATAACCGAGATATAGAATTTTACTTATTCCCCATAAGGTTAACATTGGGACAACGTACTGTGTTTACCACTTTCAATATCTCGGTAACCAATGGACATAGAGCAATGATTCAAAATACTAAATTGTTTGTTTTTTTGAGCTGAATTCAATGGTGCAAACAAAAATTAGATAATTTATATTTTTGCATGTAAAAAACTCAAAAAACCCATTTTTGGAGGGGTTTATCCCCACTTACCCCCCCTTCCGGAGGTCCGATCGGGCTGATTCTCGAACTCGTCCGTTCGATTACCATTTTACATGTCTGTACCAAATTTCATTAAGATCGGACCATATTTACGGCCGCTATCGTGCTGACAGACACACACACACATATATATATAGATAGATAGATAGATAGATAGATAGATAGATAGATAGATATATAAAAATTTGAACGAATGGTGTTTTTGGCTTCTGGTGGCCCCAAAACGAAAAGTTATCATGGTCTCGGGCTTAGGTCTTACCATGAGACCTACGGTAATAGCTTCTTCCCTATAGGGGAAATTCGCTAAAACAGAGATATTTTCAATTATGATTTTGTAGTTCATGCAAGTAGATGAAGCCACAGATCTAGTTTATTAAAATATTGAGAACAAATCAAACAACCGAACTATGTTACTGCCCGTAACGTTATCATTGAAAAGTGAGTTAGCTTATTTATTGTCATAATTAAATATAAAATTATTAGATTCAGTGTCCATTATATCCACTATAATATCAAGGATCTATGCAATATAGTTAATACTAAAACTAATACTAAAACTAGATAGGCGAGATACTAGCGTATACTGAGATTAGTTGAGAAATAAGCTAAACATAATATTGTACAAATTTAAACTTTATCAATACATTTTTTGTACCTCATTGTATATTGCGAAAGAATTCCCCAAAAGGCGATTAAAATTGATATTTTAATTTCTATTAATTCCCTCAACCCGCATAAACGTTTTAAATTGAAACAAAATATGTATGCTGTTTTATTGTTGTTCTTCTTAACTTTATTTTGAACACGTTATCCTCAGTTACTCTAGATATTACTGCACGATTTGTTAATAAATAAATCCAAACTATGATATTCCATCTAGCTTTAAGAATTTTTTTGAATATATTAACAATTGTTCAATCTAGGGCCCATCATAGCTAATAGCTACCCTGTAAACTTAAAAGTATCCATTTCCATTTATTATTAATAACAAACCATTGAGTTTAAGACGTAAGTTAATAGAATATTCTTAATTTATTTGAATACATTCTCTAATAATTTATTTATTTTAATAATATGGCTCCACGGAGCCATTCCCCGAAGTTTGGGTTCCTGTTAAAAACCTGTACATCTTTTAATCAGTTTTTTTTCCTTTTTACTTGTAACAGCTAATTGAAGTTACATTAGGAGTATTAGATAGTTTTTTCCATGAGCAATAAAGATAGATTGGGGACTCTTTGTTTAAAATAATATATCTTTGCCAATTTGGTACAGTTATGTAAAATGAAAACACGAACAGAAAAATTCGTAAGGACAATTGTATGGTGAAAACCTTTATTAATGTTGTCAGGGTATCGTCATTTACTGATGTGCCCTGTTATGCTGATTAATTAGCAACAAATCCTGATGAAAGTTTACCTAACAATATATTGAGAACGTCCGATGAGGTTTTTAATTTACTTAAAAAAACGCTTCATTTTTTCCTCTCTTTTAATGTTATACTAGTGGCTTGTAGGGGCAAAAGCCCCTAAAAATTAAAATGGTCTCCTGTCGACGACTCCAAGCTCCAGGAATCGTATTTGAGATTTTAATATTTGGGTTTGGGATAAAAAGGAAGTTGGAGACAAAATGGGCGGATTTCTGGGGGTGCCAGGGGGTGCCCGGCACCCCCTGATTTTTGCTAGTTTGTTTGGCAGAAAAGGGGAATCAATTTTCAACATAACTTTGAATAAGCTATTACAAAACTTATAACAGGGTATGAAGGTGTAAAATTTTCCAAAGTATCTGAGTTCATGAAAAATATCTGCCTCAGTGGTGATAGTTGATTCCTCTTAATCAGTATACGACAAAATATTTGACTTTTACGATAAATAAAGATCTAACAAAGGTTAAAATGTTGGAAGCACGCTTTCGTTGACGATTTAAGTAGTGGTTAAGAACGTATGAAGTGATTTGAATTTTTCTTCCTCCAATAATTTTTCTTTTTTCCTCTTTAATTTGATACATCAAAAAGGGTATGTTGCCATTTAGAAATTGTAATGGGGGCTAAGGTGAGAAGAGAATTAATTGTTCGGGGGATGGAATTTCCATGTGAATTTACCCACTCCTGCGTTAGTAGACGTTTACAACAAACATACAAATAATGTAGTTTTTGGATAAATTATTAAGAAGCAAGTTTTAAAAAAACACCCTGTATTTAAAGATTAGGGCGATTTATGCGGAATTATTTTAATAAACTTTGTGTCAATAGTGGTATTGATTATTTAAGGGTTGCTTAAAACCCCTTAAAATGTAGGATTGCCAGTTTCGGGGTTGAACTCTGCGCATAGTCCCAAAACCCTCGAGAAGCACTGAAAGTACGCTATCCGCCCTTTTGAATCACATCGAAAACGGAAGAAGCCAAACTGCTGTGTATGAATCAAGCATACCAATTAACTGTTCAAATACAATTTGTAAACAACATACAAAAATAAGGTCTGCTTGTAAATGTTAATACCTCAGCGTTTTCTGTTGTTTTATGGGTTGTGGATAGACATTGTTAAAATTGTCTATTAAGTAAGATTGATAACAAAACATCGATTACCTAAATACAGCCTTTTATATTTTTTGTGAGTGTCCATAAAATATGACATTAATAGCACTGATGTAGCACTATGTATGTTTCAACGTATTTTTCTAACTTAATTTTCATTTATACTTTAGACAAAATCAGGAAAATCATTTTGTTAACCCATAAAAAACAAATACATTTGTCTCTACCAAAAAAGTTTTATAATAAAAACATTCAGACTTATAATCTCTTTGAATTGCGTTATAGTTGTAAAGCCAAACACATAAAAATTACTATTTCGATTACATTTAAAAGGAATTTTCCTGAATAAATGGAACAGGAAAGGAGATACCATGAGCCCTGAGTATCATTGCACATTCTAGGCCGCCACGGGAATGTGGGGCTCGTGGGCCCAATTGAGACATCCCCTTTGATATCCGGTGCTTAGTTATTTTAATAATAACGTCATGTTATAATTAAATTTAAATTATTACAGAGAGTGTTAGACAAAAGAGTGAAATGTCCCTCTTTTTTGAGGGTGGATTTTTTAAATACCGTTAGTTATAGGGTCTAAAGGGATTATAGAAAACCGAAAATTTGATTGTCTTAGTTCAATGACGTTTTCTACACTGAAATTAAACAAAATGGCCTTTATTTTTCTACGTGGTATATACAAAATTAAAATAGCCCTCAAAAAATTACTTGATTGTTATGTATAAAATGAATACAAAATTGTTTCTCTCAAAACGTATATTAGTTATTTCATTGGAATGTTTAATTTTCTACGTTGATCACATGTGCCTAAACAAATCCTAAATTGAATAAATTATCGAAAACTGTAGGGTAGTAGGATTCGAACTATTAAAGATAATAGAATGTATTTGACTGCAGATATTAAATAATAAAATCATGTACATTTCAAAATAATTAAAATTTTGGTTGAACAAAACACCAAATAATTCTAAAGTAAATGACAGAACTTTTTATCGAATTCAACAAGGAAACGTTATGTAGTCATTTAATAATCTTTCCTTCACAAAAATATACAGTATAGTTTATATAAATATTAAATTATAAAAAATACATTACAATACAATAGCTATTATAATTATTCATCCTAAGCATTTAAAACAACATTAAAATTTTTAAGATTGTGCGAATTGGGAACTTCATGACGCACACAATTTATTACAGGATATGTTTCCAAACATAAACGAAATCCCAGGCTTTGTTACAGTGGCAAACCAGTTTAAAATAATTAATTTTTTTAAACAGGTAATATTTTAAATCATGACCTCTTCATTTTAAACTATTTATCCCTAGTCAAACAAATGACCCTGGCCTCTGCGGACAGCGACTGAAGAAGGTCGCTGGGAGATGATTTAGGTAGTCAATGTTTATAAGTAATGCAGTCCTCTTATATATAATTTCAAAGATTCCTTCTTTAGATCACATAGCAAAATAAGGTTTTTCTTGACACTTGACCCTTATTTACGTTTGAATTAGGCTAATGTAATTAGGCATCTAGACTGAATCATTTGGCATCACAAAAAATAATTTTGATTTCACGATTCATTTTTTTATTTTATATATTAAATGCGCTAAAACAATTGTGTTTATTTTGTGATTTAGACCGGACCAGAGTCTGAAATTCTGAAGACTATTTAAAAAAAATCTAAAAAACATAAAAGTCTTTGAAGAAACTAATTTTTTACCAATCTTATGAGAAATAGACATTTCAAACGAATATAAAACCACGGAAACTTTTTTTGGGTGTAGTTATGATTATAATTCTTGTTATAAGGGAAAAATCTTAAAAAGAAATCTAAAATAAAAGGAAATAAAGACGATAACGCCTGGAAAATATTCCCCTCTCAGGAGCTCGGCTGCGAGGGTGGGAGACAATCTCACGTGAGGCGAATTCCAGGTCAAGTGAGAGACTTCGCATTGACGTCTTCACTTGCCTTCTAACTGTTTAAGTGATCAACTCCAGTGTCTTATTTATTTAAATTTTTATAAAATATGCGTTGAAATGCTTTTTAGAAATATTTTGCTGCAGCAACAATTTACGTGATTATAACCGAAATGTTCTTACGAATTATAGCTTAAGAGGCTTGGCGTTTTGGTCAAGGCATGAATAAAATAAAATAAATAAAAAACACAAAAACCTAAGGTTTGAGATTTATAGATTAGTAAATGTTTGATCAGTACACATACTTTTTTATAAATTGCTTAAAGCCACTTTACTATCCTTTGTAAATCTTGAATATCGTACAATTTAAAATATCATAAATTATATAAAAGGTTAAAAAACACTTGCTGCCTTATTCTGAGACCTATCCTCAAAAAATATTACTTTAGCTTGTAATTTTTAAATTATTTCATTTGAATGGTTCCTCTACATAAGTCATTATCCATGCAATCAATGCCATGCCTCATTACATAGACTTTTTGGCTTGAAAAAGTCAATAATTAGGCTGGCAGCACGATAAACTATGCCTGCTGCATAAAATAAACCTGTCCGGCTCAAACCTAAACCGTGACCCTGGGCTTTAGACAATTCTTTACTAATGCTTAACACTTTTCCCACTTCCACTAATTAATAATTCTGACGAATTTACCATCGAATCTTGTCCTAACATGAAAGTATATTACGTATCACTGCACTATCTAGTATATCATAAAACTGCACTAAACATTTATGATATTGAAATTAAAGATACATTTTGATACTATCGTATTTTTAGTCAATTATTGTAATATAAACATAATAAGAGCCATATAGTTCATTAAAAAAATAGGGCTTTTAGCATTTTTATTTGATTTGACTATAGTCATTAACAATGATTACTAACGGCAATGTAGGCCTCATACCATTCGAAAGATAACGCGCGCATTACTGTCGAGTGGCCATCATGGGTCGAGCCGAGCAGATAACGTGGGACATCTGGATGCAAATTGGTGTTAAAGACCCAGTTAAACCCGCAAAACCACGTATGGGTAGATTGTGTTTAGGCAGAATTAAATAACTTAAAATAATAAAAACACTACGTATATACTTTACAATATGACCGCAATATTTAGAAATTGTCGTGTAAATTTTGAATAAAATGTTGCGGAAGTATGCAAAATACTTTCTAAATAGTTTGTTTTAAGTATGTGGTAAGTATGTTTTTTGTGCATGTTTATGTAGCTCTAAATTTTCTTTTATGTCTCTGTATAACCATAATGTTTTCTTTTTTGCTCAAGGAGCAAAAGAAGTAGTTTTCTTGCAATTTTGTCTAATGAGCGAAGCAACAAGATAGACAACTCCTTATGATAAATATTTTTAATAATATTATCTCATTAATCTTTTAATTAAATGAATTTATTTAACTTTTCCACATCTCTTATTTTTATTATTTTTATTCAAACTAAACGTTTTAAAATCACTATTCCTCACTAGTTGATTATACAGAACATCATGTTTCAATAAAAAAGTGGCAATTTTCATGCACAGATTAGCAATGGCATTTTGAAAACGTTAAATTGTAGCTTTTATAAACTGTGATGTTGAATTATAACGATGAAATCCACATTATATCGCTCAGATACATACAAGTGGCAATGGATATTGATTTTGATCTCCTGAGTATATATTTTTTAACAAGAGTCGAAAGTGGGTCATTGAACATTCGAGAACACATTTTTGAAGTGCGAGATTTATCAAGCACTTCACATGTTCAAGACGATGCAAACCATTTTAACTCGTTTTTGGGCGAAACATTTCGCAACACATCAGATGAACAAATCACGAGTATTTGTTTGTTTATACCGGAAAAATAAAAAAAGTAAACATTATTTTTGCATAGTAAACATAGTTTTTTGGGTAGTAATCAATGTAATGATGAATTTATACAAAACAAAATGGTTCATTTCATAGTAATAAAGCAAAAATATATTTTAAGTTTTTTCCGCTTATTTTTCTTTTTGTTCGGCCGCTTGGATAGCTGTCATAAAGAATAGGTTTTTTTAATGGAAATTTTCTCGACCTTATAGTATTTGTCCAACTAATCCTGAGCATTTTGCATCCCTCCACAATGAATTGGACTATTACTTACAATTACAGCAGAAATAAAGACACAAACAATAGCATGTTTTGACTCTGAGGAAGCCAGTTGAGAAGCCAAGAAAAACAATTTTATGCAAAAGCATTTTTATTCAACAAGTGTAATACATCATTGAAGCTAGTATCAGCTGAAGTAGATATCTACCTTCCTAAACATAAGTCATACATATCTTGCCTGTTTAGGAAGGCAGTCACCATTATCATTTGCAATCTGATCATGATGACCGCGTAACCTATGGTACACATGCCCGTATTAATGCTATAGGCCCAATGCACACAACGTGAGTGATTGCCTAAGCGTATTATAGGACTTACTCCAGGGACAAACTGTTACTTTGACACATGACATTGTCTCCTACTACATTATTAACTTTATATTACTTATGTAGGACAATGGAAATGTGTATTTGTACCCAAAGTATATGTATGTGACTTGGATGACTTTGTACAATTTTAATTGTTTATTTGAGCTTAAACATTTATTAAAAACTCTCATACAAAAGTATTTATAACGTTTTGATATGCTATTTTCACATCACTTTGCAAGTTGTTATGTTGCAAGTGATATCACAAATTGTCAGACACTTTTTACATTTTGATTGTAATTTTAAAATTAGAACGATTCATACAATATCCATAAAGTTAATAAGATAACCCTTTTCATTTATTGATTTAACTTTGCAATCGGAATCAAGTAGTATACCTAAGCTTATTAAAAACATTCAAAATTATAGATTAGAACATAAATAAAAAAAATTATAATCATAAAATTTTAAGTAAAAAATGTGGCAGTTAAAATAACGTGCAAAGAGTACTACAACAAATTAGGTGGTTCCCTTGCAATTTGTAATTTATTCTAACTGTTTTTTACCCACGTAGTATTTCACAATGTTTTATTGCTAGCAAACAAGGACATCTAAAATTGAATCACAACCCCAGAGCTGCCACAAACGCCATCTCGCAAATGACCGTCTCTAACAATTTTCCTCTTCCTTCATTTGGTTTTCAAATTATATTTTCAAACTTAAATTTTATAAATTATTGTTATATTTAGTTTTTTTTAGTGTACCTAAAGAATAATTTAATTTTGTTTATAACTCATGTGACTGTTTATGTTTGGTAAATATTACCGAATGTATGATGTATTTGAAATTTTAAAGAGACCAATAAATTGTGAAAAAATCATGTACATGTTTCCTTTGTATTAAGCAAATAAGCCCTACACTTGAGACTTGAAATCATACCGTACAACTTTGGTGTACAATAAATCCTGATCCTATTTAATGGTTGTTATAGAATTATTTTTAAAGTTTTTACCTGTTCCTACTTTCTATTCCTAAGGGTGCCTAAAAAACTAATATAAAAGTAAATGTTCATGATACAAAGGACGATATGCAAATTTAAGTAATATCCAATCCATCAATTAACCAACGAAAGAATCCAAATAATTACTTCAAAAAACTTTTAATATTTGACTTATAAGACTTTGACATATGTTAATATAAGTCTTTTCAACACTAGACTATTCCCGTGTCCATGAATAAAAGTGTTTCAATCATCCCCTTATAAAAATAATTTGAATGTACCAACTAAAATCGCAACAATTGGTCATTGTTACAAGTTTTTAACCAGATATTTTAACATCAAAACACTTTCAAACGTGTGTGTATTATTTTTTTAAGTTTATATAGGTCGTAAGGGGGGTATGAATCTACCATATAAACATATTAAGAGCAACTAATTTACGAAAAATAATCCACTGCAAGGCCTAAAAAACAGTGGCATTCATTGCAATCAATAGAGGAGAACAGGAAATCACTACTAACATATATAAAAAGTAAAGTAACAAGGATGGCCCCGGAGACTCAATGCTATGACGGTCGCTCCACAGGACTCTAACAGCCCTGATGCAATTTAGTAGTACACCTGGTACACTCGATCCCCTTTGTAAAAATTACCCTGTTATTAGAGTAAAATAGCTGATGGTGACCCGCTTCACTGATGAAAGTAAACAAATAAATGTAAATAAAAAAGCATCACCTTTTATTTTTTTACTTTAAATTTGAGACCTTAGAGGAAATTATATCAAAATACTCATGTGTTTTCAGGTGTTCTCATTCATAGGGTTAATGGGTGTCATACTTACGGTTTTCTCAAAAGTTACTTGTAGTTTGGGCCTAATATATAGTGAAATCGCTGCCAAAAATTTCATGATTAAAATGTTGATACTAATTTTTGTACATAGATTAAGTATATGTTTATTAAAACAAAAAGTTAAATGGGGTTAACGGATTAATTATTCATGTTTAACCAGAACATTTATTTTGAGTATATGAAATTGTAAGTTTTTCTGAAATACGTAGAAAATTTGGTCGCGTTCATTACTTTTCTCGAAAGTGATTTTAAATTACTGAACAAGTTCTCTTTGTGTTTTCTAGTGCACACGCAATGCTAAGTAGCCGTAAGTTTTCGTTTAGCCTGCTAATTAAAACATAATAATTATAATCAACTATAGTTTGAACTATCAACTAAGTTTAAGTAGGTCGTAAAGGGGCATGTATGAATCACGACCTTGACATTGACAAATTTAAAGCTTTAAGGGCATGTAAGGCTTTTTGCTTTTGCTAATCTTCATAGCTTTTATTTTCTTTAAAATTCCAAGCTCTTTCAAACGATACGTAAATTATTAAGAATTGATCCAGAACTTTAGGAGGTGTCTTAACTAAAAAACCTTAGCTTAATAAATATATGGAATGTGTAGATTTTGTTTTTTTTCTCTTAACATTTGCCATCACTGATTTGGATGACATTCCAGATCCAAAAACGTCATGAAAATTAACCATTGATGGAAAATGTACAAAAAAATAAAATAAAATATTCACAATCACCAACGATCCACTTTAACAAACAAATAGTATTTGATGATAAAGAGACAATTTTTCCATAGTTGTCAAGTCAACATGGGGCTTTCAAAGTTAGTTTTACCTTAATTAAAATGTAAAAAAACTCATGCTAAACTACGGCAGGCCACAATACTGATTTTCTATGACTGTGTTTTTAGGTATGTCAGTAGTAAAATTACGAAGTGACAAGGAATTCAGTATGAATATAAAACTACACATAGCTCAAGCTGTTCATTTATAAATTTGATTAGCTGAGTTATTGTGATTAGTTAAAAATATAATACTAAAATACAGACGATTTAATCTACACTATAATATAATCTATTGAAATTTTGAGCTTTTGTTAATATCAAATGATAATTTTTTATCCTTAACTGTGCTTTTTTATAAGACTCTAACCTCGATTTCACGGAAAACCACACCCTTGAAGTATCTCTGCTTGAAAAATCTCTTGGGGTATTTAGAAGCTTCAAAAGAATAAGTAAATGAAGGTAAATTATATAAGTATATCAGTAAATGAATCATTAGTGTAAATGAATGAAAAGAACGACGCTATTACATACCATAATAAACAATAGTACGTGGTTCTCATTTACTTGTGGTGGTGTTGCAGCCTTGTTGTCCAACTCGCTAGCGCTGTTCCAACGCGCCGTGTGTGACGACCAGCTGATGGTGCTGCAGTGTCCGCCACGCACCGGCATCGTGGTGCAGGTGGCTCAGTACTGGTTCTCACCGGCTTGTGGTGGTATTGCAGCCTTGTTGTCCAACTCGCTAGCGCTGTTCCAACGCGCCGTGTGCGACGACCAGCTGATGGTGCTGCAGTGTCCGCCACGCACCGGCATCGTGGTCCAGGTGGCTCAGTACGTGGTTCTCACCGGCTTGTGGTGGTGTTGCAGCCTTGTTGTCCAACTCGCTAGCGCTGTTCCAACGCGCCGTGTGTGACGACCAGCTGATGGTGCTGCAGTGTCCGCCACGCACCGGCATGGTGGTCCAGGTGGCTCAGTACTGGTTCTCACCGGCTTGTGGTGGTATTGCAGCCTTGTTGTCCAACTCGCTAGCGCTGTTCCAACGCGCCGTGTGTGACGACCAGCTGATGGTGCTGCAGTGTCCGCCACGCACCAGCATCGTGGTCCAGGTGGCTCAGTACGTGGTTCTCACCGGCTTGTGGTGGTGTTGCAGCCTTGTTGTCCAACTCGCTAGCGCTGTTCCAACGCGCCGTGTGTGACGACCAGCTGATGGTGCTGCAGTGTCCGCCACGCACCGGCATGGTGGTGCAGGTGGCTCAGTACTGGTTCTCACCGGCTTGTGGTGGTATTGCAGCCTTGTTGTCCAACTCGCTAGCGCTGTTCCAACGCGCCGTGTGTGACGACCAGCTGATGGTGCTGCAGTGTCCGCCACGCACCGGCATCGTGGTCCAGGTGGCTCAGTACGTGGTTCTCACTGGCTTGTGGTGGTATTGCAGCCTTGTTGTCCAACTCGCTAGCGCTGTTCCAACGCGCCGTGTGTGACGACCAGCTGATGGTGCTGCAGTGTCCGCCACGCACCGGCATCGTGGTCCAGGTGGCTCAGTACGTGGTTCTCACTGGCTTGTGGTGGTATTGCAGCCTTGTTGTCCAACTCGCTAGCGCTGTTCCAACGCGCCGTGTGCGACGACCAGCTGATGGTGCTGCAGTGTCCGCCACGCATCGGCATCGTGGTCCAGGTGGCTCAGTACGTGGTTCTCACCGGCTTGTGGTGGTATTGCAGCCTTGTTGTCCAACTCGCTAGCGCTGTTCCAACGCGCCGTATGTGACGACCAGCTGATGGTGCTGCAGTGTCCGCCACGCACCGGCATCGTGGTCCAGGTGGCTCAGTACGTGGTTCTCACCGGCTTGTGGTGGTATTGCAGCCTTGTTGTCCAACTCGCTAGCGCTGTTCCAACGCGCCGTGTGTGACGACCAGCTGATGGTGCTGCAGTGTCTGCCACGCACCGGCATCGTGGTCCAGGTGGCTCAGTACGTGGTTCTCACTGGATTGTGGTGGTGTTGCAGCCTTGTTGTCCAACTCGCTAGCGCTGTTCCAACGCGCCGTGTGTGACGACCAGCTGATGGTGCTGCAGTGTCCACCACGCACCGGCATCGTGGTGCAGGTGGCTCAGTACGTGGTTCTCACTGGATTGTGGTGGTGTTGCAGCCTTGTTGTCCAACTCGCTAGCGCTGTTCCAACGCGCCGTGTGTGACGACCAGCTGATGGTGCTGCAGTGTCCGCCACGCACCGGCATCGTGGTGCAGGTGGCTCAGTACGTGGTTCTCACTGGATTGTGGTGGTGTTGCAGCCTTGTTGTCCAACTCGCTAGCGCTGTTCCAACGCGCCGTGTGTGACGACCAGCTGATGGTGCTGCAGTGTCCACCACGCACCGGCATCGTGGTGCAGGTGGCTCAATACGTGGTTCTCACTGGATTGTGGTGGTGTTGCAGCCTTGTTGTCCAACTCGCTAGCGCTGTTCCAACGCGCCGTGTGTGACGACCAGCTGATGGTGCTGCAGTGTCCGCCACGCACCGGCATCGTGGTGCAGGTGGCTCAGTACGTGGTTCTCACTGGATTGTGGTGGTGTTGCAGCCTTGTTGTCCAACTCGCTAGCGCTGTTCCAACGCGCCGTGTGCGACGACCAGCTGATGGTGCTGCAGTGTCTGCCACGCACCGGCATCGTGGTGCAGGTGGCTCAGTACGTGGTTCTCACCGGCTTGTGGTGGTGTTGCAGCCTTGTTGTCCAACTCGCTAGCGCTGTTCCAACGCGCCGTGTGTGACGACCAGCTGATGGTGCTGCAGTGTCTGCCACGCACCGGCATCGTGGTCCAGGCGGCTCAGTACGTGGTTCTCATTTACTTGTGGTGGTGTTGCAGCCTTGTTGTCCAACTCGCTAGCGCTGTTCCAACGCGCCGTGTGTGACGACCAGCTGATGGTGCTGCAGTGTCTGCCACGCACCGGCATCGTGGTCCAGGTGGCTCAGTACGTGGTTCTCACTGGATTGTGGTGGTGTTGCAGCCTTGTTGTCCAACTCGCAAGCGCTGTTCCAACGCGCCGTGTGTGACGACCAGCTGATGGTGCTGCAGTGTCCGCCACGCACCGGCATCGTGGTCCAGGTGGCTCAGTACGTGGTTCTCACTGGATTGTGGTGGTGTTGCAGCCTTGTTGTCCAACTCGCTAGCGCTGTTCCAACGCGCCGTGTGTGACGACCAGCTGATGGTGCTGCAGTGTCCGCCACGCACCGGCATCGTGGTACAGGTGGCTCAGTACGTGGTTCTCACCGGCTTGTGGTGGTGTTGCAGCCTTGTTGTCCAACTCGCTAGCGCTGTTCCAACGCGCCGTGTGCGACGACCAGCTGATGGTGCTGCAGTGTCCGCCACGCACCGGCATCGTTGTCCAGGTGGCTCAGTACGTGGTTCTCACCGGCTTGTGGTGGTGTTGCAGCCTTGTTGTCCAACTCGCTAGCGCTGTTCCAACGCGCCGTGTGTGACGACCAGCTGATGGTGCTGCAGTGTCCGCCACGCACCGGCATCGTTGTCCAGGTGGCTCAGTACGTGGTTCTCACCGGCTTGTGGTGGTGTTGCAGCCTTGTTGTCCAACTCGCTAGCGCTGTTCCAACGCGCCGTGTGCGACGACCAGCTGATGGTGCTGCAGTGTCCGCCACGCACCAGCATCGTGGTCCAGGTGGCTCAGTACGTGGTTCTCACTGGCTTGTGGTGGTGTTGCAGCCTTGTTGTCCAATTCGCTAGCGCTGTTCCAACGCGCCGTGTGTGACGACCAGCTGATGGTGCTGCAGTGTCCGCCACGCACCGGCATCGTGGTCCAGGTGGCTCAGTACGTGGTTCTCACTGGCTTGTGGTGGTGTTGCAGCCTTGTTGTCCAATTCGCTAGCGCTGTTCCAACGCGCCGTGTGCGACGACCAGCTGATGGTGCTGCAGTGTCCGCCACGCACCAGCATCGTGGTCCAGGTGGCTCAGTACGTGGTTCTCACCGGCTTGTGGTGGTGTTGCAGCCTTGTTGTCCAACTCGCTAGCGCTGTTCCAACGCGCCGTGTGTGACGACCAGCTGATGGTGCTGCAGTGTCCGCCACGCACCAGCATCGTGGTCCAGGTGGCTCAGTACGTGGTTCTCACTGGCTTGTGGTGGTGTTGCAGCCTTGTTGTCCAACTCGCTTGCGCTGTTCCAACGCGCCGTGTGTGACGACCAGCTGATGGTGCTGCAGTGTCCGCCACGCACCGGCATCGTGGTGCAGGTGGCTCAGTACGTGGTTCTCACCGGCTTGTGGTGGTGTTGCAGCCTTGTTGTCCAACTCGCTAGCGCTGTTCCAACGCGCCGTGTGTGACGACCAGCTGATGGTGCTGCAGTGTCCGCCACGCACCGGCATCGTGGTCCAGGTGGCTCAGTACGTGGTTCTCACAGGCTTTTGGTGGTTTTGCAGCCTTGTTGTCCAACTCGCTAGCGCTGTTCCAACGCGCCGTGTGTGACGACCAGCTGATGGTGCTGCAGTGTCCGCCACGCACCGGCATCGTGGTCCAGGTGGCTCAGTACTGGTTCTCACAGGCTTGTGGTGGTGTTGCAGCCTTGTTGTCCAACTCGCTAGCGCTGTTCCAACGCGCCGTGTGTGACGACCAGCTGATGGTGCTGCAGTGTCCGCCACGCACCGGCATCGTGGTCCAGGTGGCTCAGTACGTGGTTCTCACCGGCTTGTGGTGGTGTTGCAGCCTTGTTGTCCAACTCGCTAGCGCTGTTCCAACGCGCCGTGTGTGACGACCAGCTGATGGTGCTGCAGTGTCCGCCACGCACCGGCATCGTGGTCCAGGTGGCTCAGTACGTGGTTCTCACCGGCTTGTGGTGGTGTTGCAGCCTTGTTGTCCAACTCGCTAGCGCTGTTCCAACGCGCCGTGTGTGACGACCAGCTGATGGTGCTGCAGTGTCCGCCACGCACCGGCATCGTGGTCCAGGTGGCTCAGTACTGGTTGTCACTGGCTTGTGGTGGTGTTGCAGCCTTGTTGTCCAACTCGCTAGCGCTGTTCCAACGCGCCGTGTGTGACGACCAGCTGATGGTGCTGCAGTGTCCGCCACGCACCGGCATCGGCATCGTGGTCCAGGTGGCTCAGTACGTGGTTCTCACCGGCTTATGGTGGTGTTGCAGCCTTGTTGTCCAACTCGCTAGCGCTGTTCCAACGCGCCGTGTGTGACGACCAGCTGATGGTGCTGCAGTGTCCGCCACGCACCGGCATCGTGGTCCAGGTGGCTCAGTACTGGTTCTCACTGGCTTGTGGTGGTGTTGCAGCCTTGTTGTCCAACTCGCTAGCGCTGTTCCAACGCGCTGTGTGCGACGACCAGCTGATGGTGCTGCAGTGTCCGCCACGCACCGGCATCGTGGTGCAGGTGGCTCAGTACGTGGTTCTCACTGGATTGTGGTGGTGTTGCAGCCTTGTTGTCCAACTCGCTAGCGCTGTTCCAACGCGCCGTGTGTGACGACCAGCTGATGGTGCTGCAGTGTCCGCCACGCACCGGCATCGTGGTGCAGGTGGCTCAGTACGTGGTTCTCACTGGCTTGTGGTGGTGTTGCAGCCTTGTTATCCAACTCGCTAGCGCTGTTCCAACGCGCCGTGTGTGACGACCAGCTGATGGTGCTGCAGTGTCCGCCACGCACCGGCATCGTCGTCCAGGTGGCTCAGTACTGGTTCTCACTGGCTTGTGGTGGTGTTGCAGCCTTGTTGTCCAACTCGCTAGCGCTGTTCCAACGCGCCGTGTGCGACGACCAGCTGATGGTGCTGCAGTGTCCGCCACGCACCGGCATCGTGGTCCAGGTGGCTCAGTACGTGGTTCTCACTGGATTGTGGTGGTGTTGCAGCCTTGTTGTCCAACTCGCTAGCGCTGTTCCAACGCGCCGTGTGTGACGACCAGTTGATGGTGCTGCAGTGTCCGCCACGCACCGGCATCGTGGTGCAGGTGGCTCAGTACGTGGTTCTCACTGGATTGTGGTGGTGTTGCAGCCTTGTTGTCCAACTCGCTAGCGCTGTTCCAACGCGCCGTGTGTGACGACCA
Organism: Flexamia atlantica; assembly: GCA_035578135.1. Taxonomy (NCBI): domain Eukaryota; kingdom Metazoa; phylum Arthropoda; class Insecta; order Hemiptera; family Cicadellidae; genus Flexamia; species Flexamia atlantica. Next base: position 2,158,609 of record JAQJVK010000049.1, on the reverse strand, counting down.
GCTGATGGTGCTGCAGTGTCCGCCACGCACCGGCATCGTGGTCCAGGTGGCTCAGTACGTGGTTCTCACTGGCTTGTGGTGGTGTTGCAGCCTTGTTGTCCAACTCGCTAGCGCTGTTCCAACGCGCCGTGTGTGACGACCAGCTGATGGTGCTGCAGTGTCCGCCACGCACCAGCATCGTGGTGCAGGTGGCTCAGTACGTGGTTCTCACTGGATTGTGGTGGTGTTGCAGCCTTGTTGTCCAACTCGCTAGCGCTGTTCCAACGCGCCGTGTGCGACGACCAGCTGATGGTGCTGCAGTGTCCGCCACGCACCGGCATCGTGGTCCAGGTGGCTCAGTACGTGGTTCTCACTGGCTTGTGGTGGTGTTGCAGCCTTGTTGTCCAACTCGCTAGCGCTGTTCCAACGCGCCGTGTGTGACGACCAGCTGATGGTGCTGCAGTGTCCGCCACGCACCGGCATCGTCGTCCAGGTGGCTCAGTACGTGGTTCTCACCGGCTTGTGGTGGTGTTGCAGCCTTGTTGTCCAACTCGCTAGCGCTGTTCCAACGCGCCGTATGTGACGACCAGCTGATGGTGCTGCAGTGTCCGCCACGCACCGGCATCGTCGTCCAGGTGGCTCAGTACGTGGTTCTCACCGGCTTGTGGTGGTGTTGCAGCCTTGTTGTCCAACTCGCTAGCGCTGTTCCAACGCGCCGTATGTGACGACCAGCTGATGGTGCTGCAGTGTCCACCACGCACCGGCATCGTTGTCCAGGTGGCTCAGTACGTGGTTCTTACCGGCTTGTGGTGGTGTTGCAGCCTTGTTGTCCAACTCGCTAGCGCTGTTCCAACGCGCCGTGTGCGACGACCAGCTGATGGTGCTGCAGTGTCCGCCACGCACCGGCATCGTTGTCCAGGTGGATCAGTACGTGGTTCTCACCGGCTTGTGGTGGTGTTGCAGCCTTGTTGTCAAACTCGCTAGCGCTGTTCCAACGCGCCGTGTGTGACGACCAGCTGATGGTGCTGCAGTGTCCGCCACGCACCGGCATCGTTGTCCAGGTGGCTCAGTACGTGGTTCTCACAGGCTTGTGGTGGTGTTGCAGCCTTGTTGCCCAACTCGCTAGCGCTGTTCCAACGCGCCGTGTGCGACGACCAGCTGATGGTGCTGCAGTGTCCGCCCCGCACCGGCATCGTGGTGCAGGTGGCTCAGTACTGGTTCTCACTGGCTTGTGGTGGTGTTGCAGCCTTGTTGTCCAACTCGCTAGCGCTGTTCCAACGCGCCGTGTGTGACGACCAGCTGATGGTGCTGCAGTGTCCGCCACGCACCGGCATCGTGGTCCAGGTGGCTCAGTACGTGGTTCTCACTGGCTTGTGGTGGTGTTGCAGCCTTGTTGTCCAACTCGCTAGCGCTGTTCCAACGCGCCGTGTGTGACGACCAGCTGATGGTGCTGCAGTGTCCGCCACGCACCGGCATCGTGGTCCAGGTGGCTCAGTACGTGGTTCTCACAGGCTTGTGGTGGTGTTGCAGCCTTGTTGTCCAACTCGCTAGCGCTGTTCCAACGCGCCGTGTGTGACGACCAGCTGATGGTGCTGCAGTGTCCGCCACGCACCGGCATCGGCATCGTGGTCCAGGTGGCTCAGTACGTGGTTCTCACCGGCTTGTGGTGGTGTTGCAGCCTTGTTGTCCAACTCGCTAGCGCTGTTCCAACGCGCCGTGTGTGACGACCAGCTGATGGTGCTGCAGTGTCCGCCACGCACCGGCATCGGCATCGTGGTCCAGGTGGCTCAGTACGTGGTTCTCACCGGCTTGTGGTGGTGTTGCAGCCTTGTTGTCCAACTCGCTAGCGCTGTTCCAACGCGCCGTGTGTGACGACCAGCTGATGGTGCTGCAGTGTCCGCCACGCACCGGCATCGTGGTCCAGGTGGCTCAGTACGTGGTTCTCACCGGCTTGTGGTGGTGTTGCAGCCTTGTTGTCCAACTCGCTAGCGCTGTTCCAACGCGCCGTATGTGACGACCAGCTGATGGTGCTGCAGTGTCCGCCACGCACCGGCATCGTGGTCCAGGTGGCTCAGTACTGGTTCTCACCGGCTTGTGGTGGTGTTGCAGCCTTGTTGTCCAACTCGCTAGCGCTGTTCCAACGCGCCGTGTGTGACGACCAGCTGATGGTGCTGCAGTGTCCGCCACGCACCGGCATCGTGGTCCAGGTGGCTCCGTACGTGGTTCTCACAGGCTTGTGGTGGTGTTGCAGCCTTGTTGTCCAACTCGCTAGCGCTGTTCCAACGCGCCGTGTGTGACGACCAGCTGATGGTGCTGCAGTGCCCGCCACGCACCGGCATCGTCGTCCAGGTGGCTCAGTACGTGGTTCTCACTGGCTTGTGGTGGTGTTGCAGCCTTGTTGTCCAACTCGCTAGCGCTGTTCCAACGCGCCGTGTGTGACGACCAGCTGATGGTGCTGCAGTGCCCGCCACGCACCGGCATCGTCGTCCAGGTGGCTCAGTACTGGTTCTCAATGGCATGTGGTGGTGTTGCAGCCTTGTTGTCCAACTCGCTAGCGCTGTTCCAACGCGCCGTGTGTGACGACCAGCTGATGGTGCTGCAGTGTCCGCCACGCACCGGCATCGTCGTCCAGGTGGCTCAGTACTGGTTCTCACTGGCTTGTGGTGGTGTTGCAGCCTTGTTGTCCAACTCGCTAGCGCTGTTCCAACGCGCCGTGTGTGACGACCAGCTGATGGTGCTGCAGTGTCCGCCACGCACCGTCATCGGCATCGTGGTCCAGGTGGCTCAGTACGTGGTTCTCACCGGCTTGTGGTGGTGTTGCAGCCTTGTTGTCCAACTCGCTAGCGCTGTTCCAACGCGCCGTGTGTGACGACCAGCTGATGGTGCTGCAGTGTCCGCCACGCACCGGCATCGTGGTCCAGGTGGCTCAGTACTGGTTCTCACAGGCTTGTGGTGGTGTTGCAGCCTTGTTGTCCAACTCGCTAGCGCTGTTCCAACGCGCCGTGTGTGACGACAAGCTGATGGTGCTGCAGTGTCCGCCACGCACCAGCATCGTGGTCCAGGCGGCTCAGTACGTGGTTCTCACTGGCTTGTGGTGGTGTTGCAGCCTTGTTGTCCAACTCGCTAGCGCTGTTCCAACGCGCCGTGTGTGACGACCAGCTGATGGTGCTGCAGTGTCCGCCACGCACCGGCATCGTGGTCCAGGTGGCTCAGTACTGGTTCTCACTGGCTTGTGGTGGTGTTGCAGCCTTGTTGTCCAACTCGCTAGCGCTGTTCCAACGCGCCGTGTGTGACGACCAGCTGAGGGTGCTGCAGTGTCCGCCACGCACCGGCATCGTCGTCCAGGTGGCTCAGTACGTGGTTCTCACCGGCTTGTGGTGGTGTTGCAGCCTTGTTGTCCAACTCGCTAGCGCTGTTCCAACGCGCCGTGTGTGACGACCAGCTGATGGTGCTGCAGTGTCCGCCACGCACCGGCATCGTGGTGCAGGTGGCTCAGTACGTGGTTCTCACCGGCTTGTGGTGGTGTTGCAGCCTTGTTGTCCAACTCGCTAGCGCTGTTCCAACGCGCCGTGTGTGACGACCAGCTGATGGTGCTGCAGTGTCCGCCACGCACCGGCATCGTGGTGCAGGTGGCTCAGTACGTGGTTCTCACTGGCTTGTGGTGGTGTTGCAGCCTTGTTATCCAACTCGCTAGCGCTGTTCCAACGCGCCGTGTGTGACGACCAGCTGATGGTGCTGCAGTGTCCGCCACGCACCGGCATCGTGGTCCAGGTGGCTCAGTACGTGGTTCTCACCGGCTTGTGGTGGTGTTGCAGCCTTGTTGTCCAACTCGCTAGCGCTGTTCCAACGCGCCGTATGTGACGACCAGCTGATGGTGCTGCAGTGTCCGCCACGCACCAGCATCGTGGTCCAGGTGGCTCAGTACGTGGTTCTCACCGGCTTGTGGTGGTATTGCAGCCTTGTTGTCCAACTCGCTAGCGCTGTTCCAACGCGCCGTGTGTGACGACCAGCTGATGGTGCTGCAGTGTCCGCCACGCACCAGCATCGTGGTGCAGGTGGCTCAGTACTGGTTCTCACTGGCTTGTGGTGGTGTTGCAGCCTTGTTGTCCAACTCGCTAGCGCTGTTCCAACGCGCCGTGTGTGACGACCAGCTGATGGTGCTGCAGTGTCCGCCACGCACCGGCATCGTGGTGCAGGTGGCTCAGTACGTGGTTCTCACTGGCTTGTGGTGGTGTTGCAGCCTTGTTATCCAACTCGCTAGCGCTGTTCCAACGCGCCATGTGTGACGACCAGCTGATGGTGCTGCAGTGTCCGCCACGCACCGGCATCGTGGTGCAGGTGGCTCAGTACGTGGTTCTCACTGGCTTGTGGTGGTGTTGCAGCCTTGTTGTCCAACTCGCTAGCGCTGTTCCAACGCGCCGTGTGCGACGACCAGCTGATGGTGCTGCAGTGTCCGCCACGCACCGGCATCGGCATCGTGGTCCAGGTGGCTCAGTACGTGGTTCTCACCGGCTTGTGGTGGTGTTGCAGCCTTGTTGTCCAACTCGCTACCGCTGTTCCAACGCGCCGTGTGTGGCGACCAGCTGATGGTGCTGCAGTGTCCGCCACGCACCGGCATCGTGGTGCAGGTGGCTCAGTACGTGGTTCTCACTGGCTTGTGGTGGTGTTGCAGCCTTGTTATCCAACTCGCTAGCGCTGTTCCAACGCGCCGTATGTGACGACCAGCTGATGGTGCTGCAGTGTCCGCCACGCACCAGCATCGTGGTCCAAGTGGCTCAGTACGTGGTTCTCACCGGCTTGTGGTGGTGTTGCAGCCTTGTTGTCCAACTCGCTAGCGCTGTTCCAACGCGCCGTGTGTGACGACCAGCTGATGGTGCTGCAGTGTCCGCCACGCACCAGCATCGTGGTCCAGGTGGCTCAGTACGTGGTTCTCACCGGCTTGTGGTGGTGTTGCAACCTTGTTGTCCAACTCGCTAGCGCTGTTCCAACGCGCCGTATGTGACGACCAGCTGATGGTGCTGCAGTGTCCGCCACGCACCGGCATCGTGGTGCAGGTGGCTCAGTACGTGGTTCTCACAGGCTTGTGGTGGTGTTGCAGCCTTGTTGTCCAACTCGCTAGCGCTGTTCCAACGCGCCGTGTGTGACGACCAGCTGATGGTGCTGCAGTGTCCGCCACGCACCAGCATCGTCGTCCAGGTGGCTCAGTACGTGGTTCTCACTGGCTTGTGGTGGTGTTGCAGCCTTGTTATCCAACTCGCTAGCGCTGTTCCAACGCGCCGTGTGTGACGACCAGCTGATGGTGCTGCAGTGTCCGCCACGCACCGGCATCGTCGTCCAGGTGGCTCAGTACTGGTTCTCACTGGCTTGTGGTGGTGTTGCAGCCTTGTTATCCAACTCGCTAGCGCTGTTCCAACGCGCCGTGTGTGACGACCAGCTGATGGTGCTGCAGTGTCCGCCACGCACCAGCATCGTCGTCCAGGTGGCTCAGTACGTGGTTCTCACTGGCTTGTGGTGGTGTTGCAGCCTTGTTATCCAACTCGCTAGCGCTGTTCCAACGCGCCGTGTGTGACGACCAGCTGATGGTGCTGCAGTGTCCGCCACGCACCGGCATCGTCGTCCAGGTGGCTCAGTGCTGGTTCTCAATGGCTTGTGGTGGTGTTGCAGCCTTGTTGTCCAACTCGCTAGCGCTGTTCCAACGCGCCGTGTGCGACGACCAGCTGATGGTGCTGCAGTGTCCACCACGCACCGGCATCGGCATCGTGGTCCAGGTGGCTCAGTACGTGGTTCTCACCGGCTTGTGGTGGTGTTGCAGCCTTGTTGTCCAACTCGCTAGCGCTGTTCCAACGCGCCGTGTGTGACGACCAGCTGATGGTGCTGCAGTGTCCGCCACGCACCGGCATCGTGGTGCAGGTGGCTCAGTACGTGGTTCTCACCGGCTTGTGGTGGTGTTGCAGCCTTGTTGTCCAACTCGCTAGCGCTGTTCCAACGCGCCGTGTGTGACGACCAGCTGATGGTGCTGCAGTGTCCGCCACGCACCGGCATCGTGGTGCAGGTGGCTCAGTACGTGGTTCTCACCGGCTTGTGGTGGTGTTGCAGCCTTGTTGTCCAACTCGCTAGCGCTGTTTCAACGCGCCGTGTGTGACGACCAGCTGATGGTGCTGCAGTGTCCGCCACGCACCGGCATCGTGGTCCAGGTGGCTCAGTACTGGTTCTCACAGGCTTGTGGTGGTGTTGCAGCCTTGTTGTCCAACTCGCTAGCGCTGTTCCAACGCGCCGTGTGTGACGACCAGCTGATGGTGCTGCAGTGTCCGCCACGCACCGGCATCGTGGTCCAGGTGGCTCAGTACGTGGTTCTCACCGGCTTGTGGTGGTGTTGCAGCCTTGTTGTCCAACTCGCTAGCGCTGTTCCAACGCGCCGTGTGTGACGACCAGCTGAGGGTGCTGCAGTGTCCGCCACGCACCGGCATCGTCGTCCAGGTGGCTCAGTACGTGGTTCTCACTGGCTTGTGGTGGTGTTGCAGCCTTGTTGTCCAACTCGCTAGCGCTGTTCCAACGCGCCGTGTGTGACGACCAGCTGATGGTGCTGCAGTGTCCGCCACGCACCAGCATCGTCGTCCAGGTGGCTCAGTACGTGGTTCTCACTGGCTTGTGGTGGTGTTGCAGCCTTGTTATCCAACTCGCTAGCGCTGTTCCAACGCGCCGTGTGCGACGACCAGCTGATGGTGCTGCAGTGTCCGCCACGCACCGGCATCGGCATCGTGGTCCAGGTGGCTCAGTACGTGGTTCTCACCGGCTTGTGGTGGTGTTGCAGCCTTGTTGTCCAACTCGCTAGCGCTGTTCCAACGCGCCGTGTGTGACGACCAGCTGATGGTGCTGCAGTGTCCGCCACGCACCGGCATCGTGGTGCAGGTGGCTCAGTACTGGTTCTCACTGGCTTGTGGTGGTGTTGCAGCCTTGTTATCCAACTCGCTAGCGCTGTTCCAACGCGCCGTGTGCGACGACCAGCTGATGGTGCTGCAGTGTCCGCCACGCACCGGCATCGGCATCGTGGTCCAGGTGGCTCAGTACGTGGTTCTCACCGGCTTGTGGTGGTGTTGCAGCCTTGTTGTCCAACTCGCTAGCGCTGTTCCAACGCGCCGTGTGTGACGACCAGCTGATGGTGCTGCAGTGTCCGCCACGCACCGGCATCGTGGTCCAGGTGGCTCAGTACTGGTTCTCACTGGCTTGTGGTGGTGTTGCAGCCTTGTTGTCCAACTCGCTAGCGCTGTTCCAACGCGCCGTGTGTGACGACCAGCTGATGGTGCTGCAGTGTCCGCCACGCACCGGCATCGTTGTCCAGGTGGCTCAGTACGTGGTTCTCACCGGCTTGTGGTGGTGTTGCAGCCTTGTTGTCCAACTCGCTAGCGCTGTTCCAACGCGCCGTGTGTGACGACCAGCTGATGGTGCTGCAGTGTCCGCCACGCACCAGCATCGTCGTCCAGGTGGCTCAGTACGTGGTTCTCACTGGCTTGTGGTGGTGTTGCAGCCTTGTTATCCAACTCGCTAGCGCTGTTCCAACGCGCCGTGTGCGACGACCAGCTGATGGTGCTGCAGTGTCCGCCACGCACCGGCATCGGCATCGTGGTCCAGGTGGCTCAGTACGTGGTTCTCACCGGCTTGTGGTGGTGTTGCAGCCTTGTTGTCCAACTCGCTAGCGCTGTTCCAACGCGCCGTGTGTGACGACCAGCTGATGGTGCTGCAGTGTCCGCCACGCACCGGCATCGTGGTGCAGGTGGCTCAGTACTGGTTCTCACTGGCTTGTGGTGGTGTTGCAGCCTTGTTATCCAACTCGCTAGCGCTGTTCCAACGCGCCGTGTGCGACGACCAGCTGATGGTGCTGCAGTGTCCGCCACGCACCGGCATCGGCATCGTGGTCCAGGTGGCTCAGTACGTGGTTCTCACCGGCTTGTGGTGGTGTTGCAGCCTTGTTGTCCAACTCGCTAGCGCTGTTCCAACGCGCCGTGTGTGACGACCAGCTGATGGTGCTGCAGTGTCCGCCACGCACCGGCATCGTGGTCCAGGTGGCTCAGTACTGGTTCTCACTGGCTTGTGGTGGTGTTGCAGCCTTGTTGTCCAACTCGCTAGCGCTGTTCCAACGCGCCGTGTGTGACGACCAGCTGATGGTGCTGCAGTGTCCGCCACGCACCGGCATCGTTGTCCAGGTGGCTCAGTACGTGGTTCTCACCGGCTTGTGGTGGTGTTGCAGCCTTGTTGTCCAACTCGCTAGCGCTGTTCCAACGCGCCGTGTGTGACGACCAGCTGATGGTGCTGCAGTGTCCGCCACGCACCAGCATCGTCGTGCAGGTGGCTCAGTACGGCAAGAGCAACGGCACCAACTGCCCCGAGGGCCGCCAGGAGTGGAACACCACCTGCACCTGGCCCAGCGGCCTCCAGGTACCTGAAAATATACTACTTTACTAAAAGATATACTACTTAAAAAACTAGTACTACTTCAAAAACCTAATATACTAATATCCCCTATAGGTTTATTTGAAATTGTGACCCACCCAGAAACCCAGATAAGTTCAGGTTTTTTTTACGCAACCCAAAACTTTATGTTATAAGTGAAGGATTACTTATAACATGAAGTCCCAAGATCCCCAAATTTGACCCAACTGTATTATTTTCTTTGGAAATAAAAAAAGTAAGGTCTACGAAAATAGTTCACAGAATATTTAGCAACTCAAAAAACAAAACGAATTTAATGCAAGAAATTCAAAGGCGTACCTTGCAACACGTGTTCGGAAATTTGATGGAGAGGGCGCCAATTTGTACAAATGCCAATGGCGGATTGTTTGAACACATAATGTAAACTAGGTTGAATAAAATGTAAAGATTAACTAAACAATACACTCATTTCATATTTATATATCTATATATTAATACGCAAGCGGTTTTCTTTTCACAGTCCGACCGCAATAACGGCTGGACGGATTTTAACGTTAGAGGTGTCAAATTAAAGGGATTGTTATGTAGATTTGTCATCAAGTCTCAGAATTTTAAAAAAGGGCGTCACTAAAGCACACTAAAGGGCTGAAGTTTAGGAACAGTGGCGCTATTCATCGAAATCTGAGCAAGCTCAGTTCACTTTGTTTACAAACTGAACATATGGTCAAGCTCTGAAATCGTTCTACAGGTAAACCACAGATTGCAGCACTTTATTTTTTTTAAAAGGGTTTTTGTTTTTCCAGCTGCTTTGGCTTTCAACGAAAACATTTATTATGTAATTTAGGTTATGTTATGAAGTGTTTTTAAGGGCTTAAACATTTCAGTTCCCAGTTTTAAAATGTAGTTTACGATATCCCAATACATTTCAGCATAGTGTTATTTTAAGTTTTATTAACTTGAGCCAATTATTTTTTGATATGGTGCAGTCAGTAATAATGCCAATAAGAAGAAGGCGAATATTGACCGATCGGAAGGAACACGATCGCGACCGCCTAGAATCACCCTCCTGATGTAACATATTTGATGCTCTTTCCAACCTCAGACCAATGAACTTACAATGTTTTCATCGCGGTGGGTTGCATTTCAAGAATTAAAAGACTGGTAGAGATAGTGCGTCATTTACTAAGCGTTGTTGTCACATAGGAAAGGACCCCTACAAAGACAGCCGTCCCCTATGATTCCGGTTTGGCGATTACTATCAATTAGGTGCAGGGGCAGTCCCTAAACGCTCACGGCGTCAGTGTTTGCTCTCGGTCAGCTACATATGTTGCTGTAAGCAGAGCTCGATCTTTTGCCGGTATTAAAATATACATTTCAGAATAAAGAGAACATGGAAAATGAAGGTGTTTCCCAAAAAGTCGTTAACCGGAAACTCCTGCAGTAAATCAAATGAACTTTTAGAGTTTCAATGACTTAGCCATAATTTTGCTATTGAATTTAGCCCTTTGATTAAATTTCTAAAGTATACAAGTAGGCTGTTTATTCTTCTTTCTTTTACCATGATTTTTATGATTTTTTGCTCGATTTCGAGCTACGTGTTACCTAGTGCATTATTAAATCTTAAAAATGGGTTGCGTTAAAAAAAAACCTTTATTTTAAGACAAGTCAAGTATAAATAAGATAATGAGTGGGGATGATTGTGGCGTGATCTTGTAGTCTTTTTACTAACAACCGACATTCTCTTTATACAGGACTGTGAACGTTTTGCCCCTCAGCCAATGGCAACTGAGGGACCTACATTTTGATGTGGGATCCAAATCACAATATCGTCAATCAAAGAGGAATTGATCTAGTTTCATGGATGGTGTCAAGTATGAACATATTATTGTCTAGTGCGGACATTAAACTACATTAGGAAGTACCTTATCCACAAACAATCGCTTATAACTATCTAGAACTCTTGACCCCCTAGTAGCTGGATTACAGGTCACGCTATCGTTCCAGGTAGTACATAAGTCACTTCAGTAGTGGCTTAGGTAGCACTACAGTCGAAGTCTCTTAACTTTGTGTAAAGCATGCTGCCCTAATAACAAGCAGATACGTAGGAGGAGGACTGATTGCAAATATTTCAACTGTCGAATCAATTTTCAGCAATTGAAGTCGTGTTAATGTTTCAGCCATATTACTTTCCCGATTGATATTTATGTTTGTGCTCTGTGGAGGCTTTTATGCTTATTGTAGTGCAGTATATAATCAATGGCTTCAGTCAGTCTCCTTTGTGTAATAAATACGTGAGTATTTCAAAAAAGAAAACAAGAAAAAGAAAATAGACCCTTAATAAGTTAGCATTATGGAAACGATGAGGATTTGGATAAAGTAGTATCAGACAAAATGTCTAGTTTTATCGAACGAGAATGGCTAATTAGTAAAGTTATAATTGGAGTCTTGTTTCTTAAGTAAATAGAATGCAGCTTTAAACATTTTATTTTTGATGATCTGGACATATGTCAAAAATCGGCAATACCTACAGGGTATAAGCTGTAATTTATTTTCATTTTATTGACTTTCCAAATTGACAATCTTCAATTTGCCTTAATTTCACCCTTTTCTGTTAACGAACTTTTTTATTCAAATTTATTTATTCCTTTTATCTTGCGTCACCTCCTGTCCTACCTGAGCTGGAATAATTATTAAAGGTCTAAGTCCTGGTGAGAGTGATAAACATATCTTCTTGGTGTCTGGAGAGAAATTGAGAGACCCCTAATCACTACTAGTGTCTACTTGTATTTACTTACTATCAGACTAGACGGTAAGCCAGTCATAATTGTACCCTCCCTAACATGGGATTTTTGGGGCTGTTCTTGTCTGGCAAAGGCCTGATAGAAAATCGATTTAGTGGTCTTGTACAGTGTCTATATCTTAGAGTGTTTACATCGTAATAAAGTGTTTACTTGATACAGATTTTATATCATACAATGTTCACTCTCTGCCCCCAGTACTCTCTGCTGCAGTCTGTGGTGGAGGCGTGCCACAAGCGGAGGCTGTGTCGCTTCCACGCCACTCCAGCCTCCCTGCCACTGTGTCTTTACTATGTCTCTACGTTACACTCTCTGCCCCCAGTACTCGCTGCTGCAGTCTGTGGTGGAGGCGTGCCACAAGCAGAGGCTGTGTCGCTTCCACGCCACCCCAGCCTCCCTGCCACTGTGTCTGTACTATGTCTCTACGTTACACTCTCTGTCCCCAGTACTCGCTGCTGCAGTTTGTGGTGGAGGCGTGCCACAAGCGGAGGCTGTGTCGCTTCCACGCCACTCCAGCCTCCCTGCCACTGTGTCTGTACTATGCCTCTACGTTACACTCTCTGCCCCCAGTACTCGCTGCTGCAGTCTGTGGTGGAGGCGTGCCACAAGCGGAGGCTGTGTCGCTTCCACGCCACTCCAGCCTCCCTGCCACTGTGTCTGTACTATGTCTCTACGTTACACTCTCTGCCCCCAGTACTCTCTGCTGCAGTCTGTGGTGGAGGCGTGCCACAAGCGGAGGCTGTGTCGCTTCCACGCCACTCCAGCCTCCCTGCCACTGTGTCTGTACTATGTCTCTACGTTACACTGTCTGTCCCCAGTACTCGCTGCTGCAGTCTGTGGTGGAGGCGTGCCACAAGCGGAGGCTGTGTCGCTTCCACGCCACTCCAGCCTCCCTGCCACTGTGTCTGTACTATGTCTCTACGTTACACTCTCTGCCCCCAGTACTCGCTGCTGCAGTCTGTGGTGGAGGCGTGCCACAAGCGGAGGCTGTGTCGCTTCCACGCCACTCCAGCCTCCCTGCCACTGTGTCTGTACTATGTCTCTACGTTACACTCTCTGCCCCCAGTACTCGCTGCTGCAGTCTGTGGTGGAGGCGTGCCACAAGCGGAGGCTGTGTCGCTTCCACGCCACTCCAGCCTCCCTGCCACTGTGTCTGTACTATGTCTCTACGTTACACTCTCTGCCCCCAGTACTCGCTGCTGCAGTCTGTGGTGGAGGCGTGCCACAAGCGGAGGCTGTGTCGCTTCCACGCCACCCCAGCCTCCCTGCCACTGTGTCTGTACTATGTCTCTACGTTACACTCTCTGCCCCCAGTACTCTCTGCTGCAGTCTGTGGTGGAGGCGTGCCACAAGCGGAGGCTGTGTCGCTTCCACGCCACTGCAGCCTCCCTGCCACTGTGTCTGTACTATGTCTCTACGTTACACTCTCTGCCCCCAGTACTCGCGGCTGCAGTCTATGGTGGAGGCGTGCCACAAGCGGCGCCTGTGTCGCTTCCACGCCACACCAGCCTCCCTGCCACTGTGTCTGTACTATGTCTCTACGTTACACTCTCTGCCCCCAGTACTCGCTGCTGCAGTCTGTGGTGGAGGCGTGCCACAAGCGGAGACTGTGTCGCTTCCACACCACTCCAGCCTCCCTGCCACTGTGTCTGTACTATGTCTCTACGTTACACTCTCTGGTCCCAGTACTCTCTGCTGCAGTCTGTGGTGGAGGCGTGCCACAAGCGGAGGCTGTGTCGCTCCCACACCACTCCAGCCTCCCTGCCACTGTGTCTGTACTATGTCTCTACGTTACACTCTCTGTCCCCAGTACTCACTGCTGCAGTCTGTGGTGGAGGCGTGCCACAAGCGGAGGCTGTGTCGCTTCCACGCCACTCCAGCCTCCCTGCCACTGTGTCTGTACTATGTCTTTACGTTACACTCTCTGCCCCCAGTACGCGCTGCTGCAGTCTGTGGTGGAGGCGTGCCACAAGCGGAGACTGTGTCGCTTCCACGCCACCCCAGCCTCCCTGCCACTGTGTCTGTACTATGTTTCTACGTTACACTCTCTGCCCCCAGTACTCGCTGCTGCAGTCTGTGGTGGAGGCGTGCCACAAGCGGAGGCTGTGTCGCTTCCACGCCACTCCAGCCTCCCTGCCACTGTGTCTGTACTATGTCTCTACGTTACACTCTCTGCCACCAGTACTCTCTGCTGCAGTCTGTGGTGGAGGCGCCACAAGCGGAGACTGTGTCGCTTCCACGCCACTCCAGCCTCCCTGCCACTGTGTCTGTACTATGTCTCTACGTTACACTCTCTGCCCCCAGTACTCTCTGCTGCAGTCTGTGGTGGAGGCGTGCCACAAGCGGAGGCTGTGTCGCTTCCACACCACCCCAGCCTCCCTGCCACTGTGTCTGTACTATGTCTCTACGTTACACTCTCTGCCCCCAGTACTCCCTGCTGCAGTCTGTGGTGGAGACGTTCCACAAGCGGAGGCTGTGTCGCTTCCACGCCACCCCAGCCTCCCTGCCACTGTGTCTGTACTATGTCTCTACGTTACACTCTCTGCCCCCAGTACTCGCTGCTGCAGTCTGTGGTGGAGGCGTGCCACAAGCGGAGGCTGTGTCGCTTCCACGCCACTCCAGCCTCCCTGCCACTGTGTCTGTACTATGTCTCTACGTTACACTGTCTGTCCCCAGTACTCGCTGCTGCAGTCTGTGGTGGTGGCGTGCCACAAGCGGAGGCTGTGTCGCTTCCACGCCACTCCAGCCTCCCTGCCACTGTGTCTGTACTATGTCTCTACGTTACACTCTCTGCCCCCAGTACTCGCTGCTGCAGTCTGTGGTGGAGACGTGCCACAAGCGGAGACTGTGTCGCTTCCACGCCACTCCAGCCTCCCTGCCACTGTGTCTGTACTATGTCTCTACGTTACACTCTTTGCCCCCAGTACTCTCTGCTGCAGTCTGTGGTGGAGGCGTGCCACAAGCGGAGGCTGTGTCGCTTCCATGCCACTCCAGCCTCCCTGCCACTGTGACTGTACTATGTCTCTACGTTACACTCTCTGCCCCCAGTACTCGCTGCTGCAGTCTGTGGTGGAGGCGTGCCACAAACGGAGGCTGTGTCGCTTCCACGCCACTCCCAGCCTCCCTGCCACTGGGTCTGTACTATGTCTCTACGTTACACTCTCTGTCCCCAGTACTCTCTGCTGCAGTCTGTGGTGGAGGCGTGCCACAAGCGAAGACTGTGTCGCTTCCACGCCACCCCTGCCTCCCTGCCACTGTGTCTGTACTATGTCTCTACGTTACACTCTCTGCCCCCAGTACTCGCTGCTGCAGTCTGTGGTGGAGGCGTGCCACAAGCGGAGGCTGTGTCGCTTCCACGCCACTCCCAGCCTCCCTGCCACTGTGTCTGTACTATGTCTCTACGTTACACTCTCTGCCCCCAGTACTCGCTGCTGCAGTCTGTGGTGGAGGCGTGCCACAAGCGGAGGCTGTGTCGCTTCCACGCCACTCCAGCCTCCCTGCCACTGTGTCTGTACTATGTCTCTACGTTACACTCTCTGCCCCCAGTACTCGCTGCTGCAGTCTGTGGTGGAGGCGTGCCACAAGCGGAGGCTGTGTCGCTTCCACGCCACTCCAGCCTCCCTGCCACTTTGTCTGTACTATGTCTCTACGTTACACTCTCTGCCCCCAGTACTCGCTGCTGCAGTCTGTGGTGGAGGCGTGCCACAAGCGGAAGCTGTGTTGCTTCCACGCCACTCCAGCCTCCCTGCCACTGTGTCTGTACTATGTCTCTACGTTACACTCTCTGCCCCCAGTACTCGCTGCTGCAGTCTGTGGTGGAGGCGTGCCACAAGCGGAGGCTGTGTCGCTTCCACGCCACTCCAGCCTCCCTGCTACTGTGTCTGTACTATGTCTCTACGTTACACTG
Source organism: Flexamia atlantica (assembly GCA_035578135.1). Lineage (NCBI taxonomy): Eukaryota > Metazoa > Arthropoda > Insecta > Hemiptera > Cicadellidae > Flexamia > Flexamia atlantica. The sequence goes on along the minus strand of JAQJVK010000049.1, from coordinate 2,143,498 downwards.
TCTGTCCCCAGTACTCTCTGCTGCAGTCTGTGGTGGAGGCGTGCCACAAGCGGAGACTGTGTCGCTTCCACGCCACCCCTGCCTCCCTGCCACTATGTCTGTACTATGTCTCTACGTTACACTCTCTGCCCCCAGTACTCGCTGCTGCAGTCTGTGGTGGAGGCGTGCCACAAGCGGAGGCTCTGTCGCTTCCACGCCACCCCTGCCTCCCTGCCACTGTGTCTGTACTATGTCTCTACGTTACTCTCTGCCCCCAGTACTCGCTGCTGCAGTCTGTGGTGGAGGCGTGCCACAAGCGGAGGCTGTGTCGCTTCCACGCCACTCCCAGCCCCGACCCCTGCCCCTGGCTCAGGAACTTCGTCGAGGTCGCCTACAAGTGCCGCCCTTGTAAGATCTTTTCCAACTGGGAATGTTTATCATTCTTTTTTACTATCGCAATAGCAATCAGTAACGAGCGAAATAAGAAAAGTATTGCCTTATGTGTGAATCCAGAAATGAGAGTAAAAACGAGCTATGAATTATGTAATTTTCTCAGTAAAATATAAACTTGACTATACTTGAGCCAAATCAAAAAGTAATAGCTACAGGGAACATGTTATAGTTTAAAAAAGGCTGCCAGTATTTTGTAAGTGCGATATGCAAAATGTATCAGTGCTGCTGAACTAGCTTTGCATAAAATATTAAACTCTAAGTGGGAAAAGAACTAGTTTATTTTGATAAGTTTAAATTGTAGTGTAATAAACATAAAAATGGTGTATCAGGCTAAAATAAATCCATCTAAGTTTTTGTTAAAGCATTTTTTATTCAGAGCTTTAGCAACAAGACACACAAAACAGACAAAATTATATTACTTTCTTTCAATCACTCGAATATCCGAATAAGAAAATTGCAGATCTGCAAAAGTATTTCAACGTAAGGAGTTTTTTATGTATTTTGAGTGTTTCCTGTATGATGCGATGTTTTCCAGGTAAGTGTTGAATTACAGCTAAAAAAAGTCTCATTAAATCATGATTTCCAGTCACTACAGATGCACAGGGAAAATTGGATGTTTTGTTAAATGTTTGTCCTGTGACCATAAGAGCATAAAAACAAGAACTTTTTGAGTTAGCCATTCGTTTCATATGTTGATAGTAATACTATACTGCAGTTTAGTTAGAGTTTGTAAAATTTTGGTGAGTTTTTCCTTGGTGGTCCTTGGTGGACGCTCAGTTTGCTTGATGAAATGAGTGTTTTTGCTCCTTAAGTAAATACAAAATTTTGATTGCTGTTGACATGAATATCGGTCTTAAGACTATGTGTTTATTTTTGTTACTATCCATCGTTTAAAAATTACCTAAAATAGTTGACATCACGCAAATTTTTGTTTTAGTATTACTCAGGGTGTTCATTTTTAACGCAACCAAAAACTTTATTTTATCAATGAAGGATTATTTCTTTACCAAATCCCCGAATTAGACCCTACTATATTATTTTCTTTGAAGATACAAAGAAGGTAGGGCCTACGAAAGCAATTCACAGGATATTCAGCACCTCAAAACAAACATAACAAATTTTATACAAGAAATTCGAAGAGGCACTTTGCAAAACGTGTTCAGGAATTTGATGTAGAGAGCACAACTTTGTATAAATTTCAATGTCAGACTGTTTGAATTCGTAATATAAGATAAATATGATTAAACTTAAATAAAAGTTTGTATAAAATGTAAAAAGTAACGTATCAATGCTCATCTCATATTTTATGAGCATTAATCAATCTTTAGAAATGGGTTGCGTAAGAAAAAAACCCTGTATTTTTTATGTACGTTGCATTTATATTAGAACAAATAACATCTTTAATTTCACATATATTTCACTGTCGCTGATGAAACATTACAAATTTAAAAGCACCAATCAAAAAACCAAATACATATTTTCTATTTTGTTAAAATTGACAACTAAATGTGACACACGTTGACATTTGACAAAATGAATCCAACAAATAACAAAAAAAATATACTAACTTCTAGTACAGATTTTGTTACAAAGAAAACAATGGTGGATTACATTGTTTGAGTTTACACAATACCTGTCAAAATGACTTGAAAATTTACCCACAGAACCAAACATGATTGCCAACGCAAGCTTACCCGATAACTGTCAATTTGTGTTTCGGTCGTTCTGCACACTCTCTGACCAAACTCAATCCCTATAACTGACCGAGTTAAGTGTGGATATTTCAAACCGATGTTTTATGTGTTCGCAGACGAGTTCAGAAGTAAGATGGCCTGCGAGAACGAGATAGTGCAGTTGAGCTGCGGCCCGAACTCCAGGATAGCCATCTACTCGGCCAGCTTTGGTCGGACCGAGTACGAGAGTGTCAGCTGTCCTCAGCCCCCGGGTATACCAGAGGAAAGTGAGTAAAATAGGCGAAATTTAAAATTAAGACGAGTAAAAAATGTTTCCTTAAACATTCTAACTAAATGTCACACCTTTATTTTTTTTGTTTACAGCACTTTAATAATTATTTTTGTGTTGAGTTAGTAAAGTAAAACATTGTTTGATGAGATAAAAATGTTGGCGCCAGAGCTTGTGGGGGCGACAGTTTTCACGCGGGGAAAAAGTACTTTGCTCTCGAAACACCACACATAATTTTTACTCACCCGTAATAATAAATATCCTGACTATAACAGTTTGTTTCATTAACTTAGTAAGTAATAAGAATATCAATTTAATTTTTTATTTCGCTCTGCTTAAAGCGCCTGCATCAAGGTAGCTATTAGCAACTATGCATGCACAGCAATCAGCTGATTGTTGCAACGTTCTTACACGCCTAATTCTTAGACGTTCTCACAGCTGATTGCTGGTAATGTTCATCTCATTTGATTATTCCTGCCACTAAATCAGCTGTTAGAGCATGCATTCGTTGAGCTGCAACATGTTTGCATGTGTGCTTTAATTTATGAATTGTTGATTTCAGTGTTATTCTTATGGGCTTCGTTTGTCACCCGCCGGGAGACAAAGTAATCACTTTACTCCGGCTGGAAAACAAATTATTTTCCTCCACTTACTGTCTAAAGTCGTCTTTTAGTCCCTGGAACAAAACACTAAATTACTAGTTTATACTCCATGAGATTTGCTTACTTTTTCTCGTGGGGGACTAAAAGTATCTACCTTTTCTCCCATGGAACCACTCATAAGAAATACAGGGGGAGAAATCCGGCAACGCCGCGATGGACTGAGAGAAAATGTGGCATCACTGTCGACTTACATTTGCTTACTCGAAATTTAATTCAAGAACTTCAGTGTTTATTATAAACCTCGGGAAAATTGTCACCCTCGGCTCGCCATCGGGCGACAACAGTTTCCCTCACGGAGAAAAAGTTGTACTTTAGTTCCTAGATGCACAAATAACTAATTTTACTCACCCATTACAAGGAGTAAAATAATCACTGCAGGTGGGGAAAGAATATTTATCTTATAAATCGGTATGATGTTAGTAGTGTTTTGAGAGTAAGTAGGGGAGGACAGACGCAATTAAAAAATAAGAGTAAATTAAATACTACATCTATAAATCTATCTAAATTTCAACCTTCAATTTGTTTCGTATTTTATGTAACACTTAATACTACTTTATAAACCTGGCGACACTGCTTTTGTAAACCTATGTACAAAATTGCTCATGGGTTTAAGGTGTATATAATGATAACATTGAAACAAGGATTGTTTTATTTGATGAAATACCTCAAGAAAACAAACTCTGAGGCTTAGAAATAATATCAAGGAACGCGCTTTCGGTTCCACACTTCCAGTTTGAAATTGTATTATATTGTTTCGACGTCAAGTTTGATATTTTTCTTTAAGAAACAACTATATTATTTTTTGCAGTTTTTGTAAATAATACAACTGTAGAGAGTATAATTAATTGGTGATTGTAATGCAATGCCTACATATAAAGCAATATATACCTTTAAGTGTTTCTTTTGGTATTGAAAATTCCATATTAAACCTTAAAATCAAACTCAACCCATTACGTAGTGATAATATAGTAACAATAAAAAACAATAACAGTTTTGAATAAAATTTTTATTTTTAAAAATATCAGCTAAGGAAATAATTAAACACTTTCAATAAATGTATTTTAAGTAAATTGAATCGTTTTCAACCTTTTGTCGTGTATGTTGTGATTTTCATATTAAAATCAAATTGTTACAATATCTTTTAATATTAACTGTACATACAAAACAGTTTAGAAATCGGTGTGAGCCAAGATTGATTTTTATTAAACCTTCAACGGAATGATTTAAACTCTGCTTGTCGTATTTGACTAACATAAACTTTAACATACTTTACCTCTGGATTACTTCCTTTGCAAGAATTGTCTTTCTTTTAATTTATCCTATGGTACTAAAATATGACTTCTAAATCTGGATAATCTTAGTAATTTAATTAACTTTTCCTTCCCCTAACAGTCTGTATAAACGTACTTTTTAGTAATAGGATGATAAATTTATGAATGTTTTTTTCGTTTATTTTTTGTGCTGAAAGCGTGATTATTGGTAGTTAAAAGTCTTGACCAAATACAAAAGAAATAAAATAGAAAAACATTTCTCTAACTGATCATGCGTTGGTCTCATTAAAAGAACCAGTTCACGTCAAGAATTTAATCGATCAAAAGACCACTTCCACTGTTATGACAAGGTTTTATCACGCGGAACAAAAATGTCATTCTGGTGCTTAAGTGTTTTTACAGCTTTGACGTCGCCGAAGGCTCACCTGTAAAACACGAGTACGCACAAAAAAGTACCATTATCCCTCTTTGTGATGAAACACTACAACATATAATGGAATTATTAACGTTGCTTTAATTTTTCCCTGTATTATTACTTCGTTCGGACTACATTTTGTGTTAAACGAATAAAAAAAAATAATTATTTGTCTGCGACAACAAATTTATTTATAACCTGTGGTTAAAATTGGGTCCTGTGGGCTTTAAATGTTGTTTCAAATTTAACACATTGCAGAGAATTTGAATCGATTAAAACCTGAATATTCCTTTTAGCCGAGCGGGGTGACATTATTTTTTACAACATTAATCAATGAAGTACGACTCATTCACAAGCCACAATGTCGATGCCCCAAATTTCTAGCCATTGCTTGCCAGGGAGGCTACATAACAATTATAAACAGTTGATAAGCAACGACCTAAACAAAATCAGGGTTGTCACTTGTCGGTCATTATAGTGTGATGAGTGTGATGTAATGTTCACATGTTTTCAATCAAATAAACGATCATCTCATTTACAGCTCTAGACCCCAAAATCTTTGCCCTAGGATAGAAAAGAGGGATCTTTTCCGTTATACGTATACCACCATTCCAAATTTACCCTTCTAGCTTGATTTTTGACCGAGCACCATAAACTTGGTCAAATAATAGTGATTAATCGTTTTTAAGTGGAAATTCCTTGTAATAATATCTTACCTGCGGTTTCGTTATCTTATCTACCGTTATCTTTGTTTAGACGCGATAAGCCAGGGTCTGGCCGTCTAATGGTCCCAGTTGCAGTTGGTTAGGTTAGGTAAGGTTAGGGTAGGTTATGTTAGGTTAGGTTAGGTTAGTTTAGGTTAGGTTACCAAACCTAACCTATCCTAGCCTAACTTATCAAAATCAAGATTGAAAAACAAACCCAAAACAGTGGTATACGTATAATGGAAAAGATCCGAAAAGAGCTATTTTCGGCCTCCATATGACGTTCTTATTACGTCGCAGTGTGGTAAAACTTATTTTCTATACTGTAACTGCCTTGTTGCTGCCGGCAGCCTGCCTGGCGATGTACACGACGGAGACCGTGATGAGGCTGTGCCACGGGCGGCGGCGCTGCTCCCTGTCCGCCGACACCACCACGCTGGGCAAGCCCTGCGGCCAGCAGACCAGGATGTACCTCAAGGTCGTCTATACCTGTGGTAGGTGGCACCGAGTAGTTTGAGTTTTATTTTATTTTTATTTTACTTAATAAAGGGTGATCCAGTTAGGGGTTACAATTAAAAAATTAAATAATACGCATTGTAGTTTACTTACTAGGTATATTTTTATTTTAACACATTTGTTAAAGATTGACATTAAACATGGAAAATAATATCCGTCAAATGACCGCCACGTGCATCCCTGCAGACTTCAGCCCTTTTGATGAAGTTTTCCATCACTTTCTCGATCAATGGTTGTTGAATTTGATGGATTACTCTGCAAAGCTCGTCCTTCAGCTCAGGAATCAAGATGGGCTTGTTTGCGTAAACCCTCTGATTCAAATAACCCCAAAGGAAATAATCCATTGGTGTGAGGTCACATGGTCTTGCTAGCCAATGATGATCACCGAAACGAGAGATTAAACATCCGGGAAACTTTGTGTGCAACAACTGCTCTGTTTCATGTGCTGTATGACAAATGGCCCCATCTTGTTGAAATCACAAGTCGTTCAACTCGTTATATTGCAGATCTTTAGTCAAAATGCGCTGTGTTGTACCGCAGGTAAGGCCTAATTGCTGGGAACGATGACGAATTGAGGTTGACGGTTTTCCTCGAACACTGCCACTTGCTGCGGCGATATTTGCCCTAGATCGGCCACTCCGAGGGCGTACTGGTTTTTTAACATCTAACATTGAACGTGTTAGATTAAATTTATCATTCAGTTTTCTAATCGCCGCACGTGAATGATGGTTATGGTTACCAAAATCGTTTTGCAGCGCTCAAATTGTGTTGGTAAAATATTTGTTAGTAAAATTGTCCCCATTTTTAAACAAGGTTTTAACTATTAAAACACGTTCTTCATTTGAATAACACTTCATAACAACAAATGTCAGTACACAACAATGCCCAATTACAAAACATCAGCTGTTTATATTGGATACAAGACCAGTGCTACCAACTTAAAATTGTAACCTCTAACTGGATCACCCTATATTTACGTTTTTTATCTTACAGTAAGTGGTAGATCGAGCCCTTCTTGGTGGTTATTATTTTACCACGATTTACTGTGTGTATTGCAATTCTTTGTTGTTATGAATTATGTAACTGGATTTCTCAAGCATTTTTAAATATTTTCGTTGCAACTTGGCTGTGAATTTAGTAATACGTATTATGGCCCCATGTTACATTTTTTTTCACTTGGAAATTCATTTTTTTTTACTTATAAGATTTTTTCAGGCTAACTTACTATGCAGGAATATACTGCATTGAGCCATATTTGAAAGTTCAAAGTTCAACGTTCAAAGTTATTCTCAAACGAAGGAAATCATCGGAGCTGTCTTAAAGATTACTGTGTAATCAAACTATCAAGCACTACGAGCATACTATAATCAAGCAATTTTTGACATATTTAAGTATAGGATTATTAAAATTTATTTAATTTCCTTTCATTTTATGACACTCAAGTGTTTAATTATATTATTTCAGTTTTAAGTTGTTATTTTATTTGATGTTTTCGATGTATGGAAATTATAATTTTAGAATACAATAGAAAAGAGATCATCCATTTAGTGGAAGTAAAAGCAAAGCAAGGAAATAAGATAGGACCCCCGACTACATCAGTACGAGTTTATAGCCTAATATGTAAATAAACATAGGCAGAACATGTAAAATTACAATAATTTATGGAAAAAGTACTCGAAATATTTTCATCAAAGTACATACATATTTTAAACTCAATTTACAAAATATGCAGAGTTAAAGTAGTGATAGTGCGGATCTATTTTGTTAAAAAGTACATGTAACTATCTTATTTAATTTTCATTACATGGCATAGTTGTATTTTTTCAAGTAATTTCTTTTGAATAATGTTATAAGTCAGCCAATATTTCCTCCAATGGCTTTTCCCCAGGAATTATTATAGAAGATAAATATCATTTATTGACATTTTAGAGTTCTTATAATACTACACAAGCACTAAAAAGAGAGTGAAACGTTTTTTTTCTTCAAGATACATTCTAAGAAATGTATATAAATAAATACTAAAAATAAATAAAGGTCGTCAAAAACTCTATTTAGTTTACCAAAAAGCACTCACACAAGTCAAAAGCCATAAGATATTTTCCTTAGAAGCAACTATGAACTCTTGAAAGATACGTAGTGGGCAGGTGGACAAGTGGATAAGACGGCTTACTACTGCAACGGAAATCCCATATTTGAAGCTCTCTTGTCAGGATTTGTGCAAAGGAAATCTCTTTCCTACCATCAATTTAAAAAGGTCCTTACCTCCTGGACGAGAGTGTAAAATAGGTATGTTAATTTAACTTTACACTCCACAAAACACTTGCGTATTAATACATCATGCAGAATATTACTAAAATGTCTAGATTTTTTTATGAACCACTTTAACATTCAATTGATTTTTTTAGCACTTGAACAGTATGTGTGTATCTAAATATAAAATATCCAATTTATTTTTTTTTTTGTTGCCATTTTTGTGTTACCAAACCGTTCCTCCGATCGCCATGAAAAAGTGGAAAATTGCTCTGTATAGATCTGGAAAGGTTTCTATTCTACTTACGTTCTTGAATCACTGCGGGATCCATCCCTTGGCATCCAAAGTTTTAATGAAGTACAAAGTTTCAATGCAAAGAAATGCTGCACTCCTGGAAATGCTCCAAACGTTTCGTTCCTCCAAATGCTTCTCTCCTCAAATCCTCTTTTTCCCCCAGCCCCCAGGAAGGTGCTGTTGGACCAGTACGTTAAAGCCTGACTGGTGTCTAACGATGTGGTGACGTACCGTCCTTGGAGAGAAACTCCATTGTATCATGCATAACTCTTAGGTACAGTCCTTATTTGGAAGTCCTTGAAGGATCTCAGGCTAAAGAGTGAGACATAACTGAAGGAGCCCGGAGAATTTATCATAATTCTCTCCTAAAAATGCTTCTGTCTCTCAACCGTTTTCTCTACAAAATGCTTCCTTCTTCCAAATGAATTGCTTTTCTCCTTCTTCACGGTTATGGTTGACCGAACAAGGCACTCTTTCCCAAAACGGAAAACCCCTTCCTTCCATAATCTGCACCGTACCCAAAGTGGAGATGTACCTAGACAGTCATGGTTGGGGGATCCAATCCTTCGAAATCTCCCAAACTACCCTAAAAATCTTACAATCCCACTACCATTGTTTAAAAACCCTTTTCTTCTCCCTGAGCCCCCAGGAAGGTGCTACTGGACCAGTTCGTTGACCCGAGCCTGGCGGAGGACGAGTTTCTGGAACCCCAGTTCGACTATGTAGGCGGTGGATAGGATCATTATCTCCTTCTTTAGGGTTCTAGCTGACTGACCAAGCCACAACATCCCATTAATACAATTTTCATCCTTCCTTCAGCCAAACCATATCCTAATGTAGACACACCTAGACCGTCATTACGGGGCTTCCAATCTTAAACGATATACCTTTAAAACCTATCCTCCCAAATGTAAAAAAATGCCTGGAGAACCCAATATTTTTCTTCCACAGCCCCCAGGAAGGTACTCCTGGACCTTCAGAGTACGAGTTGCCCCAGAGTACGAGTTGCCCCAGAGTACAAGTTGCCCCAGAGTACGAGTTGCCCTAGTTCAACTATTTAGACACCCAGTAAACTATTGTAGGCAGTGGATAGGACTCTTCCTTAAAATCATAATGCCCTTCTTCAGAGATTTGGCTGACTGATCTAGCCACACTTTTCCATAACGGCAAACCCTCCCTTCAGCTGTACCTATCCAAAAGGGAGACAGATACACCTAGACCATTATTGCTGAGGGTTCCAATAATTCAAAATCTAAAAATTTAATCACCCAGACTTAGAGACAATTATTTAGAGAACCACCCTTGCTCCTGCTTAGCCTCCGGGAAGTTGCTGCTGAACTAGTAAGCGGACTCGAGTATGTCCTGGGAGTTCATCAGGTTGCAGGTTGAGTCCTCCTGAAGAAGCCCGGAGGATTTCGGGAACTTCTCTCTCCTTCAAATGTCATCACTTTAAGTCCATCCCCCCCTTAGCTGCACAATACCCGAAAGGGAGCTCCACCTAGAACGTCAATGCTGGAGGTTCCAATCCTTTTCCAACTTCAAAAGCTTACCTCACAAATAAAAAACCCCTAAAGAACCCAATATTTCTCTCCCACAGCCCCCAGGAAGGTCCTCCTGGACCAGTTCGTGGACCCCAGCCTGGCGGAGGACGAGGTGCTCGACCCTCAGTACGACTACGTGGACCCCGCCGCGGAGAGCGAGTCGTACAGCGAGTGGCCCAACCTGGCGGGCCGGCGGGAGAACTACACCACGGCGCTGCCCTTCACCCCCGCCAGTCCGCACGCGCATCGGGAGAAGAGCTATGGTGAGATTGTTGGGTGGTGGTAAACCCCTGTTTGTACTTTGTAATTTGATTTCTTGTATTTCTATTTGATTTTGCAATTTGTATGTATTATGTTTTCTCAGGAATTTGTCTTGTGAAGAAGTAGAACAAGAGTAAAATTATTTAGTCAAATGATTTCTTTTTTATGAGCGATTCCTGCAATTTTTTTTTAATCATAAGTCAGATTTAAAAAAGTGCCTTTATCAGATAGGATATATTTTGATTCTCTACCAAAGGAAAATAGATAGGCCTATTTAAGTAAAATATACATAGATGCAAGTGAAAAAAGCCCCGGTGAATTTTTTTGTCGATAGTGTCAGGAAATTATATATTATCTTAGTAAAACTTCTTATGAGCAAATTATATAGTTAGAAGAGAAAATATTTTATATTGTAAAGTTTTTCTTGTGCAAAGGTTGCCATTATTTCCGAATTCTTCATTCTTATCATATGTTTGAGTCAAGTAAGGGAGTTATTTCCGATAAACTTCAGTTTGGACGCTGGAAATATGAAAGGAATTTATTTACAGATTTTTTATTGTGTATGAATAGCTCTTGTAAAAATAATACAGTTGAAAAAGAAAATATATGATAAAGCCAAATGCAAAGAATAGCAGGAATAGTTGAAGAAAAAAAGATATAGACTTGCAAATTTATTTTGTTTAAATGGCTTTTAGATGTATGTGATTAACAATTCTAGAATATATTAGAAAATGATCTTTAACACTAGCATGGCAACCTATTGAAGTTCCAACAAATTTTTCCAATAAGAAAATCTTTGGCAAAATTAAATAACAGAGCATAACAGTACGTTTTGTATTCATAATTGCAAATGATAATCACTTCTTTGATGATTAAGAAAGCATAATTTAAAAACAGACTTTCGTAGAAAAATTTCGCAGCATATATTTCAATAAATAAATAACAGTAGATTCTCTAGAATCACAAATAAATTTTGAAGACTCTATAAAAATATCCAGCTAAAACTGCTTTTGTTTGTGACTAAAGCTTCAATGTAACAATCCCCTCTGATAAAAAAATTAATAAATAAACAAAATAAAAAAAATTATAAATAATAAAAAAATATAAATAAAAAATAAAAAATTAAAATAAAAAAATAAAAATAAAAATAACAAAAGTTAAAAAGTGATGAAATTCAATTTGAAAAAAATGTTTACTGCGCAGAGGGCAGGGAGCGGCTCCTGTACCTGCTGCTGGCGGCGGCGGTGCTGCTGGCCTGTGTCCTGGGGGCGGCGACGGTCTGGCTGCTGTACCAGCGGCGCCAGCTGCAGGCCGCCCCCGCCGCCAAGGTGTACGCCGCCGAGGTCTGCCCCGTGGACACCGGCATCGACCTCATCAACATCACGCCCACCTCCGTCACCATCGTGCCCGCCCCCCACCACGTCTACCCGCCCGAGGAGGTTGGTTATACTATGGCTCAGCATGGTTCGACATTTTTTTTACTGTACGAGTTTCATATTTGATTTATTGTTGTTCGTTACTGTAAAAGACTATTTAGTTGTGTACCAGCATCTGATCTGAAAAAAAGTATCGAATGATCTGCCAAAAGCACGTAATCTAACGCAGCCTGAACTAGTCTAATCCAACCTAACATAAACCAAACCTAACCTTAACCTTAGGTTAGGGTAGGTAAGGTATTTGACCTTGAATTCAGTTATTTTTGTTCTCGACGTTTCTTCTTCATTACAACGGTTGGATCTTTTCCGTTATACGTATACCACTATTCCAAATATACCCTTCAAGCTTGGTTTTTGACCGAGCACCATAAACTAGGTCAAATAATTGTTATTAATCGTTTTTAAGTGGAAATTCCTTGTAAGAATATTTTACCTGCGGTATCTTATCTACCGTTATCTTTTTCTAGACGCGATAAGCCAGCGTCTGGCCGTCTAGCAGTCCCACTTGCAGTTGGTTAGGTCAGGTAAGGTTAGGTTATGTTAGGTTAGTTTGGTACCAAACCTAACCTATCTTAACCTAACTTACCAAAATAAAGCTTGAAAATTAAACCTGAAACAGTGGTATACGTATAACGGAAAATATCCCAACGGTTGTTTAAATAGTTTATCGAATAAGTCAACCAAACACGATAGGTTGGTATCGTAGCTCATGGTAAAACTTGCAATATCGTTCAGATACTGCAGCATATGTGGAGTAGGAATACAAATAAACGAAAGCGAAAATTAATATCGTCCATTTTAAATTACATCGAAAAGTTCAGTTATTGAATCTGAACACCTGTAAACAGTAAACATAACCGGTAAATATAACATGTAAAGTCTGAATATCAAACATGAAACTCGAAATTTTTTATCTTCCTACATTGTAGAAAATAAAAACAGAGACACTATCTATTATCGTGCCTAGTAGGTGTTGGTAAGTGTCTCAGATTGTTTCTAGTTACCAGTGCTCCCCATTTCGTTTCATTTTCTGGTTTTCATGCAGTTAGGTACAACAATCCGTCACAAAGCGACTTCTGCATGTTTTTTATCAACATTTACATATATTGTCTCTACAGTGTATAGCGAATATATGTAAATACATAGCATACTAAATATGTTGCACCCGAACTTCGCAAGAGTTAGAGAACATTATCTATAGTCACTGGTATTCAGCTTTTTTATCTACAGAAGATAAATCACCTGTTATTATTTCTGTTATGGTCTATATTGCTGCTGTTAATTATATATGTAAACTAGAATAAAGATAATAAAATTAAGATTTTTCCTAATAAATCAATGGAACTGTCTTAGCTTTAATGTTAAGGAACAGCACGAATTAAGGTTGTGTTTTTGGCGAATACACATATATCGGCTGCTGATATCAAGGTTAATTATTTTTGTTAAGAAATAAATCATCACTATTCAAATTGCCACAAAGCTACTAAACTGTTTTAATAAAATCTTAAATGGTATTAATTGGAGATTGGAAAAACTAATTCCTAATAAAATAGTTTATTTTGCAAACTTTTCAGTGTTCAGGGGGTATTTTGTAAATAGGTAATTAATGTGTCAAAGTAAGGAAACATTTATAAAAATAAAAGCAACCAAAAATTTTTCATTTACCTTAACAATTTTTTTGACTTGGTTGTTTTAAATTGAATCAAGCATGACTAAGCAGACCTAACCATGAAGCACCTAAGCATGAACCTAAGTAGATATTAATGAATGCAAATGTCGTAGGCGTAATCCAAGATTGAAGGATGGTCGTAAGAGCTAATTGCAGTTTCAGTTTTGTCTTTACCTGTTCTTGTCCTATTAACTTTTTAGATAAAATTTTAAACAAATCCAGGCAAAGTAAAAAAATCCGCTAAAATGTGTTTAGCCAAAAGAAAAAGAAACATTATTTTACAAAAAAATATAAAATAAATGTATGTATTTGTAAAATTCATTCGTAAAACCAGAAATAAGGTTATCGAGGCATTAGCAATAGATTTCGAACTAGGTCAGCTTGCTTGTGGTCTAGTCAGTAATGTAATTTTGGTTTTGGTGATGGTTTTGTAATGAACATTGGAAAGTGCCACACGAATGTTCCTCTTTGTCAACCCCATGTTTTCTGAAATTCAGAAAGTTCTGGTTGCACTAGTTACGAAAAAGGGACGTTATTATGAATTTAGAAAGCGTGAAAATATAAATAATTTAAATACCAAACCATAAAAAATAAAACGAAAGTATTTGAAACAATAACTATATAAAAGGTTGATAATATCCTTCTTCGTCCCTCACTTTGATGATGTCAGCTAATATTTTAACAACCGATAAAAACATAAAATTTCTAAACCAAAGTAAAATTATCCTAATCTGTACAATGCGTTATAATTATTTCAAAGTTTAATATCTTAAACCCCTCCTAAATATTAACTTCCAACTTTCGACATCAAACATGCATTATCCTTGTTACTACAGTATAATCTGGTAATAAGTACCGAATTTACAGAGAAAGTTGTGTTCTCCGGGCAGATAACAAGTTTGATGCGAGCGTGATGTAATCTGCGGTCTAAACGTTCTACTCTGCTGTAAACTTCTTGCCACAATCCGGGGTTTAGTTATCCCGGCCTCATCTCACCCTTCGCTGGTTATTTATAGCTGTGGGAACGATTTGATATTGGCGAATTGCGATTATTTACTGACTTTAAAAGTACTTTTTTCTGTACAGAGAAAAGTTCATATTTAATATAATTGATAGGTTACTCTTAGATGATTATAGTTCAGGGAGCATTATAATTGCAGTTAAAACGAACTCTTGCAAAGTAAAAACTAATATATTTAGGAGTGATCAATTATAAGAGGATGTAAATAAGAAATACAAATACCTACATAATTATATACATAACATTTTACTTATTTTGCATCTCTAGTACATAGGTAAACAATGATTACAGTAATTATAAAGTGTTATTTATTGATAAGTCAATTTACTCTTCATAATGCACAGCTTCATATTCTCCTTCGTGTCTCCATGGCTCATTGGGAACTTTGATCTCCGGTTAAGCTTAGACACCCAGTCAGGTCAAAGCCACGGACAGTCCTAAACGTCTGCTAGTCTAAGGAGTGAACTGACCTGGGTCAGGTGGCAGCGAAGCCTGGGAGGTCTCAGACTCGAGTGTGGTTGTCCCCAGGAGAGCCTGGAGGATGGGTTCGAAAATTTTCTCTCTTCCTTCAATAGCGAGGAGGTGGACTGACCATGTCATACCTTTCCGATTTTGCAAATACCTTCCCTCCGTAACTTCCACAATATCGTTAGGGAGACTATCTGGATGAGCAAAGATGCCAAGGGATACAAGTGCAAAATTTTATATTTTGAGTTAAGCACACAGAAATGTAGTTTAAGGAGCAGTAAAATCTAGTGGTCAAGGGGTACAATCGAATCTCTGGAAGGTGCTAATATCAAGTGTAGGATATACAGGGTGTTGATAAAAAAAACCTTCAGGACTTCGGGATATTGATACTCCGCACCCAAATAGGTCCTAATAGTCAGCATATAAGTACTAAGGTTGAAGTTGATATCTTTTGTGGTTCCAAAGTTATACAAAATCATGTTAAAAACACATACAGAGCGACAGACGGATAACCGAGCATTTAAGGACCCATGTTTACAGGAACTTTATTCTTAGTTTTGATGTAAGTAAGCATATCCCGAAGTCCTGAAGGGTTTTTTATCAACACCCTGTAATTACTACATCAAGCATCAGCTGCTTTCCTTTGGAAGCCAATAGATACAAGAGCCACTTGTACCCCACCTGTGCCCCTTACCTACCAAGTGTAAGGGTAAAATTGATGTTTATAAATAAAAAAAATGTATATACAAATAATTTTGTTGAGAGAAAGATAAATAAACTTTAATTTAGTTTTTTTTTGTAATAGTAGGTCGTATTGACAGTATTTGTAGAATTTTCTGTCAATAATTTTGAATTATGGGTTAAAGCAGAACTTTTATTTCTGTTTCCTCAAAAGTCACAAAATGTAACTTGTACCCCTTGGCTTCTAGGCTCCCAGATCCTGTAAAAAATGGGACATTTATTCCTCCAAACTCTAAAATCCTCCACACCACGTTCCAGATCCTGACGTACTCCTGCGAGGAAGAGGCGGAGGCGATGGCAGCGGTGGGGGTGAGTCGCAGCACGCAGAGCCACTACTACTACGGATGACCGCCGGTCGCCACGGGGGCGGAGCCCCGCGCCACCACCTCCGCCCCCCGGACCGCCACCCCCGAGTCCCGCACCTACTGCTTCTAACACCCACCCGCGGAGGCCGGGTCGGCCTGGACTACGTGATAGTGACGTCACTGACTGACAGACTGGTCTCAGGGTGAAACTGACGTGGAGAAGTACAGACTTTGATATGTACAGTAAATTCGTGATAAGACTGTTTTAAATTTTCTACATAAATATATTCAACTTTGGTTGTAAAATGTCAATCTCTCGTGGTTGCGAGGCGAAACGTTGATCAAATCAACGGACTGTTGCTAATAATGGTGATATGTTTTACTAGTTGTTAAAATCGGTGACATGATTCTAGTATATGTACATGATATTTTCATAGTAAATTGGGTAAAATTTATACGAGTTTTATTAACCCTTTACTTTAGTGGTTGTCATGTAAATATAATTGGTATGTGTATAATTACAGATTCATATCATCAGTTGAACTTTGGTGATTACGCCTATCACCAAAGATTTTTTTTTTAAATACTTTTTTATTGAAAACTTGTTTTTGTGTGATATTTCTTAGAAATCAATTTAAAGGATTAAATAAAAGTTACTATAATTTATTTAATTAGAGTTTTTAGTGAAGCCTCCTGCACCAAATGCTGAAATAAGTACCTGCTGTATTATCACATAACTACATAACTCCAAAGAGGTCTAGTATTTACTGGGGCTGAAACTGAATTTCTGTTGAGAAAGGCTAATCGTGGTTATGTTTTGCTGTAGTGGAATTAAAATGTACGTGAGATTCACAAAAAGAAAATAAATAGTACATAAGATAAGTATGTGCATTGTTACATGCTTTGTTTATTGTTCGTATCTAATGGGTTGTAATTTTAATTTAAAATCATTTATTGAAATAGATCTGAATCATCCTTGGGAACATACAGACTGATTTTTCTCTGCTTGGATCTTGCCCAATAAATGTTATTTTAGGGGAAAGGGCTTCATTTTACACACTCACTGATCAAAATATAAATATAAATATATCATAAAAATTATTGATTATTATAAAAAATGGAACGTCATATTATCTCGCAAAACGTATAGAAGTTTGCATAAAGCAGTTGGAAGGTTAATGGCATATAATTTATTTAAATTAGTTTTTATTTGATATTTAACACATTCAGTGTTGCAAAAAAACTCAATACGTATCTCATGTGATAAGGAAATATTTTGTTGTTTCACCTACCATTGTGTCTCTCTTTATCAGGTTCAAACAAATTTGTTATCGATCTATAAATAGCCAAAACCTGTAATGTTTGAGTTCCATATTTGCGATTGTAATATTGAACACACCCTCGTGGTTAAAACACACAGATAAAAGTGGCAAGTGACACAAATGAACTGCCCAACTTATTCTGAGAACTAACTTCAAACAATTTAAAGTATCAACCTAAATGCGTTACAAAATTGAATCATTTTAGGAGCTACCACAGCTCAGTTCAGTTGGAGTTCGTTTGACTTTTAGCATCTGGGCCACTCTGGTATGTCCCAGCAGTCAATTTATTAAAAAAATAAAATTTTTTATTTTCTTATCCTTAGCGAGCCACTAGCTTTATTTTGTAACATCCACATGCAAACATAAATTATATTTTCATAGAATACATATGTCATCGATCAAAGAAAAATTTATTCATGGTATTTTGCCTCCTGAATTGATTTAATCAACTGAAAATAAGGTTACATACCTCGTGAACTGTCAACAATTCAATGTAGAAATATTCAATATCCTACTTAAGTTTAAACAACTTAGTGTCATTTTCAAGGTTTTTTTGTACAAGAATTAATTTCTCATTTGTCGTCAAAATATTATTTGTCGTTTTTATTGAATTCTTAAAACATTTAAAAAATACACATAATTTTAACACAATACTGGCCGGCATGAGGACAAGACAGTCTGGAGGATAAGACAGTCTGGTTCTTGTCCTCATGCCGGCCGGTATTGTATTAAGATTATGTGTCTTTTTTTAAGTGTTCGTGTTTTAATATTTTGACGACAAATGAGAAATTAATTATTGTACAAAAAACCTTGAAAATGGCACTAAGTTGTTGAAACTTAATTAGTATATTGAATATTTCTACATTGAATTGATGACAGTACACAAGGTATGTAACCTTATGTTCAGTGTTTAAAGAAAAATTGCCTTCACACCATATTCATGTATTTTAAGGAAACATATTTTGGACATGGTTCAAACTGCTGTGAAGGACAGTAATCTTTTTTATCGCCCCGATACGCCCGACGTTATTGGTTTTGACAAGTAATCAAATGCCAATTGTTCAGTGGCCCGATCGAAGCATTGTTATGCCCTCCCGCTCTCCATTGCAATGTTAAACAATTAAGGCAATTAAATGAATCGTTTTGTCGGGGATATTGAGCCACGCGCAGCCTGATAATTAAGTGGGGAGGATCTAGCCAATTAGACTTTCGGCATGTCTGTAATTTTCAATAAAAATTTATTTTTGGACGTATTAAGTTGTTTTTTTTTGTTAGCATTAAAGTAGTTTCAATTGTGTATAGACAAACTACACATTAAGGCTCTAATCTGTGATTGTTTTTTTTTTCACGGTTATGGAGTTACAGTTACAAAAAATAAAGTAATCCAGGTACTCGTATCTATAAGAGTTTCTATCAATTACTAATGAAATATGAAAGCTTCGTTGGTACTGTTTAAAAAATGCCGAAAGTGTGCTATTATAAGACCTAATTTTGTATTTATTCCACATATTTATCTTAATAACTTAAACTTGCCCATTTGTTAGAGTACGAAAACCAATGTTATTTAAATGGTTTGAAACATAAGTTAAAAGTTTTTATTTAGATACCAGATACCGAAAATTCGCGAAACTTATTTTGAAACTAGCAGTGATGACAAATTAAATGTCTGTGAAAATCTTAATTAAAACATAAACTCCCCATCACCAACAGTCAATTTCACCGAAGAATGCTAAAATTATCTAAAACGAATTTGTTTTAAAGTACAAACCATGGTTGGTTGTTAAAAAGAGCTTATAATTTTTATGTTTTAGACTGATGTATAAGTTTATGAAAGGTTAAATTACTTACACTGTATCTAACTTTTTACTGGCCCGATTGACCTGATATTGTTCGGTGGACATGCGACATCCTCACGGCATGGCTTGCATTTAAGGCTTCTTTCACAACATTATTTCTGGGAACAGATATTTTTAATTCGTTATCATGGCAACTATTGTTACTTTATCAGTAAACGATTAAAATCATGCGAAGAACGGGTACAAAACCAATTATTTCTCATTTTCACCGTTATTCAGTGAGTCTCTCAATCAATGTAAAACGCCATTATATTTCAAATGAAATCAACAATTCTTTTGAACTGTTGAATATGAAATGGTAGTGGCATTTGAACAAGCAACTATCGCTAACCTTGTTTAATTTTTTGAAATTCGTACTTTCTTGATAACTTAAAATATTCCTTTGAATTAGAATACATTCTGTATAACATAGGTTGCATTAAATCATTAGCAACATTAAGTATTTGTTTAATTCAAAGTGAACAGGTAGTATACACATTTTTTAGGAATTATCCTTCAGTGTTAAGCACTTACAAACATATACTACAAAAAATAAATATCTTGTAAACATAGAGTCAATGTATTTTGTGAAATCACAGTGTTATGTGACCAAATATTGAGTATTTGAAACCGAAAATACATCGCCACATAGTCATTTTCCTTTTAATTTCTTAACAACATTAATTAATTCATTTTTATAATTGAGCTCGAATTGTGTTTAGAGACGAATGAAGATGGACAATCATGAGATTATTCGTAGTTAACCCACTAGGACCTATGATCATGCCTATATTAAGGTTTGAATCGTGCTTAAATTTGGCTATTTTAGAGGTTATTAACTCTTTTAAGTTATATCTTTAGTTCATTGTTTCGTAACAAACCCTTTTCCTGTGAAAAGTACAAATTTATTGAGGTAAAATATCTACAAATTTAAGCCCTATCAATCGCCAATAAATTGTCACTGAACTCAGAACTGAATCTACTTCTTGATATTTTTCACCCAAATCGGTATTAGCTTTTTTCAACTACTGCTTGGAATGGTTGATTTCATTTAAAGTTAAATTAAAATGTACATTTATATAAAATATTATACTAAGTTAAGTTTACTTGCGGAACATTAAAGAAATCAGAGCAAGTAAATAGAAAATATATTTTTAATTTCAAGAGCTTCTTTCAGATTCAATAGCTGAGAAAAGGATTTTTAAAAGAGTATTAAAGGACGCATAGGTCAAAGAATACGCTTTCTGGCATACTTAAGATTGGTCAAAGACACAGCTCACAGTAAACGGCCAAAAAGGTCTTTGAACCTTTGAGTTCACATATGTTGTAAAAGTCGTATTTTTATAATACCATCGCAAGGCCTTCCTTTGCTGTATTTTGCAACTTCTGGTCTTAGACATAAGAGTTTTAAATGTTTTTCTTATTTCAAAGAAAGCTTTTTAGTTCCTAACGTAAAACAAAAAAGCATTCATTATTAAATAACTACACTGAAAAGTTAGTTCTATATATGTTATATGGAGTATTTTATGTACTGCCATATTGCAAACATCAAACTACAGCATTTAAGCTTACTCACCCACTCATTCAATAAGTAAGTATAGCTGGCGCCAATTCTTGGGGCCCACGCCGTCCATGACTCATGTTGATTTTAGCATTGGTCTTATGGACGGCGTGGCCCCCAAAAATTTGCGCCAGTTATACTTAGTATTGCTTACTTAGTAGCCTATTTATTTAAGAAATACTCAAATAAATTCTACTTAAATAATACTTAAATAAAAAATAAAACAAAAAAAATACTAAAATAGGAATACTTAAATTCTATGGTTTTTCAACCATAGATTTTGGTTGGAACTGCGTATGAATTTTGGTTCTTTAAAGCTGTTAGACAGCGAAAGTTTACTGGTCAAATAGTCAAATGTCCGTTTATGTAGAAATTTAGCATCCTTTAGGCACTACAGTGGTGGTTATAAGTACATAATCCCTCAGTAGCAAACTCAAATTATGCACCTGGAAGGAAATGTCGTTGGGATGTGTAGGCCATAATATATTTCTATGTGTTATCTTTAAGTTATATTGATCTTTAAAGTATAATTGATATTGGTTTTCCTACTACCCAATAACAATGTGTTCGTCTTTACAGGTAATGTGTTTATAACTAGCTGTACTATGTTCTCCACCTTTTGGTGTTTGCAGCCTAACAACTCATTGTCATTTTCACAAAACATAATCAGAGTCAGTAAAATTATTACATACTACCTTAGTACTACCTTAAGATGCTCAATTTACTTGGTTACCTTGGGATGAACAGTTTTTATTTTTCACTACAGAGGTGTTCATTAAAAAACAACATGGCTTTCGTATCAAATAACTATTGACATTAAAAATTGTTATTCAGTCTTCTTTTTTTGAAATACGTTTTAATAAAGATTTCAAACTGTATTTACGACGACAAATGTATACGATCACAAGGGAAAATCAAAAAGTTTACAGCCAGACACCATGTGTCTCGTGGACAAAAGTTCGACAGATGCCGTACAATGTTCATATTCAATTTACAAGCCAACTACTGGGAGCATGTGTTTCCTCCAATACTTTGTCTGCCTTTGGTAAGCCATATGAGTGGTTGTTCCAACATCGAAGTTGGCGATGATTTTAAAACACTGCATTCTGTTTTCTATTTAAAAACTGATGAATTAAAATACAAATGTACTAAAGCTATATACGTGATAACGTTATCTGAATGATTCAAACAAAAATATCTTGAAAAAAGTAAAACCCGCCTTATAATAGAAAAGGCTATTTGTTATTAGTCCAAAAAACGTTACTTGGTTATTATTGGCCAGTTGATAATTGATAATGGTCGATCGTTATACACTGAATTACATCCGGAAAGGTTGTGATGAATTAGAACGAACAAAAGGATTGACTAATAATCTAATATATTTTAAGATATCCATGGGAGAAGGTACCTTAATTAAATAAAGAGCTCTTTATTCTGCCAAAACTGCAGAACCATTATATCTGATATTTGACAAAAATTGTTAATACTACAGATAATACACTTAAGGCATGTTCCTGTTCTTAAGCTCTAAGCTCTGTACCTTGGGCTTTAAGAGTTTCAAACATAGTGTCGTAAAAAAACTGAAATTAAATTATCACTAAACGAAATTATAAACAGCTATGGGATCGACCCTTATTAACTTTACTGGGAGCAAGAACAGCTGTTTAAAACAATTTCATCTCAGGAGCACAAAGTTTTGATCTATTTGGCCCTCCATAGCACCACCAAGAAGATTCGTGAAGAATGAGTGCACCAAATTAAAAACCCTAAAATAACAAATCAGTGAAAAAGCTGTTATTTAAATATTTTTAGCGAAAAAAGTAAGTAGTTTCTTTCAAACATTGGGTTTTGCATGCATATAGTTTGAAATGATTAATCAAATGCCCATCAATTTTTACAATGCAATCAGCAGTTAACAATGCATACTAATGACGTAGTTAATATATAAGCTTGATTGACATGCCTGACTTGTGACAATGAAGTTTATGATCATCAGAGTCCGATTACCTATATTGATATCACCATGATATGATCAAATTACGTTACAATGTATATAGCAAGTCAATTTAGAATAAGTTAAATTAATTAAATACAATTTTACAATAGCTGTTAGTTTTTAAATATAAATTACAATGACTCTTGATTATATTTTTTAATTATAAAACACAAAAACAAAATAAGTTTGCCTTACGTAATCTATTACATGTGTTGTGTATATTGCATCCTAATTGAATGCTTTACAATTGTGTATAGCGTCATCAAAACGTTACTGAACAATTTAAATTCTGAACACAAAAACCATGAAATACGAAAATCTTAAAAAAATGTGTCGATAAATTAGTATAACTCGTATTTTAACTTTTTATCAGCTGGTACCTAAACTGCGGGACTTTTCCATAGAAAATTTGCACTTTTAACAATTGAAAATTTTAACTCGGTAAACGTAAGAAATGTTGCATAGAGAGGTCTATACTAGAGTCCATAGATCGTTTTAATTGTACTTATTTGCCTCGTTTTATATGTTCTATCATTATTGGGGAAAATTGTCAAATACTCATACACTAACAGGAACATAAAAAAATCGTACATGGGATAGACTATTCATGGTTGAAGATCGAGGTGAGGAGAATAACAAACCAGGGCAGAAAAATTACAAAAATTCCGTATAATCTGAAAAATATATATATGTCAAGGTTGTTTTGAAATGGTTGAAAATATTTTTAATTTTATACTGCATCAGATCATATTTTACTTGTAACTGTTACGACGAAAATAATAAATATCAGAGGCACGATTTTAAAAGTTATTACACAAAATCTTTAGAAAAAAGGGTTACGTTGAAGTATTGGCATAAAACGTAGATTTGTACCGTGGGCGGGTAACACCCCCACGTTTTAGGATAAGAGGTCAGCGGGTTTTCCCTTACCATTTCAGCCACTCCACCACAAAATGTCAAAGTATACAATTTTACTGCATTTATGTACGATAAAATATTAATTATCCCAAGTAGCATTTGTGTTGGCTAAAATAGTTTTAAAATAAGTTTTATCTAAATTTTAAATGTTGAAAAAATGTTTTTAAAATGATTTCTTTTCAAACAAATTTCCTAACTGACCAATTTTAATACCATTCAAAATGAGTTTTAAAATTATGTTAAAATAATTTTAAAGTGTTAAAAATTGTTTTAAAATCAATCTTAAAAGATCAATTTATATAATTTTTAATAACTTTAAAACTAGTTATAAATACTTTTAAAAAATGTTCAAATTATTAAAAACTTATTTTATATTGTTTTACACCAAATTTTAAGTAATGTTATAATCATTTTGTAAATTGTTAAAAATTGTTTTAAAACTATTTATTTTCAAAGAATTTTCCTATCTGACCTATTTTATAATCATTTAAAATAATGTGTAAACTTATGTTAAAACTAGTTTAAAGTATTATAAAAATAATCCTGAAATAAATTTTATAAATCATTAATATATATATATTTTAATGAGTTGTTTACTTTATAAATAGTTTTAACAAATTTTAAATTAATTAAAAATTATTTATAAATTTGTTTATGGCTTAGTAGTAAAATTATAAAAAAAGTTAATTGTTAATAAAAGTTACAAAAATATTTCTTTTCAAAACATTTGCTGACTGACCAATTTTATAACCGTTAAAAATGATATCTGAACTCGTGTTAAAACAATTTTATAATGTTAAAAAATATTTTAACAATTTTATCTACGACCATTGCAATAAACACCAATTACCAGAATACAATCGTTGCATAAACTACTATTAATGGTTTGTATAGAAATTGTATAGAGCACATTTTTTAACACTTACAACTGACAGATAATAAAGTGATAGTGACAATGTATTAAAACAGGTTAATTAAGTAATAAAACTTGATTAAAAGCAAAAATCTGTATTCACAAAGTAATAATATGTACAAAGGTTCAAGAGTTAGTTGTTGATCAGATTCTCAGTGTTGATGTTCTCTTCATGATTCTCGTCATGGACATCTTCCTGATGCTCCAAGCTGGAAACAGAGAATTGTTGGTTTTAACACAATTGTGAAGTTACCAAAAACTGCACAGAACGATATTGGTAAAATTAACTGTTTTCTTGGTATTAGTATAAAGTTGGCAAAAATGTAATTATTACCTTCTAATACATTGATTATTCCGAGGATATTAGGATATTAAAATTTAATTGAATCTAAGTGAAATAGTTATGGCTTAAAGTTTTACTGCCTGCCTTTAAGTTTAGTTTAATTGTACAGAACATAAATCTGTAAAGGGTATAAAAACGTGTTATTACCAAGCTCAGCTCGGCTCGGTCCAATACTCTATATTGATAAAGAAACACAAGAATATTTGCAGTGTGTTTATTGCATTAAACACATCTTTGAGTTTAAATATATATACTTACTAGATTTCTTTATAGTAAAGTAGATGTATTGTAATGAACGCTGAGATACAAAAAACTTTAAAAAAAAACAATTCATTGAAATTTCTTACGTTTACAATGGTTTCATGCGTAGTTATTTATAATGAGAACCTTAGTTGATATATACCGTACTTGTAGTGTACCCTTGGAATAATTTAACATTATGCCTTAATGGACCCGTAGTTTCAAAATTTGCAGGGAAACCAAAATTTGCCATAGGCAGAGAAACAGATCGATATATTTACATCCGTTTTTTTTTAATATTACAAAATTAGTTTTTTTAATGAAACTAACTTTGTTTTTATAAAACAATACCGAATGTAAATATTCCAAAAAAAAACTCAAATCTTTAATAATTAACTTTTTTAGTTTTATTATAAGTATTTACGTTTAAACTTTTGTGAATTTCAACCCATAATTTGTAGCTCTTTATTTATGAGCTGCTCTTATAAAACTCGTTTGGCTTTGTCAACGAACTTTCAACATGTCAAATTAAAAAAATTACAACTTTATTAATAATTACCATTACCTTACTCGCTATTTCATTTTGAGCTGAGTTTGAGCAAGCCAGCGACTTATGCTGTTATCCACCTTTCTTTTGACTGAGGAGGGGAACCTTTTCAATACGACATCTGAAACATCAAGTTGATTGAAAATACTAAGTGTCCTAAGGCAAACCTTTTAAATTTTTTACAAATATTAAACCCAGACCACCCCTAAGCATTGATGGATAGTCAATACTACTTTTGAACAGGGAGGTAATTGTTGGCTGCCATCATGGATCCGCCATTTTGTATCCAAATTTTTCGATTTAAGGGTATTGTTATAACCCATCATATTGAAATAAAGTTTAATGCTCAATGCCTCAATTGTTCATTTATATCATTATAATACATGTTAATCAAAAAATAATGCCAAAATTTTCAAAAGTTGTTAACAGCGAACAGCGAAACCCTTTATGTTTAACTTGTAATTCTTTCACTGAGTTCTAACAGGTGAACATAAGTTTTGATATGGAGGGGGCATGACCTTACTATGCACAGACTTATGTAGCATTTTTTATTGATGATTTTTTTTACTATGGTAAGCCTATTCATAATATCAAAATGTTTTTGAAACAAGTTTACAAAAAGTTCTTACATCAGGACAACATATAGATTTCAAAAGAATTAAAAAAACTGAGGGCATGAATGCAGTCATTTAGTTATTGTGATTTATCTAAAACTACAAAAATGAAAATTACAAAAATTGGAAAATGATTAGGCCTACAGTATTAACATTAAAACACTATTTTGAATGTGTCAAGCTACTAACACACGTTTACTTAATAACAATACTATGTAACATGATTATTATAGAAAATTGTAGTTGTTTTATTTATATGTAAAAACAAGACAATGACAACAACCATAAGTATGTTTGCTATCTATGAGTTCAACCCTTCCGAACACATGTACCAATGATAAAGATTTCCTTTATTCCTGCGTAATACTGATACAACTGTAATGATAAAATATATAGATTTATATTGGAAGAAACCAATTTTGATGTTGAACATAATTAATTAACTATACAAAGGGTTTTTTTAGATTAAAGATTATATCTATAAATAAAAGAACTACGAGTAAATAAGTGTCAATTACTTACAAAATTCATACTAACATTTTAAAAATAATTCTAACTTCTTGCCGAATAACATTGGACAGAAATTAACTGTGAAGAATGCCAACTTCTTATTCCCTGCTCGTTATTGTACCCGCCATGTAAACAGAGGAAAAATGTCTTCCCTGATCACGGCCCTCGGTACTGTCGTGACAAGTCTGGAGGGGTCGGTGGAGAGCCCAACTGACATAACAGCTGCAGCCTGAAAGTTAAAAAATAAACCGTGTTAGTGGGGTGAATAAGCTGAAAAACAACTTCAAATCTGGCTACCACTTTGCCCCTTTGGATTTAGATAGTACATGGGTAGACAAGTCTAAAAATCCCGAGACAAATTTTTCTGGCCCTGTAGCGGCGTTGATGACGTAATCAATACGGCCGCCAAAGTTTTCTGACACGCTTATACTTTTCTCTATATAACTCGAATATGTATTTTTACCGACCTATATTATGAGTGATTATTACGCAGGAGAAAATGATCTTTCGAATGGTGTGTTACATGTAATTGTTTAGATTCATAATACTAACAATATTTGTAATTTTATTGAAAGTTTTGTTTTTATTTTGAGTTTTTTTAACATTTTGATTAATAACATGGAATCCTTTGCGTGTAGCAGAAAAAGTGTAATATATTTTTTTATTTGGTGAACAATTTCCTTTAAAACGGTATGTTTGATTTCTATTTAATCCAAAACCGTGGCTAAACATTTGCCAAAACAATGTAGTAATACGCAGCTACAATCAAAAAAACATAACACAAAAAAGAATTTACGCAACACAAAAAAGTTACTTCACTGCATCTTTTATGGGCAATTTTTTAGATATTGACTTGGGACCAACACCTATCATTGTTGGGTGGTTAATCCTTTGTTTTGACAGGATAACAATTTTCGGCCGCCATCTTTGATCCACCATATTGGATATCAACTTAAATGCCAGTAATTAGACCTACATTAAATTACATTACCTTACAGGCACGTCCTTCTTACTAAACTCTTTAATTTGGTATTGACTATAAACATATAAAATTTTTTTTACTTAGGCTAGATGCATGATTCAGCTTTGCGTAACCTGTAGGCCTATGTTTTGTTGGTAGGGTTTATTTTGTTTTTCTATCCATAAAATAAACGTTTGCGATACACAAAATTCTTATTTAAGTCTAAAGAACATTACAGTAAAATCGTAAAAGACTTTAAAGTGAGAACGTTGTTGATACTTTTAACTAAATATTTGAAATTACTTAATATAAGCTGAAGAAAATTTATACTGAGTTTTAGAGTAAGGCTAAATTATAATAGTAAAATACAGTAGCCTATATTATATGTTCGCACATGTGAACATTTCAAATTAAACAATCTGCTTAGAAAAATTGAGATTTGGTTGTCTTTGGAGCAGTACAGTTTGACCCCTGTCAACTGACCCTCACGGGACCAGACCTAGGTCAAATAACTTAAAAGGTCGATTAAAACGGATAATCCTCTAAACACCTAAAAATGAAAGCTCTATTGATCTAGGGTTATATTAACATCATTATAAAGCCGTCCGTTGCTTATTCAGAAAATAAACTATAATTGTCAACCTAAATTCCAAAATTAAAACAGTAGAAATGCCACAAATAACCCCCAAAACATGGTCAAAACAAGACCTTTTTATAAACTTAATAGTAGACGTGTTTAAAAATGTTCTTATGTAAACACCTTTAATAAAATATTTATATACTTTTTACGAATATTTTGTAATGCGGTATTGATGGCAATGCATCTACCGTACGTTTTCATAAATTAACATATGGTGTATTCAAAATATTTTAACCCGTAACCACATAGTAGAGTTGAGCGTAACGTTCCCATCGCCGAGTGTGGAAACGGAAATGTCATAATTAATAGAAAAGGGCGGTTAAACTTTGAGTTAAACCGAACTGTTCTAAAACAGGTTCGGTTAAAACGATCTTTGATATTTAATCAGCACGGGAGGATAATCCGATCGTCGTTTAAAACGTTATCGTTTAAGAGGGGGTCTACTGCATCGGTTTAGAAAATTTACATTCCCTCTCCCTCTAAACATAACGGTTGTTAGCCGGGTTTATGGGTTAAATCATATGATTTAGTTACTAAACTATACCAAATGCAGACTAAACTAATTTTTAAACAATCTTCTAAAAAAATTAGAGGTATAGGCATACCGGTAGCTTAATTAACTAACCCGAAATATTGAGGGAGCGGTGCACCCCCTGTAACCCCCGTGAACCCACCCATAACTGGTAAGTTAGGCCTATAGCTGTCTAATCGTTCTCTGTTATGTCGATCAATCTTACTCAATGTACTCTGGGACTCTGTTATGCTATTAATTTTTCCTGTTAAAAACAAATCACTGCATACCGTACTACCACAGTAAAAGCAGTATTTAACCACCCTATTGGGTAGTATTGGGTGGTTCCTCAACCACCCTATAAGAATAAGTAATTTTGGAAATATTTATCTAGACGAATAGCAATATGTTATGAAATTTGTACTGGTATAAGTTTAGTCACAACCAAATAACTAGGCCTGATTCCCAAGAGAAACATTGATCATTCAAATGGAAGATGTAAACTGAATTATTTCAGACTTAAAATTACTCAAGCCTAGCCTATGACAAACTTAAAAAGTGATGCATTTACAGTAAACAATAAAAAACAATATACTTTACTAATAATAATACTGTACTAAACATTTAAAAATATATTAATGTTAGATAAAAAATTATGATGAAGATTATAGATATTTGGTTTCATTTTGCATCTGCATATTCAATCAAATTAATTATCAATACAGTTTCTCTAAGAAGACAATCCCTTTTAATAGCTTAAGTTTTAAAATGAAGAATCTATAAAACTCACCTGTTCAGATTGCTGTTGCTTCTCAATCTGGAACTAAACTAAGCCTCTTTAAATTGGCCAACAACAACTTCACAAAACTTAAATAGGTTAACAAACACTGGATAACTTCTAATCTACCACTTGGATGGAACTGATTCGAACTGAGTACAACCGAAGCGACCGCAGTTCGAGCACGGCACGAATGAAATCTTGTGACAACGTAGCTCGAATGAAGGTAAACAAATATGGCTACGGCTACCTACCCTTAATATCCCACCCCCGCCCTGCCGCCACACACGACTCGGCCTCTCTAGGACCGGTTTTCTGTGGAGCGAGCGAAAATCCCTTCTCGGTTCTCGTTAGTGACAAAGGGACACCGCCGCGCCCAACTGTTATTTAGCACACTGAACCCACCCCCGCAATCTAAACCACATAATACCTAACTGGTAGTTCGCAAGTAATTTTTAACGCACATTTCCCTGACTAAACTCTGCGTCATACGATAGCTAGCTTCGAATACTTAAGTTTATCAGTAATTTTCTTACTGCTAATTAGTAAATGTCCAGTAATTTTTATTTCATATATAAATTAATCGATTCCTCTACTATAAAATAACTGTCTTGATAGTTCATTTGTTAAAGTATAAAAATAGGACAAATTACCTGAAATGTAATATGTAGATGGCACTTTGGTTTATCATCATTTAAATAATATATTTTGAAATATGTTTAAATTGAGAAAACAATTTGTAAAAAAAGTTTTGAAATCAATTTTAAATACTTTTAAAAAGTTGTGAAGCAATTATGTTACTGATATAAAATAATTTTAAAACATATAAAGCTTTAACTGAATTTGTTTAAAACTATTTATAAACAATTTAAATTTGTTTTAAATCATTAAAAATATGATGTAAAAATGTTTTAAAATATGTTTGAAAAACTTTAAAAACAAAATTCAGCAATTATGTAACTACTTTTAAAATCTGTTTAAAACGTATCCCATAAAACGTTTTCCATAAAAAAAGATTACAAATATATTTTTTTTAAATTAAAAACAATCCCATAAGTTATTTTCATACTATTTTAAATAATTAGGAATTCATATATATTTTTTTCAACTATTTTTAAATTTTGATTAAATTTGTTTAAAAATATTTATAAAATGATTAAAATGTTATTACAAACAAATTTAAAATACATTTTAACACAATTTAACCACAGTGAATTAGACGATTTAAAATAATTTAAGAATAATTTAACCGACATTTAAAAGTGATTTAAAAACACTTAAACCGCCGTTTGGATTTATTATGGTAAGATCTTTAAAAACAATTTTGTAATTAATTTACAAATAATTTTAACATTAAAATATTTAAAAATTCCAAAATGATTTAAAACTAATTTTAAAATTATTATAAAGTTCTTTTGGTTGATTTTAAATTTGAATACATTTTAAAATCTTTGGAAATAACTTTTCATCGATTAAAAATAATTTCCATGCTACTTGGGTAACAGTAATTATCTTTTATAAAATTCACCAAAAATATACAATTTAAATATGGATTATAATCAAAATACAATTGACTGAGTGGCTCAGCTAAGTTTTTCATAAACGCGTGACTTTTAGCCATAACACCTGGCTTAATATATTTTTTGTTTTTTTTGTAATTCGAGATGCGCAAGGAAGATAATAATATTTAAGGAAGATAATTAATGAATAATTATAAATAATTAAAGAAGATAAAATGATAAGGATTGGAGAGAATAATATTTTTCCTTAGGCTAAAATACAGTGGACTATAATAAGATAAGTTATGAAAAAAATAGTTTTAAAGCTTAATATCATATAAAATTTATACAGTTCGCCACTAAATTCAACAATATAAAATATATGCGAAATTAAATTTCCTAATCACAGATTTTGCATGGAAATACATTCAACCCATTCTTCAAATGCTATGTAATGACTTGTTAATGCACAAACCAGAAATTAGATCTTGGATTTTGATTTGTAAAGCAATTTTAAATATTTTGTGACAAGATTTAGTAGAGAATGGTTTTTTTTTTTTAATTTGAAACTATAGGAAAAGAAGCTGGGGGTTATGAATCTTAAAAAAAATATTTATACTATACGTTCTCTTACAAACTAAATGGTTTGACATAACTCGAAAGGGTAAGGGCAAACTATGAAGGTAGAAGAGTGGATATGCAGAAATAATTGTTTAAAGTAATCTCAGTGTTGACTCTAGAGTTAGCTGTTCTGATCACTTATATATTTTCATTTTGAAGTGTCCATTCGGTACTAGTCCAACGATTGCAGTTTACAGTTAACTGTTATATTTATTGACACTTTCTGGGAGAAGAAGATATTCACTCCATACAAAAAAGGAATGTGCTATGGCTGTTAATGATTTTCTGCTTTTTATAGCGTAATATATGTTATAATAAAAGCGTATTTTCTTTGTGATAGCATGATGCACATAAATAATAACGGGAAAACATACATAAATAAACATAAATAATGTGTACATAAATAATGTGTTAGGCATGGACGTTTACATCCTTCAAAGTATAACTATTTCTGTAGACATAACAAATTGTTCTTACCCGCTTTATTTTCCTCATATGCAGGTGTTTTGGATTCATTTACATGATTTATGTAATCCTGCTTGAGGCAGCAAATTGACACTACTATAAGTACGTTTATTAAACCGATTGAATACCAATTTAATACCATATTTTTTGTTAACATTTTCCTGTTAGGTTGTTTTGAATAATTTCTTGCACTTGTATGATTGCTCGGCATTACGATTAAGGTAACACCTTTAGAAATCAATATTCTTTGGTTATGTAAGAGTTCAAAGAGTAATTTCCGTGATAGTAGCATATAAGTATATGTTTAAGTAAACAATACGCCTTGAAAATATAATACTGCAAAACCTTACTCCCAAAAAGCAGGGGACTGAACAAATTTACTGCTATGTCATTAGGACTATTGCCTTTCTGAGTTATATAATTCGACCTATTGCCTTTTAAAGCTATTAATACAATTTTTTGATTTCATAGGACATCTCTGGTAGAAGTTGAAACAAAAGGAGAAACTTAGCATAGAAATTGTTAAAACTGTGTTGAAAAAATCATGGATAGAATAAAAAATGAAGTATCAATCTTTTTAAGGATTTTTACAAATTATATGTTCCCAAACACCAATAATATGTGTTGAACATATTTCTAAAGTAAATTTTTAACTCCCGTTTAACTATTTTGTATGTAGTTATAAAAACAAATTAAACATTTACACTTACGATTTAAAATGATTTAATTGCTGCAAAAGTAATCGCACTATATTTTCAATTGTTTCTTGCTGTTTGGGAAGGGCTATTTACTTTTTTTTATAACAATTAATGGTTTAGAAAACGTTAAATTAATTTAGAAATTACACATTATTTCACAGTGTTTAATTTTTGCCTGGCAAGCTGAAGCCACGCTCAAATACTTTAACTAGCTGGCGATCTTGTTACGCCTGATAAATAATAAGTGATGCAATGTGAAATCAACCCTTAGCATATATTTTAAGCCGTGATTATATGTTTTGTTAAAAAACGTTAATTGGATAAATGAATGGTTGATTTATTTACTCTAAGTAACACAATTTTACGACAGTGTATGATAATGTTATCAAAAATATTTATTAAACTTAATACTCAAATTAAAAACTATCCTTATGCATTTTATTTATCTAAGGAGGAACATAGGGTCCCTGAGGCTTTTTGCCTGTTTACGGAGTTCATCATGAAAAAATAAAACTAAAAATAAATCAGAATTCAAATACGGTTGCGGATTTTCAAATTAACTTCTAAATTAAATGTCCCTTCAATTGATAATCTTTAATTTGGCAAATAAAAAAATTCAGATTGCACTTAAAACAAAAACATCCACGAGCACATGAATTTGTAATGATAAAATATGTTAATTTGGCATCTTAACTAAAAAAAATCATCAAAAAGTTTCTCAATTTCTTCCTTGTTTGTCCCAGTGCTAGCAAAAGATGTCATTGTAATTATAATTTACCCATTTTACTATATTAAGTGATGTTCAGAGCTATTAAGGAAAATCTACAGAAAAATGCCTCGATTTGACTCCGTGCTTTGTCTTTTAACTAAGCTCACCATTGTAATAATATAAAAAGTTAACAATTAGTGCAATGTTACCTTTAACAAATTAGAAAATGTTACAGCATGGAAACCTATCGCACTACATTTTTACATCATATAGTTTCAACTTTGAAGGTTAGCATCAAATCATGCCATTTAAAGTAATTAAATTAGAATTATTCATCAGAAACTTAATATAAAAATGCTACCGATTATTTTTAGTTTTTCATAGCGAATTAACAAGAAGACCGGTAAAAATAAAAAATAATTATAAATGAACTGTTGGGATATCAGAAATAATATAATAAAAATACATAGAAATTTGAAAAAAGAAGTATTCTAAAAAAGAATGTGACGTTTAACCATCGTCCTAAAATAGTTGCACGGAGCTGAGGAGCTATCTCCCATCACACTTCTTGATGTTGGTTGTGATTTTATTAACTTCCCTGTAGGATATTTTTCATCGATAATTAATTATTCTAAATAGTTTATGTTACAGAATAAATTGAATACTATGCATTTGCACTTGGACTACATCTAAATTAAAGAAAAATAAGTTATAAATCGAATTTAAAATCAGATACATTACTTCTTACTAGTAAAACGTATGTTTTTATATCGTTGCCTTTTTTATTAACTTTCAGTAATATCTAAATTGCATTTCGAAAAAAATCCCCACGTGTAAAAAAAGAAAACATTGTAAAATAGATAAACAACATATAATTTGAGTTCAGTGCTACGGGTTCGTTACAACTCCAATACACTTAATTGTGAGATGAACATCGAATGGAAACAGAATATTAAAGCCTGCTATATGAGCCTATCTATAAAAAAAACACTGCGTATACAATCACAGTCAGCGCAATGAGTATTGTCTGTTGGAAATTAATAACTACGATCGTTGTAAACAGTGAAACACATGTCCATAAATCAGCATTAGTATTAGTCTACTGCCTATTTGCTTCCCTGTGATAGCATCACCAATAATGCTAACTGTTTGCGTTTTCTACGTCGTTGAACTTTACTTTATGTTTTACAACAGTGTTAATATGATACGTTACATTTCGTACGTTAAGATTCAAGATTCAAGATTCAAAATTCAAGATTCAAGATTCAAGATTCAAGATCTTTATTTGTCATTAAGTAATACAATTAATACAATAGACATCGTCAAAAATGTTATAATAAGGGGTTTTATAGTACTAATTTCTAATAATAACAAAGTAGAATATGTTCAGTCAAAGTAAGATATAAAACTAAAACAGTTAAACATAACCCAAGTATGTGTATAGCTTAAAATTTAATTAATAAGCCTATGAAATAATCATGTTTGAGGCATGAATAATCCAGATACATAATTAAACAGAAAAAACTAGACAAAAAAATTAGTGCGGTAATGATTGAATTATTTAATTAAATTTCAAATCAGACAAGTTGTGTCTCAAGAAATCATCCACTGAATAAAAGGGTCTTGAGGAAAACCATTCTTTGAGTGTTGTTTTAAATTTGTTAAGAGATACATTTGAGACAGAGTTAGGTAATTTATTAAATAATCTTATTTGCATGTAAATGTGACTATTTATCAATTTACTTAATCTGTAAGAAGGTAGGTCCAATTTTTCTTGATTCCTTGTATCATCCGAATGAACATTTAGTCTATAATTTTGGTGTCCCAGTTTATGACAATAATTACATTCATGATTTATGTAAATATTGTCACAGACGGTGGAACAAAACATTTAAAAATAATGTGTTTAACGTGATAACATTTAAAGGAAAATTTTGGTTTCTGGGAAAAGATTATTTGCATCCTCTTGATATTTACTACCGCATGCTCTTAAATAGATATAGGTAATCGGATGAGATTTTAAATTTAGTTTAGTTGTTCTGTAATCAGAGTGGACAGTAAATTTGATTTATTCAACAGGTAGAGCAATCTCAAATTAAATCAAGACCTAGAACCAAGACAACACCGGCAAGCATCTGGTTGTTCCTAAATAAACCTTACCGTTGGTTATTTATTATTTTAAACTGGATATTTCATAACTAATACTATTAGTGTGAACAATATATATCACAAGTTTAATAAGCCCATGAATTCAAACTTCTTTACAATACAACATGCAATCTGATATAATAGTTGTACACAATATTTATTGCAGCGATTGCATTAGCACTATCCGCCGTTAAATTATACGATAATTTACCATAATTTTTTTACATATTATCTTATTTTAAAATATATAATAAGAATAATTAATTAAATTTTAACTTATATGAACCTATTAATGCTGCCTACGGCGTTTGCTTAGCTCAAAATGTCATTTACAAATAACTTTGTCAAATTAAATATTGCATTTTTCCGTAACGGATATGTTTTTGGGCCTATTTATTTTGTCTTTTGCGGTCTCCAAAAGATACTTAAGGAGTGTATCAGAGACTGTTGAATCCTAGTAAGTTCTAAGTAATTTGTGGATTTCTTTCCTGTCTATTTTGATGTTTTACGGCAGGTGCTTCAAGACGTTTGACAAATTTTAATTAATATTGGTTTGTATTTTTTAAACCTTTTATGAGGTTCATCTATCTATTGCCTATTTTATTTATTTTGTTGGGATTGACGACATTTTAATCTCATTTAAAAATCATAATTTGGACTATTCTGGATTGTTTACAAAATGTAAAGTTAAATAATTGTCACGATGTGATTACGAACAAGGTACGGTCTGCAGTGTTTTTTAACGGTAGTTGTTTATGCTCTAACTGATTTTCTATAATTAATAATGGCAAATAAGGAGCTGCTCCCCGTGCTGCAATGTGAAATCTAAATTGATGTGAAAATAGAGCATGTTGCACTTCTCTAAGCTGCTTTTCCGGTTTTATATTAGATTCTTCTCAGTTCATAAAGAGCAGTGGTGAGTTCACTTAGCAGTTTTTCCTGATCAACTTTTCAGGAGAGTTTTTTTTTGCGTCATTTCATCTATGATAATTCATAAAACTAAGAACACACAAAATAGTTCTGTGGTTGAATTTACACTTAAGTTTTAAGCCTGCTTGTCTAACTTTTTCTGGCCATATAGTTTTACTCATAGCTAAGAAGTTTATTTGTACACTTTTATAGATTTTAATTTGCAATTTCAGGTCTGACAGTTTCTTTCATAAAATAAATCAAAACACAAAAATTCTCCTGAGAATTGTATAAAAACTTATAATTTATTTATATTTTACATTATGGACCATACTATTTCTTATAACTCTTTACTTCTGAAATATGTCTTACTTGCAATTGAGTTTTTACTTCTTGCCACAAGAAATTAGTAAAAGCAATGATGAAGAATTGTTTAGATTAACATTTAATATTGATTTTATTAGTGTATTCTAACTCTTAGCCAAAGAAATTAAAACTAATTCCAAGAGAATTATTTCAACATTAATATCAAGAGCTCTTGCATGCTTATAATTGTCATACCTTTATAGTCTGTGGAATCTGAATAGCTAAGCGAAATAATCTTGCATTATATCTAATTAAGGTTATGCAAAAATAATGACTGGGTAGTTAAGATATCAGCATAAAATGAAATAAAGTCCCTCTTCAATTTGATCACCTGGTTAACTTCAATAGAACTTGCTTTAGTATTTAATTTTACTACATTTTAATAAGCTTACACGCATATCTGAATTACAAATTATAACACGTATTATAAAACTCTTTTTTTAAATACAATCATTGTAAATATTTCTTACTGCCAATGAATTTCTTCGTAAAGCAATTTCAAAAAGTATTTTTTTTTGGGGGGGGGGGGGGGAGGTAGGTTTTTTAGGGTATTTTAAAAGGTTATATTACAACTCAATAAGACGGAGAGTGCAATTAAAATTTTTCAGAGACTGAAATGGGTCTGTAGCTTTTCCTGAACTTTGTTATGCCACATTTTATGATGATCGGTAGAATACGCACGCTATTGCCAAATGAAAAAATGAACCAAGATCCACAAGTATTTGTTATATCAAGCCATAGTCATTCGCATTTAGTTAGTTTTAGCAATATCCAAGCATTTAGTTAAGGCAAACTGGAAGTTTATTTAATAATTCTTAAAGTATATTATTTTTTATGATTGAATAAAGCTGAAAAACTGCTTGAAATATATTTGATTAGCAGAATAAGCTGGAGAGAACATGTTTGTATATTCAAAAACACCATCTCATGTAGGATTCCTATTGACAATGCTCAACAACCGAATTAGCTCAGATATAGTGTTAACGTACTTTGTTCCGTTTATAAGGAAACTCTACGATATTTCTTTGGCAGAAGAATTTAGTTTGAATTGCTATGGTCCAATTTCAGGTAGATTCCTGTAAATCTAGCTTCATCCAACTCAAAGTATTAACTCTGTCATCTATGGAAGTTCATTCCAATTTCATATGATAACTTCATTAATTTACAAATTTCATTACAATGTACGAGCAGAACATAAGAAATAAAAACTCAACAAGTTCCTAACAAGAGGCAGATTAAAACTTTAAATTGATATATTTATCGAAAATGTGTTTTAACAAGTTGCCATCGTCAATTGCAAACTTGACAACAACTGAGTATATGCCACTTTCATTGCCTTTCAAGCTTCTACTATAAATATAAATTTTTTTACAAGTCTAATATTCCTGTAATCTACCAATCTTGTTTGTTTAACTTTTAAATGTATGTTAATTTCAAAATGTACCTAGGTAAGTGTAAGTTTATAATGTGCCTTTGATTTAATAAAAATATCAAAGATTTAGGATTTTGATTTTCACAAACAATAATTAACGACGCCTAATGGAATTGTAGCTTAGTGGAAGATAGCGCCTTATAGCATTAATTCTGGTTAAGGCGATTGGATCATGGATTACGAAACAAAACAACTTTGTAACAAAACTAACTTTCTGCCCACTGTCCGAGCTAACTCAGTTCTCATATCAGAGTTAGGCTGTTTCCTTTTCAGCTGTCCATTCTTATAATATTTTAAAACATATTTGTAAAAGGATATTTTATTAGATAAAATGAAATACTTAGTAAAAAATATTTAAATTGTTGTTAGTTCTGTCAGAGTACAGTACTTACTTCTCTTATTGAAAGGTAAACAATAAACTATTGTATATAAATATTATATACCCATAGTAGATATATATATATATATATATATATATATATTGGTGTGTTGTGTAAATTTTAACAATATATTTATTTATTGTTTCAACTTTACAAATATTATCAATCTAGTTAACTTACTTTCTGTCACAGTTAAGGAAGAAAACTTTTCCTTTCAAGAAGAAATATTTCTAACAAATCAGTGGTCCATCTCGTGTATAAAATTTACGTTATAATCTTATTCCCATACGTTCAAATACACTTATAAAACTTCAAATACAAATATAATTTTTCTTTTTACTGAAAGCACCAAAAATTGCCAAGAACGTATTAGAATTTATAATGACATTTAAGTTAATTCAAGTTCGAATATATATAAAAATTAAATGTCTGAAAATAGTCGAGGCGGTAGCTCAGAGGTAATGCTCTGGCCTTGTGAGTCAAACCATCAAACGCCGCTGGTTCGATCCCAGCGGCTGGCGACTCCTGTTCCAACACGAGCGGTCACATCTGGCTGGCCTGTGTGACTATTGCCGTTGGGTATCTCGCTGCCTTTAGTTCACCGTTCAGGCTAAAAAAGACAAATAAGACTTTTATTTACCATTCAGTCACATACATTATCACAATAGGTCTCGTCTAAATATTAGCCTAAAGGAAAGGTATCTATAATTATGTCATCTGGAACATGTGTTTTATAAGAAATTACAATGACCCATGGCACAGGTGGTTGAGGTTTTTTTTTAAAGAAGAGAACAAATATATACATATATATATTTATAGAGAATAAAAAAAAATAATACGATGAATTTTCCTCAATACTCGTCACAAAACCTCTGCGTATACTCTGTAAAAATGCATCACATATTTGAAAGTATATATTGCAAAAAAATATATGCACACTTTATAATCATATTTTGAAGTATTTATTCACATTACCAGCTGTGATTTTTATTTAAATTAATCGTACTTTCTGTAACATCTTGGTATTTTTCACCAAAATAAGTGTTCCAACCAAAAATGTTGTTGATTAGCGGGATAAAAAAAGTAATATATAACTTGACGTTTAGCATAAAATTTATATTAAACGCAATGAAATATATATATATATGTCGTTGCGTTTAATTTACCGACAAGTCTACAATTTAGTATTTCACAAAAGGATTAGGTCGTTATATTATAATAACACCTATGAGATTATTTTATTGTTTCATAAATACTATCATTAATAAATTAAGATCTTGAGTGTGTCTGGAATGACAGGACATTCGTTCCTGACAAATATTCAGGTCGACCAAACTTCGATCTTACTCAGGCAAGTTACTTTCCATTTAACGAACTGAAGTTAAAACAATCATTGAGTAGAAATCTATTAATAGTAGAGATTAATTGTTATGTTATGGACACAAAAGTATAATTTGCATGAAGCCCTGTTAGACATAAACGGATCGTTATCAAGTTTAATACAATCCGTCAACCTCTTTAGCTCACACAAAGCCAAAGCGTTTAGAGCTCATCAGATTATGAGATAGCTAATCTGTTATATAACTTCTGATACTCCTTTCCGTTGGTTTAAGTTATAAAAGTATTGTGTGCTTATCACAGTTGGTAGCATTTTGAACTGGAGAAAGTAGTTTTTGTTTTCTATTCGATGTTTTTGTTCATTAAATTTATAAAGGAGTAAGCTTGTCACTGTGGTAGCATTTTGAAATGAAAGAAAGACAATTTTTGTTTTTCATATAAGTAAATTATTTTAAATCATTCTTTTTGAGACAGGTATCTCATGGAGGACGTTACCCTGAATATGAGTGAAGGATGAGAGTGGTGAACGTGATGATAGTGGCGCGATCATCACACTATTGATACTATTTTTTATTGATACTATAAAAATAATAAATGTTACCCTAAGATTTACGTTTGATATTCTTAACCTTAGAATGTAAAATATTTTCGATAACTTAAACTCAAACAGTTTAATTGCACAATTATTTTTTTACAGTATCAAATGTTTAAACTATCTAAAATTGAACTAAGAATATTAGTTAAGGATATCGTTATGAAAACTTTACTTATCATGAAAATTTAATAAACTTTTTTACATGATCAATTAAAAAATGTACAACACCAACTTAACAATACACGAACTAATCCCAACCATTTAAAATCAATTCTTTGTAAACCTTTTCGCAGTTGATAGCCTATATTCAAAGTCGTGCTCTACTAATCATTCATGCAAATCAAACAGGGTCATAGCCTTAGACGTACAACCATGTAACTCTAAAAAATCTCTTTAACAAAAAACAATATAAGTCATATGGATTAATATTGTTTAAAGACTACGATAGTGCATTTATATTTATTATTATCAAAAATTAATTGTTTCCCAACTAACATTTTTAAGGACTCTCAGATATACTCATGAAACTTAGAACCATGGACCTTTTATGAATGGCACCATTAATTTTGCCCATTTCATTGCGTTGAAAATGACTGTAATGTACTGAGCTCGATTTCTAACAATTAAGTGATTTAAATATTTCTAACTCTTTTACTATCACTTTTTGCACATAATTTTTACAGATATCCCCAAAATCATTACTATTAATCACAAGGCAACCAATCGAGGTTTAATTGTTCAGACCATTTTAAATATTTTACTCTATTTTCAGAATCAATAAATACAATTAAAAACACGTTTTTAAAATATATTTTAACATAAAAAATTCGGAAAGCATAATAAATACTAAATATTTCAAAGTATACAGGAATGATTAATTATATATTCCATTGTTAACAATTAAAACACGAATTACTTGGTTCCATTTTGAGCCCAGTAATTGACACCAGTAAAGTGCGGTGCGAGTTAAACGTAATGGCCTGAAGACCCATTCACTGCCGAAAATGATCCACTTCAGGCCTCCATTTCGTGAATTTCATAGGCAATTCCTACATAAATGCACTTTCAGCTCTCTAGAGCACTTATTTACGAGTTGGTATTCAACCTAAAATCAACATATAACGATTGTAAAGAGCTTTTTTTCAATAAAGAAGAACCTTTAAAATATTAAGCCTGAATAATGTTTTATATTCATGGTATAAATAAACATAAAAAAACAAACAATCACATTACTTTGTTATTTCCAATGAATTTTTCTTTTAAATCTAAAAAATTATTAGAATAGTATTTACCATTGATTTCCTTTAACCTTGAAAACTGCCTAAATATAAAACATCAGAACGACAACAGCCTTTAAAAATTATATAATTTTTTCAGTTTTTGTAATTGTTACCTTTATATGTTGAAGCAATTTTCTGTGAAATTTCGTTGAGAAATGCAGTTTAAGTGTTTGATCGGGTTGTAAATCACACATTTATTAGTTCTATATTAATAATCTGCCCAGAAGATGGAAGCCGTAATATATTTGAATTTTCCTTTTTCCCTCAAAAATTTGTATTACATTTCAGATAGCAAGAAGAAATCCCGAGTATTTCACTAGTGGTTTGATATTATAGACTGTGATTATTACTTCTCCTGTTTACAGTTACAAAGATGCTACTGACACCGATACCACTAAGATGACATTGATTTGCTACAAATAGATAAAGCAGACTAATAAAAATTATATTCTTCAGATGAGGGAATCCAACACTTAGACTTTCGACTTTCAGGTAAGAGAAAATCGTGGAAAATGTACGCCATCGCGTGAGGCTGATAAATTGATTCTCTTACACGAAGCGCCGAATTCACGACTCATAAATTATTATCGTCTACAAAGCTTATCACAAGTAATACATAAAATAAAAATAAAATAATATTTTGAGCCTTTAAACGATCAATTGAGACGATTCAGATATTTATAATTTTCCTACAAAAAGTAGGGCATTTTATAGTAAAAGTGTCATCATTATTACTATTTTCTTATTATGAAAAAAAAATTTAAAAGAGCAAAAACAAAAAAAAGTTGACATATTTTTTTATGTTTACCTACGTAACATTTAGAATAGATGACATGAAACGTGGTTATGAAAAGGTGGATGAAAAATAAATTCTTACAGCCCCAAACAAACAGGCCTCCTGGGCAATTTCTCTGAATAATAACTTATCCCTTCAAAAGTTTATTTGTTTACTTTGTGGAAAGTTATTCAACGGCCTTCGAGTCTAAATATTGTTCATCTTGTTATTATGCTCATTGTTGTTCTTATCATAAAATAACGAATTGTAATATTTGGATCTGAATTTCATTAGGCCTGCCATTATTTTTTTAGACCGACTTATTTCTTTCAAGATGATAACATATATGCAATCCTAAATTATAAGGATGCAACTCCTGTAATTTTAAAAATATAGTTAGACAGAATCATCCTTAAAAATTATAACTAGTTTTTAGCTATTGCATATCTTCAAAGCTTAGGCCTATATTTAGT
The DNA here is from genome assembly GCA_035578135.1 of Flexamia atlantica. Taxonomy (NCBI): domain Eukaryota; kingdom Metazoa; phylum Arthropoda; class Insecta; order Hemiptera; family Cicadellidae; genus Flexamia; species Flexamia atlantica. The sequence goes on along the minus strand of JAQJVK010000049.1, from coordinate 2,100,172 downwards.
AATAATATCGTAAAACGTTATCTTAAGTTGTTCTTATCATAAAATAAAGAAGTTTGATGTTTGGACATAAAATTCCATTAGGCCTGCCTCTACATTTTTTAAGCCAACTTATTTCTTTCACGATGATGACATATATACGATTTTAAATGATAAGGATATAACTCCTGTAATTTTAAGAATATAGTTAGACAGAATTATCCATATCAACTAGCTTTTACCGATTGCATATCTTCAAAGGTTATTTTTTGTAGTAATATCATAAAACCTTATTATTGCAAAAAAATAATTCAATATGATCATATATGGTACACATTCCTAATTATTGTTTTTAATTTGTTTAATAAGTAACCTTACAATGCTGTAAATGCTCAACAGAAAAAATATTGCTCTATTTTTTATGTTCTCAAGACAAAATTTTTACTATTTTCAATGTGCTCTATTTTACAGCTTACTTACACAATTTTGCTTGGCAGATGCTGTTTTGAGTAAATACGATTTTACCAAGCGGAAATGTTCATTTTGGCTCGACTTGTACAACTTAAGTTGGCTTGACCAGATGCCGTTGTTGGTTTTGACAAGTAATAGAATGTTCATTGTAAAGTGGCCCGATCGAAGCATTGTTGTTACAATCGCTTTTCGCTACAATGTTAAACAATTACACTAATTAAGCGGATCGATTTACATTGTTTTACTACTCATTGTTGCATGTTGCATGTAATTTGGTGGTAGATCACAATACACTTTTACTAATTATAGTGGACAATTATTACATTTCCATTCTTTGAGAAATTTATTTAGTTGTGATTTTTTAAGGTTTTGTAAGGCTTATTTAATTAGGGCAAAAAAATTTAAATTTAAATTTTTATTTTTATTTTAATTTTTTATTTATTTTTATTTTTTAATTTTTTTAATAGGGTGAAAAAAGTGTTTTTTAGCGAATTTCCCCTATAGGGAAGAAGCTGTTACCGTAGGTCTCATGGTAAGACCTAAGCCTAAAACCATCATAACTTTTCTTTTTGAGGTCCTCAGATGCCAAAAACACCATTCGTTCACTTTCATAAATATATATATATATATATATATCTATATATCTATATATATATCTATATATATATGTGTCTTTAAGCACGATAACTTGCGCAAAAATGGTCCAATCGGAATGAAATTTGGCATAGACGTGTAAAGTAGTAATTATTCGGACGAGTTCGTAAACCAGCCCGATCGGACCACCGGAAGGGGGGGTAAAGGGGGGTAAACCCCCCCAAAAATGGGTTTTTTGAGATTTTTATATAGAAAAATAAAATTTTTCAAATTTTTATTGGCACCATTGAATTCAGCCCAAAAAAACAAACAATTTAGTATTTTGAATCATGGCTCTATGTCCATTGGTTGCCGAGATATTGAAAGTGGTAAACGCAGTACGTTGTCCCAATGTTAACCTTATGGGAAATAAGTAAAATTCTATATCTCGCTTATTTCTCAACATATCTTGAAAAAACTTGGTAAATGGCTTCTTCTAGTTCAGATCTACTAAATAGTGAATTAAAACCACCCAGTTTTAATATACCTGTAGCAGCAAACCTCCATACTCATTCCCCATGTTATTCTTATGGAGCTTACAAAAACATGTCAAATCTCGCTATGTTGGATCGAAATATGTTGTTTTGCACTTGAAATTCGCTGAGTATGCAGGTCTGCTGCAACGGGGGTATTTTTTTTTCACTGTATCACCACCTATTAAAAATAATAAATTTTGTTACTTGCATTTATTTCGTAAATATAGAATAGTAGGAATATGGAAAGTTTTCTTCAAAATACATATGTAATACATAAGGTGGACTCGGAAATCGACTACTACTTGAATCTGCTCACTTAGAACTACTCAGAGTCTACTCAGAATTGCTACTTTTGACTTTTACCTATACATATGTACAGATTGTATTCTGTTTATACTATATACCATACACATTTACACGACTACCTTTACGGTTGCAACTAGAATATATAGGGAATTTTGTTATGGAAATGACCCAAACCATTATGTTGATATCAAAATCAAACCAAAGTGTTCTCTGTTTTTTGCCAAACATTTGGTAGAATTCTAATTTAGTTCAAAAGCTATTTTATTTGTGTTCATCTGTTATCTAAAAATAAACATTCGACATGATTTTCGAATTTGTAAACGCCATCGTGGGTGGTTATTGGCATAATATCTACCACGGTTTTCAGATTTGTATATTTTTTTACTTAGGGATCTTCTAAATGAGTGGTCAATCAAGGGGGTTTGTATTGATAAGAATTGTCGGCAGCCCTCAAAATTGCTTTTGGGAGCAGGAAAAGCTATGATGTGTAAACCACCGATAAGATAACCACAGAAAAAAATATTTTTAGTTTGTCAAAAGTGATTCATGAAATATCTTTTAGTGTATATTTAGCTTAACATATATATTAAGCTGGTTCAGAACTTTTTGGAAACGTGATGAAAACCCTGAGAAAAATCAATTCGGGGACTTCCTTTTTATCCTAAAGAAAAAAAATTAGTTCAGGGACAAACTTGAAGAAAGTAAATTAAATATATTTTACTTAAATAAAGGAAGCTTTGAATACAACCGATGTTTATAAGATATGAAGCGTGGTGAGCCAAAGAACACCCTGCTACTCAATCTCGACCGGATGAATACAGTTGGTCTTTTGATGTTACAGTATTTATCAATACGTGTTTAGTCTACAGTAGGCACTTATTTATGTCTTCAGCGGTCTACTTGACTCTTCACTTGACATAACATTAGACAGAAATAATTCTTCCTGAATAAAACATTAAGAGACATGTCTCTGAGTCTTGTTTGCATCTAATTAAAAAAAGATTACATTAGCTTTTGTGTACACGAAACACCAAAAGTCCGATTTATTGAGAGACATTATAGGTAAAAATTTGAACGTCACCCGAGTTTTATCCCTATCATAAATTCATTTAAATTGGTAATAATCATTAAGTTGATTTGAATCAAGCATTATCAAATATAGTGTCATTCTCTCCTTGAATATTTCACAGCCGTGAAGGACCTAAACAGGAAAACAAATTCGTTTCATCGTCCCTCCTTTGCTTATTGATTTTTTAACCGAAATGAATATTGTTATTTCAACCACCATGAGATATTTTCAAAGATCTATGAAAACAAATGTAATTTGACCTTTAAGACATATCTCAATTGAAGTCATTATAAAAGTGTATTATTTACCTTTTGAACCACCTAGGTTCATATTTGATCAAATTCAAAATTTAAACTGTAATTTATTATCAAACTTCAAAATCCGCTTACAGAAAATTATATTTATTTTTTTTTGCCATAGAATCAAAAGTAAATCAAACTCTAAACGTTTTTATACAGAGTTGAAAACCAAAAAGATTCGCAGGAAGGATTCAAACCGTTTTATAATTTTGAAGTAATCCCACAATACTGTTGCTCTTACCGTTTGCGATTGTTTGCATCCGCGTTTTCCTCTGTTTCCAGGAAGGACCAATCAGCTCGCTTAGAGCGTTAAACGAGAATGGAATTTTATAATTCATTTCTAACCTTTCAGAGGATGAAACATGTGTTATAGGCTGTGGTTGAATTATTTACTTCAGTAACTTTTTGTCTTATAGTTGTTTGTAGTCTTTTTTGTACATTGCAAAAACAACAATCAAAATGACAGCTATTTAATAAAATGTCGGGGCACGATTTGCAATTCAATAAGCAGTTAATATTGTTTACCTTTGACGTAATCAATTCATAAACATGGTTGACATACATGATCAATGTCATTAGTGTCTCTGACAACAGGAGCCATGTGCCAGTCGCATCAGTGGTTAATTATATAGATTAGTTGAGTATAAATTTGTTTATTTTTGCCCCCCATATTTGAATGTAACATTTATAATGAAATTTGCTATAAGTTACTAGCTTACAGTTGATTATCTAAAACACATTTTTGTTTCACACATGTTTCTCAAATCGCAGCCCGATAAAGGATACGAGCCATGTACTTCCATGTTGTTATTTCAGATATAATATATTTTCTGTATAATATGTTATTCTGCTAATTTTTGTTTTATATATAATTTGTTTTTTATAAAATTTGATTTGAAATTGTCTATGTGGCTGTAGTTTTGACGTCATGTACCTTGCGATTGTATGCGTATGTGTTTGGGAGTTTTTGAGCCGTTGGATCGTTTTTATGTTTTTACAAGGACGTCGAAAACCTCGAGTTTATTGAGCGTTGTTTGTTGTGTGTGTGTGTGTGTGTGTGTGTGTGTGTGTGTGTGTGTGTGTGTGTGTGTGTGTGTGTGTGTGTGTGTGTGTGTGTATGTGTGTGTGTGTGTGTGTGTGTGTGTGTGTGTTTGTGTTTGTATTTGTAATTGTAGACAACATATATTAGGCAACTAGCGAGGTTTAGCATAAGTAAATAATAGAATTTTTAATCACTAACATATATATTTAAGGATTATTACTAGTTGGCAGTTTTCAATGAATAAAATTTAAATTACCCTAGTTTAAATCATATTATACATATCAATATTAAATATTGTAATGGCAATAACAACTGATACTTTTCTATTTATTTTTTTCTTCTTTTTATTGTTGTGTAATTAGAGAATGTAAAGAGTTAGCCGAATATAAAAGCCTCTATACTTAGAGACCGATGACACTATGGATGAGTAACGGAGCAGGATTCTGTAATATGTTTCATGATTGTAGAGAAGTTTGTGTGTACATAGCAAATTTGATACAAAGTGTAATGTAATCTGTGCCCTAAACGTCTGCATGCAAATAATAACTTCCACGATGCATTTGCTTGTGAAATAGGACAGAATAGAAGATTTTTTTATAGTTATGAACTAAATACATTAACGGCTAAAAAACGTTCAAGATAATTCTTACATAACATTGAATATTATACCCGACTGATGTTTGAACCTTTTTCGTTTTATCGACTCCAAATGTTTTGACTATCTCACTTGATTCTCTTTACATCTCTAACATGAAAAAACCCTGGTTGCATATAAAAAAATTACATCATACAATTAATGTACTAATTAATAATAAAAAAGACATAAATCAGATGGATTAAAGGGGAATAAGGCTTATTATTATCTACTCGGAAATCACGATGGAGAAAGTAATTGCATCTGAAAACCACAAGAGGCTATGTGCTATATTGGTGTACACAATTAATCACTTTCCCACTGTATTGTGAACGATTTCAAAGCTTTGTTATGCCTGTCCGCTCTCAATTACATTGTTAAAACAATTGCTGTAATTGGACTCCCTAATTACATTGTTATGTAGTTATCAGAACATTTGGAAATAAAGTAACAAAATACAGGTTCAACGCAGATTATGTACCGAGCAATAAATATCAATATTATTTGTTTAACAGTTCAGTACAGTTTTTTTTTTTACAGTAGGTTATTCATATCATGTTGAATACTGTAAAAGTTTTTGATTTTTAAGGGAATCTGTTGCTGTAAAATTCTTGACATACTGCATAATGGATCTTGATAATGTCCAAAATCATATGGACAAAATATAACATCAATCTTTTTAGAAACATTCACGAATTAATCAGTTTACTAGAATAAACTATCTGGAAGGACAGCTGTAAATTATTCCCTTGAGCAATTTTAAGGACGTTTTTAAATATAGTTAACAAAAATACAATCCCTTCAAAGTAAAAAGGCTTAAAAAGTTAAAAAAGTATAAGTTTCTCAGAAAGTATTTTCAACTGGAATCTCGCAAAAACTACTATCAAGCAAATATTACTTAGTTTTAAAATCATCCTTTTTAAAAAATTACAAAATAAAATTATTCATGTTTTCAAGTGTTTGTATACAAATTTGCATTAACAGTTAATACAAAGTAGAGGCCGAAAATAGGTTAAGATCGTCTGGATATTACAGCCTATAAACCTATTTACACGTTTTAGTATAATATTTCTAAATAATATTTTTTAATTATATTATTCAATATGATTAATTTTTTTACAAACAGATAAAAGTATAAAATCATGTATAACAAACAAGACAATGAACAATCACAACTCTTCTTTAATGCGTACGGGCAATAGAACCGTTTCGAAGCGACCTCTCCCAGTGACATTGTATCTCTCAAATTGTACAACAACCTATCAAAATACCTAAAAGAAACTGTTTGGGTGGTGTTAGTAACTTAGTCACGAAAGCACAAACAAAGGTAAAAACTGACAAACCGAATATATCACCTGCTGTAATAATCTGCATTATCTGTACCGTATTTTACTCATTGGCTTTAAAACCTCTCAAGAGATTTCCAAGTGGTTGTTTCAGGATAAATCTTGAGTTTAAATCCATTTAGCTTGTACAATGCAGTTCCAGCTTTATCAGCTTAAGAGATTAATTTGGGAACAATCCACTTATACTTTTGCTGTAAAGCAAATTTGTGAAGGGAAGTAAAAAGTAAAATTTGTATTTAAACCTTAGTATCCCTTGATAGTTAATGATTTTGCGATATGAATAATGTAATTTCAGATTTTCTCTTTTAATTAAAATTAGTTAATGGTAAATAATACAACAATGTATTACGTGAAATGCTATGCAAATGTAAGGGTGTTTGGCCAGGACATTTGATTCATCTTTAACCTTTTTTTAAATCTACCTTTTTGTCTACAAAAATCATTCATTTATTTGTTTTTTTTTATATGTATATTCTAATGCTTTAGTCAATGGGTGGAGAATGATATACATTTGCTGATATCACAAACAAATTTGGTTGTAAATAGGAACTAGATCAAATGCATTGTGTCTACTTCCATATGTCAGACACAGAATTACTTTAATTGTAAAAATTAAGACTAAACGATATGTCTATGAACGACAAAATATGAATATTTATTTAATAACCAAATAATATTCTTTAAGATTTTTGAGTACTGCAGACAACTTGATGAGCATCCTCTAGAGCATAAAACATATTATATAAAAGAAAGTTTTACTTTTAATAACGTAATAAATACCTTATATTTCGAATATGCCAACAGGAAAAGCTGAACTGTGCAGTGTAAATTATTAAATTTACGATTTATACTATCGTAAATAAACAAGTGCTTAAATATTCGAATCCATTTTTCAGGAAAGATTTGTTTTTTCCTCCATTAGTTTTTTTGACCAACTAGAAAAAACCTGTGTTTTTCTAGTTGGTTAAATGAGTATTTTCGTCAAATAACCGCTCTCTGCAATGCCGATAGATACAATGTTCCATCCTGTATTGAACTAGGTTCCATACACATAATGGAATAAAAATTTCTATAATTTTATGTATTTTATTTCTTTTAGCAGCTATTTTTGTATATTGTTATTGTTTACATTAAAAGATGTAACCAACAACCATTTGAGGTATGAATGTGTTCCATGCCATCTTTACTAGGACAGATATTGACATGTGGTATTAAGTTTCTACTTTTTATCAATTCGAAACAATAGCATATCTCAGTTTTCAAACCTTTTAACACTTAAAAAACTGAACTTAATAAGGTTTTAAATCTTAAGATAACAAAAAATATAAATAACAAGCTGTCTTGAAAACAAAAATATCCATTGATGTATGAACAAAAATAAACGTTTAAAATAAATAATTTCGAAGTTTTACTATATGGTACTTTATGATATAAAAAAACTCCAAAAAGTTACAGTTTATTTACTAAGTTCCTAAGTTGACAAATTAATTTTTCTTATTAATTCCATATAATACAGGTTGAAAAATCAATAACTTAGCTTCTGATTCAAAATTTAAATTGTTTATTTATATATTGAACAACTTATGGGTAAGTCACTTTTTAAATAAAATATTACACATTTCATTTAGTAATCAGCAAAAGGTAAGTTTAATGTAATTGAAATGGCCTATTCTCTAGTTAATCTGATCCACATCAACCACTGCTCTGTGAATTTTTAGGATAATAACTTTTCAATTGCTTATATACTCTACACTTATAATTTAGTTACAGGAGCACGTCATGTTCTGGTATGTATTAAGAAACAAAACCGTTTTACAGATCAAAAAAATAGATAGGACTACATTTATTCCGTATTGAGATCCAGTAGTAACACCAGGATATGATAAAGTTTAGGGTCTTAAAACTTCATCATTAGACTCATGAAATAATATAGTCACTTAATTTGAGGATGTCTTATATTGGAATGGAGTTGTAGACTTTGAAAAACAAATAAAAATAATATGTCCGACATATTAACATATATGTCGGTTCATATATAATATGAACCTTGAATTAAAAGGATTCAACACCCAGAATATAGCTGCAGTTGTTTCGGAGTAAGTTGATTTTATTTAGAACTAAAAATCCATGGTGATTCATGAGGTGCAGGGCATTCCGTTAATATTTTTCACTGAAGTAATCACCATTTTGAAACTAATTAAGGTTACCGAGTTCCGTTTCCTCGTATCGCTTATGTAAAATCAGAACATGACCGATCGTTGTACACTCAGTTACTAAGTAAATTAAGTTAAAACAATTCTTAATAAGATATACGACATACATTTTGATATTCTAATATTTGAACCCAGATCCCTAGTTTTAAGAACACTCTTTAACCTATCATATTTTTAATTATATTTTGCGATCAGTTCAATATGAAATATATTAGATTTATTACTTTGTTCTCTCTTGTTTAATACAATCTTTGTCAAGAAACTTTGTACAGCTTACATTCTGTTATTTTATAACTTCTCAATTTCGAGGTCAACGTCTATTCGCTTATAATGGTTGGCAAGTTCTGTAAATATTAACGTCCATGTAATAGATATTTATGGATTTAAAAGTAAGTGTAACATACCAAATACAATTTGCTATTGGTAATTTATTTCATTTCAAATATATTAATTAAAAAAATATTTGATTTAAGTGTCAACTGTCAAGGTTTTAAGTTTGTGTATCGACTTTTTAGTTTCATACCCGAGATGAGGCAAAATTTAGTAAACATTCTAAGTATGTGATATTGCGGGAATATCATAATCTGCAGGCTTTAAAACGAGTTAAATGCAGTCCTGCAGGCTGTGGTATATGTGATATCGCTCCGTGGGAAAACCGATCAGAAGCCACGGATATTGAACGCTTTATCTCCTGTCAACCTCAACCGTCTTCTACTTTTTATCGTTGAATAAAAGGTCGCTATCGTCTTTAACGTCAGTCTATGAATCTTATTTTCTTGAAAAGTACAAAAATAACGTTACTTCTAAATAGGATTAATATAAAGTATTATATTTTTATGTTGATAAAAGTTAAATTTTTCCATAAAATGTTGATAAAAGTTTAATTTTTCATAAAATATCCAACCTGATTTAAAATAAGTTAATGTAAAAAGTCTGATTAAGTTAACATTAATAAAAACGAAATGTCGTATGAGGGCTCCTCGTTTCTTCTACCATAATATATAAAAAATACCTTGAGCAATCTAGATTCACCGACCGCCAAGAAAACCATATTAGCCAATCAGCAGTATGGTACATCCTCTATCATTATATTGTTAAATTTGTCTTAATCGCTTCATATTATAGTAATGATTTTCAAAAAATACTTGATAATAATAATAATAAAAACAAAACTCTTAGAGTTATTTAAATTCGTTTTATTTTTTAAAAAGCTGTGGATTTGAAATAATATAGTGAAATACATTGTAAATTATTCTTTAACTTTCAACGCTGGTAAATAATTTTAAATATTTTACCATCCTCATTAATTGACATTAAAGAAAAACTTGTTGTATTTATCAAAATATACATATATATATTTAATAATTGCCTATTTTCTGATAAAAAAGTCATGACAGTAATATATAAGAAATAAGAAGTTTATTTTCCCATTTAAAATTACAGTACATGGCTTAGATAATGCTGTATATTTACACAATAAATAAATTAATTTGCAAAGGCATGACCTTCTTATCCACAATGAAATCGTTTTACATTATTAGCAGAATGTACACGTTCTGGATCAGAAACGTCAATGTTATAAATAACAAATATTCAACTTTATTGACGAATAATGGGTTTTCATACCTTGAAACTCAAGTAAAGACTTGAGTCAAGTCTTTAATGATAAATTAATCATTGCGTAATGATCTGTGTTTTGCTACATTCGTTAAGTAATGTTAATTGTAGTGATATTACAAGTTCAATATGCCACAAGGGAATACAAAATTTAAATTTAAATATTGTCAATCAGGCCAAAGCTAGCCGAGGAGAATTATATGAAAATTTGAATCTTTCAAAATGTTCTACTTAGTCTTCAAGTAGTAGTAAGTATATAGACTTAGTTTGATTTAATATCACTTAATTTGTTTCACTTCTGTAAATTTATTATTGTCTTATTACTTTATGTTATTAGAAATAAGTGGAACAACAATAAGAAATTTGTTTATTAAATAGAGGTTTCAACTAAAAAAAACATAATTTATTGCTTTCGATCTACAAATATGTAAAACAATCCCCAACAGTCGTTTGCTACTTTTGTGTGTACTTGTCTTTCAAAATGAAGTAGCATTAAAATATCCAACCATGAAGAATTTCTGATACATAAGGAGGTGAAAAGGAATAGAAATGTGATTCTAAGTCCCGGTCAGGGCTAGATGGATTTAACTCCCGACCATCTTTTCAGAGAAAAAATCCCGATAGCAAAAAAAACTTTTCGAATAAAAAATCTTAATATCTTTATAGTATATATTATTCTATATTCAGCAATTTTAATCGCTCACATTCATATTAAGAACATCGGCGAATATTTGCCAAGAGTTTTTACTTTTAACTGAAATTAGATTAAACAAATTTTGCGCCAATATGTAAGAGATGCTATTTATATTTATCCAAAGCATTGCACTTTGCAAGGAATTCAAAAGAACATGTTTCAATTACTAAAATTAATAGCTATACCATAAAATGTATAGCTATGGAGTACCATATAAAAAGAATGTAGTATATCTTTATAACAAACTAATCTCAAAAGCCTTATAACCTTCTAGTTACATGTAATCATTTTATTTTACTATTAAATAACTATTTGCTAGTAGAGCGCCAATCTAATTAGGACTAGTTGGATAATAATGGCAAGTTATTTTCATTCTCATTGATTCTAACGGTGTTGTTGGTGAAACAGGACAGATCAACCAACATTAGGTGGGCTTTTAAGGGCATGGTAGCCTAACATGTGGGAATAGCCAAAGTGCCAGTCCTAAAAGTGTCTATTTGCCTCTTACTACAAAAAGCTACAAAAATAATGGTAATTTAGTCATCAACTTATATAACCCAACAACTTGTTTGCAGATTACTTCTTGCATCCAATATTTGGCTAATAGGTCAAATGAGTTTAGGGTTTGTTGAGATTTTGTATATCATAACTGGTTTTGTGTGGACTGTAGTCACTCTCCGGTTTATCGTCAAGTATCTTAAGGAGTCATAGACCGATCTGCAATCAAAATATAAAAAATATTTTGTGGCAAAAATTATCTCTCATTGCTTAGGGTCACGTAAGCGAGCTTTCTACGAGCTTCTTGCATTTTCAACTTACAAGTCATCAAATCAGTTCATTATAAGTCAATCACCCTCCACCCTCCAAAAATGTGCGAATTTTCCATTCTTAATCCAAGCGAAGCGGTTGCGAAAATTGTTTGTAAAAAAATAATACAAAATGAAAAAGGTAGTTACAAATACCATTTTATTTACAACTACGTTATACTGCCTTCTATTTTCTGATTATGTTTGATGTAATCGGTCATGTAGTTTCGATGAAGGGTATACTTTAACTGGTTGTATAAACTGTACCTTATTTGTTTCTAAAATCGATTTTCTTAATAAGGGAATGGAAACTATATGAATCATTCAAGTGTGAGAAATACATAAGTAAACTGCGGATACGCAGAGATATTTTAGTTTCAAAGGCACTTTGAACCTAAGCCAAGGTCTGGTATATTCTTTTTAAATCCGAGGCCACACAGATTCATTGTCATGCAAATAAAATGACGTTGCATTGAATTGTTGGGATTTTCCGACTTAAATTTTATTCAAGTAAATATATTTTTTATTGTTAAATATATTTGTAATAGTGGGTTAAAAGCATAATTTATTCATGTTGAGGCCTTCCAAATTTGGTTAATCAATAATGAACAGGATTAATACCTAGACGTCGCAATTCGACAAACAGTAATAATTTCTACTTTTATAGAATTGCGACGTCAAGTTATGTAAACCTGTTCATTATTGAAAGCATAACCTAAATTATTGATTGACTGAAACCTCCTGAAACCCAGTTTGTAATGACTAGCTCTGAAAGCAAAGGCAATTTTGATTACGTTAAGTCTATTTTACTGAAATTAAAGTGAGTTTACTCTAGCTATTTTCAGAAATATTTTTTTGTGTGTATACGATATAAATCTTTTAACGCTAAATTCTAAACATTAATTTTATATAAGTAAACTAGGGGAAGTTTTATGCTTAATAATCGTCCAAATAGTAAAATATACAAGTTTAGGGCCAGAAACATAAAAACTATAGCTTTCTTAAGCTGTCCAGTTTATCAAATAGAGGTTAAATAGTTTAAGAAAGTTATACTACCGTAAATAAATTTCAAGAGTTTTAAAATTTTCTTCTTCCTTATAATGTTCATAATTTTGGTCGTAAATACTCGAGGTCGATTCATTAATATTACTAAATATGAGCTCAGGGTTTATTTAAGAATGTAATTTGAAGTATGCATCCCAGTTGACAATATATTTTTATAACTTTCTCTAAGCTAGTTGTACTGCAATGAATAAACCCATTTTTAAATCAATCGTAATTTCGGGTTCCGATTTTTGTATTTGTGTTCAGCCAAAAAGCATTTAATTTAATGGACGTATCAACCTATGCTTCAATTTCAGGTTATTAAAGAAATCTACTTTTGAAGAACTACGTTGAAGATTAAAAACTTAGGAGAACGCCAGAAAATAGTTTTACCTTCGAGGAACATAAGTAAAGTATGACTCTTGTCATTTTTTTTAACATATTTTCCTGTTCTAGAACGTTTAATCACACTTCATTAAAAGTCTTTGGGTTTAAAATAATTCGTGGAATGTTAGTCTGGAGTTATTTATTAGAACAAAATTTTACCCTTCGTGCTGAGAAGATCTGTTATTTTAATGATGTATGGTATATCTAATTTAGTCTCAAAATACGTTACAGTTAATTTGATTAATTCTAATGAATTAATAATACAAAAAAAGTCTATATTCGTTATAAATAATGAAACGGTACGGTTTATTTTCTATTTTAAATCCACTAAGGTTAAACTTAAATAGAATATTAAATCGCGTGTAACAAGACTTAGTCAATTCTTCAGAAACCGGAAGCGGTGAATCAACCTCGGCCGGAAGTTGTTACACAGTGGATGCCACACTTTCCGGTTGATAATTCTTAACTAAGGTTTTAAATTTATTTAAGAAACATGGAAGTAGGCATAACCATTGTATATGTTGTAATATTTGTAATTTTAAAAGTAAGTTTACGACAATTTCTTATTTTTAACGTGTTTTCCAAATGTTCTAAGCGTAGCGGATCATTTTTACTGTTAATTAATATTCTTTGAAAAACACCATTTTTACTGGTATTCATAAAAAATTCCAAATGACAAACAATATATTTGTTCTGCAATACGTGTTTTCTTCTATCGAAGTAGTTCAACGTTTCACTCAAAATACAATGAAGGTGAGATGCCATTTGTTGTCATTGATAAGTGATTCATAATTGGCACTGAACATATAATTTTATAAATTCAATATTCATTCATCAAGCCATAGCGATAGGAAAAATTTAGTTTTCTAGTTATTTTACTTTACCCAAAATATTTCCACCATATTACCCTTCAAATTCGATACTGCTATTAAACTATATTAAACTTTTGGCTAACTACTGTTAAGCTGATTCTTTAAAAAAACAACTTAGAAAAGATGATTTCTTTACATTAATTTTTTGAAATTATTCCAATCTTTAAGAACTGGTAAAAATATAAATGGTTTTAATCTGTTTTCAGATGGTTTTTAACAAACCGAAATTTTAGAATAAAATAATAATGTTTAAGCTGTGAATCTCTTTCGCAGTTTTCTATTTTAACAATATGCAAAACGTCCTCGCTGCAATACCTATTCGAGGTAACATGCAAATGTAGCAGCCATCAGTTAAACTTACGAGTTCACATTTGCAATAATTTTCCTTTATAGCTTAAACTGCAAGTATTGTTGCTTGAAAATTATGTGTTAAATAAAAAAGATACATTTGTTTGTACCCCCGTAGGTATAAAATTATGAAATTTTTTCAAGATTTTCATGTTCCGATCATCTATAATAAAAATACAATTGTTAATAAATTACTACTATCTAATAACAAAACCCAATTCTATGACATTGTTTTGTTTTATATTTTTAGGCCAAACTTTATTTAAACGTTAATGTTTTTTACATTTGCGTTGATATGAGGGATAAATAATCTAAAACGCTCTGGATTAGGATTACAACAATTACAGCAATTACAAAATATTCAGCCGTAATATTGAATATTTTTTGATACATTGAATTTGATAAGTGATACGTTTTTTTTTATTTTTTACCGCATCATTTAAACGGACCTTTCCTTACCTGTTGTTGGATTTTTGTTGTTTAACTGCATACTACCAGTAGCAATGTTATTTCGACCGAGATCCGAATGGTGAAATCGCTATAGTAATAGCTATTTGTGTATTAAGAGCGCAGAGTACGTCATTGCCGCTTGAAGAATTGTAGTTGGCCGCACGAAGCGTCAGCTGAGTGCGGCCAAACATTTCGTGACCAGCAATGACCATTTGTGCTCGTAATAGATTTTTCCTACCACCATTATTTAAACAGTTTTAACTTATTAACTAACCTGTACACAAAAGTTCATTGAGGTTATGTTTACTTATTCTATTGGAAGGAACCGTAAGTTAGTCATTTCACCTTGCCTACTATGAAATCAGCTGATTTAGGGAAAGGTAACTAGAATTTAGAATACGGTGAGTGTAATGGGATTTCTGACCAATAGAAACTAGTCTTTTGTTGCTTGACGTCATATTTTTCTCTCTTGTGTGCCACCTTAACCCAATAAGTAAACCTGATTTAGTGAGCGGGAGTGGTAGGAATAAGTATTTGTTTATATAATAAGATATGTAAAACCTAGAAACATTTGCTTTTTGTACATATAAGCCAAGGTAACATGAGTAGTTGTTTTTTTAATGAATTCCTTCATTCGAAAGGAAAACAAAACTCTCTCACGACTGGGTTAATATTTCTACTGATTTCCCAGGAGTAATGTAGACTTTAGGCTGTTTAAGACCGTTTACCCACAAACTTTGTTAACAGCTCCTACCTTAATTCACGTTTGAAAGGGAATCAAATTAATATATGCCAGTGTTCACCAGCTGGTTATGATAAACTAGTCGTAAAAATGTATTTCATTTTTTATGTTTTTATTTATTTTTCAAAGATTTTTAACGCTTGTTTACAAACTGAAAAGTTCTGTGTGTGTTCTTTTTAACTCTTTTTTTACACTTTTTCTAGAATTTTTGGTTGCAGTATAATATGTTTTGAAAATTTAAAGGTAGTAATGTCTCAGCTGGTGTATAAAAACTAATTTTAACGGTTCACAAACGGTGTAAGCTATTCTATAATCATGATTAGCTATTCATTGTTTAAGCTTTTAAATACAGATAGAAACCATTTCAGTCACTTTTGGATACAACATCATGCTATGATGTATCAAAGTTACCTTCTTCAAAGTTACAGATTGTTGAGACTTTAAAGTCCTTCGCTTTTACTTATAATGTCCAAATAATGTCATGGGTCTTCAAAAATATTAGAAGAAAAATCTCTGTATTTTTGTTTATTTGATGAATGAACCTTAACTAATTATCGTTGCAGTATTTTGAAATAACTGACATAGACCGTCTCTAAAGGCATTGGTGGAGACGACAGTGCCCTTTTATACTTCGAAAAAGGGTGAAAGAAGGTTGAGGTTGACATGAGATAAAGCGTTCAATATCCGTAGCTTCTGATCTTGTTTACCCACACCAAGATAGCAAAACCCATACATTTATGTTTAACACGTTTCCACAGATTTCTGTTTTAGTTTTTAGGCTCACTAAATAGATACTGTTAAAATGTACAAAAACAAATATTTCTGTTTAGGTAGAAATTAATCTAACCTTGGAGATAAATAATAATAACTTATGATATGGTAGTTAACAAAAGTATTTTTATGTATTTTCTTCCAACATTGTGATAAAATAAGAAACTATTCATATTATGTCAACTACGGCTGTTAAAACCTCCTATCACTTCAGTTTTGATACTTAGTACTTAAACTAAGGAAATTTACTTGGAATTATTAAATCTTAAACGCTATAGAACCTTCTTCCTTCTTCTACTGACTTTATATTGCAGCTTTAAATCGCATTGAATATTATTTTTACCCGTCTCCAAATATGATAATGGAGTGGTGTCAGCTTCGTCCGTCAATGTTTGAGAATCCTTTCCTACTCGAACTATTGCTGATATGATTAATTTAAAATGGGTTTAGTTTATCATACACACTGATTTAGCTATTTTAAATTAATAAAAATATGCCAAACCTGCAAAAGTGGGTTTCATTTATCACACATCATACTGATTAAGCTATTTTAAGTGGATAAAAATATGTAAACAACTAATTTTATAATTTAATAAGCTACCGTATAATAATTAACCTTATTTTAAAACTATATTAAAGCTAAAAGAAGATAAGAAAAATAAGGTAATCCATCGTGTAATCAAGATTAAAATCATCGATCTAGTTTTTGTATGATTAGGTTTATGCATAAATCATTTATTAAAAAAACTTTTTCAAAAATTTTTTATGACCATTTTAATTTAGAGGCAAACACTGAAATCAATTATAACCCATCGCAAATGAAAGCTATTGGAAGTAATCTTAAATATTTTAACACAGTTAAAATATTTAAGATTTAATATTTAATATTTACTTTTACTGTGTGTTTAATATAAACTCATTTAGTTAAATTATTTTTTAATTTACTCTGCAACTATAAAAATACATATTTTCTGTTCTATATCACGCTTTGATTACTATCGCACTTAGTTATTAGAATTTGTAAATAATGATCAAAGTTAGTCTAGTATCGGATTGTTAAGTCACCATCTTAATCTAAGGATTTCGTGCTGTAGAGGACTCAGTTGCCGCATTCTGCCATCCATATTTGTTTCATAGATTTCCATATCTTGGTCTAATTTAACTTGGCTAATTTGGGGTCAAGCAATTCTTCGGACTTAAAAATAAGGTGCATTCCTGAGGGCACCCATATACAATCTCTATTATCTATAAGTCTTTATTTTCCAATTAATTTGCAGATTCTTTTAAATATTTCATACATTAACTTAAAAAAATTTAAAAATAGTTAATAGAAGCAATATTCTTTTCGCAGTTTCAGGTTATATTTTCGAAGTTTAATATTTAAATACTAAATCGTCAAAATAAACATGTAGAGAAAATTCCAAACAATATAAAATTGTATATACTACAATATTTCATTATTGAATTAAATGTTTAACAGAAAACTCATAAAACACCAGGAAATTCTAAATGTTCTACTGTTAATGTGCCAATTTATGTAAATATTAGTATTTATCATATAGTAGCGTCAGGAAACGTACCCTTACATATTTATAATCTTATTGTCAAACAATAATAATTTTTTAAAAGGAAATTTATTGGTGAAAACTTATAAATAAAGGAACGCTCTATGGCTAGAGGGGCGGAGGTAATTTCGTGTACATTTTTAAGTAAAAACCCAATTTAATATATTTGAAATTGACTATTACTTTTTAATACTTTTACTTGGATATTACATGTCATCTCATAAAAAGTTTTGTCTCGTCAAAATCATATCGATATTAAAATCATAACATACGTATAATAATTTAATGATTAGTTTTAATCATCAAAATAAATTAATAATCATTTACAATAAGGGGCCATCGAACAGTTTTTTGCTCCAAAAAAGAAGAAAACACATGGGTTCTTTCTTGGGAAGAAGGATATAAAGAAATGAAAACAAATTATTCCTTAAGCAATCCATAGTGAAATAAATTTTAAACTTTCATTGAAGTTCTAAAGAAATCATCCTCTCCCTCCTGCCCTTAACGTCAAGCAGAAAGGTAGTTTGGTATTTAAAATCATTTTGATGTTAATTCAATTTATTGTACTGTATAGATTCAATAGTATAACTTAAAAATATTTTGTCTGCTATAAAAATGTATACGTTAGGAAAACAATTTAATATAAAAAAGGTTATAGTACTCACCATCACATAAACTGATATTGAAAATAAGGTATTGTTAATTCAAAGTTATAAATCCACAACGCTGTAGAATATTCTTTAACGCACTAACCTTATATTGTAAACTCAAATCGTGTTCAATATTCTCCTTACCCGTCTCCAAACAAGATAATGGAGTGGTGTCAGCAGCCTTCGCCCGTCAATGTTTGAGGATCGTTTTGAATCTTGTCCTACTCAAACATTGCTCACATGATTAATTTATAAAGGGTTAAATTTTTCAAAACACCAAAAAATAGTATATTTTAATTAGATGAAAAATGTAGGGAAACTTACATTATAGCTATAATTACTCTTCATTGTAATTAGCTATTATGATTCAACTTTTTTAATTTTCAATGACTCCAAGTCTTTCATTACTAGGAAACGGGTGGAAGAGACAGGTAAAGGAAGGTAATCCATCAAGCGGTCGAGATTAAAATCATCAACCCGGTTTTTGTACGGTTAAGGAGAAAAACTCTATTCAAACAAAAAGTGTACATTGTTGATATACAACAACTTTGTTTAGTAATTATGTTTAAATGAAACTTTTAAATGTAATTTGACTTTTTTAATTTTATAATTATGTGTAAAACGATACGTACCATAATGGTGGTAACCAGGATTCGTCTTAGTAAATATTTTATTCGCCACAGTTATAAAATAGTAGTTTATGCAACGATTGTATAATGAATGCCTTTAAGCCACGAGTGAAGCGAGTGTTCTAAATATCTCACGAGTGGCTTAAAGGCATAATACAATCGTTGCATACACTATTTTATCTACGACCAACAATATATGACAAAATTCCCCCCTAAAGTTAAACAAAACTCATGACCTTTACTAATGATGGAATAGACCAACTAAAATTTGAGGTTAGGCAAATAAACAGACTGAACCATGAATCGTTGTGGACCAATCAGCTGATGGGATAAGTAAACTCAAACATGAATCGTAATGCAACAATCAGCTGATGTGCGAATTGCGTAATTGTTATTATGACACTACTTCCGTCAAATGCCGAGCTCTCATTGGTCTAGAACCAGTACTCTAAAGTGACTCCAGTACTCTAAAGTCGTCATTAGAGTACTGCTTGGTTTTTGGTGTTTTAATGTACATCATTATAATGTTTATTGTAATACCATAATTGGTGCTTATTGCAATGGTCGTAGATAAAGATAATATTGAGCTTTTCAATTGCGTTGATTTACTACTGATGTAAAGAAAGAACTCTTAAAAAAAGATTGTTTCATAAAAATAAATTGTATTAAATTCAATAAGAGAAACAATAGCCCTAGCTTAAAGGCTTTGCGCAGTAAATTTCCACGTTATCTGGCTGCAGGTGTATAACGAAGTCAGCAGCCGAATATAGAAACCTTTATCTGCGCTATTACTGTGTTGACTTTTGTTATAGCCCCACATATTATAACCAACGCTTCTCTTATGTTTCCCTGAGTTAGTATCATTATTAAGGCTTATCTTAGAACGATGAAGTCTTAGTGTTCATGCGAATCTAAATCTCCCCTTTCAGCTATCAATACGCGGATATTTATAATCTCAAAACAATTATTACTAGTTTACTCAATATTCGTATTTTTTTTATAAATCTACTTAAAGAAAAACTTATTGAAAGTATATTCCTTGAGGAGAGAAAATGTCAAACACACAAAGTATGATTGTCAGAGAAAATATAATGTCATAGAGAAGAAAGTTGGGATATGCATAGTCTAAGATGTTTTACTATTATTTGCCCATTACATTAATTTGTTGATTATTATTTTAAAAAAATTAAAAACTAAAAACTACTCCACCAATTTGTATCTACCATAAATCTTTTCAATTACAGACCGGAAAGTATATATCAAATTGGAGTTTATCTGATTTCTTTGTTTACTTTGTTTTTGAAAATAATGTACCAAAATGAACTACGTATCATTATAGTAAAAAAATCATCATGTCATTTTAATTTACCGAATAAGACATCTAAACAAGAATAATATCAAAGGCTCAAATATATCTGTTTTCCGTAAACGAATTCAACAAGGACGTAGTTACACCACATTGTGTCTAGCTCGAATTGGGGAGCTGGGAGGTAAGAAATTACGTCATAAGGTGCACATTTAAAAGCTATACCGTTTTGAACAGGCATCCTGGGGAGTGTCAAAAATGAGGTTTTGAGCCCTCAATCTGGGAGCTTTCTCCAAGGTAGATAAACTTGAAAATAGCCCATAAAAATGGGTTGTTTGCAATTTTCATGCAGAACTATTAAATGATCAAATTTTAGTTCACACCATTGAATTCAGCTTAAAACAAACAATTTGGTATGTTGAATCATTGCTCCATGTTCATTGGTTACCGAGATACTGAGAGTGATGAATTCAAAACGTCGTCATAATATGTTAACCTTATGGGAAATAAATAAAATAATATAACTCACTTATGTCTCAACATATCTTAATGAAACATGATATGTGGCTTCATTTAGTTAAGAACTATTGTATATTAGCCTGAAATCCCCCATTTTCGCACTCTCGTTGAAGTAAACTTGCTCACATTTTTTTCCATGTTACTCTTAAGGGGAGAAAATAAAAGTGTATATCGTCCTTATTTTTTTAACATAAAATGATAAAACATAGCGAAAGACTTCTTCATGTATAGGTTCATTGGATAATGACTTAAAACCACCCAGTTTGTACATACCTGTTGCAACAAACCTGAAAACTTCATCCCCGTTTTATTCTTAAGGAGAATACAAAAAAGTAACATTCAAGTTTGTCCACCTTGGAGAAAGCCCCCAGATTGAGGGCTCACAAACCCATTTTTGAAGCCCCCCAGGATGCCCCTTCAAATTGACACAGCTTTTACATCTGCACCTTATGACGTAATTTTTGACCTCCCAGCTCCCGGTCTATTAGCCCTGGTGTCTAAGAGCCTAGTGGGCAACAGACCATGGTTTTGGTTGATATTGTTACCGAGACACCAAACTGTAACAAGATATGAACTGAAATGTAATTTTGCATATCAATGTTTAAAAGGCAAAGCTCTGGCTGACTCACCAGTTGACTCGATCATCCCTTACTCCCGGCTTCCCATATACAGGGTGACCGGAAATTATGGTAAAATATTTTAGTATATGATAGTACATATAAAAATGATAAAAAAAACTTCATATAAACATAGGTCCATAAGTGCTTCGTTTTCCGTCTCTGTGTCTGTTTGCGATTTTTCATATTTAATAATATCTCACGAACTTCTTAGCGTATAAACTTCAAAGTTGGTACATGGATGACCACTATTAAAACCTATTTTCGTAAGAAGTATAAAATTTCTACTTTGTACCTTTTCAAAATGGCGACCGTTTTTTTGTTTTCAAAGCTAAATGTCTTAAAAGCCGTAAATTTTAGAAAAATTATACAAGAGACAATAAAATTGTAAAATTTAATCCAATTAACGCTGATATTAAGATTATAATGATCAGCCTACTAACCCCTATGAAAATTTGCTTGATCAAACCTGATCAAATTTAATCATTTTTGATCAAGCAGGATCAAAAATGAACAAATTTGATCAGATTTGTTCAAATAACCTGATCAAGCCTGACTCGGTTGTTCAAAACTGATCAACTAGCCTGATCAGGCCTGACCTGGGTGTTCCTAATTCTTCAGGAATTTTTGATCAGGCCTGATGTTACAGCTTGAATTATCAGATTTGATCAAGCTTGATCAGGCATACTGATCAGGCCTGACAGGAGTGTTCAGATTTCTTCAAGATTATTTGATCAGGCCTGATGTTATAACTTGAATCATCAGATTTGGTCAGACTTGATCAGGCATACTGATCAGGCCTGACAGAAGTGTTCAATTTCTCCAAGATTTGGTCAGACTTGATCAGGCATATTTAATCAGGCCTGACAGGATTGTTCAAATTTTGTCAGGATTATTTTATAAGGCCGGATGTTATAACTTGAATGGTCAGATTTGGTCAGGCATACTGTTCAGGCTTGAATAATAGAAATTATGTTAAGAATGTCAAAATTTATCAAATGACCTAAGGAAGAATATCAGATTAGCTGTATAATATTTAATTTAACAGTTATTAAAGTAATAATACATCTTACAACAAAAAAAACATATTATAATAGCGAATTTCCCCTATAAGGAAGAAGCTGTTACCGTAGGTCTCATGGTAAGACTTAAGCCCGAGACCATCATAACTTTTTCTTTTGAGGTCCCCAGATGCCAAAAACACCATTCGTTAATTTTCATAAATATATATATGTTAGCAAACCAGCCCGATCGGACTACTGGAAGGAGGGTAAAGGGGGGAAAACCCCCCAAAAATGGGTTTTTTTTGAGTTTTTTACACATAAAAATAAAAATAATCCAATTTTTATTAGCACCATTGAATTCAGCCCAAAAAACAAACGATTTAGTATTTTGAATCACTGCTCTATGTGCTCTATGTCCATTGGTTACCGAGGTATTGCAGGTGGTAAACACAGTACGTTGTCCTAATGTTAACCTTATGGGAAATAAGTAAAATTCTATATCTCACTTATTTCTTAACATATCTTGTTAAAACTTGGTAAATCGCTTCTTCTAGGTCAGATCTACTAAATATTGAATTAAAACCACCCAGTTTTAATACACCCGTAGCAGCAAACCTGCATACTCATTCCCCATGTTATTCTTAAGGAGCTTACAAAAACATGAAAAATCTCGCTATGTTGGATTTAAATATGTTTTTTTTTGTATTTGAAATTCGCTGAGTATGCAGGTCTGCTGCAACGGGGGTATTAAACTATTTTTACCCTGTTTATATACTCCATAGGCGGCAGTGAACATAAAAAATTAAAATTTATGTCTGTTACATGCCTTAAAACCTGTTCAATAAACCTTAAAAAAATAATAAAAAAATTGAAAAATAATATTTAAAACTTTTTATATTTTTATACACTAGAAAAATTATTTTTAATGATGATATAAATGAAGGTCTACTTTAAAATATAATTTTTGTCATATAATTTTTGCAAACATTCCTAAGGCAATAAACTTTCAATTATTCATATTCCTAGAAATACAATTAATTGTTATATAATAGTTTATTTACTTTAATATAAACATATATATATGTCAAGTTTAAAACTCAACATTCGTTCTCGAAGAGGTTGTAGTGGCAGCCCTGCCAGCCTCAGCCCTACCGTCTACCGGCCCTACTGGCCCTACTCCTTTTTTACTGGTTTAGTTTTGATTTGAATTAATTTTTGTGTAGACGTTAAACTAAATGCACAAGCTCTAGAGATAACTGTTTTAAGTTTACATGCTTAAATTGCTTTGTAGTTTTGTTTGAGTTTAAATCCTTTTCGGGTTAGGATTTAAATTTGTATTTAAGCAAAGTTGCATGAACGTTATTACAGTGAAGTTGTGGTTAGGAAATGAGGGAGCTCTCTATTTGGCCATAGAAAGATAATAGACCAAGTTAGTTATTGTCAAAGCATTCTTGAGGTTAAAAACTCAGTAAGTAGACATCTTTATGCTATAAGTATCAAGCAATTTAAAATTTTGTTACTCAAAAGGGGGGTAAGAGTTTCATATCTGATCTTCTGCCTTTACAGGTTATGTTTATACTACTTATTGTTTATATGTTTTGTCTAGGTTTAGTATCTGAACTTCTCAATGTGATTTAACATGGGCAAAGATCAGTTTTGTTTTTGGTACTCAGTTTAGGTTCCGTTAATTCGATATAAACTATCAAAACCTATCGTGTTTAACTCAATCGATGTGTACTGTTTCAACAATCGTCGTGAATCAACAGCCCTAAAACTTACTATTAATGAAAGTTAGGCATAAAATTAACTGTGAAAAAATTTTCATCTGCCTTAGCTCTATTAGTTAATTTCCCGTAATATCTCACCATTTGTCACTCTAAAGAAAATTTAAAAAAAATAAATGTTTTGAGTTTAATTGTGTAGGCTGATACTTAATTTAAAGTATGTTTATACTATTTTTACAAAGATAAATTATTCAATATTGATAAATAGTAAATACAAATAATGTATTAAACTGCCCCGTTTCAATGAATGAAAGTGCCACAAGTGAGGTTATGTTATAAATTACCATATAACTTTTTTATAAGTTAAAATTCGAGATCTACAGTTAGTGTGTATATGTAGTCCAAAACATTGAGCTGTTTAATAATGCATAAATAACAGCAAAAATATAAAAACAAATTAGGCCTACTTTAACCTCCCTTTTCCCAGATAGTCATAAGAATTTTTTTCCGATTCCAGTAAATGTTAAATATCTCCCAATTGAAATACACTGCAGAATTGAAACTTTTATAGGTAGTAGTACATGATGAGGCCTATAGGTGGTATGAATGATTTGTTTCCTGCTCTTCTGTCTTCTGTTAGGCGGGAAATTTAGAGTGTATGAAGGTGCCCCTGTATGAAACTGCCCCACTCTCCCCTAAGCTAGCCAAAAACTAAATTAGCCTATAAGTTACTAACATAAATTTACTGAACAATTTAGGCCTACCTTATTTCTTATCACCCACCATCTTGTGCAGATTCTATCGATAGTAAATTTCCATTGAGTAAAAACAAGTCGGAAATAAATAAAATAGAATCGGTTGTTGAGTTCTACCCAACAAACTATATAGCCTACCGAAGTTCGTCTACTTTCCATTTTGTTTTCTTTGAAATGAAATGTTTCTGTTTTTCTGCTGTTTTGTTTGAAATGTGTCTGCTTTAGAAACGAACGGCAGAAGATCAGATATGAAACTCGTATTGATCGGGTTACTGTTTATTTGCTGTGTTTTTGTTTTATGAAAAAAATCCATTATCTGCCCACAACTTACAATATTTCCAATATAGGCCTAATGTAGGCCTAATATAATATAAATAGGATGTGTACTTAGCTAATTACAGGTATAAACACAAATCATAGGCTAGAAACATATTTATTTCAAATAGGCCTACAGTTTGAATGTATAACAGAGCGTTATCTGTTTAGGCCTATACTTGAAAATACTTGAAATATGCCTACTTGAAATTATATTTATTAGGGTTCATAGCCTATGGATCGTTATTTGACATTATTCATTTAATTAAGGCTTACCTTACGATCCAATAATAAGTTTTTTTGAGACCTAGGTTTCAGCGTCGAAACGCTATCATCAATCCTTATCAGTTTACAGGCCCATGTACAACAAGTAAAATATATAGAGATATGTACAGTTTATCATAATACAAATTAGTTATAAATACATAACTTTTATATGAAATGTATAAATACAATGTTAACAATATATGTGAATACAAATATTTTATAAAGTAGTAAAAAATATAAGGGCAGAAGAATAAAAGTTATACACTGATATATCTAATTTGTAAAAGAGGATGGTGGTGTATATATTTGTAGCTAAAGGACTCGGATCCTGTTGGACCGTTTAACATGAAAATTAGTACATATATATATAAAACTAGCTGATCAACACGGTTTCACCCGAGGAAAAACATAAAAACTCCCTCTGTCTTTTTTTAGGATTCACTTTGTCATACTTTTTAAGGTTGCCATGACAACCTTATATCCTTCCCTATAATTTAACATTAAAACTTTGAAGTACCATAGGGCGAAACCCTTTGGGAATTTTGTAAAACCGTTTCTTAGTGTGCATCTAAAACCCAAGAGTAACACATGTGCCAAATTTCAACTCTTTAGGTCATATAGTTTTGGAGATTTGCTGTCCGCAAGAAAACCCCTTCTCCTTTATATATATAGATTTCACAGAAAAGGTTTGGGAACTGTATTAGAACTCTTCGTGAATAACAGGTTAGACAACTACATAATTAAACCGTATTAATGCATACAATTTTTTTTACAAAAAACATTAAACATAACATAACATTAAAATAAACCCCTGGTTTAAACTCATAAATCTGACAAAAAATTTAATTTTATGGTATAATTATTAAGCACTTCTGAACAAATCTGATGAATTTTTGCCTGATCAAATTTGTTCAGATTTGATGGTCAAAAGTCCCAAAAACCATATTTTTCTGATCAAAACTGATCAAGCATGCATAATTAAACCTGAATAATGGTGATCAAATCTGACCAAGTATCTGAACGAAACTGATCAACCTTGATCAGTCTTACCTGATCAAACCTGATCAATCCTGTAGGACCACCTGAACAAATCTGATCAACCTTGATCAGCATTACCTGATCAAACCTGACCAATCCTGTAGAAGCAACTGAACAAATCTGATCAAGCTTGATCAACCTTACCTGATGAATCCTGAACTAAACTGATCAACCTTGATCAGCCTGAACAAACCCCTGATCAGATTTGATCAGATTTGATAGTCAAAAGTCCCAAAAACCCCGCAAATTTGATCAGTTTTGATCAAGGTTTGTTCAGGTTCTGATATTTTTTTTGATCAAACCTGACATAATTTTTTCATAGGGGAATAACGGAGAAATTTGTATTTTTCCAAATAAAAACATGGAAATTTCTGACAGTTTGTTCTAAAGGACCATGTTTTTTTTTTCAGAAAAGTTAAACTTTCTCCGTTATTAGTAGTCCGATCATCATAATCTTAATATCAGCGTTAATTGGATTAAATTTCACAACTTGTTTGTCTCTTGTATAATGTTTCTAAAATTTACGGTTTTTAAGATATTTAGCTTTGAAAACAAAAAACAGTCGCCATTTTGAAATGGTGCAAAATATAAATTTGACACTTCTTACAAAAATTGCTCTTAATAGTGGTCATCCATGTACCAAGTTTGAAGTTTATAAGTTAAGTGCTTCGTGAGATATGATTAAATATGTAAAAAACACAAACAGACACACAGACGGAAAACGAAGCACTTTTGGGACCTATGTTTATATGAACTTTTTTTCTTATTTTTACCTGTACTATCATATACTAAAATATTTTACCATAATTTCCGGACACCTTTTAGGTAGAGAGCTAACAAAAAACTCTGATTCTTTAGGTCTTATATAGATCAACTATGGACTTTCCACGCCGCGCCGGCTCCACCCTGCAGGCGTGCAAAGTTACTACATTATGGTAATTCAAAGACATTGTTTACACAAAAGTTCCTATATATACTTGAACAGGGGATCTTTAGTGAATACAAAGGTGTAACAAGATCAGCCGGGCTGAGCTAGTTGTGTTAATAAGTTTAACGTTAGTAAAATTAAATAGTATAATTTGATTCGATAAATTTCGTAGTGGAATTACAATTACGGAATCCCTCATCACACATGTTTTCTTATTAGTTATACTACTATGTTTGGTTTAAGATTAAAACATTTGTTTGTGATTGTATTACTCGCACTAACGTTATCAGTCACAATGTCTTTAATCTCATTCCATTCGGTATTATTGAATCATATAAACTTTCATATGTGTTAATTTCTGTCTCAATATATACGGTTTGCTTTTTCGAGAAATTGTAACGCTAAACTTAAATATGAACATAAACATGGATATAAGCATGAACATGAGTTGAAAAGTAAGGTGTGTGTCGGTATTACTGAACGAATGTTTTATCATGATAAACCTCAAGCAAACGCAGGTAATATGCCAATTTAACAACCATTTGAATTACTTATGAATGTCATTCGCAATAAATCTTCTTTATGGCCTAAAACGCAATCGTACCGTTTTGGCATGGAAATAATGTTTCA
This sequence comes from Flexamia atlantica, assembly GCA_035578135.1. NCBI lineage: Eukaryota > Metazoa > Arthropoda > Insecta > Hemiptera > Cicadellidae > Flexamia > Flexamia atlantica. The sequence goes on along the minus strand of JAQJVK010000049.1, from coordinate 2,072,029 downwards.
ATTAAAATGACAAAGATCTGGTGTTTTAGAATGGACAAAACAATTTCAGCGGGCATTTTACAGCTTTCTGTTTTATGTTTAAGCCTGGGAAGGGAATACTTCATCATTTTAATTTTATTATACTTGGCCAAATAGGTTTATAGTGAAATGATAATAAAACTACTACAGCAAAAATACATAGTATAATCAATTTTTGGGGGATAATGTTAATGTTATATAAATTAAAATTGGTCTAAGAACGGATCCATTTAAATAAAAGTTACGTTGTAAATTATTCCAAATGGTTGTCTCCGTAAACTATCTGAAAACAAAGCTAGCATTGTTTCACATTACGTTAAACTTCAAAAACAGATCTAAACCCGAAAATACACTTAAATCTAGTTTCCTTGGATTTAAAGTGGTAAAAGGTGGGATTTTGTAGTGTTGAAATATACAAATCGTCGTATTTTACGGTTTTTGACCTGCAACACATTTAATTAAATGTTAAAATGTATAATCATGTTCACAACGTATTTTAACTTACATTAGATACATTAGATACCAAACTTAATTAACTTAAACATTGCTTCTTAAAGCTCACCTCCTAGCTAAGTAGTTTAGCTAAAAGCTTGAAGGCGTTACACTAAAGAAGGCTGGTCCATATTTTGTTTATAACATTGATTAAAGAGAAGGTAATGTTTTATGAATTGATATTCTTTATTACCTTATTTACACTGAAGAGTTTTTTTTTAATTTCGAATCACCGTATTTACAATTCGACCTATGGCATATATAGCAAAAGAAAAATTCTCTATTTATGAAATAATTTAATGTTATTACTTAAATTTACTGTTAATAATTACCTTTGTCTTTTATGCTTTATAAAATCATGAAAGGAAATAAAATAAATACATTGTATGCATATTTTTTATCTAAGTAATATTATTTTAATATTTAACACCCTTCTTTTTGATATTTATTTTTATTTCCTGAGATGTAGATAAATATATTGTCAAAATTTATCTAAATGCTTAGTTATCAAACCAATACAAATTTTAAAATATATGAGAATTTTGTATTGACAAACCTCGAAAAAATGAATGGTTTGATTTTGGTGATAATTTTCAACTTTCTTTTCAACAACTGGAAGGATCGCTACAGAGAATTCCTTATGAGGTTAGGAGATAACGGCTTTTAGACAAACTAACTGGTAACCCCTGTTGTCGGGACAACTGAAGAGAACAGCTTTACAACTTTGATGTGTGTTGATCGCAAAGCAGCACTAGTTGTCTCTGCTAACCCCTGCTAAATAGAATAATGTATTTTTTGTGAATGAAAAATTATTAAATTAGCCTTTACGTTTTTATTCTCAGAGCAAAATAAAAGCGTGGCGTCAAGCAAGTATCCACCGAATTAAAAAAATTCATAGTATAGTTATATGTGTTAGTATAATAAATTAGAAATCACGAAAATATTGTTTCAATCAAAATAGCGTAAATCCGTAGTATTGAATTAACATCGGTAAGAAAATATATTACGAACACATGAAGAGAAATTTGCCAGATTGAATAAATCTAGATTTATCAATGATCATAATAATTTTTCATTCAACCTTCAACAGAAACACGGCTTATGACAAAGCCGTGATCCATGAGACAACGCTACAAACTAGACTAAAAATGTAAGGATGGCTTTCATGACGATTATCTATATATTAATAAGTACGGATGATTGTTTAAATTTGTTTTTCTCATCATGTCTGCTACGTAAGAAAATCTAAGGATGCTGTTAGAAAATAATCCCCTTTTGATGCGCAAAAACTCGATATAAGTTATCTTTAACTGTTGAAAACTTACTTGAGACGATAAAATATTTAAAACTTATTTGAAAATAAACTTACTGAGTAGAAATGGTGGTTACGGAATAAAAACAAAATTAAAACAAATTTGTTACGTGAAGCAATAAGCAAAAACTAAACGCAATTATTTTCTGGTTGAGTTTCGATAATTAGGCGATTTCTTGTAAATGTTAGTCTTTTACAATATCAATTACTTTTAGGCATTTCAATTTCATTCATTTAAGTTTCACAAGTTTCTAGGATGCTACAGTTAGTAAGTGACATATTACATGGACAGCATTCCTTACAAGCTCCCAGGGCTTGTAGTGGATGTCCGATAAGACGTAATCATCAGTGGACGCTGCCTGGCGGGTCGCCAGCCCCACACCGTTGTACTGATGGCTATGTAACCGTAACCGTAATCTTAGAATTGGGCATCTCAACATGCGGTCACTCAATACGGGGTTCACAGAAATGTGCGCCCTTGTGCATGATTTTAATTTTGATGTCTTTTGTGTAACTGAGACATGGCTCCAGCCTGGCACTCCACCAGAAAGCTATGCATTACCAGGCTACACCATGTTGCGTTGTGACCGCAATTCTGGACCTAGTTCATTAGATAATGATGAAGAAACAGGTGGAGGTGTCGCTTTGTACATTAAGCAGGAATTAATGTACCATCAGCACACCTTTGGTTCAGAATTAGATCTTGGTATTGAGGCTCTTTGTGTTGTCCTCAAAGTAAAGAGGCGGAGACTTGGTCTGTGTGTTGTTTACAGGCCGCCCAATGTCAGGTACACTTGCCTTGCTTCGTTGTTTCACTCTCTGTTTGTTGATCTGGCAGTCCAAGTCAACTCTGTGATCTGCATTGGTGACACAAATATTGATCTGAAGTCTACAACGTGCCATAAATCAAAATACTTACGCCGACTCTTGCAAGAAACTAACACAGTACAATTGATTAAAGAGCCAACAAGAGTGACAGCAACCTCGGCCACATTGTTAGACCACATTATTGTGGACAAGTCGGCCGAGTTCAAGAGGAACGGCGTTATTGATGTTCCTGGAATCACAGATCACAGAGAGAAGGCGATTACAGACCACAAGCTAGTATACTGTGATCTAATTTTAAAGAAAGAAAAATCAGAACCAAAGATTATTTCTTACAGAGATTTCTCTGGATTCAATGTCAACGAGGCGGTAAAAGATTTATCGGATATGGACTGGAAAAGTATTACAGAGATAAAAGGGGTTGATAACATTGAAAATGCCATTACTTCCAAAATTCTAAAAGTGTTCAACACTCATGTGCCAATAACATACAAGAAAGTGACTAAGAAAAAAGCCCCGTGGAGAAATGAAGAAATCAAAGTCCTGACAAAAAAGAAAAACAAACTTAGAAACAAGTATTGGAAGTTACGGAGTGAGAACGATTGGGAGAAGTACAAGTCCACGAGAAATACACTGAATACAATGATCTGGCAAGCCAAAAAAAGATATTTCACAGATAAAATATCATCGACAAACAATAGTAAAGAATTTTGGACCTGCTTGAAGCAGTGTGATGTACATAGACACCCAGAATCTGAAATTGTACATGATTTCAATGTTGATGACATCAATAGATACTTCTCAGAAATGGGGTCTGACATAGACATAAATACTGATGTTCTTGACTTTTTTAAGAATAACAGGCAAAACGAAATCATTGGTGAATTTAGATTTGTTGCTGTCACTGAAGAAACAGTCAAAGCAGAAATGAATAGAATTAAATCTAAGGCTGTAGGTAGTGATGAAATATCCATTGAAATGATCAAAACTGTGAGTCCATTTGCTATTGAGTCTATTACCCATCTGGTAAATGAGTCATTAAAAGAAGGAATATTTCCACAAGCTTGGAAGAAAAGTATCATTCGACCACTATCTAAAGCAGCAGCCCCCACTTGTGTTGAACAGTTAAGACCAATATCTATATTGCCAGCTATGTCCAAGATCCTAGAGAAAGTTGTCATCAAACAGATAATTGAATACGTGAATAACTGTAAATTGCTCCCGAAACTTCAATCAGGCTTTAGGAAGAACCACAGTACATGTACCGCCCTAACAAACTTGTTCAGTGAAATGATTGACAACAAGGACAAGGGCAGACAGAGTACCCTTGTAATGCTTGACTACTCAAAGGCGTTTGATTCTATGGATCACGATATGTTGATTGCAAAATTGCATTACTTGGGATTTGGTGAAGATATTGCCGCATGGGTTCAATCGTATCTCAAAGACAGACTCCAGGTTACCAGACTGGGGAGTGAAACATCAGAACCCCTTGCCAAACGGCGAGGTGTTCCTCAGGGTAGTTGCCTGGGGCCTATCTGTACACTCTTTATACAGCTGACTTTCCTAATTGTGTAAAATACTGCACGGCTCACCTGTATGCTGATGACTCCCAGCTACTTTTTTCATATGAGCCAGAGCTTATGAAAGAGGCCTTCAGTCAAATCAACGCTGATCTGCAGAACATTTCAAAATGGTCTGTTGCTAACGGCCTCAAGCTCAATTCCGATAAGTGCACCGTTTTACACACTGCACCTCTTGACCTCGTACAGACTCTCAAAAGTAGTGGAGTGAGCATATCACTTGATGGTGGGAGTCTAGCAGAGTGTGACAAGATCAAGACTCTCGGTGTAATTCTTGACAAGGGTCTCACTTTCACGGACCATGTCACACATGCTACCCAGCGAGCCGTAGGGAGGCTGAGAGGTCTGTATAGGTTTAGGAGTCTGCTACCAGAGGCCGCCAAATTACAGCTTGTGCAGTCACTGATTCTATCAGTATTTTATTACTGTTTTCCTGCATATGGCAACAGTCTTTCTAGGGGCGATTTGGGTCGGATCCAAAAGCTTCAAAACTCTGCTATTCGCTTTGTTTTTTGCTTGAAGAGATCTGACCATATATCCCCATACCGCGAAGCGGTTAAGCTGTTGCCCATGGAAGCTGTTTGCAGGATGTTGACATGCTGCATGATACATAGGGTTTTGATGACAAGCGAGCCCGACTACCTTTGCGAGAGGCTCTCCTTCCGCGATGAGGTCTCTCAGCGCAGGACTCGCCATGGTGGGAGGCTTCACTTTCCCAGAGTCACTCTTGAGCTCGGGCGGAGAAGCTTTTCATACTTTGGCTCCCGGTTGTATAATGAGCTCCACGATGACCTTAAATGCTTGAACACTGTTTCATTTAAACTTAAATTAAAAAGAATGTTAATTGGAAATGCTTAGTTTTAGTTTTTTCGTAAAATACTGTACACATGTTTAGTTTTAAGTTGTAAATATTGTGACGATAGTTGTTCTGAAAAGCTGGTTTTCCAGAGAAACGCTTGATTGAATAAAGGCATTTTTATTAATTTATTTATTTATTGTCGCCTTGTAGTGGCTGTCCAATTAGACGTAATCATCAGTGGACGCTGCCTGGGAGGTCGCCAGCCCCACACCGTTGTACTGATGGTTATTGTAGCCTTGTAGTGGATGTCCGATTAGACGTAATCATCAGTGGACGCTGCCAGGCGGGTCGCCAGCCCCACACCGTTGTACTGATGGTTATTGTAGCCTTGTAGTGGATGTCCGATTAGACGTAATCATCAGTGGACGCTGCCTGGCGGGTCGTCAGCCCCTCACCGTTGTACTGATGGTTATTGTAGCCTTGTAGTGGATGTCAGATTAAACGTAATCATCAGTGGACGCTGCCTGGCGGGTCGCCAGCGCCACATCGTTGTACTGATGGCTATTGTAGCCTTGTACTGGATGTCCGATTAGACGTAATCATCAGTGGACACTGCCTGGCGGGTCGACAGCCCCACACCGTTGTACTGATGGTTATTGTAGCCTTGTAGTGGATGTCCGATTAGACGTAATCATCAGTGGACGCTGCCTGGCGGGTCGTCAGCCCCACACCGTTGTACTGATGGTTATTGTAGCCTTGTAGTGGATGTCCATTTAGACGTAATCATCAGTGGACGCTGCCTGGCGGGTCGTCAGCCCCACACCGTTGTACTGGTGGTTTTTGTAGCCTTGTAGTGGATGTCCAATTAGACGTAATCATCAGTGGACGCTGCCTGGTGGGTCGCCAGCCCCACACCGTTGTACTGATGGTTATTGTAGCCTTGTAGTGGATGTCCGATTAGACGTATTCATCAGTGGACGCTGCCTGACGGGTCACCAGCCCCACACCGTTGTACTGATGGATATTGTAGCCTTGTAGTGGATGTCCGATTAGACGTAATCTTCAGTGGACGCTGCCTGGTGGGTCGCCAGCCCCACACAGTTGTATTGATGGATATTGTAGCCTTGTAGTGGATGTCCGATTAGACGTAATCATCAGTGGACGCTGCCTGGCGGGTCGCCAGCCCCACACCGTTGTACTGATGGCTATTGTAGCCTTGTAGTGGATGTCCGATTAGACGTAATCATCAGTGGACGCCACCTGGTGGGTCGCCAGCCCCACACCGTTATACTGATGGTTATTGTAGCCTTGTAGTGGATGTCCGATTAGACGTAATCATCAGTGGACGCTGCCTGGCGGGTCGCCAGCCCCAAACCGAAGTACTGATGGATATTGTAGCCTTGTAGTGGATGTACGATTAGACGTAATCATCAGTGGACGCTGCCTGGTGGGTCGCCAGCCGCACACCGTTGTACTGATGGCTATTGTAGCCTTGTAGTGGATGTCCGATTAGACGTAATCATCTGTGGACGCTGCTTGGCGGGTCGCCAGCCCCACACCGTTGTACTGAAGGTTATTGTGGCCTTGTAGTGGATGTACGATTGGACGTAATCATCAGTAGACGCTGCCTGGCGGGTCGCCAGCCCCACATCGTTGTACTGATGGCTATTGTAGCCTTGTAGTGGATGTCCGATTAGACGTAATCATCAGTGGACGCTCCCTGGCGGGTCACCAGGCCCACACCGTTGTACTGATGGTTATTGTAGCCTTGTATTGGATGTCCGATTAGACGTAATCATCAGGGGACTCTGCCTGGCGGGTCGCCAGCCCCACATCGTTGTACTGATGGTTATTGTAGCCTTGTAGTGGATGTCCGATTAAACGTAATCATCAGTGGACGCTGCCTGGCGGGCCGCCAGCCCCACACCGTTGTACTGATGGCTATTGTAGCCTTGTAGTGGATGTCCGATTAGACGTAATCATCAGTGGACGCTGCCTGGCGGGTCGTCAGCCCCACACCGTTCTACTGATGGTTATTGTAGCCTTGTAGTGGATGTCCGATTAGACGTAATCATCAGTGGACGCTGCCTGGCGGGTCGCCAGCCCCACACCGTTGTACTGATGGATATTGTAGCCTTGTAGTGGATGTCCGATTAGACGTAATCATCAGGGGACGCTGCTTGTCGGGTCGCCAGCCCCACACCGTTGTACTGATGGTTATTGTAGCCTTGTAGTGGATGTACGATTAGACGTAATCATCAGTGGACGCTGCCTGGCGGGTCGCCAGCCCCACACCGTTGTACTGATGGTTATTGTAGCCTTGTAGTGGATGTACGATTAGACGTAATCATCAGTGGACGCTGCCTGGCTGGTCGCCAGCCCCAGACCGTTGTACTGATGGTTATTGTAGCCTTGTAGTGGATGTCCGATTAGATGTAATCATCAGTGGACGCTGCCTGGTGGGTCGGCAGCCCCACACCGTTGTACTGATGGATATTGTAGCCTTGTAGTGGATATCCGATTAGACGTAATCATCAGTGGACGCTGCCTGGCGGATCTCCAGCCCCACACCGTTGTACTGATGGTTTTTGTAGCCTTGTAGGGGACGTCCGATTAGACGTAATCATCAGTGGACGCTGCCTGGAGGGTCGCCAGCCCCACACCGATGTACTGATGGTTATTGAAGCCTTGTAGTGTATGTGTGATTAGACGTAATCATCAGTGGACGCTGCCTGGCGGGTCGCCAGCCCCACACCGTTGTACTGATGGTTATTGTAGCCTTGTAGTGGATTTCTAATTAGACGTAATCAACAGTGGACGCTGCCTGGAGGGTCGCCAGCCCCACACCGTTGTACTGATGGCTATTGTAGCCTTGTAGTGGATGTGCGATTAGTCGTAATCATCAGTTGACTCTGCCTGGAGGGTCGCCAGCCCCACACCGTTGTACTGATTGCTATTGTAGCCTTGTAGGGGGTGTCCGATTAGACGTAATCATCAGGGGACGCTGCCTGGCGAGTCGCCAGCCCCACACCGTTGTACTGATGGTTATTGTAGCATTGTAGTGGATGTCCGATTAGACGTAATCATCAGTGGACGCTCCCTGGTGGGTCGCCAGCCCCACACCATTGTACTGATGGTTATTGTAGCCTTGTAGTGGATTTCCGATTAGACGTAATCATCACTGACCGCTGCCTGGCTGGTCGCCAGCCCCACAGTTTACTGATGGTTATTGTAGCCTTGTAGTGGATGTCCGATTAGATGTAATCATCACTGATCGCTGCCTGGCTGGTCGCCAGCCCCACACCGTTGTATTGATGGCTATTGTACCCTTGTAGTGGATGTCCGATTAGACGTAATCATCAGTGGAGACTGCCTGGCGGGTCGCCAGCCCCACACCGTTGTACTGATGGCTATTGTACCCTTGTAGTGGTTGTCCGATTAGACGTAATCATCAGTGGACGCTGCCTGGGGGGTCGCCAGTCCCTCACCGTTGTACTGATGGCTATTGTACCATTGCAGTGGATGTCCAATTAGACGAAATCATCAGTGGACGCTGCCTGGCGGGTCGCCAGCCCCACACCGTTGTACTGATGGTTATTGTAGCCTTGTAGTGGATGTCCGATTAGACGTAATCATCACTGACCGCTGCCTGGCTGGTCGCCAGCCCCACACCGTTGTACTGATGGTTATTGTAGCCTTGTAGTAGATGTCCGTTTAGACGTAATCATCACTGGCCGCTGCCTGGCTGGTCGCCAGCCCCACACCGTTGTACTTATGGTTATTGTAGCCTTGCAGTGGATGTCCGATTAGACGTAATCATCAGTGGACGCTGCCTGGCGGGTCGCCAGCCCCACACCGTTGTACTAATAGTTATTGTAGCCTTGTAGTGGATGTACAATTAGACTTAATCATCAGTGGACGCTGCCTGGCGGGTCGCCAGCCCCACACCGTTGTACTGATGGTTTTTGTAGCCTTGTAGTGGATGTCCGATTAGACGTAATCATCACTGACCGCTGCCTGGTTGGTCGCCAGCCCCACACCGTTGTACTGATGGTTATTGTAGCCTTGTAGTGGATGTCCGATTAGACGTAATTATCAGTGGACGCTGCCTGGCGGGTCGCCAGCCCCAGACCGTTGTACTGATGGTTATTGTAGCATTGTAGTGGATGTCCGATTAGAAGTTATCATCAGTGGACGCTGCCTGGTGGGTCGCCAGCCACACACCATTGTACTGATGGTTTTTGTAGCCTTGTAGTGGATTTCCGATTAGACGTAATCATCAGTGGACGCTGCCTGGCGGGTTGCCAGCCCCACACCGTTGTACTGATGGTTATTGTAGCCTTGTAGTGGATGTACGATTAGACGTAATCATCAGTGGACGCTGCCTGGCTGGTCGCCAGCTCCACACCGTTTTAATGATGGTTTTTGTAGGCTTTTAGTGGATGTCCGATTAGACGTAATCATCAGTGGACGCTGCCTGGCTGGTCGCCAGCCCCACACCGTTGTACTGATTGTTATTGTAGCCTTGTAGTGGATGTCCGATTAGACGTAATCATCACTGACCACTGCCTGGCTGATCGCCAGCCCCACACCGTTGTACTGATGGTTATTGTAGCCTTGTAGTGGATGTCCGATTAGACGTAATTATCACTGACCGTTGCCTGGCTGGTCGCCAGCCCCACACCGTTGTACTGATGGTTATTGTAGCCTTGTAGGGGATGTCCGATTAGACGTAATCATCAGTGGACGCTGCCTGGCTGGTCGCCAGCCCCGCACCGTTGTACTGATGGTTATTGTAGCCTTGTAGGGGATGTCCGATTAGACGTAATCATCAGTGGACGCTGCCTGGCTGGTCGCCAGCCCCGCACCGTTGTACTGATGGTTATTGTAACCTTGTAGTGGATGTCCGATTAGACGTAATCATCACTGACCGCTGCCTGGCTGGTCGCCAGCCCCACACCGTTGTACTGATGTTTATTGTAGCCTTGTTGTGGATGTTTGATTAGATGTAATTATCAGTGGACGCTGCCTGGCGGGTCGCCAGCCCCACACCGTTGTACTGAAGGTTATTGTAGCCTTGTACTGGATGTCCGATTAGACGTAATCATCAGTGGACGCTGCCTGGCGTGTCGCCAGCCCCACACCGTTGTACTGAAGGTTATTGTAGCCTTGTAGTGGATGTCCTATTAGACGTAATCATCAGTGGACGCTGCCTGGCGGGTTGCCAGCCCCACACCGTTGTACTGATGTTTATTGTAGCCTAGTAGTGGATGTCCGATTAGACGTAATCATCAGTGGACGCTGCCTGGCGGGTCGCCAGCCCAACACCGTTGTACTGATGTTTATTGTAGCCTAGTAGTGGATGTCTGATTAGACGTAATCATCAGTGGACGCTGCCTGGCGGGTCACCAGCCCAACACCGTTGTACTGATGGTTATTGAAGCCTTGTAGTGGATGTCCGATTAGACGTAATCATCAGTGGACGCTGCCTGGCGGGTCGCCAGCCCCACACCGTTGTACTGATGGTTATTGAAGCCTTGTAGTGGATGTCCGATTAGACGTAATTATCAGTGGACGCTGCCTGGCGGGTTGCCAGCCCCACACCGTTGTACTGATGGTTATTGAAGCCTTGTAGTGGATGTCCGATTAGACGTAATCATCAGTGGACGCTGCCTGGCGGGTCACCAGCCCAACACCGTTGTACTGATGGTTATTGAAGCCTTGTAGTGGATGTCCGATTAGACGTAATCATCAGTGGACGCTGCCTGGCGGGTTGCCAGCCCCACACCGTTGTACTGATGTTTATTGTAGCCTAGTAGTGGATGTCCGATTAGACGTAATCATCAGTGGACGCTGCCTGGCGGGTCACCAGCCCAACACCGTTGTACTGATGGTTATTGAAGCCTTGTAGTGAATGTCCGATTAGACGTAATCATCAGTGGACGCTGCCTGGCGGGTCGCCAGCCCCACACCGTTGTACTGATGGTTATTGAAGCCTTGTAGTTGATGTCCGATTAGACGTAATCATCAGTGACGCTGCCTGGCGGGTCGCCAGCCCCACACCGTTGTACTGATGTTTATTGTAGCCTTGTAGTGGATGTCCAATTAGACGTAATCATCAGTGGACGCTGCCTGACGGGTCGCCAGCCCCACACCGTTGTAATGATGGTTTTTGTAGCCTTGTAGTGGATGTCCGATTAGGTGTAATCATTATTGACGCTGCCTGGCGGGTGGCCAGCCCCACACCGTTGTACTGATGGTTATTGCAGCCTTGTAGTGGATGTCCCATTAGACGTAATCACCAGTGGACGCTGCCTGGCGTGTCGCCAGCCCCAAACCGTTGTACTGATGGTTATTGTACCCCTGTAGTGGATGTCCGATTAGACGTAATCACCAGTAGACGCTGCCTAGCGTGTCGCCAGTCCACACCGTTGTACTGATGGTTATTGTACCCTTGTAGTGGATGTCCGATTAGACGTAATCATCAGTGGACGCTGCCTGGCGGGTCACCAGCCCAACACCGTTGTACTGATGGTTATTGAAGCCTTGTAGTGGATGTCCGATTAGACGTAATCATCAGTGGACGCTGCCTGGCGGGTTGCCAGCCCCACACCGTTGTACTGATGTTTATTGTAGCCTAGTAGTGGATGTCCGATTAGACGTAATCATCAGTGGACGCTGCCTGGCGGGTCACCAGTCCAACACCGTTGTACTGATGGTTATTGAAGCCTTGTAGTGGATGTCCGATTAGACGTAATCATCAGTGGACGCTGCCTGGCGGGTCGCCAGCCCCACACCGTTGTACTGATGGTTATTGAAGCCTTGTAGTTGATGTCCGATTAGACGTAATCATCAGTGACGCTGCCTGGCGGGTCGCCAGCCCCACACCGTTGTACTGATGTTTATTGTAGCCTTGTAGTGGATGTCCAATTAGACGTAATCATCAGTGGACGCTGCCTGACGGGTCGCCAGCCCCACACCGTTGTAATGATGGTTAATGTAGCCTTGTAGTGGATGTCCGATTAGGTGTAATCATTATTGACGCTGCCTGGCGGGTGGCCAGCCCCACACCGTTGTACTGATGGTTATTGCAGCCTTGTAGTGGATGTCCCATTAGACGTAATCACCAGTGGACGCTGCCTGGCGTGTCGCCAGCCCCACACCGTTGTACTGATGGTTATTGTACCCTTGTAGTGGATGTCCGATTAGACGTAATCACCAGTAGACGCTGCCTAGCGTGTCGCCAGTCCACACCGTTGTACTGATGGTTATTGTACCCTTGTAGTGGATGTCCGATTAGACGTAATCACCAGTGGACGCTGCCTGGCGGGTCGCCAGCCCCACACCGTTGTACTGATGGTTATTGTAGCCTTGTAGTGGATGTCTAATTAGACGTAATCATCAGTGGACGCTGCCTGGCGTGTCGCCAGCCCCACACCGTTGTACTGATGGTTATTGTAGCCTTGTAGTGGATGTCCGATTAGACCTAATCATCATTGGACGCTGCCTGGCGTGTCGCCAGCCCCACACCGTTGTACTGATGGTTATTGTAGCCTTGTAGTGGATGTCTAATTAGACGTAATCATCAGTGGACGCTGCCTGGCGTGTCTCCAGCCCCACACCGTTGTACTGATGGTTATTGTAGCCTTGTATTGGATGTCCGATTAGACTTAATCATCAGTGGACGCTGCCTGGCGGGTCGCCAGCCCCACACCGTTGTACTGATGGTTATTGTAGCCTTGTAGTGGATGTCCAATTAGATGTAATCATCACTGATCGCTGCCTGGCTGGTCGCCAGCCCCACACCGTTGTACTGATGGCTATTGTACCCTCGTAGTGGATGTCCGATTAGACGTAATCATCAGTGGACGCTGCCTGGCGGGTCGCCAGCCCCACACTGTTGTACTGATGGTTATTGTAGCCTTGTAGTGGATGTCCGATTAGATGTAATCATCACTGATCGCTGCCTGGCTGGTCGCCAGCCCCAGACCGTTGTACTGATGGCTATTGTACCCTCGTAGTGGATGTCCGATTAGACGTAATCTTCAGTGGACGCTGCCTGGCGGGTCGCCAGCCCCACACCGTTGTACTGATGGTTATTGTAGCCTTGTAGTGGATGTCCAATTAGATGTAATCATCACTGATCGCTGCCTGGCTGGTCGCCAGCCCCACACCGTTGTACTGATGGCTATTGTACCCTCGTAGTGGATGTCCGATTAGACGTAATAATCAGTGGACGCTGCCTGGCGGGTCGCCAGCCCCACACTGTTGAACTGATGGTTATTGTAGCCTTGTAGTGGATGTCCGATTAGATGTAATCATCACTGATCGCTGCCTGGCTGGTCGCCAGCCCCACACCGTTGTACTGATGGCTATTGTAACCTTGTAGTGGATGTCCGAGTATACGTAATCATCAGTGGACGCTGCCTGGCGGGTCGCCAGCACCACACCGTTGTACTGATGGCTATTGTACCCTTGTAGTGGATGTCCGATTAGACGTAATCATCAGTGACGCTGCCTGGCGGGTCGCAAGCCCCACACCGTTGTACTGATGGCTATTGTACCCTTGCAGTGGATGTCCGATTAGATGAAATCATCAGTGGACGCTGCCTGGCGGGTCGCCAGCCCCACACCGTTGTACTGATGGCTATTGTACCCTTGTAGTGGATGTCCGATTAGACGTAATCATCAGTGGTCGCTGCCTGGCGGATCGCCAGCCCCACACCGTTGTACTGATGGCTATTGTACCCTTGCAGTGGATGTCTGATTAGACGTAATCATCAGTGGACGCTGCCTGGCGGGTCGCCAGCCCCACACCGTTGTACTGATGGTTATTGTATCCTTGTAGTGGATATCCGATTAGACGTAATCAGCAGTGGACGCTGCCTGGCGGGTCGCCAGCCCCACACCGTTGTACTGATGGTTATTGAAGCCTTGTAGTTGATGTCCGATTAGACGTAATCATCAGTGACGCTGCCTGGCGGGTCGCCAGCCCCACACCGTTGTACTGATGTTTATTGTAGCCTTGTAGTGGATGTCCAATTAGACGTAATCATCAGTGGACGCTGCCTGACGGGTCGCCAGCCCCACACCGTTGTAATGATGGTTATTGTAGCCTTGTAGTGGATGTCCGATTAGGTGTAATCATTAGTGACGCTGCCTGGCGGGTCGCCAGCCCCACACCGTTGTACTGATGGTTATTGTAGCCTTGTAGTGGATGTCCCATTAGACGTAATCACCAGTGGACGCTGCCTGGCGTGTCGCCAGCCCCACACCGTTGTACTGATGGTTATTGTACCCTTGTAGTGGATGTCCGATTAGACGTAATCACCAGTAGACGCTGCCTAGCGTGTCGCCAGCCCCACACCGTTGTACTGATGGTTATTGTACCCTTGTAGTGGATGTCCGATTAGACGTAATCACCAGTGGACGCTGCCTGGCGGGTCGCCAGCCCCACACCGTTGTACTGATGGTTATTGTAGCCTAGTAATGGATGTCTAATTAGACGTAATCATCAGTGGACGCTGCCTGGCGTGTCGCCAGCCCCACACCGTTGTACTGATGGTTATTGTAGCCTTGTAGTGGATGTCCGATTAGACTTAATCATCATTGGACGCTGCCTGGCGGGTCGCCAGCCCCACACCGTTGTACTGATGGTTATTGTAGCCTTGTAGTGGATGTCCAATTAGATGTAATCATCACTGATCGCTGCCTGGCTGGTCGCCAGCCCCACACCGTTGTACTGATGGCTATTGTACCCTTGTAGTGGATGTCCGATTAGTGGTAATCATCAGTGACGCTGCCTGGCGGGTCGCAAGCCCCACACCGTTGTACTGATGGTTATTGTAGCCTTGTAGTGGATGTCCCATTAGACGTAATCACCAGTGGACGCTGCCTGGCGTGTCGCCAGCCCCACACCGTTGTACTGATGGTTATTGTAGCCTTGTAGTGGATGTCCGATTAGACTTAATCATCATTGGACGCTGCCTGGCGGGTCGCCAGCCCCACACCGTTGTACTGATGGTTATTGTAGCCTTGTAGTGGATGTCCCATTAGACGTAATCATCAGTGGACGCTGCCTGGCGTGTCGCCAGCCCCACACCGTTGTACTGATGGTTATTGTAGCCTTGTAGTGGATGTCCGATTAGACTTAATCATCATTGGACGCTGCCTGGCGTGTCGCCAGCCCCACACCGTTGTACTGATGGTTATTGTAGCCTTGTAGTGGATGTCCGATTAGACGTAATCATCAGTGGACGCTGCCTGGAGTGTCGCCAGCCCCACACTGTTTTACTGATGGTTATTGTAGCCTTGTAGTGGATGTCCGATTAGACGTAATCACCAGTGGACACTGCCTGGCGGGTCGCCAGCCCCACACTGTTGTACTGATGGTTATTGTAGCCTTGTAGTGGGTGTCCGATTAGGCGTAATCACCAGTGGACGCTGCCTGGCGTGTCGCCAGCCCCACACTGTTGTACTGATGGTTATTGTAGCCTTGTAGTGGATGTCCGATAGACGTAATCATCAGAGGACGCTGCATGGCGTGTCGCCAGCCCCACACCGTTGTACTGATGGTTATTGTAGCCTTGTAGTGGGTGTCCGATTAGACGTAATCATCAGTGGACACTGCCTGGCGGGTCGCCAGCCCCACACCGTTGTACTGATGGTTATTGTAGCCTTGTAGTGGATGTCCGATTAGACGTAATCATCAGTGGACGCTGCCTGGCGGGTCGCCAGCCCCACACCGTTGTACTGATGGTTATTGTAGCCTTGTAGTGGATGTCCGATTTGACGTAATCATCAGAGGACGCTGCCTGGCGTGTCGCCAGCCCCACACCGTTGTACTGATGGTTATTGTAGCCTTGTAGTGGATGTCCGATTAGACGTAATCATCAGTGGACGCTGCCTGGCGTGTCGCCAGCCCCACACGGTTGTACTGATGGTTATTGTAGCCTTGTAGTGGATGTCCGATTAGACGTAATCATCACTGACCGCTGCTTGGCGGGTCGCCAGCCCCACACCGTTGTACTGATGGTTATTGTAGCCTTGTAGTGGATGTCCTATTAGACGTAATCATCAGTGGACGCTGCCTGGCGGGTCGCCAGCCCCACACCGTTGTACTGATGGTTATTGTAGCCTTGTAGTGGATGTCCGATTAGACTTAATCATCAGTGGACGCTGCCTGGCGGGTCGCCAGCCCCACACCGCTGTACTGATGGTTATTGTAGCCTTGTAGTGGATGTCCGATTAGACGTAATCATCAGTGGACGCTGCCTGGCTGGTCGCCAGCCCCACACCGTTGTACTGATGGTTATTGTAGCCTTGTAGTGGATGTCCGATTAGACGTAATCATCACTGACCGCTGCCTGGCTGGTCGCCAGCCCCACACCGTTGTACTCATGGTTATTGTAGCCTTGTAGTGGATGTCCGATTAGACGTAATTATCAGTGGACGCTACCTGGCGTGTCGCCAGCCCCACACCGTTGTACTGATGGTTATTGTAGCCTTGTACTGGATGTCCGATTAGACGTAATCATCACTGACCGCTGCCTGGTGGGTCGTCAACCCCACAACGTTGTACTGATGGTTATTGTAGCCTTGTAGTGGATGTCCGATTAGACGTAATCACCAGTGGACGCTGCCTGGCGGGTCGTCTACCCCACACCGTTGTACTGATGGTTATTGTAGCCTTGTAGTGGATGTCCGATTAGACGTAATCACCAGTGGACGCTGCCTGGCGTGTCGCCAGCCCCACACTGTTGTACTGATGGTTATTGTAGCCTTGTAGTGGATGTCCGATTAGACGTAATCATCAGTGGACCCTGCCTGGCGTGTCGCCAGCCCCACACCGTTGTACTGATGGTTATTGTAGCCTTGTAGTGGATGTCCGATTAGACGTAATCATCAGTGGACGCTGCCTGGAGTGTCGCCAGCCCCACACTGTTTTACTGATGGTTATTGTAGCCTTGTAGTGGATGTCCGATTAGACGTAATCACCAGTGGGCACTGCCTGGCGGGTCGCCAGCCCCACACTGTTGTACTGATGGTTATTGTAGCCTTGTAGTGGGTGTCCGATTAGGCGTAATCACCAGTGGACGTTGCCTGGCGTGTCGCCAGCCCCACACCGTTGTACTGATGGTTATTGTAGCCTTGTAGTGGATGTCCGATTAGACGTAATCATCAGTGGACGCTGCCTGGCGGGTCGCCAGCCCCACACCGTTGTACTGATGGTTATTGTAGCCTTGTAGTGGATGTCCGATTTGACGTAATCATCAGTGGACGCTGCCTGGCGGGTCGCCAGCCCCACACCGTTGTACTGATGGTTATTGTAGCCTTGTAGTGGATGTCCGATTAGACTTAATCATCAGTGGACGCTGCCTGGCGGGTCGCCAGCACCACACCGTTGTACTGATGGCTATTGTACCCTTGTAGTGGATGTCCGATTAGACGTAATCATCAGTGACGCTGCCTGGCGGGTCGCAAGCCCCACACCGTTGTACTGATGGCTATTGTACCCTTGCAGTGGATGTCCGATTAGATGAAATCATCAGTGGACGCTGCCTGGCGGGTCGCCAGCCCCACACCGTTGTACTGATGGTTATTGTACCCTTGTAGTGGATGTCCGATTAGACGTAATCATCAGTGGTCGCTGCCTGGCGGATCGCCAGCCCCACACCGTTGTACTGATGGCTATTGTACCCTTGCAGTGGATGTCTGATTAGACGTAATCATCAGTGGACGCTGCCTGGCGGGTCGCCAGCCCCACACCGTTGTACTGATGGTTATTGTATCCTTGTAGTGGATATCCGATTAGACGTAATCAGCAGTGGACGCTGCCTGGCGGGTCGCCAGCCCCACACCGTTGTACTGATGGTTATTGAAGCCTTGTAGTTGATGTCCGATTAGACGTAATCATCAGTGACGCTGCCTGGCGGGTCGCCAGCCCCACACCGTTGTACTGATGTTTATTGTAGCCTTGTAGTGGATGTCCAATTAGACGTAATCATCAGTGGACGCTGCCTGACGGGTCGCCAGCCCCACACCGTTGTAATGATGGTTATTGTAGCCTTGTAGTGGATGTCCGATTAGGTGTAATCATTAGTGACGCTGCCTGGCGGGTCGCCAGCCCCACACCGTTGTACTGATGGTTATTGTAGCCTTGTAGTGGATGTCCCATTAGACGTAATCACCAGTGGACGCTGCCTGGCGTGTCGCCAGCCCCACACCGTTGTACTGATGGTTATTGTACCCTTGTAGTGGATGTCCGATTAGACGTAATCACCAGTAGACGCTGCCTAGCGTGTCGCCAGCCCCACACCGTTGTACTGATGGTTATTGTACCCTTGTAGTGGATGTCCGATTAGACGTAATCACCAGTGGACGCTGCCTGGCGGGTCGCCAGCCCCACACCGTTGTACTGATGGTTATTGTAGCCTAGTAATGGATGTCTAATTAGAGGTAATCATCAGTTGACGCTGCCTGGCGTGTCGCCAGCCCCACACCGTTGTACTGATGGTTATTGTAGCCTTGTAGTGGATGTCCGATTAGACTTAATCATCATTGGACGCTGCCTGGCGGGTCGCCAGCCCCACACCGTTGTACTGATGGTTATTGTAGCCTTGTAGTGGATGTCCAATTAGATGTAATCATCACTGATCGCTGCCTGGCTGGTCGCCAGCCCCACACCGTTGTACTGATGGCTATTGTACCCTTGTAGTGGATGTCCGATTAGTGGTAATCATCAGTGACGCTGCCTGGCGGGTCGCAAGCC
Organism: Flexamia atlantica; assembly: GCA_035578135.1. Lineage (NCBI taxonomy): Eukaryota > Metazoa > Arthropoda > Insecta > Hemiptera > Cicadellidae > Flexamia > Flexamia atlantica. The sequence goes on along the minus strand of JAQJVK010000049.1, from coordinate 2,053,229 downwards.
CCACACCGTTGTACTGATGGTTATTGTAGCCTTGTAGTGGATGTCCCATTAGACGTAATCACCAGTGGACGCTGCCTGGCGTGTCGCCAGCCCCACACCGTTGTACTGATGGTTATTGTAGCCTTGTAGTGGATGTCCGATTAGACTTAATCATCATTGGACGCTGCCTGGCGGGTCGCCAGCCCCACACCGTTGTACTGATGGTTATTGTAGCCTTGTAGTGGATGTCCCATTAGACGTAATCATCAGTGGACGCTGCCTGGCGTGTCGCCAGCCCCACACCGTTGTACTGATGGTTATTGTAGCCTTGTAGTGGATGTCCGATTAGACTTAATCATCATTGGACGCTGCCTGGCGGGTCGCCAGCCCCACACCGTTGTACTGATGGTTATTGTAGCCTTGTAGTGGATGTCCAATTAGATGTAATCATCACTGATCGCTGCCTGGCTGGTCGCCAGCCCCACACCGTTGTACTGATGGCTATTGTACCCTTGTAGTGGATGTCCGATTAGTGGTAATCATCAGTGACGCTGCCTGGCGGGTCGCAAGCCCCACACCGTTGTACTGATGGTTATTGTAGCCTTGTAGTGGATGTCCAATTAGATGTAATCATCACTGATCGCTGCCTGGCTGGTCGCCAGCCCCACACCGTTGTACTGATGGCTATTGTACCCTTGTAGTGGATGTCCGATTAGGTGTAATCATTAGTGACGCTGCCTGGCGGGTCGCCAGCCCCACACCGTTGTACTGATGGTTATTGTAGCCTTGTAGTAGATGTCCCATTAGACGTAATCACCAGTGGACGCTGCCTGACGGGTCGCCAGCCCCACACCGTTGTAATGATGGTTATTGTAGCCTTGTAGTGGATGTCCGATTAGGTGTAATCATTAGTGACGCTGCCTGGCGGGTCGCCAGCCCCACACCGTTGTACTGATGGTTATTGTAGCCTTGTAGTGGATGTCCCATTAGACGTAATCACCAGTGGACGCTGCCTGGCGTGTCGCCAGCCCCACACCGTTGTACTGATGGTTATTGTACCCTTGTAGTGGATGTCCGAATAGACGTAATCACCAGTAGACGCTGCCTAGCGTGTCGCCAGCCCCACACCGTTGTACTGATGGTTATTGTACCCTTGTAGTGGATGTCCGATTAGACGTAATCACCAGTGGACGCTGCCTGGCGGGTCGCCAGCCCCACACCGTTGTACTGATGGTTATTGTAGCCTAGTAATGGATGTCTAATTAGACGTAATCATCAGTGGACGCTGCCTGGCGTGTCGCCAGCCCCACACCGTTGTACTGATGGTTATTGTAGCCTTGTAGTGGATGTCCGATTAGACTTAATCATCATTGGACGCTGCCTGGCGGGTCGCCAGCCCCACACCGTTGTACTGATGGTTATTGTAGCCTTGTAGTGGATGTCCAATTAGATGTAATCATCACTGATCGCTGCCTGGCTGGTCGCCAGCCCCACACTGTTGTAATGATGGTTATTGTAGCCTTGTAGTGGATGTCCGATTAGGTGTAATCATTAGTGACGCTGCCTGGCGGGTCGCCAGCCCCACACCGTTGTACTGATGGTTATTGTAGCCTTGTAGTGGATGTCCCATTAGACGTAATCACCAGTGGACGCTGCCTGGCGTGTCGCCAGCCCCACACCGCTGTACTGATGGTTATTGTACCCTTGTAGTGGATGTCCGATTAGACGTAATCACCAGTAGACGCTGCCTAGCGTGTCGCCAGCCCCACACCGTTGTACTGATGGTTATTGTACCCTTGTAGTGGATGTCCGATTAGACGTAATCACCAGTGGACGCTGCCTGGCGGGTCGCCAGCCCCACACCGTTGTACTGATGGTTATTGTAGCCTAGTAATGGATGTCTAATTAGACGTAATCATCAGTGGACGCTGCCTGGCGTGTCGCCAGCCCCACACCGTTGTACTGATGGTTATTGTAGCCTTGTAGTGGATGTCCAATTAGATGTAATCATCACTGATCGCTGCCTGGCTGGTCGCCAGCCCCACACCGTTGTACTGATGGCTATTGTACCCTCGTAGTGGATGTCCGATTAGACGTAATCATCAGTGGACGCTGCCTGGCTGGTCGCCAGCCCCACACAGTTGTACTGATGGTTATTGTAACCTTGTAGTGGATGTCCGATTAGATGTAATAATCACTGATCGCTGCCTGGCTGGTCGCCAGCCCCACACCGTTGTACTGATGGCTATTGTACCCTTGTAGTGGATGTCCGAGTATACGTAATCATCAGTGGACGCTGCCTGGCGGGTCGCCAGCACCACACCGTTGTACTGATGGCTATTGTACCCTTGTAGTGGATGTCCGATTAGACGTAATCATCAGTGACGCTGCCTGGCGGGTCGCAAGCCCCACACCGTTGTACTGATGGCTATTGTACCCTTGCAGTGGATGTCCGATTAGACGAAATCATCAGTGGACGCTGCCTGGCGGGTCGCCAGCCCCACACCGTTGTACTGATGGCTATTGTACCCTTGTAGTGGATGTCCGATTAGACGTAATCATCAGTGGTCGCTGCCTGGCGGATCGCCAGCCCCACACCGTTGTACTGATGGCTATTGTACCCTTGCAGTGGATGTCTGATTAGACGTAATCATCAGTGGACGCTGCCTGGCGGGTCGCCAGCCCCACACCGTTGTACTGATGGTTATTGTATCCTTGTAGTAGATGTCCGATTAGACGTAATCATCAGTGGACGCTGCCTGGCGGGTCGCCAGCCCCACACCGTTTTACTGATGGCTATTGTACCCTTGTAGTGGATGTCCGAGTATACGTAATAATCAGTGAACGCTGCCTGGCGGGTCGCCAGCACCACACCGTTGTACTGATGGCTATTGTACCCTTGTAGTGGATGTCCGATTAGTGGTAATCATCAGTGACGCTGCCTGGCGGGTCGCAAGCCCCACACCGTTGTACTGATGGCTATTGTACCCTTGCAGTGGATGTCCGATTAGACGTAATCATCAGGGGACTCTGCCTGGCGGGTCGCCAGCCTCACATCGTTGTACTGATGGTTATTGTAGCCTTGTAGCGGATGTCCGATTAGACGAAATCATCAGTGGACGCTGCCTGGCGGGTCGCCAGCCCCACACCGTTGTACTGATGGTTATTGTAGCCTTGTAGTGGATGTCCGATTAGACGTAATCATCACTGACCGCTGCCTGGCTGGTCGCTAGCCCCACACCGTTGTACTGATGGTTATTGTAGCCTTGTAGTAGATGTCCGTTTAGACGTAATCATCACTGACAGCTGCCTGGCTGGTCGCCAGCCCCACACCGTTGTACTGATGGTTTTTGTAGCCTTGTAGTTGATGTCCGATTAGACGTAATCATCAGTGGACGCTGCCTGGCGGGTCGCCAGCCCCACACCGTTGTACTGATGGTTATTGTAGCCTTGTAGTGGATGTCCGATTAGACTTAATCATCACTGACAGCTGCCTGGCTGGTCGCCAGCCCCACACGGTTGTACTGATGGTTTTTGTAGCCTTGTAGTGGATGTCCGATTAGACTTAATCATCAGTGGACGCTGCCTGGCGGGTCGCCAGCCCCACACCGCTGTACTGATGGTTATTGTAGCCTTGTAGTGGATGTCCGATTAGACGTAATCATCAGTGGACGCTGCCTGGCTGGTCGCCAGCCCCACACCGTTGTACTGATGGTTATTGTAGCCTTGTAGTGGATGTCCGATTAGACGTAATCATCACTGACCGCTGCCTGGCTGGTCGCCAGCCCCACTCCGTTGTACTCATGGTTATTGTAGCCTTGTAGTGGTTGTCCGATTAGACGTAATTATCAGTGGACGCTACCTGGCGGGTCGCCAGCTCCACACCGTTGTACTGAAAGTTATTGTAGCCTTGTACTGGATGTCCGATTAGATGTAATCATCAGTGGACGCAGCCTGGCGTGTCGCCAGCCCCACACCGTTGTACTGATGGTTATTGTAGCCTTGTACTGGAAGTCCGATTAGACGTAATCATCACTGACCGCTGCCTGGTGGGTCGTCAACCCCACAACGTTTACTGATGGTTATTGTAGCCTTGTAGTGGATGTCCGATTAGACGTAATCACCAGTGGACGCTGCCTGGCGGGTCGTCTACCCCACACCGTTGTACTGATGGTTATTGTAGCCTTGTAGTTGATGTCCGATTAGACGTAATCACCAGTGGACGCTGCCTGGCGTGTCGCCAGCCCCACACTGTTGTACTGATGGTTATTGTAGCCTTTTAGTGGATGTCCGATTAGACGTAATCATCAGTGGACGCTGCCTGGCGTGTCGCCAGCCCCACACCGTTGTACTGATGGTTATTGTAGCCTTGTAGTGGATGTCCGATTAGACGTAATCATCAGTGGACGCTGCCTGGAGTGTCGCCAGCCCCACACTGTTTTACTGATGGTTATTGTAGCCTTGTAGTGGATGTCCGATTAGACGTAATCACCAGTGGACACTGCCTGGCGGGTCGCCAGCCCCACACTGTTGTACTGATGGTTATTGTAGCCTTGTAGTGGGTGTCCGATTAGGCGTAATCACCAGTGGACGCTGCCTGGCGTGTCGCCAGCCCCACACTGTTGTACTGATGGTTATTGTAGCCTTGTAGTGGATGTCCGATAGACGTAATCATCAGAGGACGCTGCATGGCGTGTCGCCAGCCCCACACCGTTGTACTGATGGTTATTGTAGCCTTGTAGTGGGTGTCCGATTAGACGTAATCATCAGTGGACACTGCCTGGCGGGTCGCCAGCCCCACACCGTTGTACTGATGGTTATTGTAGCCTTGTAGTGGATGTCCGATTAGACGTAATCATCAGTGGACGCTGCCTGGCGGGTCGCCAGCCCCACACCGTTGTACTGATGGTTATTGTAGCCTTGTAGTGGATGTCCGATTTGACGTAATCATCAGAGGACGCTGCCTTGCGTGTCGCCAGCCCCACACCGTTGTACTGATGGTTATTGTAGCCTTGTAGTGGATGTCCGATTAGACTTAATCATCAGTGGACGCTGCCTGGCGTGTCGCCAGCCCCACACGGTTGTACTGATGGTTATTGTAGCCTTGTAGTGGATGTCCGATTAGACGTAATCATCACTGACCGCTGCTTGGCGGGTCGCCAGCCCCACACCGTTGTACTGATGGTTATTGTAGCCTTGTAGTGGATGTCCTATTAGACGTAATCATCAGTGGACGCTGCCTGGCGGGTCGCCAGCCCCACACCGTTGTACTGATGGTTATTGTAGCCTTGTAGTGGATGTCCGATTAGACTTAATCATCAGTGGACGCTGCCTGGCGGGTCGCCAGCCCCACACCGCTGTACTGATGGTTATTGTAGCCTTGTAGTGGATGTCCGATTAGACGTAATCATCAGTGGACGCTGCCTGGCTGGTCGCCAGCCCCACACCGTTGTACTGATGGTTATTGTAGCCTTGTAGTGGTTGTCCGATTAGACGTAATCATCACTGACCGCTGCCTGGCTGGTCGCCAGCCCCACACCGTTGTACTCATGGTTATTGTAGCCTTGTAGTGGATGTCCGATTAGACGTAATTATCAGTGGACGCTACCTGGCGTGTCGCCAGCCCCACACCGTTGTACTGATGGTTATTGTAGCCTTGTACTGGATGTCCGATTAGACGTAATCATCACTGACCGCTGCCTGGTGGGTCGTCAACCCCACAACGTTGTACTGATGGTTATTGTAGCCTTGTAGTGGATGTCCGATTAGACGTAATCACCAGTGGACGCTGCCTGGCGGGTCGTCTACCCCACACCGTTGTACTGATGGTTATTGTAGCCTTGTAGTGGATGTCCGATTAGACGTAATCACCAGTGGACGCTGCCTGGCGTGTCGCCAGCCCCACACTGTTGTACTGATGGTTATTGTAGCCTTGTAGTGGATGTCCGATTAGACGTAATCATCAGTGGACCCTGCCTGGCGTGTCGCCAGCCCCACACCGTTGTACTGATGGTTATTGTAGCCTTGTAGTGGATGTCCGATTAGACGTAATCATCAGTGGACGCTGCCTGGAGTGTCGCCAGCCCCACACTGTTTTACTGATGGTTATTGTAGCCTTGTAGTGGATGTCCGATTAGACGTAATCACCAGTGGGCACTGCCTGGCGGGTCGCCAGCCCCACACTGTTGTACTGATGGTTATTGTAGCCTTGTAGTGGGTGTCCGATTAGGCGTAATCACCAGTGGACGTTGCCTGGCGTGTCGCCAGCCCCACACCGTTGTACTGATGGTTATTGTAGCCTTGTAGTGGATGTCCGATTAGACGTAATCATCAGTGGACGCTGCCTGGCGGGTCGCCAGCCCCACACCGTTGTACTGATGGTTATTGTAGCCTTGTAGTGGATGTCCGATTTGACGTAATCATCAGAGGACGCTGCCTGGCGTGTCGCCAGCCCCACACCGTTGTACTGATGGTTATTGTAGCCTTGTAGTGGATGTCCGATTACACGTAATCATCAGTGGACGCTGCCTGGCGTTTCGCCAGCCCCACACCGTTGTACTGATGGTTATTTTAGCCTTGTAGTGGATGTCCAATTAGACGTAATCATCAGAGGACGCTGCCTGGCGTGTCGTCAACCCCACACCGTTGTACTGATGGTTATTGTAGCCTTGTAGTGGATGTCCGATTAGACGTAATCATCAGTGGACGCTGCCTGGCGTGTCGTCAACCCCACACCGTTGTACTGATGGTTATTGTAGCCTTGTAGTGGATGTCCGATTAGACGTAATCATCAGTGGACGCTGCCTGGCGTGTCGCCAGCCCCACACGGTTGTACTGATGGTTATTGTAGCCTTGTAGTGGATGTCCGATTAGACGTAATCATCACTGACCGCTGCTTGGCGGGTCGCCAGCCCCACACCGTTGTACTGATGGTTATTGTAGCCTTGTAGTGGATGTCCTATTAGACGTAATCATCAGTGGACGCTGCCTGGCGGGTCGCCAGCCCCACACCGTTGTACTGATGGTTATTGTAGCCTTGTAGTGGATGTCCGATTAGACTTAATCATCAGTGGACGCTGCCTGGCGGGTCGCCAGCCCCACACCGCTGTACTGATGGTTATTGTAGCCTTGTAGTGGATGTCCGATTAGACTTAATCATCAGTGGACGCTGCCTGGCTGGTCGCCAGCCCCACACCGTTGTACTGATGGTTATTGTAGCCTTGTAGTGGATGTCCGATTAGACGTAATCATCACTGACCGCTGCCTGGCTGGTCGCCAGCCCCACACCGTTGTACTCATGGTTATTGTAGCCTTGTAGTGGATGTCCGATTAGACGTAATTATCAGTGGACGCTACCTGGCGTGTCGCCAGCCCCACACCGTTGTACTGATGGTTATTGTAGCCTTGTAGTGGATGTCCGATTAGACGTAATCATCAGTGGACGCTGCCTGGAGTGTCGCCAGCCCCACACTGTTTTACTGATGGTTATTGTAGCCTTGTAGTGGATGTCCGATTAGACGTAATCACCAGTGGGCACTGCCTGGCGGGTCGCCAGCCCCACACTGTTGTACTGATGGTTATTGTAGCCTTGTAGTGGGTGTCCGATTAGGCGTAATCACCAGTGGACGCTGCCTGGCGTGTCGCCAGCCCCACACTGTTGTACTGATGGTTATTGTAGCCTTGTAGTGGATGTCCGATAGACGTAATCATCAGAGGACGCTGCATGGCGTGTCGCCAGCCCCACACCGTTGTACTGATGGTTATTGTAGCCTTGTAGTGGGTGTCCGATTAGACGTAATCATCAGTGGACACTGCCTGGCGGGTCGCCAGCCCCACACCGTTGTACTGATGGTTATTGTAGCCTTGTAGTGGATGTCCTATTAGACGTAATCATCAGTGGACGCTGCCTGGCGTGTCGCCAGCCCCACACCGTTGTACTGATGGTTATTGTAGCCTTGTAGTGGATGTCCGATTAGACGTAATCATCAGTGGACGCTGCCTGGCGGGTCGCCAGCCCCACACCGTTGTACTGATGGTTATTGTAGCCTTGTAGTGGATGTCCGATTACACGTAATCATCAGTGGACGCTGCCTGGCGTTTCGCCAGCCCCACACCGTTGTACTGATGGTTATTGTAGCCTTGTAGTGGATGTCCAATTAGACGTAATCATCAGAGGACGCTGCCTGGCGTGTCGTCAACCCCACACCGTTGTACTGATGGTTATTGTAGCCTTGTAGTGGATGTCCGATTAGACGTAATCATCAGTGGACGCTGCCTGGCGTGTCGTCAACCCCACACCGTTGTACTGATGGTTATTGTAGCCTTGTAGTGGATGTCCGATTAGACGTAATCATCATTGGACGCTGCCTGGCGTGTCGCCAGCCCCACACGGTTGTACTGATGGTTATTGTAGCCTTGTAGTGGATGTCCGATTAGACGTAATCATCACTGACCGCTGCCTGGCGGGTCGCCAGCCCTACACCGTTGTACTGATGGATATTGTAGCCTTGTAGTGGATGTCCTATTAGACGTAATCATCAGTGGACGCTTCCTGGCGGGTCGCCAGCCCCACACCGTTGTACTGATGGTTATTGTAGCCTTGTAGTGGATGTCCGATTAGACGTAATCACCAGTGGACGCTGCCTGGCGGGTCGTCTACCCCACATTGTTGTACTGATGGTTATTGTAGCCTTGTAGTGGATGTCCGATTAGACGTAATCATCAGTGGACGCTGCCTGGCGGGTCGCCAGCCCCACACTGTTGTACTGATGGTTATTGTAGCCTTGTAGTGGATGTCCGATTAGACGTAATCATCAGAGGACGCTGCCTGGCGTGGTGCCAGCCCCACACCGTTGTACTGATGGTTATTGTAGCCTTTTAGTGGGTGTCCGATTAGACGTAATCATCTGTGGACACTGCCTGGCGGGTCGCCAGCCCCACACCGTTGTACTGATGGTTATTGTAGCCTTGTAGTGGATGTCCTATTAGACGTAATCATCAGTGGACGCTGCCTGGCGTGTCGCCAGCCCCACACCGTTGTACTGATGGTTATTGTAGCCTTGTAGTGGATGTCCAATTAGACGTAATCATCACTGACCGCTGCCTGGCGGGTCGCCAGCCCTACACCGTTGTACTGATGGTTATTGTAGCCTTGTAGTGGATGTCCTATTAGACGTAATCATCAGTGGACGCTGCCTGGCGGGTCGCCAGCCCCACACCGTTGTACTGATGGTTATTGTAGCCTTGTAGTGGATGTCCGATTAGACGTAATCACCAGTGGACGCTGCCTGGTGGGTCGTCTACCCCACATTGTTGTACTGATGGTTATTGTAGCCTTGTAGTGGATGTCCGATTAGACGTAATCATCAGTGGACGCTGCCTGGCGGGTCGCCAGCCCCACACTGTTGTACTGATGGTTATTGTAGCCTTGTAGTGGATGTCCGATTAGACGTAATCATCAGAGGACGCTGCCTGGCGTGGTGCCAGCCCCACACCGTTGTACTGATGGTTATTGTAGCCTTGTAGTGGGTGTCCGATTAGACGTAATCATCAGTGGACACTGCCTGGCGGGTCGCCAGCCCCACACCGTTGTACTGATGGTTATTGTAGCCTTGTAGTGGATGTCCTATTAGACGTAATCATCAGTGGACGCTGCCTGGCGTGTCGCCAGCCCCACACCGTTGTACTGATGGTTATTGTAGCCTTGTAGTGGATGTCCAATTAGACGTAATCATCATTGGACGCTGCCTGGCGTGTCGCCAGCCCCACACCGTTGTACTGATGGTTATTGTAGCCTTGTAGTGGATGTTCGATTAGACGTAATCATCAGTGGACGCTGCCTGGCGTGTCGCCAGCCCCACACCGTTGTACTGATGGTTATTGTAGCCTTGTAGTGGATGTCCGATTAGACGTAATCATTAGTGACGCTGCCTGGCGGGTCGTCAACCCCACACCGTTGTACTGATGGTTATTGTAGCCTTGTAGTGGATGTCCGATTAGACGTAATCATCAGAGGACACTGCCTGGCGTGTCGCCAGCCCCACACCGTTGTACTGATGGTTATTGTAGCCTTGTAGTGGATGTCCGATTAGACGTAATCATCAGTGGACGCTGCCTGGTGGGTCGCCAGCCCCACACTGTTGTACTGATGGTTATTGTAGCAGGACCCTGAAAGATGTTATCAAGTCGTTTCAACCACACCCTGGAATATAACCAACATGTTATCCGTTTGATTTGGCTTGGATACAATATTTATTTTAATTTTATCGGTTGGATTATAATAGTTGTTTTATTGCCTTGGTATTTTAATATGAAGATATAGGTAATTTGGGTTAATTTGCTACTTAAGCTTCTTATTTAGCGTCTGACTATTTAATTATATTATGTGTGTCTTTCAACGCCAATGGCTTTTTTATGTTAATATTGGAAATGGTCCAAACCCTTTTCTTTTTACTATCTCAGTGCATTTTATCGTTGGATAGAATTATTAATTCATACCCAATAAAATATACTCAACCCAATTTTGATCCTAGTCAGGATTCGAACCGTGACAATCAAGTTATGAGGTAGCACTGTGCCCACTTGGCTATCCAGTCTATTTTTTTACCAGTAGACCTCACCTTCCATTTTTATCATCAGTGTATATATACGAAGTCTCAATAAAACTCTTACTTAATATCAAGTTACCTAGCTTTATTTTCTTATTCGCTGACTAAACAAAATATGAATATCAAATTAATCGTCTTTCATCATAGGATTTTTGACGTTGATGGAAAGGTGCAGTTGCTATTAAATGAATAAGAATTAAAGTGGTACATTAAACTTAAAAAAACGGTTAATGCTGATATATGTTTAGTTGAACAAATTTATTTTCTTTTTTATGTATTAAACCTGAAGTTGAGATTCAATTCAATTCAATTCAATTTATTTCACAGAATACATTACAAAAGTGAACAGATACATTTAAAAAAAAACTGTGAAATGGGCCCCTGCAAAGCCAAGCTTGTGTGCAGCCAAATCAGCAGTCCTTAAGTCCTTAAGTCCAGTCACTTTGCACTATTAAAAAACAAATAGTAATAATAATAATAATACATACGTTATTAAATTAGATTAGACATCCATTAAAATAATCTTCATATTTACTAATTATTACAAAATCGGACTAAAAACCACTCAGTTAAAAAAAATTAATAAATGGCAGGCCGGATTATATCTAGGTTGTTAATGTGAGTTAGATGGTTGATTAGATTAACTAATAATTATTAAAAAAAAAAAAAAAAAACAGCCATACCAAAACAGTCTTTAACTAACCAGATGAAAGGACCAATTTTTTTTTGTATAGTGAAAGAAGATTTTAATCTTTTTGATACAGTAAATAACGAGGATATAAATTTCACTAACCAATAAACTGTTTTTACAAGTGAACAGCATACGTGAAACTTGACGGTTTCGGTAAAATATTAACTCAAGCCATGATAGCTAGGGTTGAACAGTAGAAGGAAGTCCAATGCGTCACTGTCACTGCTAACAGCCCCACCAGACGGGACAAGTAGATGCCTTGTGTCCACGCTTACTTACTGTCTTAGTTCTTTAACTTTGGATAAGGTCGATGGTTGTTCATATATTTGAAGCCAGGGCCACCTTATGTTTATAACTAAGTTTTCACCATTATTTTTCTCCTTGTTTTATTTCAATCAATCATGTAAAATGTAGTTCGATCACTAAACTGGCTGGTAATAGTTAGAAGAGCTAGTTATAATTCGGTACGATATTTCCGTAAAATTTCTGATCGTCTTAGTACAAATTTAAAATAAAGATTTCCTCGTAAATACATTTTTGTTTGATCTTTTTATAATGTTGGATTATGGAAGTTATTGCTAAATAACTAAAATAAACAAGTTTCATTGTATCAATAAATACAAAAGTCATTATTTTGAATGTTATGTCTATCTATTACATCAGAATTTTCAGTTCAAAGAGTTAAATATATTTCCCTCATACACCTTAAACATATTCAACCTCCAATAAACACAATTAAAAATTTTAAGCTAACATTATGATACTAAAGACTTAACATAATTACATAAGATACATTACACTCTCCTCAACGATTTTTCTTGAACATAAAACTGTGTTAGGATGCATAACACTTTTTCATCAAATATAACTTTGAAAAAAATATCTAGTTCATCTAGTACTTTTAATTTATCCTTTTTCCTGAGAGGGTAAATCTTTTAATAAAAACATTTATACCTCCGCACTGTTAATGTATTTTATCATCCATACAACTGTTCATTATATAAGGTATTGTAACTGACATTTAATTACATTCGAAAAGCTCAGACTAAAATCAAGAAAGTGGTTGGGTTGGGAAATACTGTACATTATTGAGACGAGGCCCACGCGGTATACAGAGTTCTGGACCCGCCGCCGAGCCTGTGGGGCTACGAAAGAAGTTTGTCAACTTGAAAACTCTCTTAACTCATCTTGTTCTTAGCTGTAAATTAGCACTTCTAAATAAGTCACATTTCAAAAGAATAATTATGAAAACTTGGGTTAACATTTTCCTTTGAATGTAAGTGAAGAATAGTACAAGTCTAAGCCGCGATCCGTAATGTTTCAGTTTTGAATCCTATTAATATGAATATTAATATTTCATCTACAACAGGTACTTCCAGTGCCGCAACTGACTAGCAACATTGCATACTACAAAAGTTTACTATCAATTTAATACCTTACAATACATTATAGTAATCACATGGATCTTCAGAGTGTTTGTTACATGTGGAGTGAACTTGGAGGAGAGAGGTTCTGAGTTACTTGGCTCATGTATTTTTAAAAAGATTTTGGAAGTTCCTAAAAGTATTGAGCATTAATTAAACACTCTGACACATGTGGTGGTCAAATACGAAGCATTAATTTTCATGTAAGCTTTGCCTAAAAAATCTTAAGTTATCGATCAGAAGTTCCTTTTATTAGGTCACAGGCGCCTGGAATGTGACAATAATCACGCTATAATTAATTGACGCTAAAAAAATGATTGGGATCATCTGGTTCATCAACAAACAAAGAAGAAACATTAAGGATCATGGTCTCTAGTGGTTGGTGCCAATTTCTGAGCAGTGTCTCAGGGAAGAAACGTTTCATGTAATTGAAATGCGTTACAATAATTTTATGGCATTCACTGCACTTCTTAAAACTGTTTTGGAACATCGAACTTTGGACTCGGAAAAAACCTGTCGATTAGCATGATATTAAATAATTGAGATACTCAAAAGAGTTTGGGATTGTATATTTCAAGTATGATTTAAATCCTTTCTCACCATTCCGTACCCTAAATGTGATCAGGGACAGAATATACCGAAATTTCCAGACTCATATTCCAAGAGGCTAGAAGTAAATCAGAAAAAAAAAGATCCCCTATCAATGTTAGATCTAATTGATAAAGAGTGTCACAGTTTCTACAAAAATCTACCAACTAATGCGAAAGCCCGGGAGTTTGATGATCTGGACGGCGAAGAAGACTCAGAGAGCGAATGCTTCTAAACCTCTAAGACAATTATTTCTGGGACGATACTAATCTAATCATAAATATTGTTTTTCAACAAATAAGAGACAATTGTAACATTTAGTAACAATTTGTTTATGAAAAAAAAACCTTTATTCTTTTGTTTACCCATTAGAACATGGCTTATTCGTTAAAGATGGCAAAACCTGTTATGTTATAAAATCGTAAATATCTCACTATGCGAATCTTATTTCGATTTAATGATTTGGGTTTTAGAAGTTTACAAATTGAGATGAAAAAAACATTTAAGTTACAGGATTTGTCCAAATTGGATTTTTTACAGTAGTTTTAACTAAGATTCACATAAGATTAGAAAAAGTCCACATATCAAGTTATGGCTCTACCCACAAATTTCAAGATTAATTTACATTTATATGTCCTTCATTTATTTCAATAAAGTTTACAACAATTAATGTGGGTATACCTATCGACAAACAATATATCATTATGTTTCCAAAATTATAAATAAATATGGATAAGGTTCTAATTAATTACAGATAAAATATTTGGTGTCAAAATTTCCTTCTTTCAATTTTATTGCATGAGAGATATCCTGTTCATTGCCACTGGTTGTCAATTTTATCAGTTCTAGTGATAAGAAGGTAGAAAGTGTGCGGCCACAGTAGCGATTCTGTGGGTTCAAATCGAAGTTTTCATGATTTTCCCTACCTTCCATTGTAATTAAAAGTAAATATTAATTACTAGTATAATTTTATAATAAACAATAGCAGTTTTTTTTAAACTTGGTGCATTAATTATATTATATTTTATAGTCCGGTAAAATTGCCTTCAAAAAACCCCTTCACGGGAAAGTGTTAGGTTAAGTTAGATTTTTGTTTTTTCTTATGTTTTTTTGGCGCTGAATCCAAATCCGATGTTTGGTAACAAAGTCTCGTGACGGAATTACTGAGACCATTTTAAATTAAAAATAATTACAAACTTTTTTATTTTAAAGCGCAAACTTAAAGCGCGTTTCTTCTGTGAGGCAGACGTATTTTATTTGATTCAAAGAAGAGAAAGTTTAATCCATCAGTGTTGGTGGTCAGAAACTCAACATTGTGGACAAGTGGCCGTCTTTTGTCTCTACTTGTTTACTGCCTCGGTGTTATTTCCCAAAATGAGCCCATTGGCTACAAGCAGTTGCTCGTAACAATAATTGCAGGCAAGTTTCAACTGTTGCTAGTATTTTCTTTTACTTTTTTGCTGACCCAAATCCTCCTTTTTCTTAATTATTCTTTTAGGCTTATATACTTTTATTGGAGGAAACTCTATTTTTGGACTGGTTTAAAGTTTAAGGATATTTAATTTACGTAATAATAATATACGTTTTCTTGGTATGATTTAAGTTGTTGCATGCACATTTCATTAAATATATTCATCATTATATGCAACTAAAGCATAAATGTCGTCGTCTTGTAATCCATTAGAATCCTTCTATCAGGAATTTCCATTGAGGACAAAACTAATGCTAGAAGACAACTAAGAAACCCAGGCATTAATGCAACAATTGTGTGATTTTTTAAATGAAAATTTATTTTAATTGGTTAGTTCCAATATCATTTTCCTTGACTGATCTATTGTTTATTAGGCCATTATTTGTGTTGGAGTGGTCTACCTAAATATTTTCAGATTCAAGGCTTGGTATATTACTATACAATTTGAAGTTAATTGTTAGTAAATATCAAAATGGATTATGAATTTTATGATTCATAAAATTCATAATCAAAAAAAATATATTATATCCGTAATGTTAACTTTCCCAGTACAGTTAGAAGGAAATAACATGGGGATTATATTTATCATACTAGGAATACTTTGCGTTTACTAACAAACTACTATTGTCATAATGTCATGTTTTTTTTCATCCAAACATTTTACAATATTTTTCTGATTATTTTTGCCAAAAGTGTTGTTAAAGTGAGAAATACTGAGATATAATACTTATATTTCACATTGTATTTTAAAATTTTCCAATGTTTAAAATTTCTTTCTATAGAGGCGTCACATATCTGGAATGTAAATCCCATTCATACCCAGGCTATAAATGCATGTTTTTTTGAACATTAGGGCGATAAATTTTCGAAATGGCTTCCGTTACTGAAGTTTTCTCTACTGTGACATTACCAACTCTGAGACTGAGATTAATCCGTTTCATCTGTTTTACTACAAACCTGCCAAGGTGGATACGGGGTACCACGGTTGTTTCTGGGTAATTGTAAAGAATAAAAATAACAACGAATAAATTTGTCTGACATATTAAGGTGTGATTATACTTGTAAAAAAAGTGTTGTCATAAAACTATTGTATAATTATTTAACATTAGTTGATTATAACTAATTACTTTACGAATAAATTTTGTATACCATAAGTCTTCTTACTACTACATCTGGTTGCACATAAAGTTTATTAGAATTTGTGAATGCAACAGTTTTGGAGAGTAGCTTAGCTACCCTTACCGGGGCAAATAAAAAAATAATTGATCTAAAGTTTTTTTAAGAAATCGTTTCTTATTGAGATTAGATCTCAAGACTTATTTATCTCACTTAATAGCGAAAGTAACGAATGAAATGAGCAAACTAGAATTAACAGAACAGAACAGAACAGAATTTCCAACGAATTAAAGCCTCATTACCTAAGCCGTGCTTTGCAATTAAAAAAATATTTCTAACGATTGATATCAAGTAACATTGAAATATAAAAAACTGCTATACAAATCTCAATATGGGTTCCGTTACAGTTTTATATTAAAAGAGCGAAAAAGTATATGGCAGCAGTACCACAAGAGTCACTTGCCATAACGCGAAATATCAAGTCCCCCCCCACTTCACTTTCACACCTGGTATCCTTTTAACCACATTATTGGTGGTTATTTATTCAACTATGGATTTTAAGGTTAGCGATGTTATTAATATCTTATATTCAATAATATAAAGTTAAAACTTAAAAACAAAACAAATTCAAGGGTTATTTTTTTATTGTGGGATAAAACTTTATAATATTGAGATATTTTTCAAGACATCTGATTGATAGTTCTATTTAGTGACGTAAATTTGGAAAAACTCGATTACAAGTACTATGAATCATATTTATAGATTTTGGTTAAATTTAATTAAAATTTATCTCAGCCTGTATCAATACTAACCCATTTTTTTTTTTAACTAAATACTTAGCCTGAATCTGTCTCAATGATTTCAATGGTTTTAATTATAAGACTTAAAAAGGTATACAGATTAAGTGCTCTCTTAACATACAGCTTGATAATAGTATCAATAGCATATGCCTTTACTGATACTTATAGAATTCACATATACTTTTTAAAAGCTTATTAAACTTAGAGAGAACGTTCTCAATTGTTTAAGTGATCGTTCATAACGAATTCTCTACTTTACTGTATTACTCAGGAGTGATTTCTTGTCATAAATGGTTGGATTTAATTTCTCTTACCATTGACTTAATGTCTTAATGAAGCAAACTATATCTTGTGGCTGTTAGGGTATTTCTGGCTGTCAGTATTTCTGTTGCTGTAAGTAAAAGTAAAGGGGTGAGTTCGACACAGGAATGAGAACTGGTCTGTCCAGTAGACAAATAAGTAAACCGAGCCGTCATATCTTTAAACTAATTAATTTACGTTCTAACCATTTCTACTTTAAACGTCTATCGTGAATATTGAATATTCTTTTAATTGTAATATAAATTTAGTTCTGATCATTGTTGAATCCATTATATTGTTAACCGGGACTATTAATATCCTAGAGATATTCCATACCCTACTTATTGCATGTCAAAATAACATAGAGTACTCATTAAATTACATCAAAGGAACTAATACTGAAGACTCTAACTAGAACACGTTTCCAAAAATTATTACTCATGTGAGTTAATATTAAATTGATGATAAGAAAAGTTGGAAATCGATTTATATTGCCGTTACATTTATTGCTTATAAAGTATGTACCGGATGTTAATGCACAATACCCTCTCAAAAACAAATGTTTGAAACACAATTTACCAATTCCATTTTATAAAAAGCGTTTATTGTTTCTTGTTTTCGGAAATCACAGTTTTGTAATGCACGGTTTCGTTAAAGCGTATAAAGGAATAATTAGTATTTGTTTTTATTATTGTTCTACAAAAGTAATTACTTTATATTAAATAAGAGAAACAATTGTCCTAGATTAGAGGCTTTGCGCAGTAAATTCCTGTGTTATCTGGCTGCAGGTGTTTGGCCCAGTCAGCAGAAATACATGGAAACTTTTATCAGTGCTTTCGGTGTTTTAAATAAATAATAAGTTGGACATCTAATTAACCTCACGTTCTCTTACTTATACAAAGTAAATATTTCTCCTTTCATTTATCAAAGTTACGTCGTGCAAAAAGAGATTATTTTAGTGTTGTTTTAATTTTTAATTAATGATGTGCGTGTCACATCAGAAGCAAGGTCAAAATTTACAATTAGATAACCGTTCTATACATGAGAAGTTTTCCGTACCTATAAATATAACACTGCCTAATATGAGAAATATAAAAAGTATTTATTAGAAATAATTTAAATGATTAACTATTAAGGAAAGAATTCCAATGTAAATATAAATTTCGTAAATGGTTGATATTTTTTGTAGTATTCATAGCTGCCCCCAAGCCCGCAAGCTTGGCCGTGTTGTCGATGTCCCATAAAGGATCAACACGACTTGTGGAATGTTATCCACAAACTGTCCTCATCTGCTGCTGTTTTCATCTGACCCTATTAATAATTTGACGGACGCAAATCTCTGTAATAGCATATAATTAAATGTATGGATATAAAATATATACATTTATTTCATTGTTTAATGTTTGATATATAAAAAAGGAACATAAAATATCATTGTTCTTGTTACGTTAACCAAAAAAATTAAAACTTCGTAAAAATTAAAAATCGTAAAACTTTAAAAAGAAGCAAACATTAATTATTTTTTCCAATAAGTTTATGAAAAACTCCATCTATACAGCGGTAGTTACGTTGGTAATTGTTTGATATCTCCCCCCACGTTCTAAAATTTTCTATATCATATTTTTCCACCTCATATGAGTATATTATCATAGGAAAACATTTTTTAAGGTTATATATTCTTAGGAAAACACTTGTGTAAATAAATAGAAGTAATTAAGTTAGGTTGGGTTAGGTTAGGTTAAGATAGTTTATGTAAATATATACGTTTTTTGCGGTCTAATGTTTGTATAATTCTATACAAGCACTGTTTGAAAATGAATAGCAGTAATTTCAGTAGAATTATTAAAGACACATACCTTATTCGGAATCCGATGAAGTTGAAGTCTGGGACTGCGGTTGGGCTGGTTTCTCCCTGTATAGCTCGCCAAAGGAACTTCTCAGCAGAGGATGCATTCGAGTTTTACAGTCGTTTTTTTCTTCGCGTGTTCGCACCGTGTTCGTAAAAACACACGCAAATTTTCTTCGCTCCTGGAGAAAACCACTCCCGAAATCACAGTCACTTCACAAGCATCACAGCACACACGCGACGACGCCGACATTGATAGATCGCTGATGCTCGACGCGCACAGAGACATTGGCGGCTGAGGTGAGTCATTGTTGCACCGGCGGCGGAGGTACACACTACACGATGCGACAGGCACAGCGGTGAGTACACACTACACGATGCGACAGGCACAGCGGTGAGTACACACTACACGATGCGACAGGCACAGCGGTGAGTACACACTACATGTTGCGACAGGCACAGCGGTGAGTACACACTACACGATGCGACAGGCACAGCGGTGAGTACACACTACACGATGCGACAGGCACAGCGGTAAGTACACACTACACGATGCGACAGGCACAGCGGTGAGTACACACTACACGATGCGACAGGCACAGCGGTGAGTACACACTACACGATGCGACAGGCACAGCGGTGAGTACACACTACACGATGCGACAGGCACAGCGGTGAGTGGCCGGCCGCGTATCGCCCACTGTAGGATTCTAAATAATTCTATTCAGTAAATCAGAGAGAGAGAGATAGAGATAGTCAGATAACTATAGTCTGGCTAGACAATGGACTTCCCTTGCTTTCCCTTTTTATCTGTTTTCTTTATCTGCCAGACAGTATTGTTCAAATATTATTCTGTTCCATTCCAGTTCTGATGCTCAACCTGCACACACAGTTTAGAGTCTGATTTTAAAGTATGTTTTCTTAAAAGTTTTAGTTGTTCATCATGTAGTTATTTTCACATATAAAGTTTAAATTTTAAATGTGACAGTCAGAGATAGTTCATAAACAGTGTAAATTAAATTAGTGAATGTGTGTGAGAGTGATTAAGCTGATCACTGACTGGCCAAGTGACATTTTCTGGAGTTCTCAATAATTCTCAACAAGTCTTCCCTCCATTCTTCATGCTATGGTCATCGGATGGGTACTCAAGGAGCCTCTACTCTATGCTTCCCCGCTGCAACGCTTCCACACCCTTAGTTACTCCTGCGAGGTCTACCTGATGAGCCACCTCTACTCCTTGACGGAAGCTGCGTGAGGACTCCACCTCTACGATACGTCTCATCCCTCCATTTGGTCTTCGACGCCCACTCCCACGTTACCTCTACTCAGTGAAAAGGACTACCGCAAGTAGAACTTTTGTAATATTTAATACAGATTAATTCTCTGACTGACATTGCTTTGCTTTTCTAATTGTTATCTGTTCATAGAATTAGTAATTTTTGTAACAGTAAAGTGTGTTAAAACTAATGTTCTCGCTTTTTCATTTCATGCTCTCCATTCTCTGAGTGAAAAGTATTATCTCTTTCAATTCATTTATCAATCTTAAAGCTCACCCTCTACTAACAAAAATGGTCCTCCGGGCCGGATGGCAATTCAAGTTTAATGTAATTAATTTTCTTACTAAGGAGAGCATTGAAAGTTAAGTATTTCATTTAAGTATTTTTGTCCCTACTCGAGGTTTTGTAATATTTCACCCGCTATTTTCTCCCCAATCACCTGTTCCTTAACCAGCTAACATGACTACTGAACCTACAGCTCAATTGCAATCGCTAGTTAAAAAGCGAGAAAAATATTTTGCCAGATTACAAGCTCTTTACGATGTAGGTAAACAATGTATTCAGTTAGCTCAACAGAAACAAAGCTATGCTACAGAGTTTGACTCATTCCTCTCTCGCTTTCAAAGAATTGAGGATGATTATGCTGTATTTGAACGGGTAAATGATGCTATTAATACTGTCAATACTCAGGTCGATGATGCTGAAAAAATTGAAGTTCAAAATGTCTCATTAGCTTATGATGAGGTTTATTTCAATGTGAAAACTCTAGCTCGTAAGATGAATATCGAAAAACACCTTGCACCAAGTAAACCTGAAACGAGTCAAGCCAGCCAGTCAACTACACCCCCTGCACAACTACCTCAAGTAGCTAGGCTTCCAAAGTTAGAAATTGAACCATTTGATGGCTCAATAACAGCTTGGCCTAATTTCTATGCACTTTATAATTCTATGATACACAAAAATGCAACCTTATCTAAAGTAGAGAAGCTTACGTACTTACGTAGTTTACTAAAATCCCATGCACTCTCTCTTATTGAAACGTTAGCCATTTCAGAAGAAAACTATGATATTGCTATGCAAATTTTAACTGATCGCTACCAAAATAAACGATTGCTAGCCTCGAACTATTTAGATAAAATATTATCGTTTCGTCAAATGACAGAAGATTCGACTAATTCTTTTCTGACCTTCTTGGAAGTATTTAACAGTAACTTATCAGCTGTGAAAGTTCTTGGAATTCCTGATTTATTTGATTTTACCATGCTGCACATTGGTTTACGCTCTTTGACTCCAAGCACTCGTAAACTGTTTGAAAGCCAACGCTTTGATAGTGATATCCCTAAGTTTGAAGATCTCATTAAGTTTGTACAGCAGCAACTTAAAATCCTAGAAATCACTTCTCCAAAAGGAAAGAGTAAACCTAACAAACCTATTCCTTTTTCGAAGTTTCCTCCTTCTACAAGTTCTCGCAGTGCAATGCTTTCTACTGTAAGCAGTCTTAACCATGATAAAGCTAAGAAAACCCAAAGTTCATGCCCATGTTGCCAGGATACTGACCATAAAATTTACCGCTGTTCTAAATTCAAAGAAATGAATGTTTCACAACGCTACGAGCAAGCTAAGAAGAGTTCTTTGTGTTTTTCTTGCCTAGGATCCCACAAAATATCGGATTGTAAATCCAAATCCAAATGTTTCAAATGCTCTGGTAAACACCACACACTCCTACATCGTTCAGACGAAACTCCGCCTCAGGTCCCACTCGAAACTAAAACTCCTGCTTCTGATAGCGCAGATTCTAAGACTTGTAATTTTACGAATACTAGTTCCAGCACTAATATGTTACTTAGTACTGCTATCATTGGCGTACGAGACCAATATGGTGAATTACAACCTACTAGGGCTATTATTGATGGAGGATCTCAGACAAGTTTAATTACCTCAGAATGTGTGGAACGACTCGGTCTGAAAAGGCGTCTTAGCAAAATCACTCTTATGGCAGTTGCTAATACATCTGTCTCACAGAATAAAGGCTCTGTATTTTGTAGTATCAGTCCGATACAGACACCTGATACCGTATTGAACACTGAAGCTATCATGGTGCCTAAAATCTCTTCTGAACAACCTAATATATATGTTGATCCATCTGTTTGCTCTAAGTTTTCAAATCTCAAGTTAGCTGATCCCACATTTGATAAGAGTGCGCCTATCGACTTTTTAATCGGTTCTGATCTGTATTATGATATTATTCTCGACTCACACAACATTATCAAAGGTCAACCCTCTGCAATGGCTACCATTTTTGGATGGATCATTGGTGGCAAAGTTCCTAGTCTCATGCCCGCCAATGGAAGTTCATACTTTCTCACATGTTGTGAGTCTGTAGATAAATCAATTAAAACATTCTGGGAAACTGAATCAGTGAAAATCGAGAAACCGGTTAATCCAGATGACATTGAAGTTGAGAATCACTTCAAAACTACCCATTTTCGAGATGAAACTAAGAGATACGTAGTATCACTGCCTGTAAGACCAGGTCCCAAAGCATTACCTAATACAAGGGAAATTGCCAAACACCGCCTAATTAATTTAGAAGCTAAACTGAACAAAAGTCCCGATATTCAAAAGGCATATAGGAATTTTATGGATGACTACATTGCTCAAGGTCACATGACTATAGCCACTGCACCTTCAAAGTATGTCATACCCCACCACTGTGTAAGAAAAGAAGAGAGTAGTACAACTAAACTCAGAGTAGTCTTTAACGCTTCATTCAAGCCTAAAAATGATGACGTGTCACTAAATGACATTTTGTACCCTGGTCCCAAGTTACAGCGAGACATCACAGAAATCATAACCAACTTCCGCCTTCACTCCATAGTCGTATGTTCTGACATCAAACAGATGTACAGACAAGTTGTTGTAACACCCGAACAACGCGGTTTACAGCACATTTTCTACCGAACCCTGCCTAATGGAACCATTGATGAATACGAGCTTAATGTCCTAACATATGGTGTTACCTCAAGTGCATTTCTAGCCCAAAGAGTTTTGTTACAACTCGTCAAAGATGAAGGAGAACAATTCCCACTAGCCTCAGAAGCTATTTTACACCAGACCTTTGTTGATGACATATGTACAAGCATAGATACACCAGAACAGGCCTTGCAACTACAAGATGAACTGATTAAGCTACTCAACTTAGGAGGATTTTCTCTACGCAAATGGGCAAGTAATTACCAGCCTATATTGGATAAAGTTCCAGAAGACCATCGTGAACAACCCCTCCAGTTGTGTTCTGAAGAAGAATATGGAATGAAAATTCTCGGTCTACAGTACAACAGCTCTGATGACACATTTTCATATTCAATTAAACTCAACCCACTAGTTTTCACAAAACGATCAATGTTGTCTGAAATATCAAAAATCTATGATGTGCTAGGATGGATCACACCCGTAACATTTTATGCAAAACATCTGATGCAAAAATTATGGTTACTGGGTTTGGACTGGGACGATCCCCTCCCTGATGAAATTAGTAACAAGTGGTCTTTATTTATCTCCACACTTCCTCACCTCTCCAAGCTTAAGATTGAAAGACTCATACCCATAGCATCAGCTGATGTCGCTCAGCTCATAGGTTTTTGTGATGCTTCTGAAAAGGGTTATGCTGCTAACTTGTATATGCGCATAGAAAACTCCACTGGAATCCAAGTTCACTTAATAAAGGCCAAAAGCAAGGTCGCGCCATTAAAAACAATGAGTGTTCCACGACTAGAGCTATCTGCAGCCTAGTTGCTCATGCAAATAGTGACCTCAGTAGAACACTTAAAGTTTGAACCATCAAGAATCATTCTTTTTTCTGACTCTTCAACCGTATTGTCTTGGTTAAGGATACCCCCCTACAAACTGAAAACCTTTGTCGCAAATAGAGTGATTGACATTCTAGAAGAGACCAATCCTAACCAATGGCGACATGTTTCATCGAAAGAAAATCCCTGTGATTGTGCCAGCAGAGGTATGCTCCCAGAAGATTTAGTCAATTTCCAATTGTGGTGGAAAGGACCCGATTTTCTTTATGAACCCTTCAACCAATGGCAATCCCCAAATCTGAAACTAAGGGAAGAAACTATTCTTCCAGAGCTAAAAGCAGAAGTTCTCCTAACCACAGGCAAAGAAAATAGCATAGTACTAACACTAATGGAAAGGTCTTCTACCTTGTCTAAAGTTCAATTTATCCTTGCCTACATTTCAAGATTTATTTTCAATATTCGCTCCAAGAATAATAAACAACCCATAAAAACAGGACCAATCACCCCTCAAGAGCTGAATGATGCACTTGCTTTGTGTGTTAAGTCAACTCAGAACAAATACCTCTCTAATGAAATCATCAAAATAGAAGATCAGAATGTTTGTTCACCAAAGTATCGACCTCTAGCCCCATTCCTGGATCAAAAGGGTTTTGTCAGGGTGGGCGGACGCTTAAAACACTCACAACTTCCATTCTCTAGGAAATATCCTCTGTTGATCCCGACATCATCAAGATTGGCAACCCTGTTATGCGATCATTACCATAAGCTATCGCTTCATGGTGGTCCTCGTTTGACTCAAACTCTCATCCAAGGAAAATTTTGGATAATTGGTCTACGACAATTACTCAGGGAAAGAATATTCAAATGTCACCGATGCTACATGTTCAAAGCAAAACCCATAACACCACTGATGGCTGACCTTCCCCCTTCAAGATTTCAAAATTTAAGGCCATTTCTAAATGTAGGTCTTGACTATGCAGGACCGTTTGACTTCAAGGAAAGTGACAGAAGGAAAGCTCCACGATCAAAAGGTTATATTGTGATCTTCGTCTGCTTGAGTACCAAAGCAGTTCACTTAGAATTTGCGACAAGTTTATCAACCGCTTGCTTTCTTGCCGCTCTTGACAGATTTTGTGGAAGAAGAGGTCTCTGCAAACAGATTTTTAGTGACTGTGGTACCAACTTCCAAGGTGCTTCCAACCATT
Organism: Flexamia atlantica; assembly: GCA_035578135.1. Taxonomy (NCBI): domain Eukaryota; kingdom Metazoa; phylum Arthropoda; class Insecta; order Hemiptera; family Cicadellidae; genus Flexamia; species Flexamia atlantica. The sequence continues at coordinate 2,028,116 of JAQJVK010000049.1, read as the reverse complement.
TCAAACAAGTTCAGCAGTTTCTTAAAGAATCTAACCCAGAGATATCACAGCATTTGGCCCTGAAAGAAATCAAATGGAATTTCAACCCACCCGCAGCTCCTCATTTTGGCGGAATATGGGAGGCCGCCGTGAAATCTGCCAAACATCACTTGTATCGAGTTTTGGCTGCGCTTATTCTCACCTATGAAGAAATGAACACCCTGCTGATCCGCATAGAGGCTATTCTCAACAGCCGCCCAATCGGAATGATGACATCAGACCCTAATGATGGAGACTACCTCAGCCCAGGTCACTTCATCGTTGGATCACCCCTTCTAGCCCCTCCTGAAATTGACTACAGTGAGACACCCATGAACAGACTAAGAAGATATCAACTTTTGCAACAAGCTATCCAGTGCTTCTGGAAAAGATGGTCCAACGAGTATCTTCAGACCCTGATTCCTCGTCAGAAGTGGACTTCTCCTTACCCCAATATTAAAGTTGGTGATGCTGCATACCTGCAGTTGAAGAACACTAGTCCACTTGAATGGCCAATTGGAAGAATAGAAGAAACTTTTCCTGGACGAGATGGAATAGTAAGAGCTGTAAAGATCAAAACTGCTCAAGGCACATTTGTTCGCCCAGTTCTCAAGCTGGTTCCTTTACCTCCCTCTGACTTTGAATCCTCTTAACCTCATCCTTTCTTTTCAGATTTTCTTTGTTTTGTATTTATGTTTGCAAATGTTCATTTGGGTGGGCGGTATGTAGGATTCTAAATAATTCTATTCAGTAAATCAGAGAGAGAGAGATAGAGATAGTCAGATAACTATAGTCTGGCTAGACAATGGACTTCCCTTGCTTTCCCTTTTTATCTGTTTTCTTTATCTGCCAGACAGTATTGTTCAAATATTATTCTGTTCCATTCCAGTTCTGATGCTCAACCTGCACACACAGTTTAGAGTCTGATTTTAAAGTATGTTTTCTTAAAAGTTTTAGTTGTTCATCATGTAGTTATTTTCACATATAAAGTTTAAATTTTAAATGTGACAGTCAGAGATAGTTCATAAACAGTGTAAATTAAATTAGTGAATGTGTGTGAGAGTGATTAAGCTGATCACTGACTGGCCAAGTGACATTTTCTGGAGTTCTCAATAATTCTCAACAAGTCTTCCCTCCATTCTTCATGCTATGGTCATCGGATGGGTACTCAAGGAGCCTCTACTCTATGCTTCCCCGCTGCAACGCTTCCACACCCTTAGTTACTCCTGCGAGGTCTACCTGATGAGCCACCTCTACTCCTTGACGGAAGCTGCGTGAGGACTCCACCTCTACGATACGTCTCATCCCTCCATTTGGTCTTCGACGCCCACTCCCACGTTACCTCTACTCAGTGAAAAGGACTACCGCAAGTAGAACTTTTGTAATATTTAATACAGATTAATTCTCTGACTGACATTGCTTTGCTTTTCTAATTGTTATCTGTTCATAGAATTAGTAATTTTTGTAACAGTAAAGTGTGTTAAAACTAATGTTCTCGCTTTTTCATTTCATGCTCTCCATTCTCTGAGTGAAAAGTATTATCTCTTTCAATTCATTTATCAATCTTAAAGCTCACCCTCTACTAACACCCACTATCTCTTTCCTGTTATCTCTGCGGTCTCTCTTGGTTATTTCTAATCTAGAAATTGTTTCGATTGTCCAGTTACCAATATATACCTATATCAGGTGGAAAAATAAGATATAGAAAATATTAAAACGTGGGGGGAGATATCAAACAATTACCATCAGTCTAATAGTCTGTAAACTTAAAAGTAGTTCTAGTATTAGTGAGCCAGTGATAGTTGTATGGTTACTGAAATTGTTCATTGATGTCTGAAATGCTGACTTTTATGTTGTGATAAGAGATGTAGAACTCGTTATGAAATGGGGGTTGAATTTTCGTAATAAGTCAAACAATAAAAGACAAAATTCACACTATAAACTATAGAGTTTTTATGCGATGGATAATTTTATGAATGTAAATAATTAAGTGAATGCATTTGGCACAGTTAAATAAAATCTATTACTTTTATAAAAATGTTTTTAACGTTTCGCTTTATATTGTGGCTGAATACGATTATAATCGCAATCAAGGCTATACAGCTGGCAAAGTTAACACAGATTAGGAAATATTTTCATTGTAATTCCCTAATACCCTAGTATTATTTGTTTAACTTCACTGAGGCTATAGAAGCGATTTTAACCTACCATGATTACAATATGTATTCCACTCCAGTATGTATTAATTATAAATTATAATCGTAAATATGTTTTTGTGTTGATAATCAAATTATCAGTTGATAAGTTAAAAATGATAATTTTAACAGTTTACTGATTTAATTGGCTGTTACACAAGGTCACTTTAACAGTTCTTTTTACGTAATATTTCTATATGTGTGTAAACACGTGTTGTAAATAATGTACATCACGAGTAGAGTGCGATGCAGCTCGATATTGGTTTACCCTGGGGTGGCTGCAAGCCAAACATACACTCACCGATCCCTATGCTTTCCATCCTTGCCGTGAGTTTGTCTTTATACAATAATGTATATCATAGGTACACCCAAAATGGCCACTGAGAATTATTGGTATCCTCTCAAAATTAAGTATTCACCACCCACGAATGCTTTGGGTATTCGAGGATTTACATTTTAACTTCGATGGAAAGAAAAAGATGGTAGCTTTTTTAAAATCTTACCCCTTATAAAGCAATAATTGTTCATGCCGACTATTTAAATTAAATCATTCATTTAATCATTCATTCTTTATTGCATTACATACATGCATGAGTAGTCAAGCACCTCGATTGCTGCTGCCTCACCCCGTGTGGCGCTCAGTTTCTTGGTGTTTTAGCTGGAAAGGTTCAATTCTAGAGACCTAAAAGACTGGATAACTTCCACATGGATTATACTTTTGACAAGAAAGATGGTGGAGGGCGACTGCAGTAAAATATTTCTTAAGCTGGACGAGGTAATTTGAAAAGGAAAACAATCTAGAACGAGATTAGGACTAGATCCCATAATCGTAATATCTAGATTCCCATAAGAAAATATGACACACAAAAAACAATAAAATCAAATAAACTGTCTAATGTATTATAAGCAATGTTATTTATTCAGTACTTGAGTAAAATGATAGCTTAAAATAAGGTATCAGGGTAAAACATGTAAAAATATATAAAATCAAATTTTTATATAAATCTAAATTAGATTAATGTAGTTATAATCTAGTCTGACACTGTGTATATAAGCTTGTTTTACTTTCTAGTAAATAATTACATGTATCCATTTATTGTTATATTACTCTGACAAGTAATACTTGCCATACCATAACTTTGAGTTTATATTTCTAAAGTTTTACTTTATGTCAGAGACGTTTTACATTTAACTATTCCTATTAGATTATTTACGGATGATTCTAGCTCCATTTTTTATAACATTTGTTGGCTATATTAAAAAAAGGTCTCACATATAAAAATGATAAAGGTGATACATACATTGTTTAAAACAATGTTTCAAATCACTGTTGGCTGACCTAGTTTCCTAGAACTTCTTTTGAAATAACAATTCTAGTAAAACAAATAGTTGTAGGTCAGATAAATAATGAAAAAATTGCTATCAACATTTAATTTATCTTGATATTTGTTCCGCTAATGTTTTAAGACACTTGAATCCAAGAACGACCAATTCGTGTGTAGACTAAGGGCCTCCATTAGTCAGGTTGAAGCCGCAGTAAAGCAAATGAGGACCCGTGTCCTGGATATTAGCATGCGTTACATAGGTGATCCAGGAGTCGGTTTAGTGCTGTACGTAAAGGAAAAAATGCACTTGAAGTATGCAGTGAGATGTTGCCTTTGCTATTGGAGTTCATGCGGCAATGCAACTTTGGACAAAAACACGACACTGTTGATTTTGTCAGGTTGACAGCGCCAAGGGGAATAAATTCCGTTCTCTAAACGACCCTGTCAAAGAATTGCAATCCATAGGGAACATGAACGACTAATCGTGCAGATCAGTTAGTCGGTTCTTTTGTTCTAAAAAGGGGTAATAGTTTGAAACATTACCTGATTGTAACAATTCAATTCTATTTTAAAATAAATCGTGTTGCGGATGATAAGTAAATCTGAATCGTTTGAATCCATTTTCAAATTATGTTCAAAATAAAATATTCTTTTTACATTGTTGTCAACAAACTGCGTGACAATTTCAACTCAACCGCTCGTTATAGCTGTAATAATTGACACATGCCTTTAAGGTTTTTGTCATCAGCGCACCTTGACTTTTCAGGTCACTGAAATGTAAACTTGAATTTTCACTCCAAGTGTTCTTTTGTTTTACTTGTCTTACATAATGGTTGCATGCATAACGCATATGTTATTTCAGTAAATCTCCCCCCTCATATGTAAAAGCAGTATTTCAGACGTATTAAAAACGCATTCCTCTATTTTATGTAAATTATATAAAATTTAACAAAATGTGTTCATATAATCTGGTTTACTCCCTCAGGACAAGAAAATTGTTGGCTAGCACCAAAAAACTGTGCACACTTTGCAGTTAATTAAGAGAGTCGCTGGATCGATTATATTAGGAAGACTGAAATGAACCGGTCGTAGGTGTAGTTCATCATTTCGGCTATTTATTTGGAAACCTGAGAAAAAATACCCAGCTGATCTTTTTCACCAGGGATGACATCATTAGATCCATCGCAATCTAATGCTTGATTCATATTCGGCTTAAAATCGTATAGTTTAGATTAAATTTACGTTTAACATGGTAACCTAACAGTGATAAATGTCATAGGGCCATGAATACCGACACTATATGATCGAGCTATCAGTCGTCTCTCACATAATAACTGATCTTTTACATCACCTACTTTGTTATTTTAAAAATCCAACTCAACTGATTCATTCAACAGACAACAAGGCAAAACAAATTATTTTTAGTCGCAGGATATTTCTACATTATTTTTTGCATTATTACGAAATATTTAGTTTGTTATAAGCAAGATAACACACGTTGGATGATGGATCACCCTCATGCATCATCCCACCTGTCAATCTCCTGTATGTCTATGTCTGACGGTGGTGGATATACTGGTCTGTACATAGGCTATATATCCCAGGATATGGATGTTTCAGACGTTTAGGCACACCCAGGCTGTGTGATGGATCACCCTCATGCATCATCCCACCTGTCAATCTCCTGTATGTCTATGTCTGACGGTGGTGGATATACTGGTCTGTACATAGGCTATATATCCCAGGATATGGATGTTTCAGACGTTTGGGCACACCCAGGCCGTGTGATGGATCACCCTCATGCATCATCTCACCTGTCAATCTCCTGTATGTCTATGTCTGACGGTGGTGGATATACTGGCCTGTACATCTATATCCTAGAATAATGATGTTTCAGACGTTTAGGCACACCCAGGCCGTGTGATGGATCACCCTCATGCATCATCTCACCTGTCAATCTCCTGTATGTCTTGTCTGACGGTGGTTGATATACTGGCCTCTACATCTATATCACAGGATAAGAATGTTTCAGACGTTTAGGCACACCCAGGCTGTGTGATGGATCACCCTCATGCATCATTCCACCTGTCAATCTCCTGTATGTCTATGTCTGACGGTGGTGGATATACGGGCCTCTACATCTATATCCCAGGATAAGCATGTTTCAGACGTTTAGGCACACCCAGGCTGTGTGATGGATCACCCTCATGCATCATTCCACCTGTCAATCTCCTGTATGTCTATGTCTGACGGTGGTGGATATACGGGCCTCTACATCTATATCCCAGGATAAGATGTTTCAGACGTTTAGGCACACCCAGACCGTGTGATGGATCACCCTCATGCATCATCCCACCTGTCAATCTCCTGTATGTTTATGTCTGCCGGTGGTGGATATACTGGCCTGTACATCTATATCCCAGGATAAGATGTTTCAGACGTTTAGGCACACCCAGACCGTGTGATGGATCACCCTCATGCATCATCCCACCTGTCAATCTCCTGTATGTCTATGTCTGACGGTGGTGTATATACTGGCCTCTATATCTATATCCCAGGATAAGATGTTTCAGACGTTTAGGCACACCCAGGCCGTGTGATGGATCACCCTCATGCATCATCCCACCTGTCAATCTCCTGTATGTCTATGTCTGACGGTGGTGTATATACTGGCCTCTATATCTATATCCCAGGATAAGATGTTTCAGACGTTTAGGCACACCCAGGCCGTGTGATGGATCACCCTCATGCATCATTAAACATGTCAATCTCCTGTACGTGTATGTCTGATGGTGGTGGATTACTGGCCTCTACATCTATATCCCAGGAGAAGGATGTTTCAGATGTTTAAGCACACCCAGGCCGTGTGATGGATCACCCTTATGCATCATCCCACCTGTCAATCATCTGTCCGTCCAGTAGTGATAGTCATACTGGCCGTGAATGGCTTGTAAATCTTGCAAAATACTATAAAACGAACTCTCTACGTTTGCCCATTATGCGTTTTTTTAAATAAATATTTATATAGATTAGGTTTTCAATGTTCACACGGAAAAATATTATCTACATTTTGTAAGATCTAGTACTAAGCGATATGGACATTAGTATTTATTCGCTTACAATAGTTGAAGTGGCGTAGTTTAAGATTGATCGATCTCCGTTTTAATTGTTATTATGAGGCAATGACACAAGGAGTGAGATGACTTACTAGTACTAAAATTATTGTCATTCATCCTTATTACCATCATGAAATTTCAATAATTTATTTTGTTTCTCTGGCTTTTAATAGAAGGTTATTGTGGATGTGAGCATCTAATCAAGAAAATAAATTGATATTCTTCTATCAGTTAAAGCATTACCAATGAGGACCATATGCTACTCACAAAACTGAATTTCAATATTTTGTTTGATTTTTCGAGTTTTATTGTAAGCGTTTTATAAAAAAAAACTGTAAATTTCAGTTTATAACTGTTGTGGTTATATCAAGAACATGAATCAAAGTTTTTTTTTAATTTAATTTCTGTGTTTAAGTAAACGGACAGTTGGGAAATATTGATTTGACACTAAATATGGGATAAAATTTTATTATGTATCTTATAATATGAAAATTTGCAGTTAGACGTCAAATACATAACACATCAAGGATAATAATTGTAGGCTTGTAAGAGTAATAATTATATAAAAACTAAATCAATGGAACTGATTACTAGAAGTTAGTTTTTATGAGATATTACACTTTATAAAGAAATCGCGTTGTTTATCCATTGTATCAAACAGATCTCATTTCACTGTGACACTCGTTTACTCTCCCCAGCTTTCTTCATGAACAAAAATTAGAAAATTATGCTGAAAATATTTTTTCCGGCACATGTGGATCAACAAAAGGGCAACTGTGGACAGCTTACATGTATTTAATATCTCAAATTATAATGTAGGAAAGTCAGTAAAAAAAAAAAAAAAAAAAAAAAAAAAACTGAGTAAGCTCCATGATCCATACAAAAAGGTGCTTGAAGCACAAGTAATTTAGAATGAATAATTTCCTCTTATTCAAGTTGGGTTCATTTGTCCATTGGATTGAACAAAACATTTAAATTGTAACGAAGGTTAATCTATTTTTTTTTACATTTAGGGTGTGATTTCGAAAAGGAATATTGCGACCAAGAAACACTGGCTAATACTTGACTTAAGAACAATAGTTCTGTGTTTTACAACAAACATAATATTACATCTAAGTTTAATACTTTAAAATGTATCTATTTTTATGAAAAACGTTTAGACCGTAAATTACTCAAAAAACTTATAAGGATAAAAACATGTAATCCTATCTTTGTAATACGAACAGTCAGAACCGAAAACAAAAATTTATCGTAACAGCTGTTTACAAGCAACAGTCTTCTAAGAGTAATGTGATTGAAGCGCGTGTGATGGTGATTGCATGGAATAATAAAAAAATAAAAAATTCAATTAATTATAAATACTGTGCCACTGAAAACACCCAAAATAATGGAATTCACTATCAAAAACTAAATATTGCCGGCTAAGGCTTGGTTCGGTAGGTATTATTAGATAACATAAGATGTAGAAAAATTCTTAAAATATAGGCATTATATGAAGAATATATCGAATTATAGTCATACTAAAATTTATAAAAGTTGGCAGCTGACATTTAATTATTATCTTTGAGTTTGTTAGTTACCGTTTTAGTTACCTATAGGAATTTTTAACGCAATATTAATGTAGGTCATATAATTGCAGCTCAGTTTAATCGAATAAAAGTAAATGTCACGTAATCAGTTCTAGTTTTGTAATATTTTTAAAAGTAAAATCAACAGTATTCTTTCAAAATTTTCAGTTTTCAAAAGTTTAATAATTTACAATTGCTAACAATTTTTTTTCATAAATGCTAACATTTTAATTTTTTCACCCTACACATAATTATAACAATACTAGGAACAAAAATAATTTTCTTAATAGAAGACTCATCAGTTTAATTATAAAATCTCGTTGATATGAGGGTGAAATAAATGCATGGCAGGAACTATAGCCTTTTAAGCTCACGATACAATGGAAATAATTTTTAATTAAAACTCCTATCGGCTCCCCAAGGCCTACGCTCCCTAATGCAGGGGAGGTTTGCTGTATATGATGTTCGACATGGGACATACCGCGCGTTATAACACTCTGTAGATTTTAGTGTGATGAAATATAATACTGATACTAAGCAAAGACCAATGTCTGTAGTGTTATTTAGAAGTTATAAATACACGGGGCCTAAAAGGGCTATAGACAGGCCCAGCATTCCCAGTAATGTATTTTCCTCCCTGAAGTTCCTTTATAGTCTGAGTTACAGTTAATTTTTTCACTTACATTCATTGAAATATAAGTTGTGAGTACCTTTGATATGTGTTCTTAACAAATTTGCTTTGGTTTGATACCATAATGCCCCTAAAATTTAATACAAACGTTGTAATGATAAATTCTGTCATTATGTAAACCTAAATTATAAATTAGCACTGTCCTAAATTAAATATAAACATTTTAAATATACCTTTGTCTTAGAAATAATATGTTAGTTTTTAATTTTTTTATTAAAATAAATATTGATTGTACTTTTTCTGAGTAAATCTGATATATAATTCTAGTTGTCCAAAAGGGCCGTAGACAGGCCAATTATTTTCAGGAACGCATGTTCCTTTCTGGAGTTTCCTCAATCAGAGTTTCTGGTAATCTTTTTACCATTACGTTTATCAACATTATATCCTTAGGTGTGCCATTGGTATCTCTTTAACTTATTTATATTTTTGAATGGCATTACAATGCTCCTAAAATTGAGTACTCACATTATAAATGAGTTTTTTTCACAAATTCAAATTATGAGGCTACATTATACTAAATACGTTTTTTTGGGCGTCCACCCTTGCTATGAGAAAAATTTAATTATTAGTTTTCCCTGTAAGAAGTCCAGACAAATTCCTTCTAAAATACGTTTATGTTCATGGTAGATCTTATGAAAATTAGGAAGGTTTAGTATAACTATATCAGTTATCATTGTGGACGGTTATGTTTTTATACAGTCATCTGTTAGTTTGTATCTGTTAGTTTGTGTGTTTGTGGCCACGAGTCTAACAATTCTTAAAAACTGCAGTCAAACTTAAAACCTCTCATGCGTTGTTAATATTTACCATTGTCACTATAACCCATTTTTAGTCAATGTGTGCTAGTTACCCTGTTATCGCCATCAATGATAGAAAACTTTCGTGCTTATAAAAGTATTGGTCAGAGTACAGAGTGGTTTTTCAGTTGGAAATCATGTCACAGACCTGTCTGTTGATAGCGCGACGTGACGTGAACATGACGTATGACGCAATGTAGTGGGTCGAGTAAATCCAAGGGTGTTAAATCTTATCTACAGCTAAAAATATTGTAATGACGTCAGAATAAATTTGGCATTACTTTTCGTAAATTTACTATCTCGTACTTATATTTAGTATCGATGATTCTTTCGAATTATTGTAAGAGAACGTTTTGAAAATAATATGATGTATGAGATATAAAGAGTTTATAAAATTCAAACAGTTTTAAAGAGGGAAATTTAAACATCGAAAACAGGAGTGCGCATTAAATATTTTAATGTCTAAAGCTCCACAGTTTTCTGTGAAAATATACATTGGTAATTTATCAGCTGAAACTAAACTATTGGAAATTTCAATTTCTAATATTTTGGTAATATGATTTTAATTTGTTGTTTCACCACCGAACAACTGGCCTTACAATTGTACGTTAATACTCTGGTAACTACTAAAAGCTTCTTAGGCTACAGAATCTAAGTTATTGTTGTATGAAACTGTTAAAGTTCTTACACTGTCTAAATAAAAATCACCTTCTTTCATACAAATAAAAGGTAACATGTTATAGGTTAATTGGTACGGTAAAACCACTACTTAAATTTAAAAAAAATGGATCAGCAATGGATAAAATGCCAAACGAAGAATAAAACAGTATTATACATATTTGCAGATGAATAAATTCAAATTAGTTGCATTGAACGATTGATTAACTGTTTAATATTTTCTTTTTGTTTTGGTAAAACTTCACAATCTGCTCAGTGTGAATAATATTTTTAATTTTAGATTTTTTTATGAAAGTGTAAAGACTACACAATTAATAATTAATATTATTTAAAAATTTTATTTTAATATGCATTTTTATTGTTTTTCATAGTTTTATTTTTATAAACCCAGGTAATACTAATTCCTAACGGTAGATTTAGTAATTCGTAATTAGGACCTATGGAAAATTACAACTGATGACAGATTATACGGTAAGAACTTAATCCACTTGGCTACCCAGTCAGTATTACACACATATTGTGAGGTAGAACGCTTTGTTCAAATCAGAGAAACGTCTATTTACTTATATTTTGTATGCGATCTTCAAAGTTATCTCGTTGATTTACTAAATATTAGATTACTTTCTCCATTAATACTTGTTGCAGACGAAATACTCCCCCTCACATGCTATATATAGCAGTATTTCCCCGCTGTAAAAAGAGAGTAAAACATTACTTTGTCTCCCCGAGATATTAAGGCGTTCGTCTCTCTGAATGAGTAAATTAAGCCTATAGGATTAACGTCAAGAAATAACAATATAATCTGACTCTCTTACATTTCCGAGCAGAAATAGATATATTTTACCGCATAAAATTATTGTATTGATGTTACGTCATCACTACAATACAATCAACATTTGAATGCTTATGTTTGTTTGCTCTTGTCAATACATTAGCTATTGTGCATCTAGGGACTAAAGTGCAACCTTTTTCTCCGCGAAGGAAACTGTTGTCGCCCGATGGCGGAGCCGAGGCAATAACTGTGACAATATAAAGTTACCTTTACGATCCGAATTTTCTCCTTTGAACTAGGCTAGATTAGAATCACATATAAATATATAACATAAGGTACTTCGGCAATTTAAACAACCATTTATTCACACTATTTTTTGAACACTATTATTTTTAAAGCATTAATTAAAAAAAATCTTCGGCATATTGGTAACAACAAACTCTAAAACAGCTGTTTCTTTATTCAGTGTCGCCAAAATAATTCATACAAAAAATTTTAACCTGGCTATTAAATGCATACAATTTTGATTTTTTAAGTTGGAACACTGAATTCTTGAATTAAATTTAGAGCAAATGAAAATCTACAGTGTTGCCACATTTTCTCACTGACCCTCGCGGCGGGCGTTGCCGGTTTTCTCCCCATGTATTTCTTAAGAGATTACTTTTAGTCCCATGGGAGAAAAATAGATACTTTTAGTCCCGTGGGAGAAAAAGTAAGAAAGTAAATCCCATGGAGTACAATCTGGTACTTTAGTGTTCTATTCCAGGGACTAAAAGACGACTTTAGATAGTAGGTGGAGGAAAAAGTTATTTATACATAGTGTTTTTATTAATTCAAATATGAGAATAAATACTTATTTTATATTACAGATGTAAATTTAAGTGCCTCTCTCAGCAAATTGTCCCCCTCGGCAGGCCTCAGAAGACATAAATTTCCATGGACAGACAAACTTTTCTCCCTAATTACACTAATATTTATTGCGAAGAACAAGACGGAGACAGACAACACACCATCAACAGAACACGTAAGGAATATGAACACGTGCGAGAAATGAGGGAGTAAATAAGAGCAGACACAACCATCGCCGGAGTCACGTCCTGCAGTCCGTGCGGCTCGTAACAATGACTACGGACTTCCGGCACACGGCCAGCTGAGCGGCGACTTGCCATCTGGCTACAGCTACTGTACTAACCGTTTCTGCATCGTATTTGGAAAAACACCAATTAACATTACCTCTAACTTAACATACAAACACACTAAACACCAAATCATTAAGAAGGAAAGGCGGAAAAGCTATAAAACGTTCTTATAATACTAAGAGAAACAACAATTCTAATAGGCAACCATCAAGTTTAAAATATTAAATGTATATATAAAAATGCGTATACCAATTGAAAAAGCTACTTGAAAGAAAAGAAACACATGGTTCGTCATCGTCATATATTGTACACCGTTTTTGCCATTAGGTTTTTCCTGCGAGACACAGGTGGAAACTGCTTAAGAGAGTTTTCAAGTCGGTCGAGTTTAAAATCTGTCAAAGCCCCGAAGGCTCCTTGTTCAGCACTCTGTAAACTCGTGGAGACTATCTCTTAAGAATAAAATGTAAGGGTTTTTGTCATATAGTTATTCTTCAGTATTTTATTTACTGACATTAAACAAACAATAACGTGTGTATATTTTTGTCATCAAGTGGCTTATAATAATCATAGTTTTGACATAAAATTATGAATAAATACACAAATAAAAGACCATTAAAAACGTTGATATGTTTCAAGGAGTGTTATTTTTTATTTATACAAATAATTGAATAATACACCCACGACTTTGCGAATTTAAATTTACCTTTTTGCTGACCTTTTTGATGTTCTAACTTTGGTAAACATAAATTCCAGTCCGTCGGTTTGGTTTTGTAGGACAAACAGAATCACATGTGCATAGAGAAAAATGAACCGATTTTTATATGTATTTTATAGTTCATAAATACCAAAAGTGGTATTTATGAACTATACCACTTTTCAAAAATAAGGACACTCTCTATACAAAACTTAAAAATAAATAAGGACGAAATTTCTGTAAGGTTTCTTTGACCTTCAAGTTGCTACATTCAAACACAGTAATTAATTATAAATTGCATACGTATGCAATGACACTGTAGTACTATGTACACCCATAGACCCTCAGTAAATAGCAATACAGCTTTGTTATTTTGTCCGGTGAAAGTGAAAGGATTTTTTTTGATGTTCTACACATTACCAAGTTCAAGCCAAGCAAATGATCTCACGATTATAAATGAGTCTAATTCACATTTAATTTTCCAAATTAAGCAATAACAAAGAATGGATACAGCGCTTCTAATCCAATTTGCAGACTCGATCAATGAAACTGAGACGGGGCAAATCCAATCTTTACGCTGTCTCTTGGAAATGCTAGGTAGTTATTAGTCGTATCAGAATTTGATAGAAAACATTAAGTCAAAATCGTAATAATTTATAGATGAATTTACGTAACGATTGTTCGTTTTCATCTACTTATCAATACATCTACCAAGCAATCATTAAACCTATACCTCTATCTTTCCTTAAAAGCTTGACTCAATTACATGAGGCCGTCTAACTGAAAAGGCTAGAGGTGAGCTGAATATGACAACATGGAAATAGTCACCTTCAACTTATAAAATTGCTTTACAGCATGCTTAGAAGGACAGTATTTAAAATTAAAACTGTTTCTTAAAGTTGCAAGGATTTCAATATTCCGTAAGATTTAGCTTCTACACGATCACTTGTTATCTGACAGAGGCCTTTATAGAACCTGAACTTGTTAGGAAACTGCCATTTGATTTCGTTAGTTGTTAAGTGCCAAAAAAGACTCCAAACAGGCTAAACGCCTTGGAGGAATAATTATTTCTCTGTTACATTTCGAAAGGTTAGACTTGACATCTTAAAATGAATTTAATCACAATTAATTGCACCATTTGTAACTTTTGTATTTGTATTTATAAACAAAAATGTAATGTAATGTAATGTAATATAATGTAATGTAATGTAAGGCAATGAAAGGATAATAAAAAAACTTAGAATAGCAATTTTTAATAGTCGACCTGGCTCAATAGCGAGAGCTTTATATGGCTAAGTATGATGTACCGACATGCCACACGAAGAGAAACTCGAGTCTCCATTCATATATTTGAAAATAGTCGGATGAAATTTCAAGATATATGGAAAAATTCAATGATATAGTAATTGACAGACTCGTTCCTGAAGTAATTTTTCAGAAATATCAAGTACCAAGCCTATGAAATAAAGATATAAGTACAAAAGTCCTAAAAGGATTAGAGAGGTTGTTTTTCCATCAACACGCAATAAGGTTGTGAAAGCAATCCTCTTTAGTGGCCCCGACAACAAGGGTCAGGTCAGTTGGTCCGAGAGCCGTTATGTCTAATTTGATGACTTGCCCTTTAAAGCTGCAGAAAAGTAAAAACCGTTTCGATAGTGCAACTACAACCAATCAAAAATTAAAGTTTTGAAGGTAAAAAAATCGATTAGATAGAAAGAATATGGTCTTTTATTAGATGAGAACTCAATCCATTCTTCATCCAAAAATCCAACGTAGTAATACAATTTTGAACGTATTCAGAAAGTGTTTTGTTTTTATTAACTTTTTTATTTTATACTTTTGTAATGTATGCTAAACTTATTTACTTATCTAGGTTAGGCCATTCAGCATTGGTGCAAATTCCAATTTATAACCATATTCCCCTATAGAAAAGAAGCTAGAGCCAGATGTATTATGACATTTTTTTAAGTTCTAATTCTGAGAACGTAGTAACACCAATAGTTCAAAGTATAAAATAGATGCATATACAGGTATATTTACAGGATTGGGATATTTATAAGTAGGAATCCACAATATTAGGAGATGAACGTTTAAAAGTGAAAACAATAAAAATAAACGTTTTAAAATCATGTTCGCTTAAATTATTCGTTTCGTTTTGTGAGTAGCTAACGACTACTGGAACTCGGGTTGACCATTGAATAATTAAACATCAAAAAACCTAATTAAAAAATACTCTTTTGAGAATTTTAGATGGTACGCAAAGTTAAAACATGAATATCAAACGATTGGTTGATAGTCAAACTAAATGTATGATACATTATGAAAATATGCGCAGAGAATATTATATTTATTGATAGATGATTTTGTATATAAACGATTGGTTGATAGTCAAACTCGATGTATGATACATTTTGATCTGATTACTTAAAATTCCATAAAATGTTCTTACAACAAAAAGTTCCGTGGAAAATTGCCTAATTTATACACAATATTGTGAGTTTGAAAAACTGATTTTGAAAATATTTACACAACGATTAAAAAAATAATTATAGGTAATAGAAAAGATCCTTCAAAAGATTGCAGCTGTTGTATTCAGTTTCAGCTGATGCTTTCTGTATGCTTATGTAATGTTATTACTTTTCGCTGAGGAAATAATACATAAACAGTCCGCAATGCGGAGCCTCACATCTACTCTGTAGGACTCGCGGTTATTATTCCATTTGCTCTTGATATGTTTAGAGTCCGTCAAGTATTCAATTCATCATTTTTATAATCTAAAAATGCTATTTTGTTTTCCGAATAGTATCTTACAATATAAATAATTGCTGAATTATGTATAGGCACTAAGAGAATGTAGTAATCGAACCTATAAAGTAGTTTGCCAGCATTTAGACATACATCTATTGTTATTTCGTCACAGTTGTGCTAGGGCTCTCTTATAGACAATTTTATATTATATAAATAAATACCTAATATAATTTTTTTGATTTTATTGTTTACTGATGGCGGCTTAAAACACCTGTGAATATCAGAATGTTCGTAAGTAGTCATATTATTGAAAATATGCGCATAGAATATCATAATATTTATTGGTAGATGACTTTACAGTATTAACACATTGAGGAACACTAAATAAATCAAATATGTAAAAATATCCCATATTACTGAACATAAAATAATAAGAAGAAAACGCCATGACGATCTCTGTAAAAAGCTTTAGTTCATTCTGTAACTAAAGATAACCAGATCTTTGTCATTTGAATTGAAACATTACTTTCATTCCTAAACGCTATTATTGCGTTTTAAGCAATAAAGGAAAATTATCGCGAGTTCACACTCATAAGTATTTCAAATGGTTGTTAAGCTCGTATGTCAACTTAACTAACAACAAAAACAATATAAACTCGTTTGTGATTATTTGTATAGCAATAAGACTCTACAAATTCGGGGAATCGATTTGTTATAATTTTATTGATTTTTTGGTTATTTCAAATATAAATTTTTTTAGGTAAATGGTATCCTTAATTTAGGACCAATAAACAACACATGGGGCCCTGAGAATAGTGTTATTGGAATATAATAACAATACTGTGTATGTAATATTTCAGTCTAAACAGAATATTCTAATATCACAAGGTAAATTAATTTCCAATTTACATACAATATTAATTATGTATACTAACCAAAATTGAAAGCATCGATATTTTTGATCGTAAAAGTGATCTTTATAATTTGTATTGTATGGTTTTAAACGTCAGATGGGATGGAGTCCTTGAAGTCTTATTCTACAAATCAGGTGGAAAAGCTAATGAATATCTATCTGGTCCCATGAGAAAGTGGTAAAAACTATAAGATGAATAATTACATATTTTAACTCCGTATCGTGTAACCATAAGGAGATCCACAAAACACAGAGACTAAAATTTGTATACTATTAGAATTAATCGAGTTATAAGTTAAGCTGCAAATAAATGGATTTATACTTTAAACATTCTTATCAGGACTGCAAAATGTCGGCACTGATTCTTCCTTTGACGGAATGACTGAATTGGTCCCTAGGCCGTACTAAATTTAGGATATAAATTATACATCCCCCTCTGGAGAAATGATTGCCTTTGGTGCATCGAAAAGATCATCACTATTGAATTTCACTGTAAATAAATCACTGTCTTTATCACTGTAAATAAATCACTATGTACATTTTTGTGTTAGATCAATTGTAAATATTAATCAAAACAGATTTTTCCCTTTGAGAACATATTTTGTCTACTACTAAGACACCATAATTTTGGTGGTATTTTGGTTGGTCATGGATTCACGGTTTTAACGCTTTCAGCAATAATCTCACTATATATTTCACTTATAAAAAAATAACAATGCATTAAGTTCTATATTAAACTATATATATTGACTTAAATGAAAACTTGTTAAATTATCATCATCGAAACCAACATTTACTGACACCAGGTAATATTTTTTATATTATGTTATAAATTATTATTATTCAATTTTAAAATTTCTTGAGGAGTGGGGCGATGACAAGGTCTGCCAGCGACAAACTCTACCACTCTTATTTGGACCAATCCCGCTAAGTCTTCCACTGTCAAGGTCTGCCAACGTCAAGCCCTACCACATTCCAATCCATATCCTCAGTGGTAAAGTTTGTCATGGCCGATCCCGCCAAACTGTACCATTTTTCTGTTTTGCCCATTCCCGCAAAGTCTACCACCAACAAGCCCTTCCACTTTTTACGTACAGCTCTACCGCCGCCACTACCGAGTAAAAAATTAGTATTATTATTTATTTCTCTGTCAAATGATTGATGCTTTTATTTATTTATTCCTATTCTGATTACCATTGCGTACTATATATTCCTCTTGTTCTGAGCTAAATATGCTGCTTCATTTATTACGAATGTATTTAACAACCTCTAGAAATTTAACTTTGTTTTATTTATTACAATAATTAAACTTGAGATAGACTTTAAACATCAGTCATTAATGGACTATTAATGTGATTTTCATTAAATTACCAGATTTAATGATTTAAAAATGATTTCAAGTTAAATCTAATCCCTTTCTCGACCATACAGGAAAAACTCTTATTGGTAAATGAATTTCTCTTCACATAAAAATAAAAACTAATAAATCCTGCACTGTTACATATGAGCAATGAATATAAGAGTACATCTTAAATCCTGCGGCACTTCGTTGATCGGAGAGTGACGTGGAATTTGTCGAATTGCCTAACGAGGTTAGGGCAGTGTCTTATGCCTAGGTTAGTACTCCTATCTGGTCAAAAAAACTCCCGGCAATTCCTAGACATTCTGGAAATAGCTTATTTCTGACTCAAATGATTAGCTATCAACAGTACATTTATAGGTTTAATTTAAAGTACTGTAGGCTATTTTCATTTTTTAAATTTTATAGGATAACAATCTGAATGTTTTTTTTTTAAATAATTGTACCCGTATACTGATTTATTGAAATAAAAAATGAAATGTATTATTTTTGTTATTAGTTAAGGTAAATTAGTTTTTTAATGTTGTTATGTTGTCGTACTTATGATGGAAATCGTTTCTGTTCATCAAATTCGTTATTCTATGACTGGCACCTTATATGATAATACGCTCGTAGACATTGTAAGTGTAATTTTAGAATGTAACAAAAAGTAAAATGATTTGAAACTTAAATTTAGCTCATGAGTAAAATGATCGATGTTGTCTGTTTTATCATTTTCATTCAATAATTTTCATATTTTAAAATCTTTTGATATATTATGTTAATGTAGCAATTCTCATATGTGGAGTGATTCATGTTAAGATTAGAAAAATATATTTTTAACGTTAACTTTGCTTTATATAAAGTTGATCTATTTCTGTGTTATAAATCAATTAAAATATTATATTTTATTGTACTAACCTTAGGTGGTAAATTGTTGTTTCAGACAAGTTCCTGTATTATATTATATCGATGTCCGGCAACAATAGTAAGATTACTCTAATTCATAGAATCGATTCGGTAGAAATAATTGACAAGTCATAAATTTCAACAAGTATATTTTAGTTAAACGGATACATTGAATACATTGATTTCACCTTAGATGTTGTGTTTCAATAGAATACCTCCTAGAGCATTGGACTATTTCAAAATTCACCAAAAATTATACCCAATAGGCCCCTAGGGTATACCCGAGAAAATATTCTAGTGATTAAATTAATTTTAGGTGGCAAAAACATCATTGAAAAAACCAAACAACTCTTTAATCATCTATGAAAGCTTTTGAAAACTGCACAAAAAACAATATAATACAGTGTAACATTATACTGTATATAATAAAGGCAGCTGTATATAATAAGCCGCATGTTGAAAAGGTTGAAAAGGTATATAGTAGACTATCCTCATAAAACTAAGCTCAGAAAGTGGATTAGCTTGACGAACCGAGCCAACCAAACTCTCCCTCTTTTGCGTGTGGACCGCCAGGGTCAAGCTATACCACCTTCCTCGCCGCATTCCGAGGTGGTGCAGTTTGGCGGGGCCGGCCGGATAAGCTGTACCACTCAAGAGTGTTGGAGTTTGACGCTGAGAGACCTTGACGCTGGTACTTTGGCGCGTCCCCTTGGGGAGGTGCCCTTCTGCCAAAGGTCTTCTGGTTACAGCTTCGTTTTATTGATCAAGGCTGGGAATCGGATACAGTACGAACTAAACTTAAGTAGTTCTCCCAGATAAATGAAGATAAAATACAATTATGTGATTTTTATTACAGGAAGAGCCATGTTATAATTTATATTATTTTAATCATATATATTTATGTATATAAAAAATCGCTTGGACAAAGGTTTCAGTAGCCTCACTACACCGCATTATCGTGAAAAATACAACAAGCAGTAGTCATACGTTTTACTCTCTAAATTGTTCGGGCTGATACAAAAAAGCTGACTTCATGGGATACAATCATGTGGGATAAAACTTCAACTGTGTTACAAGGTAATGCTTTTAGTACAAGTGTGAAGTTATGCCTTGTCAGGAACTTTAGGTTGCTGAGTTTAACAGAACATGAATCCATAAATACTCTGGAAAATGTTTCTAGTCAATAAATTCCACCAAAAACTAAACAAATGAAAGTGAGTACTAATATTAAATACAGTACACAAAACTAATATGTTTTTAATAATGAATTAAATTGTTAGAATTAATAAATTTGTATATGTTATTATTTTTATGGTTCATTTCAAAGAGAAAATCTAGCCAATACAGTTATTGACTACAATTACTGTTTTTTTTTAGTTTTCGTATTTAACAATAAGGTACGATTTTATCTAAGATTCACAGAGTTAAATGCAGATCAAACAACATTGTAACTAACAATTATGTTGATATGAATTTCAAAAAAACTAATTTTATGCTCTTATGAATCTGGTAAAAAAAACTGTGTTTTTAGCGTAATATCTTTGAAAGTCGAAGTTTTGGACAAAAGATAAATCGGATCCTTTATTAATGTAATTAAAGAAAATGTTGCATTAAATAAAAGGTTAAATTGCTTAGTAACAAACAATTATTTTGTAACAAATGCAGAACGTATATCAAAGTGATTTTAATGATCCAAGCTTCTAAAATTCTTTGTGATCCGGGGAAAACTGAGCCTGAAGTTCTCAAACAAAATCCTAAGACCAATATGTTTGTGGAAAGTGTGATGGAGTTTGGTTTTCTTATGAGTGATAAGGGTAGTGTTTTTATATATTGAAATTAAGTAAACAAAAAACAGCCACATGATTCAGATAATAATGCTTAACAATAGCAAAGGAAAATATTGTTTTTCTTTTTATAAATAGCATTAACAATTTAAGTTAAATTAAAAATATAATACCTCCAAATGATTCAAGTTGAAAAAAATATTTGTTGTATCTATAATTCTTGTGAGATGAAACCGCCGTCGTAAGCCACATTAAACAGAGCCAAACACATCGTTAAACTAATGCATTTCCATGTCCTAGATATTAGCATGCATTACATACGTGAACAGTCTACATGAGCGCAGAGTCTAGAGGGTTGTGATATACTACAAACCTGTGAATGTTGAGCTAACCCCAACAAGAAAGACGTGGAAGGCCTTGCTTTGCAGCTAATTTAATTAATGTAAAATATAGGTAAGGTTTCTGTTACGTTTACACTTTTAGTTCATTGATAAAAATATTCTATATTAAAAAAAGGATATTATATGATTGTGCAGTATCTCAATACCAACGACAACGGAAAAAGTGGCTACATGGCAACAGGAATTTCTTTAAATGTACTAGCAAATGGTAATTAACGTAAAATACCTATAACGAAAATGCATTGGGACCTAAGACCAACTGTTTTTTTTTTTTTTTTTTTTTTTATCAAACCGTGGTGCTGGTGTTAGACAGGTATTATTAAATAATAAATATAGTAGAATGCCTATCATAAAAAGCATTGGGATCTACTAACGTCTGCTGTTTAATTAAAACGTGGTGCTGGTGCTTGATTGAAAACCATGTGCAAGCTATTAAGATTTGTACTGCAAGGTATTTTGTACTGAAATAAATAAATGCTTTCATTAAAATTTCACCTTATTATGATAAGGGGCTTTTAGCGCCTTCAATTCACAAGTATATGCATCCCTAGTTCACTTTTATTTCTCTTCAGTATGTGCAGTCGTATAAGTATGATTACCTCGTATGTAAATAAGTTAGTTAGTTAAAGTGTAATAGCTAAGTTTTATAAAAAAACACCTACAAGCTTTGAAATGTTGGTTTTCATCTAAATAAAAAACATCCTGAATAAAAGTATAAAGAAGGGAATCTAAATCAATGTACAGTAATAAATTTAAATAAATGCTTAATTTTTATAGAAGAAAGTCCATTGCGAATCCCACATGGATAAAATATTAAGAAAAAAGGAGAATATAAAAGTTAATTCTGCATGGAAATAAATAGAATTTATTTAAACATTTAAACATAATTTGCAATAAAAAACACGTCTTATCTGACAGCTGGAGGCCTTTTTCGTTGGATCAATTTAAATTTTTATTGAATTACAGCTTGGCTCTGCTAACCGAAATGTTTTTTATCTAAAGTTATTTCTGTCAAAAGAGTTTAGGGTTATCACTTTAAATTAAATTCAAATTCTATTTGCGTTCATGGGCAGCTTTTTACAGTAAAAACTTATTCGTCAATATTTATTTAGCTACGAAACGATTTTCTTAAAATAATATAAAATAAACGTAAACACACGCAAATCGGTTGTTGCAAAAGTTATGAAAATAAATGACTATAATAAAGATTGAAAATTTCTTTATTTTTTATTTTTTAACTGTGGGATAGGGTACAATATTTACAAGTGTTGAATATGTCTTTGTAATTAGCATATCAGCAAAGTGGTTTTTTTTTACCGTTTACACTTTAATTTGTCTGTCTGGTCTTTTGCTACTAAATCACCAGTTGGTTTTAAACATGTGAAGAGTTGCTATATACGTGTGAAGGAAGGTAAATGTCATATCACCATTCTCAAAATCCATTCCATGAGCTTATGGAGTTTCAATGAAGTTTTCGATAGGATTCTGGAAGGTGAGAAATAAAAAAAAACCTAAGTGTAAAAAGCTTTAAATGTTTTAGCTTATACAGAAGAAACCAAAACAGGAGTCTTCGACTGCTTAATTTACGTTTCAAGAAACTTGTGAACACCGCGTCTGCAGCAGAAAGTCTGAGATATACTTTACATTGTGGAAATATAAATTATTTATCCGAAAATTCACAATCCTACTAACTGGAGTGGTACATTTAATTACCTGTAGTTGAAATCTAAACTAAGAATTTAACAACCAGGCTCAACCTGGAAAGCTTATCTTTCAGGCTAAGTTAAATCCGCCTTCTTCTTAGCTACTTCTGTTCCTTGATAAACTACTTCTATGTCTTGCTAAAATACTTCCATTTCTTGCTGAGGTACTTCCGTTTTTTGTTACGTTAATTTAGTTTCATGTTAAGCTACTTCTGTTTCTTGTTCAAATACTATTTTTCTTGATAAGCTTATATCGTATGGAAAACTATAATTATAAAGTTCAATAATTCCTTGTAGGAAAAGGATTTTGTAAGGGTTCCTAAACCTTTTTGTATATTTCAGAACATTTTAGAAACGGGAGTTTGCTTATAAGGTTAAATGTAGACAGTTCTTTGGGTTTTGAGTTTTGAAAAAAAATTAACCCATTTTTTATCGACAAGACATTTTGGTCTGATTCATGAGTCTAACTTAGGAAGTCATAAATTCAATAAAACAAAACATTGAGAGTTGTAATATTTAACGAGTACTAAAATCATTCACTCTACAAAATATTTAACTATCATTTCTAATTGAAAACTAATTCCTCTTTTTTATTGAGTAATTTTAAACTTGAGAATAATTGAATCAGCAAGCTACATTTTCACCGGCAGGAAATCTACCTCAAAGTATCTTGCTATTCTTTAATCATCAAGCATTTATTCTGCCCCTTTAATGTTCCAGTCCTCACTCTCAGTGTGGACACTGAATGTAAAATCGTTTTCTTACCTCGCAAATGTCAAAAATAAATTTCCATTTTATTTTTGTTAAAATTAAATTATTTTAATATATGTTGTTTGCTGAAAACTATCCAACATAATTTTTCATAAAACCAACATTCAAGCTTACTTCTTCACTCGCAGGTTCTCCACCCTCTTACATATGATTCGGATGTAAAAAAATGGTTTCTTACTAGTGAAGTTATTTAATTACGAAGATTAGTGGGGGAAATCTCTCAATTGGATAGCGACAAAAAATGATACCATAATAGTTTTATTAACCTTGATTCATCAACGATTTCTAGTAATCCTTATTTGGTTACACTGTTTCAGCAAAATTTAGCGATTTTCAAGCCAAAATATTGAAAGTTCGTCAATCTTTTGAAAAATATCACATTTGCTCATTTGCACATTGTTTTTATTTGAAGAATTAAAACAGTCAACATTTAGTCGCTTGCTCCGGTTATCGGGCGAGTGTTTTATCAGTCTGTTCTCTCTCTCCCCTTTCCTTAGGTTGGCCACTATCGTTGAGAGAGTTTTCTTGATTTTTACACCTGGTGAGGACAATATTAGGAACATTTTCTCTGTGTTTTAATGTGTCATTTACTGTGTTTTTTGGGTCTGTGTTGTGTGCTTTATACATTTCTAGTTCTCCTAAAGAACCAATACAAAGCATATTTTTACATCTGTGTAATAGTTTTTAGATTCTCATACAATTTTTAGGTTCTGCTCTACAACCTGTTAGACAGTGCGCGTTCGTCCGGAACAAGTGACTAAATGTAGACTCTTCTGATTGTTCGTGTATATGTAAATGTGTTATATTTCAAAAGTTTGTCGGCCTTCCAACGCAGAAGTTTGACGTTTTATTTGAAAATGGATTGTATTAGAAGTCTATAATTTTTTAGCTGATGAGAACCAATGAGGGTAACTAAACTTGATTTGTTGTGTATAAAGCTCCTTTCTAAAAGAAAAAAACATGTGTCGCAAGAAAAAAGGAAAAAGAGCAATAAACGTATAAACGAGTCAAACATGGAGTTGGAGTAGTAATTCAAGTATAACCACGAGAAAATACTTTGTTTTATGAAAGTCAGATATAGCGTCAATACCAATACTACTCAATCTTTTTGCTTATTTTAAACTTAATAACTATGAAACTAATTAGTTACCGTTAATTTTTCACCCTCTTATTTTTTGTTGTGTAATTGTGCTCTTCAACGTTTCAATTACAAAATTATTGAATAGAACCTGAAAACATTATCTCTGGCCCCCGAATGCGATTTCCCATTTGTTTTATGAGCGGAGTTGGAGGGGGGTGATGGTGGGATTTCTGTTTCAAAGTAGTAAGGAACGTTGATTTTAATTTGTTTACCTATTATGCGGGTAATTTATATTTCTTTTTTAAACTAAACTGTACTGTAAACTTTAACCCAACAATATTTCATCCCGCAATAAAAGTCCTATTAATTTCATCAACCGGCATATTAGTAATGATGAATAAATCCATCATTATTCCTAATAAGCGGTTTATCATGAGCTAAGATGATAAATTTATTTTATCAGTACTGAGCACAATTCCATACTACAATTTTTTTTACGTAAAACTGGTGAAGTTTAAGTGGTAAAGTGGCGAATGCAGCTTGAAATCGAACAGCTATTCACTTAGTTTTATTCAATTGCTTTTTAAATATCATATAATAGTTTCCCAAAGTTACTAGCCACATCCGGTATGGTTGGAGGTTGAGGTTTCATTGTGGACATATCGCTAGCCCAGATCTGAGACATCTGTATTTTGCTGGTCACTTACAATGGAACCGAAGCATGCAAACCCATTTCTACCTGCTCTTACACTATCCGTTTTGTAGATGATTTGGGAATGAAGTCTAAAAGGTCATTGAAAAGGAGTTTTTAATGTTAAAAAAAGCTACGAAAATAACTGCTTCTATTTTATGTTTTTTTTAGTAAAAAAATTTATTTACATTCTGAAAAATTTCACTCTTAGGCCGCAATACATTGGCCGAGTAGCAAGGCGAACTAGACGGGTGAGTTCGACTCGACCGTCAAGTCGAAAAATGTAAATGGTCACGTCACACTGGTCAAGTGGGAGGGCGAGTTAGACGGGCGACTCGACCAGTTTAAACCGAACTTTTTCAAATAGGCAAGACGAGTTAAAAATTCTAAACAACTGGAATCAGCTGATCCTATAGCTACTCGGTCGAGCTACTCGACCAATGTGACGTGGCCCAAACCGACCTTTTTCAGTTGGGCGAGTCGAGTGACGGGTGAGTCGTCAATTCTGAACTAAAAGAATCAGCTGAGCCTTGCAACTCGGCCGAGTTACTCGACCAATGTGACTCGGCCCTTAGCCCTAAATATTTATAGGTGATGTGGTACTTACTACATCTAGCAATCAGGAATGGTCGCAATGTATTAGGAGTAAATCCATTCTAGATTACCCGTAGTTTGAACAAATTGGAGATAACTCATAAGCATAAAGCTTAAACTGCCAGTACTTATTGCTGAAGGTTATAGCTTATAACGAATGGATATTTGACCTATGTGAAAACATAGAATAAGTTTTTTTTTATATTGATGCATCAATTTACAATGAGAAGTGACGTTATAATATTCTTGTGGAGGTTTGTATCCGTTTAATTTGTTGGGTGTCCTAAATATCTCTAAAACTTATATCATAGCGTTATAAGCCGCTATTGTTTAAAAGGGGTTATCTCGTAGATTGTTCGTTAAACATCAACAAACTATGACAACTTTAAAGGTTCATAAAATATATCGATTATCTTGTCAGAGATTTTGTGACCTTTTTTAACATATTATGTACATTTCTTATAGGTTTGACATTTCCTTTCATTTCATCATGTAATATAGTTTACGAAAACTTTGTAACTATCGATATATTAAGTAAAAACCTGAATTGGTACGTAATATATAAGGTTGCTGTCGCTTGAAAATCACCCAAAAATTGAGTTTTTTGTTAGCATGAAATATACACACCCAGAGCGATATTTTACAATAATTTCCACATTTAAAACAATTATTTTTTACATGTTATTTTTAGTACAAATTAAGTATGTAGTTATATTCTTACTCTTCGCAATAAAATCAATTAAATATATTTTACAACTTAAGGTGATAATTTTCAAAACGTTTTGGCACGCCCTGACCATATGATGTACCTCCTTCATACATCATCCGACCTGCCAATCTCCTGTATTTCTGATAGTGATGGATATACTGGCCGCACAACAATATCCCAGCATAAGGAATATCAAAATGGTCATATACAATTGTAATGCAAATTCCAAGATGAAGTGTCAAACGGAGTATTATATTTCTTACTAAATACGAAGTATATGTACACTTATTTTGTGCATTTTAGGAAATGTAGTTGAAGTTTCTTATATTTTGATTACCCTAGTCAACCCACAATGATGGTAAAAAGCAAGCAGATTTTAAAGCTTCAGGATAAATAATGCTGGTACATGATAAGGATTTATCTTAACATACAGATTTTCTTTACCTTTAATAAAACCTGCTAAAAACAATATAAATATGTTTGCAATCAAGTAGATCAACAGATTAATTTAATTTCAGTCATGATTTTAACTATTTCAATAGGGTATTATAAATAGGTGAAGGGGAATTAATTAATAAGCACATGCAGTCCAGTACCAAAATTTAAAAAGGGCATTTCAAAATAATCAATATAATAAACTAAAAATCCTGGTTTTAAAATATAAATTTAATTCATGATAATTATCTAGATACTGTATTGACAACTACGATTTGAATAAAATACTAAAAGTCACTTATAATTAATATCAAACTATCCTTAATGCGAGTGTGAAACGAGCACTCTTTGCATTAATTAGAGTTTTGTACATTTCAGGCGTAAAACATTTTCATTACTTAGTACTGAATGCGTAATGGTGCTCAACCCTAATTAAAATAAAATACCTATAAGCCAAAAAAAGATTGAAAAAATAACACGCCTGGGATGTGTTAGCTAATGGATTCAACACGTTTATGGCTATTGAAAAAATAAAAGACTCATAACGCTGCAATATGTTTGATGGAGCTGGAGAGCTCTATTATTACGCTGCAGTTTTATTTATCTGTTCAGTAAAATCTCATTCACAAAACGTGGTTTGAGATGACTGAATTGTATCGACCTTATTATTCTAATTTGTAGAGTAGTTAGTTCAATACCAAATCAAAATACAAAGACCAATTCGTTTCAATAAAAAATAAAAAAATCGCCTGCTTATTGACAGAATAAATTTGCTATGATATTGATTTCTGCTTTAATATTTTCAGGCCCTGTTCGAATCGTATCCTTTTCATACTAATACATTAAAACCACCGTGCACATAAGATAAACAATGGGCTCCTTATATTTCAATCAAACACCATACGATCACAACACCACTGTATTTATTTCTTTTTTATAGACATATTTTACCATAGAATATTTAGCTAAGCAAAACGCCACACATGATCAAGATCATTAGAGTGATTTCTAGGGACTTCAAGTGCTCTCCGAAAAAATAAAGGTTAAGGAAGATCAAAGAAATGTGACCAGGATAGGGTGTCAGGGGCTTTGAAGTAACCCTCTACCTTTATTCAGTTTAGTGGCCCATAACCAACGTGAGGGGACAAAGCTTCAAAGCAGTTTTTAATCAAAACTCACCCTTAAGTTTAAGGGAAATTAAAGGTCATTACTTTCTATGTTTGTGAAAAAGCAAAAAGGAAATTAAAATCTTCAGGGTATTCTTATTAAAAATCAATATTAGATCCTTTTACGGAATGTGTTAATTTTTTACTTAATCAAATGGGGTTTCAATGAAAGTTTAATTTAATTAATCTCTGTTTATTAAAATGTTCATGTTGATTTTTAACGTGCTGTATTAATCTTACCTAAGAAATACTATAAGAAATATATATTTTATCCTTAATGCGATCTAGTTCGCCAATTTAAATTTCGTTTCGATATTTATTCGTTAAAGTTCCTTCTATTTTAAGAGTATCATATGAATCTCAAATTGAAGCCAATTTAAATGTATTGAAATAATATGAAGAACAGGCTGCTATTAATAGTGCGAGGGTAGCAACATATTTTTAAAGTTTTAAATTCATCTATGAAATATTTAGTGAGTTTTTTTATGACAACTGTGTACGATTACGTTCTACAGCATTATAAGTCATATGTTAAATAAAAGTCTTTTAGATTTCTCTTCTGGAAAAGAGGTAAGCTAAATCTGTAGATTTTTATGGTGGGATATAAAATATATAAAGTTTTAACAATTACAAAATTAAATCCTAAACATGGGTTAAAATATTTACACGTAAACACTTAAAGGAAAATAAAATAATATTGATATCTGATTAGCTTAAGGTTAAATCGTTCCATTTATAGTAAACGTTTAGATAGAATTGCATTACTAATAAAACTCAAGTAATTAATATAAAATAAATGTTGCAATAAATTAAAACGTGTATGATTCTTAGCTCTAAGCTTAAAAAATTATAGTTAAATCTAAAAAACCCGATCGCCAAGGATAATGTTGTAACGAAAAAAAGGGAATTTCAACATAATACACTAGAAATAAAATTGGTTCATGTCATTGATTGTAATTGTGTTGGAACTATTTATGATGTAGAATAAGTTTTTTGTTCGATAAATCGAATTTACAGGCGAAGAGCCGCTATAAAGCTGGAATTGAATTCTGTAACTTTTCTCTAATCTCCAGAGTAGTATAAAAGGAACAATCAAATTTCACGAGGCATTTCCCATGATGTAAATAAAATTAAACTACTATAATTTACTTCCTCCCGTACTGTTTACGGATCCTATCTTCAAATGACCTTGTGAAGAAGTTTCTAACGTTTGTAAAAACGTGATCGTAGACTACTTAAGCATTTAAAAAAGGAAATTAATAAGATGGTTTAGTGATGAAACCCTATTATTAACCTTTGCAAATAATTGTATAATGTGCGTTTATAATTTTTCATTTCAATAAAGAAATGCTTCATTAATACCTGTACTTTTTAATTAAGATATAACAAATTTAAATTTGAAAATAAATATTGTTACCATCTATTTTAGTAAAAGTGACGCTAATTCAAACACGCTGTGTATGTTATACCTTTTAATTCATCTAAATTAGTGTATTTGTCACTTGGTTGCTTTGAAAGTACTTTCTAAATTCCTAGAAAATCATTTATTAAATTCTAAAATTATTTTGAAAGTTATATAACCCAAATTATTCATATGCTTGGATGAACCAAAAGTCTATCAAAAATGTCTAGTAACCCCTATCGCGTCTAAAAATTACATTATTTAAAAAATACATGAATGCTAAACATTACAGATGGGCTTCAGAAAAGCTAAAAAAATAAAAACGTAAATTTCCAAAATACGTATAAATCTCTCAATAGAGTTGTTTTTGCAAATATAAGATAATGGACTCAAGATATATACAAAAAACTTGCAAATTTCAATTTGAAAATTTGGGAAGTTTAAAGAAAACAAGACTATGGTGTAATGGATAGCAGAGGGTTAGGGAAACAAACAGTAATGAGTTCTACATCCCAGATAAGGGTGTGTCATACGTTTAGGCACACCTGGCCGTGTGATGGATCACCTTCATGCATTCTTCGGCCTGTCAACCTTCTGAACGTCTAATAGTGGTAGATGTACTAACCTTTACATAAAACAGATAAAGATGTTTCAGTAGCATCTAGGCTCTACGTTATTTGTGCTACTAGGTCCCAAGAATAATAAAATACTTCCTTAATATACTTACTTAATACTTTTTAAGTACCTACTTAATGTACTTACTTTTACAAAAAAGTACGGACATCATAATTTTTAGTATTAGATTATATAAGAACCCTCAATATTTTTTTATACACTGAGTCAACATTATGTATCAAGTAACACATATTTATATACTTTTGTTTTTTTTGTTTTTTTTTTTTTTTTTTTTTTGGTAACCGAGACTCCTGCAACAGTTGTGAACCGATTTAAACAATTTAAGAGTCGTTGGAAAGTGCGTGGCTTCAAGTTTTGCATATAATAAAATTTATTAAGTTTCGACAACCGGGATGAGCCTTTGACGTCCTTAAATTTACGATTTTTGCCATAAGATTTTAACACTGACATGAAAATATCAAGGAAAATCTCATTATATTAAATAAACTTTATCAGTAGGTTGGACGAAAATTTATAGCAGCTAAGAAGCGTGTGGTTCTTAATAGACTATTATTAAAAAGAGCAATTTTTAAAGTCAATACTGCAATGAAAAAACCAAAAGTCCCCTATTCTTTCAGGGTCATTAAGTATGAACGACCCTTCGCGAAGGTTAAATTAAATTCTGGATTTCAAGGTATGCTAGTTGCTATCAAATTTAGATTTAAATGGTAGTTGTAAAAGATTCTGGTGTTCAGCTGTATATGAGCACAAAATCTCATGAACATTTTGTATATCATTGTTGCCAGTCTTCAAAATAATGTTGATTGTGATAAAAATACTATCTAAAATCTTCCATGACTCAATGAAAATTACATTCTGTGGGGAAGACAAAATATATAAACGAAGTCCATTTTTCAATTAAATTCAAACAATATAAGCTAAATGACACTTAAAATGAACTATCATGTGTATCTATGATTTATAATTATGAAAAATATCACTAAAATGTATGCAAGCATTGATGTATGAAGGCTTACGTTACAATCTATTAAATAATCACTGAAATCATTTTAATTACGAAACCATCTTTGTGAAATTCGATAAGGCAACGACTTTCTTTGGAACTTCAATGAAAGTTGAACATTTCATTCGACGTTGGATTGCTCAAGGAATAATTGGTTTTCATTTCCGTCTACCCTTTTACCAAGAAAACCCCTCTGTATTCCCTAAACTTAGGAATAAAATTACGGTTTGATGGATTCATATTATAATTAATAGTTTATTCTAACAATTAAAATGAATGGAAATATATTTTCTTCATTCAGTTGTAGTATATCGTGCCATAAATAATTGAAGTATTAATACTAGTATGAAACTTCAAAGCTGTTTATAAGTTGTAATGTTATTATGCACACATATAAATTGACAATTATTGCGTGAATTACAATTATGTTTAGCGAAATAAATTTGCATTATATGTGCGACAACAGTTAAATTTCAGTCATTAAATGTTCAAGATTAACTTCTTGTCTTTACCGATTGTAAGATTATTTCAGTTAAACCATTGTTTTCACCGCATTTTAATTTATTCCGAATTAGAGTTTGCCACCAAGCTAATATGGTTTAAAAAATTCACATTAGGATTTTTTTTAAGGAATGTTGTTGCATTTAAACAATCAAGTTTTTGCTTGTTAAAAAAAAAGTTTCTATATTAGTCTAATTGAGCAGAAAACAGGTCGATGATTTTAGTCTCGCCCACAAGATGGATCGCCTTCTTTTACCTGCCTCTTTTTTCACGTCTTAGCTAGCGATGA
Organism: Flexamia atlantica; assembly: GCA_035578135.1. Lineage (NCBI taxonomy): Eukaryota > Metazoa > Arthropoda > Insecta > Hemiptera > Cicadellidae > Flexamia > Flexamia atlantica. The sequence continues at coordinate 1,996,048 of JAQJVK010000049.1, read as the reverse complement.
AAGACTTTTACTTACAGGATTGAATAGTTACTAGTTGGCTTGAAGGGGCTAAAAGCCCCTAATAAAGGAAAATTACACGATCCTAATTGATTTATTTCAGTACAAAATAACTTCATTACTTAGCAAACTGGATTTCAGATCTACTATAAGTTAAAATCTGGTAGATGATTTTTAATCAGGTAATCATTCTTAATCATTCTTAATAAGACAGGTACCTCATGGAGGACGTTACCCTGAATATGAGTGAAGGATGAGTGTGATGATCGTGATAATAGTGGCGCGATCTTGTAGCCTTGTTACTGACTAAGGTTGGCACGTTCCTTAGACAGGATTGTTAATTAATAGCCCAACAACCAATGGCAGCTGGCTCCAGAAACAACCCTTCAAAAAGCTACTAACTTTTCTCGGGATCGATCCGGCTACCCACATGTTTTATCCCAATACTATATTTAAATGCCATATATTTTACGTTATTTCTTGTTTTCTGGCGAATTTCTAGCAATTTCAGTATTTTTCCCGCCATCAAGTAGTAGAGACCTTTAATTTAAGCCCTCTCCCAACTTTCTACGACTTGCAAGACGCTCACAATTTCGACGCGAAGAATCGCCCTACGAAATTAAATATATGATTGTGTGTTGAGTGAGTAAAGTAAAACATTGTCTCGTAAATGAAAATTTTCACTCGCGCGACAATATGCTTTGCTCTAAAAATACACAGTACATTTTCCCTCACCTGCAACAATAAATATCTTGAACATAAAAATTGATTTTGTTAACTTTGTAAGTAATAAAATTATCAATTTTGTTTTGCTCTGCTAATATAGCCTGCATCCAGGAAGCTGCAATCATGCAGGAACAGCGATCAGCTGATTGATGCAACCTTGCATGCTAAATTCTTAGGCGTTCTCACTGTTGATTGTTGTTAATGTTAATCTTATTTAATTATTCCTTCTGTTAAATCAACTGATAGCGCTTGCATTCGATGAGCTGCAACGTAATTTACATGCTGCTGCGTGCATGGAAATTAAGGCGTACTAATTTTGAAATTATTTATTTCAATGTTATTCTTATGGGTTTAGTTGTTTGTCTCCCAAAGTATTGAAAAAAGTAATCACTTTACTCCCCTTGGGAGACAAATAGTTATTTCACTTACCCAACTCGAGAATTAAAAAGCGTCTAAGCACAGCATGTGGGGCAAAAATGTTTAATAATTTCAGCTTATTAAAAAAATAGATTTGTTATTTTATTTTTTCCTACTCAAAATATATTGTGCAGTGCGTAGTTTAATTAATTAGAACTCTTTTAAAATTGATCATGTCAGCAATGTTTGAGTAGGACAAGATTCAAACGATCCTCAAACATTTACGGGCGAGAGCTGCTGACACCACTCCATTATCACATTTAGAGACGAGTAAAGAGACTATTGAATGTGGTTTAAGATTCCAGTGTGTTGAAGAAGGTTTTATATTGTTTTAGATGTTATAATTTAATGAAGCAATTCATTACTAACGATATTAACCCATCTAGTAATAGGTTCTACAACTGTTTTCATAGAATGTAAAATAGTTTTCGTAATGTATAATGATATTGAAAAATAATGAACAAGATTATCGTTATAGTCTATAAAAGTTGTAGATATACTCTTTACCAGTTAGGTTGGTTTAATTGTTAACTTCAAATATAAATATTAAACATTCTTTTGTAAAACTTTCAAATGCAGTGAACCTAAACAGTCATATTGACTATGATAAACATATATGTGCAGGTTTTGCTATCTTGGTGTGGGTAAACAAGATCAGAAGCTACGGATATTGAACGCTTTATCTCAAGTCAATCTCAACCTTCTTTCACCCTTGTTCGACATATAAAAGGGCAACGATAATGTTAAGGCTAGTTAGAAAAAAAACTAAAAAAGAGTGTTTTTCAATATTCTTGAAAACCTATAGTATTCATTGAGCGTTTTAGGTGGTAGCGTGGAATTTAAAACTCGCAATACTATATAATTTGACGATAACAAATAATACTGTTATGTCCTTAAACTTTTAACTGTAATAGTTTGTTTCTTTTTGTGGGTAAAATTTAAGCTAAGCATGCTTGTGAATAAGCTCGCATTTTTTGTGAACGGTCAAACATACTTGTCATTTAACAGCTGAGATAGCACTACGTTTACATCTTGAAAAAATATCTAATAATGAGCAGATTTAGCATGGTGTCAGAAAATAACCACTAAGTGAAAGTAAAGTTTTTACCTTAAAGATTTTAATGTTTAAGTTGGTATTGGACTGATATTTGCAAAAATGTACGACAAAATTTGTGCAGAGTTTGTTAAGGGATGATCCCTATGACTCTGACTAATATATGGATCGAATCAATTATGAACTACTGTAACACATGACAATTGCCTCAAAAGTTATCTTTTATCAAATTAGATAAAATTTAAATTGGTCATGAGCAGATGACATTTTTAATAAAAATATTATTTTAGTTAAAAAATTACAGTATAGTTTCAATTATGACACAGAACATGAGTTTGTAAACAAACATAACATTCAATAAAAAACAAGAAACATAAGCATAATAATCAAATTAAACTTTTGTAACTAGTTTATAATAATTAAATGGTAACCACTAGCAGGTGTTAATTTAATTCCCCTTTGACATTTAATTTAAGATAAAAGCTGTTGATGAGGTTTGTGTAGGAGCTACCCTTAACAGCCTACAGTCTACTTTACTCCTGGGAAATCACTTGAAATATTAACCTAGACCTTGAAGAAGTTTTTCTTAACAATGACAGAATTCATTCAAAAATTGACTCTTCATATTAATTAGGCTTATGAGTACATAAAACAATTATTGGTTTTATCCTATAATATTTAATAAGGACTTGAACTATTGTAATTTCGCCAATAGTAAGTTCAGTTACAGTTGAAATACCATTTATAATGGAACTGTAACAGCTTAAACATAACTAACAGCCAAAATCTAACAATTGGTCAAACAAAGCATTCAATATTCTTATGTTCGTTAAATGTAAATGAAAACAAAAAAACATTTCAGTGTAGGCTATAACATTACGACTCAATACTTTGCAATTGCTGATGAACTTGTTTCAAACATTTGCCATGATTAAACTGAAGATATTGATTCTTCATGTAGCAATGAGTTTAAGTTTACACATTGTGTTCAGGATGCAGTATATCAACGTCGGCCGGAAGTTGTTACACGGTCGATGTCACTCCTTCCGTTTAAGGAATTACTTTACTCCTTGCTACATAGCGGATTTGCTCAAGCATTCAAATTATTTTTTTTATATGTATGTTTTGAAAGAATTAAAATTACAACAAATATAGAGTATAAATAGGTAAAAATTTCAATATTCCCATATGGCTCCGTAAATATGTTCCCATGTAACGGTTTGTAAAACCTTTACCAACTTCAGTTAAATATACATTGTTGTAAAATGTATATATAACTGAAATCTGTAAAGGATTTACATACCGTTTTAAATAATCTTACAGAATTTCCCAAATAGAACCCCTGCCCGATATATTGGCCCCTTACCCAACGTAGGCTAAGTTATAATTTCTTAATAAATGATTTCGAAATTATGATAAGCAGTTCCAAAATGGATCGTTAATGTCCGTCCAAAACGATAACATCTAACATAGCAAAAGTATACAATCTCGTATGGCAAAAAATCATAACTTACCTTTTATTATCCAGATATTTTTATAAGTTTTTTAAGCTATTTTTTATATTTTTATATATTTTTATATTTTGATATATATTTTTGAAATTTTTTATATTTTGTTATATATATATTTTGATATATTTTGTTATATATTTTCTATATTTTGTTATATATTTTTTATATTTTTATATTTTTTAGTTTTGATATTTTAAATTCAGAAAACTAAAAAGCCACCATTATTAATTATGTAGGTTCTAAATTTGGAGTCTAAATTTGTCATTTGGGTTGAGACAGTTTTTAATTTTAACATCTTATAGAACTTACACCCAAAATTGATGTAGATATTGAATTAATGCTATATACGGCTTAAAAGCTCAACAACTCAACCACCGGTTTAAAATTTAAGATGTGTACTTACTTATCGAAGACCCTGTGGGTAATCATTACATAAAAACAACCGCTCTTTAATCCTTAGCTTCCGCTTTTAATCCAGTGATTGGCACAAGGTAAGTGTGGTGAGATTTAAATGTAATGGCCTGAAGATATTAAACTTAGCCCATACATCATACCACCCATTAACTGCAGAATACGATCCACGTCCGAACTACTGTTCCATGTATTTCTAGGGTTATTACTACACAATTAGTTATACACCCTTCACTAATATACTAGTTACAGTACTACGTCATGTTCTGCTATGTACTACGATCAAAAACCTTTTTACTGGTCAAACATATAGATAGAGCGGTCATTATTCTGTTTTGAGATCCAGATAGCAACACCTGGCTATTTCTTAATTTTTGAACCCCAAGTTTCATTTAGTAGATAATGAAAGCATGAAGTAACTTAATTTGAGGTCATCGTATATTCAAATGTCGTTGAAAACATTTAAACTCATAGAACATTATCTCGACCAATCTTACTTCAACGACCGCAATGAAGTCAGATGATTTCCATTGGCTACCAAGTATTCAATTTATTCAATTGTTTTATGCTTTTAATGCACATATAAATGGCACATTTACAAAAGAAATTATAACTACAACTTTATTTGTTTAAATAAGATGTGCTACTACCCCAACAGCGTCTTGGACTCCGCGCTAGATTTCTAGACCCACAGGTTTGAGAAAAGCATTTTCGATATTTCCTCAACAAATACTGTTATATTTGCATCGATACAAGGAAAAGCAAATATGGTGTATGTAATGTATTCATGTTTTTCTAACCAATTATTCCTTAAAAATAGTATCATGTAATATGTATACCCGCATGATTTAGCCAATTAGCAGAATAAATATTAATTTTGGAATTGTAATATGGCACTCAAGCTAGGCCACATTGAAATGAAATACTGTTGCTACCAAACAAATTTATTAAGGCCAAATAACATATTAACATTTAATCCTTGCATACTATGTCAGTATATACTTATAACCTTTGAGTTTTAATAATTAAATAAGAAGGATCTAACATATCTGGACATCTCTTATCTGACACATGAACTCGTGTGGAAAAACGTCAAAAACAACTTACAAAGACTTTTTAAATACAAACTAGAATATGAAGCTAATTATGAGATGAAGGTAAGCTAAAACATGAAAATTACAATACAGAGGCTAGTTTTATTAACATTCTTTAGAAAAAGAAATTATAAGTTGTAACATATTAAACTCTACAACCAAACAAGGAACAATATATTTTAAATATACATTTTATTTAATTAAATAAGCAAATATATAAATGTGTGAATTATAATTTAATTTACTTCCAACTATCTACGAGTATGTTCAGTGCTGGGATGCCAGTTAAAAATTTTAATTAAATTTTAACTCAAAGAGGTTAAAATTAATTGCCATTGCTCCCACTACTATTCAGTACCATAGAATAAAGAATAACTAAAACAATAATATACATGTTTGACTTGTGAAGACGTTTTACGTCATTATAATAAAAGTCAGTATATATTATAAAATAAATCTTGACTTAAAAGGATTTATCACATAGAATCAGAACTAAAAATAATTTGTGATTCAGAAGATGCAGAATATTCCGTTATTATCAAAAATTTACTCTGAAATTATCACATTTATTTTGAAAATAACTAGGTTTAGTGGATTCTTTCTCTATGTTTTGCTTAAGTGGACCCGAACATGAGCTTTAGTTGTACAGTCGTTTACTGTATAAATAAAGTAAAACAAAAGTATAAAATGAATGTAATATACATTTAGATTTATGATATTGGAACCTGTATCTCCAGTTTTTGGAACACCCTGTAATTTAATAAGGTTAAACATATTTTTAAGTAATGTTTTGAGAGATTAGTTCTTCAAATATCTTTGAAATCTTTCAAAATTATTACTTTCATCTGTTTAGTGCACTTTAGAGGAGAAGTATAGTAAATTTTGCAAAAATTTTATTTTCCAATTTGTTAAATTCGTAATTGAAATATACTAGCTGAAGACCAGTAATTAAATTCTACACATTATGTAATCAATATAATGTATATTAATGTTTGTACGGTTGATATTTATAGATTTTAATGAATAGGTACCATGAAAGTAGAATTTTTTACTGAGAATTCAATTACAAGTTTAATAAATATATATATAATTAGATAAGTTAAGTGTCAATGATTAAGGTTTTAAGTTGCATATTGAATTTCAGTCTTTGCACCCGAGATTTGAGTTTGCGATCACTCTCAATAAATTCTATTTTGGAAACATTAAAGCTTACAAACGAGAATAAGAATACTCTGGTATTTGTGATAGCGCTGTGTGGGAAACAGATCTGAAGCAACGGATATTGAACGCTTTATCTCCTATCAACCTCAGCCGTCTTCTACTTTTTATCGTTGAATTATAAAGGTCGCTATCATCTTCACCGTTAAAGTCAGTGTATGTTACTTATTCAAAATAGTAAAAAAAATCTTAATTCCAAACAGGGATCATATGAAATATAATGCTATTGTGTCAATAAAAGTTTTATTCTCCAATACAACGTCCAAACTAATGAATAATAAGTCCATTTAACAAATTTTAATAAGTTATCACCGCTATTAACGAAATGTCTCATGTAGGCTCGTCTTTTATTCTGTCATGTTATTGCAAAAAAGCGTGAGCTATCGAGATTAATCGCAACGAAGTATATAGCAACCAATCAGCAAAAACTATTATTACTATCACTATATTCTTAAATGAATTTTAAAACCTTTGAATATTTCCATTAATAATAGGGAAAAAATACTTGATAACAATAAAGCAACACATATTGATTTAGAAACTGTTATATTTTTGTACATTGCTGTGAATTCTTTATCCTGAAGTGTAATATACTGTCAGTTTTTCTTTAGTTATCAACGTATATAAATACATTTTAATATTTTGCTACCGAAATTATTTATATTATTTATAAATATAAATTGTATTTATCAAAATATACAAATACATATAAATGTTTAAAACCATGGGAAAGTCTGTTTATTTATTAATGTTAGTTATGGCAAAACTGTACGAATAACTTGTCACCAGTGGTTGAGAAATCTTCAACTTTAAACATTGATATTTAGAGGAATAAGCCAAGCAGTTCTTGAAAAGTGGTATAAAAACCAAGTCCTTCAAACATCTTAATCAAGACGTCTTAACTTGTTTCACTTTTATAAATATTTAATGACTTATTACTTAATGTTATGTTGAGTAAGTAGATAAAGAATAAGGGATTTTTTTATTAAATTCAAGTTAGAAAATAACATAACTGGTTAGTTTTAATCTACAAATATGTGGAACACTTCCTTACAATCGTTTAAAATCAAATAAAACAAATTAAAAAAGTTTTGTGCATCACCATCAGTTACTGTGGCACTGTAAATTTACGTTTGCACCTGATATGTGTATTTGACCTACACAATACATGAAAACATGCAGCGATAAAACGTTTGTTACTTAGGAAACTGTAAAGGAAAAGGAATGTTGCCTAAGTCTTTGTTTGGATTAGGTGGATTTCACTCACTCTGTTTTTCTTAAAGCATAAATCCCAATGAAGGAAAAGCTTTTCTAATCATTGATCTTACTGTATTTTTAGTATATTCATGATTGTTTCTGGAGCCAGCTGACATTGGTTGTTGGGCTATTAATTAACAATCCTGTCTAAGGAACATGCCAACCTTAGTCAGTAACAAGGCTACAAGATCGCGCCACTATCATCACGATCATCACACTCATCCTTCACTCATATTCAGGGTAACGTCCTCCATGAGGTACCTGTCTTATTAAAGTGATAAAGTGATAAAAAGTGATAGTATATCTTATGTCATACCTTACCATTTTATCCCTCACAATTACAGTGAGGCTAGTGACGAATAATAGATAAAAAATTAAAATTTTAAACCACGATTAAATTTTTAAAAAGTACACGCCAATCTATAATAAGCAAGAAGCTACCTTTTTATCTATCTTCAATTTACACATTTATTGCATCTTTCAACGATAAACAAATATTGAAGTATTGAAATATTGAATATGTGAAGAAAGAAGTATATCAATAAAACAGGCTAATTTTATAACCTACTCATTACATACATTCATTTGAATGTTTGATCGAATCACCATCCGCAAGTAGGGTACCAAACTAATTAGGACTAGTTAATTGGATGGCAAATTATTTCCGGTCTGTTTGATTCTAACTGGGTTGGCGTCTTCGGTGAGAAAGGACAGAGCAACCACTATTATTAGTTCGGCTCTTAGAGGGTAAGCTCGCTTGTAATGTGGGAATAGCCACATTGCCAGTCCTAAGACTAAAATTGCATTCTTAATCCCTTGCCTCAAAAAGTGGAAAAAATGGTTATGTAATTATCCACTTATACAAACCCACAACTTTACTGCAGTTTATCTCTTGCATGCAATAATTTTCTAATACCTTTTACTTACTCTGCATTATTGCACAGCCAAAAACTAAAATGACTTTGGAATTTACGCTTTATAGATTATATTCATCGAGTAGGAATAGTCCAAGGGAGTTAATGGTTTATTGAGATTATGAGTATCAGAACAGGGTTTTTATGGACTGTAGATACTAAACATCGTCAAGTGCCTTAAGAAGTAATGGATTGATTTTCAATATAAATAAAAAAGTTTTTGGGTGGCGAATATTATTTCTCATTGCTTAGGCTCATACGTAATTGAGCTTTCCACGAATTGTTAGCATTTTAAATCTACCTATTCGTCAACGTTTAGTATAAATGAGCTATTATTAAATTGAGGAAAGTCATCGCAAAAACTGCGAGGTAAAACAAATACTATGTGAAAAAGCCCGTTGCATATACAGGTTTTTTTACTATTTAAAACTTTCATACTATATTTTATGTTCTGGTTGTGTATCGTATAATCAGTTAAGTAGTTTCAATGAATGGTAGATTTTAACTACCGGTTATAAAAATTTATTTTTCCATTTAGTTGCATTGGTTTCCTTCTGAAGCGAGGAGAAATTATTTAAGCCTTGAAAATGTGAAAAATACATAAGTAAACTGCGGATACGCAGAGATATCTTAGTTTCAAAGGCAATTTGAACCCAAGCCAACGCCTGTTATGTTCCTTTTAAATCGAGGCACACAGATTCGTTGTCATGCAAATAATATGACGTTGCATTGAACTCCGTTTGAATTTCCCTACTTCAATTTTATTTTAGTACATCGTTTTTATTGTGCATGGATAAATATATTTCGTAATAGGAGTTCAAATCAAAATCCAAGTTTTAAATTAGTCAACTAGGTGAAGTTAAAATTATTTTCTAACAAAGAGTAAATAATCGTGCACGTATTAAATTCAAAAGTTAGGGCCAGAAACATGTACTATAAACTTAAACCTGCTTGAGCTCTCAAGTTTATCAAACAAAGGCTGTACAGTTTTAGAAAAGTTAAAAAACCGAAAAAGGATTTCGATGGTTAAACAATTTTTTCCTCCTTTTAATATAGATTTATTTTGATCGTGTCAGGTCGAGGCCGATTCATCAGTATCACGAAATCTGAGTTCAGGTTTTGTTTTCTTTTTGAAGGAATATAGTTCAAATGATATATACCAGTTTACAATATATTTTTTCATAACTTTCAAGTAATGTTTGAAGTATAAGCCATAGTTGCACTGTGATACATATACAGTTTTTTTTCTAAGTTATTGTCTCTTCGGGTTTCAATTTGAGTTATTGTGTTACGTCTTAAAAAGCATTTAATGTGATAAACATATAAATATGTTCTTTATTTTAAGATTATTCAGTGACTCTACTTTTCTCCATCCACGTTAAACATCAAGATTAGGGTGCCGGTGCATCATAAAATATTTTTGTATTCAAATATGAATTGTATAGCTCTTCTTACCAATTTAATGGAATATTATGTGTATGAACACTTACCACGTGATGCAAAGCAGAGAGGGGTAATTTTAGCGAAATCGAAAAAGACGCTTTACATGCGAAATACATAAAATATTTTTCCAAGAGCTGCATTTTTGGATTCCAAACGATAATTAAAATCACGGTTGATATTGTACTCGTAGTTGATTGAGTCATTGTGATTTTGAGGCTGTAAACAACTCAAGCTCAGTCGCATCAAAACGGAAGTGTGACGGGGAGCAGGGTTAGATATGTAGATAGATAGAATATGTAGATAAATATGTAAATTTAAGAAATGTTGATTTCAAGGAGGGGGTTGATTGAGACAGAGGCGGATGTATATTGTAGGAAGCGTGCTGGAGGTGTTGTGATAACAACGCTGAGGCTATTGCTCTGAGGGCAAGGCCGTCAGTAGTATACGGTAGTATAAATGGGGCAGACTTCCTGGTATCGGGGTCAGTGGGCCACCGGACCTGCAGGAGGGGTCAGGTTAGTAACTGCATCGAGGGGGTCTTGATAGGGTAAGGCTCTATCAGGACTTAGGCCGTTTTTGGGGATCTAAATTGGTAGGATCGTAATAGTGGGGCTGAAAGTTGATTATTGGGAGTAAAGTCTTTTTGGGTAAAATTCATATTGGTTACAGTTTCGGGATATTAAATTGGTCTGGTATTAATAGTCTGGTTTTAAAGTAATCCATACCGTAACTGCCTCCAGGACGTTACCCTGTGTAGTTGAAATGATAAAATTGTTGTTACTAGACGAATAAGTAAGGTTACCCACCAGAGAGGGAAGTTAGGCTAGACACCCAGAGAAATAGGAGTTATAGAGTTAGAATTAGACTATCGGTGAAACAAGGTTTTGAGAATAAAGAGAGATTTGTCTGGAAATTCAAATGTGTAATGTCTTTATTGAGGAGGCCAACCCTGAAGTGTTAGTCATTTAAGAGAGAGTTAGCTACGCTCCCAAGGGTTGTGGCCGGGTGTGTTACTCCAGGCGCTGTTGTGTACGGGCGGGGTACAGAAGCTCTAGAGCCAACGAATGTAGTTGGCCTGAGTGCGTAGAGTAACAATCCAATCAGCTGGCGAGTGCTAAAATAAACAGCTAGTTCATGATAAAGAATCCTTCGCTCATTCTCCAGTTCTGTCCCCGGTCCAGTTACTGTTAAAAAGCTGTTTTACGATTGGTGTTCAGTGCGTGAAGTAGCAGTTTACATGCGGTTGTTGTAAAAATATATTTAGCAGTTCTTTACCTTTTCAGCAACCTTTATTAAAGTTTTTTGGATATCAGTAATGCGTGAAATGTAAGTCTAGAGTTTTCATACGCAAAAATTGATATCCTATCGTAGGAACGTTCTTTAACTATAATGATATTTGCCGATATGCTATGAGAAACCTAATCAAGTCTTAAGTGACGTTACAGTTGATTAATTTATTCCGATGGACAAATTATAATATCCAGTCCATTTATAAGAAAAAAATACCCCCGTTGCAGCAGACCTGCATACTCAGCGAATTTCAAGTGCAAAACAACATATTTCGATCCAACATAGCGAGATTTGACATGTTTTTGTAAGCTCCATAAGAATAACATGGGGAATGAGTATGGAGGTTTGCTGCTACAGGTATATTAAAACTGGGTGGTTTTAATTCAATATTTAGTAGATCTGAACTAGGAGAAGCCATTTACCAAGTTTTATCAAGATATGTTGAGAAATAAGCGAGATATAGAATTTTACTTATTTCCCATAAGGTTAACATTGGGACAACGTACTGCGTTTACCACTTTCAATATCTCGGCAACCAATGGACATAGAGCCATGATTCAAAATACTAAATTGTTTGTTTTTTTGGGCTGAATTCAATGGTGCCAATAAAAATTTGAAAATTTTTTTTTCTATGTAAAAATCTCAAAAAACCCATTTTTGGGGGGGTTTACCCCCCTTTCCCCCCCTTCCGGTGGTCCGATCGGGCTGGTTTACGAACTCGTCCGAATAATTACTACTTTACACGTCTAAGCCAAATTTCATTCCGATTGGACCATTTTTGCGCAAGTTATCGTGCTTAAAGACACATATATATATAGATATATATATAGATATATATATATATATATATATTTATGAAAGTGAACGAATGGTGTTTTTGGCATCTGAGGACCTCAAAAAGAAAAGTTATGATGGTTTTAGGCTTAGGTCTTACCATGAGACCTACGGTAACAGCTTCTTCCCTATAGGGGAAATTCGCTAAAACAGTAAGGATTTATCTATTTTACATTCACTGTGGTTAAACGTAGGTCGCTTGTAACAAGTCTTAGTCAATTCTTCTGAAACCGGAAGCGGTGAATCAACCTCATCCGGAAGTTGTTACACAGTGGATGCCACACTTTCCGGTTAAGAATTCTCAACCAAGATGCTGACCAAGATATTAGTAAGTGCTGCCTTTCTATCAAGGCTAATTCAAGTCTCACCTTGAATAAAAATACTGATCACAGTGACCATTCTACGTTATCAATGAATGCTTTTCTATGGATATAAAACCTAAAATGTGATTACCACTGTATTGATTTAGTGAGCCATAATAACTTCAGATGAAATATTGGTTCTTGAGGTACTTATTACACCCACAATTTTCCCACCGTTATTTTCTTACATCTATGATACAATTTTAAACTGCTCCAAAACGAATGATTTCAAACAAACATTAAATAGTTATTTTGAACAAGAATACCTCTTTAAAATTGATAAAATTCATTTTACCGCCAAAAGATTTATTAATAATGTTTTTAATCTGCTTTGGACGTGATTTTATAAAACAAATAAATCACTATAAAGTAATAACGTTAAAGCTGTAATTCTCTTTCGCAGTTTTCTAATTTAACAATATGCAAAACATCCTCGCTGCGATACCTATTCTAGGTAACATGCAAATGTAGCGGCCATCAGTAAAATTTACGAGTTCACATTTGCAATAATTTCCCTTTATAGCTTAAACTGCAAGTATTGTTGCTTGAAAATAATGTGTTGAATTAAAAACATATATCTGTGTGTGAGCACTACGTAATTAAATTTGTAACTCTCCAAAAATGCCATGTTTTGAACACCTACAATACAAATCTAAAGGTTAATATTAGTTTTTAAATATTACTGCTATCTAATTTCAAAGAACAATTTATTTTTACTTAAATTTATTTATATATGCTAAGCAAACTTTGATGAATTAGGATAATTTTTGTTTGGATATTTATTAATACGAAAATAATAGGTAAATATTCTTATGCTGTGTATTCGAATTACTGTATTCCTCATTGATTTTTTTTTTTTTTTGTGTCTAGACAAAATATTCCATCCAAAAATTATGGCTGTAAATATATATTTGAAATTGCTTTTCATAATAACCCTGCTGGGAGAAAACTAGTTTTTAAGATTTTTCATATAGCCTAATTCATGACTATTTTTCTCTATCACTAAAATTTATTTTTGGCAACACTTTGTAACTGTTTTTAATTATGAACTTAATTTTAAAACCTTGAAAAATGGAAGTGGTTCTTGAGCATTAAAGAAATGTATACATTTTAATTTTAGATAATTAATGGGTTAAGTCCTAGGGAAGACATTAAACCCCCCCTGTGGTCATCCTGTCTTTTCTTGCATTGCCTCGGCAGAGTAGGTTACCTAAAACTCCACTGATGGGTAAAACCTCAACATTGTTGAGTTCTGTTATTTGAAATCGAAATACTGGATGTAAATAAAAAAAACCTACTTATAACCATCGATATAACACATACTACAAACACTTAATAAATTTACAGTTATATTTTATTTAAATAAGACAGTAAAGATAAGCAAATGGTATAAAATGGCATTGATGGAATGGTAGCTTGCCATTTTCCACGATTTGCATATGCATGCCGCATTTTACGTAAATACAATATAGATATAAATATATTTTAAAGTGTTAAAAGACATTTGTATTTACACCAGTAAATAAAACAACACGTTGAATTCTTATGAAGAATTTATTAACTTTAAAACAGTTAGTTAAACCTTTAATAATAATTATTGTTAAATATGCGTAACTTTTTTTTATTTTTAACCTGCAAATATCCACAATTCTGCTATACATCAAAAAATTAAACATAAATTAAATCTAAATCTTCTTCATTGCATGACTTGGAATCCCAAGTGTTTCGTGGATTCTCTTTCACTTTAGGCAGATAAAAGATGGTTCCTGAGTAATCTGCAGATTAATATGACGTCTTTTAAATAGCTCGATTACCATCTTCTTACCGGTATAACCCTCCCCCCCCCTCTCAGGTGCCAAACTCTAGGCTTCTTTGTAACCAAAACCTACGAGGATCGAAGGTTTGTAAGACAAGTGTGTTTAAATCAGGATCAACCAACCCCACGACATAGCATCTTTTTTATAATGGAAACATTGACAAACAAAACGATGTATGCATTTATTATTTCCTATTTGTGCAACTATAAGGCATATAAAAAAACCTAATGGACAAATTAGTAAGAAATCCAAATTGTAACCACGTTTTTTCCGCAAATCAGAGGAATAAAACTTTATTAATGCAAGTTTCGAAAAACTAATTGAAGTATAACTCATCCCTAAAATTTCTTTATATGTAAGACACCATGGAGGAAGTCTGCTATGTAGCAAGGAGTAAAGTAATTCCTTAAACGGAAGGATTGACATCGACTGTGTAACAACTTCCGGCCGACGTTCATATACTGCGTCCTGAACACAACGTGTAAACTTAATGTTATTGCTACAAAAACAACAAAGTTCGTGCCAATAGTGCCAATAGCATTGCTATTTCCATCGAAACCTGATTGACGAAAATGTAACATTACAAATCTAGACTTTTAATAGTATTATAAGACCTTGAAACTCTCATCTTAATTCACTAGATACATTATATAGATTGTTTTGAATCTATAGTTCAATGTAATCTGTACGAATATTCACCACTGATACAATATATAACAACTGCACCCACTATAACATAAGATCCACTAACCTTGGATTCACTAGCTAGACTGCTTGTCCAAGACGTTTAGCTGTGACGTCAGTTGAGTGTCCATCAGTCGCCAGTGCAGCCACTCCATAAAACTAAATATCCCTCTGGCTAGTGTTATAATATATTACACGATGTATTTCAGAGTAAATGATAATGATAGAAATCTTCATATCTATATTTTGTAACCAGAAGTTTTTAACAGTCTCTCGTTGGGTTTGATAATAATTGGTGTGACCAATCGAATATCGCCATGTTCCATATTTTATGTAAAATTACCGTCTGTTATATGATTGCAATGTAAGTTTAAATACATTACAAGTTTTTTAAGACGTAATTTTTTATATCCAGTACAAACAACAACGCGTTTTATGCTGATCAAAAAGTTATTTAGAAGTTTCAGTTTGGTAAAGATTTATTAATATTTATCAAAATTCACAGTATGTGATATTTTTAATGATGAATCAAAACAATAGTACATAAATATATTTAAAAATACAACAATTATGCAGTAAACCGTTTTATTCAAAGCTTTAACGGCACTCTTGCATGGTTAAGAATACTTTGTGTTAGAGGTTTATTTCATTATTAACTGTAGTCATTTTAGTTTCAAATTGTATTGCCACTCCTTGAAATAATTTATTTTTCTTTAAATAAATTTTATATAGGGAGTTTATAAGATTTTTTTACAAAGTTAATTTGGATTGTATTATAATTTTTATTAACATCTATAAAAAATGTGAAATATCACAATTAATCCCGTATATTGAGGGAATAATTAGAAAACTGGGTTAAAAATTTTACAGGTTTATTTAAGGTTTATTATTTATTTTCCAATTACATAATGAATCTACGAGTATCCAAGTTGAATATGGCAGACAGTTTTTGGGGAAATTAGCAAAAAAGGGCCAGTAATGAGAAAAGTTTTATTTTGCTTTTTGCAGGCCATTCGTGGACAATCGTACTATGCCTCCGCCTGGCTTTGAAACTTTTTGGATAATCGTGACATAGCTCTATCTTGCTTTGCAGACTAATAGACAATCGTTTTCTTTCTATATGGCCTTACAAATAGATAATATTGCCATTGCTAACTGGCTTGTAGAATAATGCACAATCGTATTATGTTCGTTTTAAACATTTATTATGTTCGATTAACTTTACACTTTTGTCAACAGATTTCCTCTTCCTTTTTCTTTTTTTTACGAAACACAAAATTAATAGTTTAGGTGCATGTTTTGGCATTCACCTAAAGTCCTTAAAATTTTAAAAACTGATGAATGCATATTAATTTATTTTAGTTCCTTAACCAAGATGGGTAATACAGTGTTGTTTCATAGGCTATAAAACAATTCCTTTTTTTCTTTTTTTGCACTCGGCCAGATAAATGTTTTATTTATTCCAAATTAAATTTGTTGTAATTTATTGCTATGCAAATAAGTAGTTAGTAGAGGTTGTGCCTGCATTACAAGAACTTACTTCTTATTCATGGTCTAAACTAATATTACTAAAGTAAACAAATTAGATTTTTTTTTAATTCAAAATAAAATTTATTGTTGTTTTTGCTAGGCAAATAAGTAGTTATTGTAGTTTTGCTTGCATTGCAAGAATTCACTTTTTATCTATGATTTTAACTAATATTACTAAGTAAATAAATCAGATCGTTTTAATATCCCCAGCTATAGGTATATATATTTTTTTTGCATTGCTTGGATAATAAACAGAATTTAGGTTTTTACTTCTGATCAGAGTTAGTATGTAAATATTTCATTCTGATTTGAGTTAGTTTTATAAATATTTAAGATTAAGTAGGGACCCGTGCATGACTGATGTTGTTTGATGAAAATAAATCACTTCTTTCTTTATCGCCAATCTAGTAAAGATCAGTTCCCAGGGAACAAAGCAGGGAAGGACATTGTTGGAGTTTCCAATTTTTCTGTTTTTCTTCACTATATTTCTTTTCTTTTTTTTGCTTAGTTATAAACTTTTTACATGAACGATAACACAGATTTTTTGGATAATTTAGGAAAATAAGTAATAAAACAATAAACAGTTTTCAAGTGATTAATTATTTTTCGCATGTAACAGACTCCTTTAAATGCATTTACCTCAACATTAGAAGCTTCAATAAAAATTTTGAAAGTTTTTTACTTTATTTGGAAAGTTGGGAAGTGGAATGGGATTTAATTATGTTGGGGGAAACTTGGCTAAACTGTGATAATTGTGGGGTGCAACTTGATGGGTACAAAATGTATAAAACAAACAGATGTGTGAATCGAAACGATGGTGTGGTTGTGTATGTCAGGGAGGGAGTGAATGTGAATGAATGTAGAGAGCTGGGGCTGGGCGACGTGTATGGCCTGAGTCTTGACTTCACTTATCACGGCAGGCGATCTGACCTGTTGATAGTGTACAGGACACATGACAGTGACCTTGACAATTTTACTGAGGCGCTGCGACAATACTACGACCGGATGACTAGAGACAAAACTTACATATTAATAGGTGACATAAATGCCAACTTACTTGTTACTAATAAAAAAACGGAGCGCTATTTAGATTTACTTTTTGAAAAAGGTTTTATGTGTGGTATAAATGAACCTACTAGAGTCACTGCTGACAGTAAAACATGTCTTGATCATATTTTTGTCAATCATATAAATACTGATGATTTGAAGACAGCTATTATCACTACCGACGTTACAGACCATTACTGTGTTGCTCTTGAAATACCTCACAGGCGCATGCGCACTCTGACGGAAGGCACTACGTTAACATATATTGACAAAATACAAATGGGGGAACTAGTTGACAATTGTGATTGGACACAAGTTACAGATATTCTTGATGTAAATGAAAGCTGTAATAGATTTTTCTCGCTTCTTAACGATTTTAGTGAAAAATCGCGCAAATGTCATACTAAAAAAAATAATCGTTTGAAAAAATTAAAGCCATGGATCACCGAGGGAGTTAAATCAATCAGAACTCGAGATAAGTTAAGTAAAAGATTAAGAGCACAACCCTTCAATCTTGAACTTAGGCGTTTTTATGTAACATACAGAAATAGATTGAACGTTCTTATTAATAACACAAAAAACAATTATTACAGATCTAAATTGAATAGTGCACCTAATAATCCCAAAGTTTTTTGGAATACTATTAATGAAATCTCAGGTAGAACCACAAAAAAAGACATTTTTCCATTGGATCAATTTACTTTTAACAAAAACAAGGAGGAGGCCGACTTAAGACGACAGGTGGCCGATGAGTTCAATGAATATTTTTCCCAAGTTGGCAGCAACTTGGCCTCAAGAATCAACTCGTCTGGTCCGCCTGTCGTCAACGACGCAGACTATACAATAGACGCTAACTTTACTCTTCACACCATTACAGCCGACCAATTACTACATTACGTCTCGGGCCTGCGCGGCGGCTCGGCTCCCGGCTGCGACGGCATATCGGCCGACTTTTTAAAACAGCACTTCCAGTCGTTATGTAGACCTTTACTTCATATTATCAATAACAGCATCGCGTCCGGCGTGTTCCCCGACGCCCTCAAGGTTGCTAAAGTTATTCCACTGTACAAATCCAACGACATTACAATTAAATCCAATTTTCGTCCAATAAGTTTGCTTAGTGTTTTTTCAAAGGTTTTAGAAAAAGTCGTTAAAGATCAATTGGCTGTTTATCTGGAAATAAATGAAATCATAACAGAACACCAGTTTGGGTTCAGGAAATCCAAAAATATCTCTGACGCGCTTTTCAAAATAACTAAAGATATAAATTCTTCTCTTGACAAAAATAAGCGTTGCCAAATATTATTTTTGGATTTAGCCAAGGCATTTGATACAATAGATAGGCAGAAACTGCTTGAAAAATTAAATTTGATAGGGATTAAGGGTTTGGCATTCAGTTGGTTTAGGAGTTACTTGGAATCTAGGAAGCAAGTAACGTCAATTAATGGGGTCGATAGTAGCACTAGAAACATTGATTTTGGAGTTATTCAGGGCAGTACATTGGGTCCTTTACTGTTTTTAATCTATACAAACAATCTGGCCAAAGTAGAAATCACAGGTAAACTATATCTTTTTGCTGACGATACAGCTATTCTTCATGAAGGGGACACTTGGGATTCTGTTTTTCATTCGGCAATGAGGGATTTATCTAAGATTAAGTCTTGGTTTGAACAAAATTTATTAACACTTAACATATCCAAAACCAGATGTATGCCAATCGCCTTGAGAGATCGATCCGACACGGGAATTACTAGCCTCAAACTACATGTTTGTGGAAACCTAGAGTCAGTAAACTGTGGATGCGAATCTATTGAAAAGGTGAATTCGTATAATTATTTAGGTGTCTTGATGGATAATAGAATGTCTTGGAATGAACATGTCAAATTTATTAATAACAAACTTCGGAAATTAATTTACGCTTTCTTCCAACTTAGCCTTGTTTTTAAACTCAAAAGAAATTAAAAAAATATACTGTGCCTATGTTCAATCTATCTTAGAGGGAGGGATATTGGCTTGGGGTGGGGCGTATAAATCAACAATTCAACCACTGATAACAACTCAAAAAGCAATCCTCAAAGTAGCAATGAGAAGGTGTCGGCGGTATCCGTCGGACGCGTTATTTGAAGAAATTAAGGTTTTAGACGTGAGACAACTTTTTATAAGAGCAGTTATTTGCAATTTGTTTAAAAATTCTAGAAGTATTTTCCAAATTCCAACTCATACTTATCTAACCAGAAACATTGTAAATTCAGGAATTCAAATCCCTAAACTGAATAAGACTTTTTCAACCACTAACTCTTTTTATATTTCGCATGTTTTATATAGAAATATTCCTGATTCCTTAAAAAATTTTGATACATCTTTTTCAGTCTACAAAGTAAGAATAAACAATTGGCTGCATTCGATTGGAAGGAAAAATGCAGATGACTTAATATCATCGATATATAGGCAGTAGTAGGCCGATGAGCCGTGAATGTGAGCAAAGAGAGAGAGAGAGAGAGAGAGAGAGAGAGAGAGAGAGAGAGAGAGAGAGAGAGAGGTGAGTGAGAGAGAGAATGAGTGAGTGAGTGAGTGAGTGTGTTTGTTTTTGTGTGTGTTTGTGTGTGTGTGTGTGTGTGTGTGTGTGTGTGTGTGTGTGTGTGTGTGTGTGTGTGTGCGTGTGTGCGTGCGAGCAAAGTTGCATGATGTTAGGTGGTCCGTCAGTCCTGTGTTGGGGGAGGGGGGGACATTCCTACTCTTCCCAGGATGTCTTATCTGTCTGTCTGTCCGTCTGTCCATATCAAGTTGCACACCAAATTGAACAATTTATGTAATTGAAAACTGTTTTTTAAATGCACTGTTGAAAATAAATTAAATATTGTTTGCATTTTTCAAGTAAATCTAAATAAGCATATTTCCTTTCCTGATTATATACATATATTTTTTTTTCTAAATTTAATTATTTTTTTCTCAATATTCAGCTCAAAAATTATTATTAAACTAAGAGATAACGGCTACTCTCACGCACGGGCGGAATAAGCCTATGTGAGAGGTAATTATTTCAATATTATTATAGTCATTTTAGTTATATTGAAGTTTATTATTTAAGATTATTATTTTATAAATTACTTTTGTATAATATGTACATACATTTTATCCGAAATAAAGCTGATTTGATTTGATTTGATTTGATGTCTCTACTTGATTTTGTAGACTTGCAAAAATTGTACTTCATTCCTATCTCTTTACGAATACTCAACATCAAAACACATTATACAGATCTCTCTCCCGAATTTAAATAGATAAAGAAACGATAAAATATAACATAGAATAACTTAACCAATATTTATTTATTACTTGCACTGATGGAGTAAAATAAGGGATGGGGGATTGATGTTTCTACACTGGTTTTTTAAAAAAAGTCATAATTTAGACATAATCGTTATAAAAAAATCAACAAATATGTTTAGCAGTCCTACACTAGAATTAAGAGCCACTACATTACGCTATATGCTATTTCTATCACAAAACAATTTGCTTTATTTTTCTATCCCCATTCCAACGTTTAAAATCCGAAATTAGGGAGGTGGTACTTACTTTTGATGTTATTTGACGATATTGATGATAACATTTTCCATTTCAAGATAATATTTTAAGATTATCAAAATCAACCCTTCAAATTCGATTTTAAATATTCGGCCATAAGCAAATATTAAAATGTTACATTAACGTTTTAGTACTAATAAAAGAATATTAATGGACAAGCAAAATAATTCATATTATAGGTTTAATTATTCCCACGTAAAACAAAAAAACTATAAAAATACTGTTTTATTTACTTATAAGCCAAATGAATATGTAATTATTGCTTTTTGAATGAGCTCCATCAATGTAATGGAAAAAACTCTCCAGGGACTAGGTTAATATTTCAAGTGATTCGCCAGGGGTAATGTTGATTTTAGGCTGTTTAAGATCGTAAAAAAACACTTCCTCTACAGTTCCTAATTAGCATATGAATGGGGATTCAAATTAACTCTTGTTAAGGATTCCACTCGATTATGATCGACTTGTCGTAACAATTTTACTAATTTGATATTTTTTTGCCTTTGTTAATAACAAACTGTGTCAGAATTAAAAATACTATGTTTATGCTTTTTGCAATCACAAACAGTGTTTGTTTGGACAGAAACTAATAAAACAATACATTACTTTAGGATTGACCTATTTTAAATTAAATTAATATGACATTAAATGTAACCCGCCCTATTTATTTTACAAATAATAATTGTAGTCTACCCCCAAATACCGTTGGGTGGAAATATCTTAATTTCACTTGTGCGGTTATTTTCGGCAACCATACTGGATCCACGTATTATTAGATAATTATGTTTTCAGAATGTAAAGGTAGTGTTGTCTCAGATGTTGCATGGAAACTTTTTTCAGCCGGTCACGAACAATTTCAGCTATTCTATTAGCATTATTAGCCGTATGAGAGACAAACTGAGTTTGACGACCTTAACAAACGATTATCTTTTATCGCTTAAACTTTTGAACCACACATAGAATCAACCATTTACAGTTTTCCTCTTTAAGGATACAATATTATCATTATTTATCTTCATAAATTTGAGATTATTTCGACTTTTAAATCCCCCGATTTCACATAAAGCGCACAAATAATGCCGAAGGTCTTCAAGAATATTAGAAATATATATATACTTCGTTAGCTTTTTTTACTGGACTAACGAATATTGATATTATCGTAGCTGTATTTTTACACAACTACCATAGACATTCTCTGCAGGCGTTGACGGTGACGATAGCACCCTTCTATTCGTCGAAGTGGGGAGAAAGAAGGTTGAGGTTGACATGAGATAAAGCGTTTAATATCCGTAGCTTCTGATCTTATTTACCCTCAACATTATCGCAAAACCCATACATTTTAACTCGTTTTGACAATTTCCTGTTTAACTTTTAGGGCTCAATAGAGAATTTAGTTAAAAAAATACAAAAGAAAATGTTATTGTATTGACTCATAGATAATGATGGAACTAACCTTGCGGATAATTAAATTTTCAAACCATAGAGTGAAGAACAAAGTATTTTTCTCTATGTCTCATTGTCTTGTAAAACACTTCCCGAATAGATTATTAAAAATAATGAGGAATGGCTACTGGTGTAAAATCTATAGAATTTATAACGCTTTAGGACGTTCCCAAGCACGCTGATCTTACATCGAAACCTTGAATTGTTTTCATTATTCTCTTTACCAGTCTCCAAACAAGATAATGGTGTGGTGTCAGCAGCTCTCGTCCGTTTATGTTTGAGGGTCGTTTTGAATCTTGTCCTTCTCAAACACTGCTGACATGATTAATCTAGAATCGATTTAATTAATTATACTAAGGACTGATAAATACATTTTAAGTGGTTAAAGAATAAGAAGCAATACTCACTCTTTACGGTAAGGCGCTAAAGTGATTTAACTTATTTTAAAAAGGATGACCCCAAGCCTTTCATTGTTAGAAAGGGGGTGGAAGAAAGAGGCAGGTAAAGAGGGTAATCCATCATGTGGCCGCGATTAAAATCATCAACCTGGTTTTTGTACTGTTTAATAGCAAAACTATATTTAACAAAGAATATATATAGAAATATGACAGTATTGTTAGATATATATATTAAAATGTAGCATTTTCAACATAATATCAATTTAAAGGAAAACACTTATTTATATCATAATTATGGGTAAAAATATGAGGACTTATTATGGTGAAAACCAATCGTGAATAAAAGGTTGCGTCTATAATTCTATAAATAACCCGACTAAGAACAGGGCAATTAATAGATTAACACATAAATTAATGGGACACAAATAGATACAACATCACATCTTAGCAGCTTCAATTGTATTTAGCTTTATTGTATTTTATTGTATTTTGTCTTTAGCTTTGTCGTGCTAAAGTCGTATTGATATTTACAATTATGGCTTTCAATTATACAATCGAACGAAGTAAAAATACTTTTTGTTTATTTGTTTGTTTTTTGGCAAAATGAAATAATAAATCCAAATAAGAAACCATGAAACGTCATTCGACTCCCGAGTTAGGTGAACAGTGAACACAGAAATTCTTTGTTTGCAAAAAAGATAGGCTGAAATGAAAACCAATTTATTCCTTTGAGCATTCCAACGTCATATAAAAGTTCAACTTTCATTGAAGTTCTAAAGAAAGATGTCCTGCCTTTTACGTCCATCAGGAGGGTATTTTAGTCATTAAAATTATTTTAATGTTTACGCAATTCATTGCAACAACGGCCCTCATATATTAATGTTTTCATACGTTTTAGTGATTAAATTCATAAATATAAACGATAGTTCAGTTTAGTTGTTATTTGGCAAATTATTGGCTTAAATTCAAACAAAGGACTTTACTTGTATGCTATGGCTGTACCGCAGAATCTAATATTTTACTGAATCAAAGTGGCTTTTCAGATTGACAACAAAGAAATACAAAGTGTTCTTAAGATTTTTGTGCACATACATAGTGAAATACAAACCTTTTACACAGCTACTTAAGATAAAAAAATTATCAAAAACTAGCCTACCTTGAAATCCAGCATTTAATTTAACTTTACCCTAGAGGTGGATCGTTTATATTCTTAATGACCCCGACACATCACAACCCCTGGAACCATTTATGTTGCTGCAGTATTGTTGGTATTAACAACTGCATATTTTAAATAATAGTTTACTAGTGAACAAGCGCTGTTCAACAGCTTCAAGTTTTCGTTCAATCGCTGATAAAATTATATTTTATAATTAGTTGTTCCTTGAAATTATAATGTCAGTGTTCAATATTATGGTCTAATAATGACGTCAACAAATTTAATGATTCCAAAAGCTCATTACTTTGTTGAACCTTTGTAAATTTAACTTTCTGCATTACTTTAAGCCAAGCAATTTACAATGGCTCCTAAATTGTTAAAGTCGGTTCACAACTTTAGAACTTGATCCCCAAAACAACCAACATATTGTGTAATTATGTACAGTACGTTTTTCTTGATTCATAATGTTTAGTCATTGCTACGTAGGTAAAAATTTGTAATTTTCTTCAATAGCATAATACCAAATTAAATTACGGACATATTATATGGAAGTATTTATAGATACACTCCTTAATATATCCACAGCTTTCATCATCACAATCAATGTAGATGCTACTAAAACGTCCTTATCCATTTCACGTACAGGCCAGTATCACTACCACTATCGGACATTCATAAGATTGACGGGCTGAATGATGCATGAGGGTGATCAATCACACGGCCTGGCTGTGCCTAAACGTCTAAAACATCCTTGGAAGAAGAATTCATTAATGCTTGGTTCCTAAACCCTCTATTATCTATTGCGCTAAAGTCTACTTTTGTTTAAACTACTGAAATTTACAGGTTGTTCCTGTATAATGGACGAAAGAAAGTTTTCTTATATAGCCCGTGTGTTTAACACTTTGAACCCTAGGCGCTAAATTTTCTTTTTACGTGCGATACTGGCCAGTTTTGGGGTTCAAATTAAAATTCGTAGCTTAATTCATATATGTGTTACCCATTTAAATTATATGTCAAAATAAAAGAGAAAAAGAAAACCGTTTAAATGATATAAATTTTATTACAGTTAGAACAAACAACAATTTTAGGATTCCATATAAAACGGACATAAAAAATGAAGAAAAAAAATTGCGACGGTAGTCATGTACATCACTCATATCAAATACATCTCTCATATTTTAGAGGAAACATGATAAAAACATTACGTATTAATTACTTACACTAAGATACAACAATTTTATAGTACTGAGAGTTTTATACAACTCTCAAGGAACACAAAACAAACCAAAAAGTATTTCGGAAATGATTTCATAGCTTTTTAACATTTTCTGAAGCCATCTGTAATGATTAAATTATCTCCTTTCAATTTTTATACACGCGTTACTATTTCCTGGAACCGGCCTTTGACAGACTGTCGGTTAAGCCAAGCAAATAAATTGAGCTGTAGAATTTTACTACGTCTTTCAACATTTAGTAAATGATTCCCTGGGAGTTCTTAAAGTGCCTTCAAAGCAACCAAATGACAAATACACTAATATTAATATAAAAGCTTAAACATACACAGTGCATTTGATTTTAGTGTCACGTTTGCTACAATGCATGGTAACAATAATTTTTTACAATTATAGGTGTGTTTTATCTTTATATAAATTACAAGTATTAATTAAGACGTTTTATTAAACCATCTTATTATTTTCCTTTTGTTTAAAGACTTAAGTAGCCAACGACCAAAGTTTTTATGAAACATAAGAAACTTCCTTACCAAGAAATTTGAAGGTAAGATCCGCAAACAGTATGAAGTAGGCAGTAAATAATGTTTGTTTAATTTTATTTGCATCATGGGAAATGGTTCGTGAAATTTGCCTGGAGATTAGAGAAAAGTTACAGAATTCAATTCCAGTTTTATAGCAGTTTTTCGCTTATATATTCGATCAAATTTAAAACCTTAATCTCCTATAAAATACAGTTCTAACACAAAACAATGGATTAAAAAAATTGTTTTACTATTAAGAGTTTTTTTCAATTGTTTGTTTGACAAAACATTATTCGTTGTCATCCAACTTAAGATATTTATAGAGATTTATACATATATTCATGTAGAATCATTCCAAGGTTTACTTTAGTCCAACATTTTAACTTGCACTATATTATTCATGTAATTCCTCCCAAAAGTTAACGATAAAAATCGTTAATTAACCTAAAGCTAATTAGATATCGATATCAGTATATGTTTAATTTAACTTATTACAAGCAAATATTTTAACCCATATTTAGAATATACGTGTTATGATACAAATTTTCCATATTTTATATGCCACTCATTAAAAAAAAAACTCATTCAGCTACCCCCTTTTTCTCAAGAGACGTCAGACATAAATTTTATTACTCACATTACTAAATGTAAAGGACCTGGTCATTGACAGTTCATCAGGAAATCTCTTTAAGCTTTCATAAAAGTAGAAGGCTTTTAAAATATGCTGCTTCCTTTGCTTTATTTTGCCAACTTAATATAAATAATGATTAGCCGTATGTCTTTCATTATAAATACATTAGCTTCAACTGTAAATACAAATAATACTCTAGAAATAGGCGAAATATAGGAAAGAATTAGTGAATTAGAATGCATTGTATATTATCACAAGAATGCCTATTCTTTAAACATATTTTGTAGAAGAAGATATCAATGTGTTAAAAATCAAAAAGGGCCCATTTTAATTAAGTAAAAAATAAACACTCTGTAAAATAAGTAATATACAGATTTTTTATTAGGAATCGGGTTTAATCTTTGTTCTCTTTTGTTTTTACGAACATTCAAAATAATAAGCTCAAATCTATCCTAAACTCACGGGTAAGCAACGATTTAAAAACTGCCTTCAAGGTTTGTCCCCCCACTGGTTATATTCACTAAACTGAATAAATTTAGTGGGTTACTTCAAAGCCTCTAACGCCCTATCCCAGTTGCCTTTCTTTGATGTACCTTAAGCTTTATGCTTTTTGAAAGGCAATGATAAACACTCGAAGGCTCCAGAGATTACTTTAATGATTTATATCAGCGTTTTGTTTGACTACATTTTTCCTTATAAAGTCTTTGAAAAACAATCCGTTAATTACAGTGTTATCTTAATCGTATGATTTTCCCAGTCAAAAAAAAATTGTATTCAATATTTGTTACAGTTTGTTTATATGGTTATGGCATGTTGTATTAAAAATTGATGACTGCGGAGAGAGAACAAGCATTTAATGCTTGGGTGTCGGGAGGCCAAAGAGTAGGAAAGGGGTTAGATGTCACCCCAATGGTCTATTGTTACCCTATTTTTTTAATTTTCGGGTGTCAAGCAATTACAAAGTACACAACTTCCTTAAAAAATAGATCAAAATGTTTTTTTCTGTTAATGCTATGCAGTATTATGCTCATAGTTCCAAATTCCGTTACTTTAGCTTAGTAACTGTATGCTAGTAAAACAAACTTAAAATTGTACACTCAGATAAGGTATGTGTTTCCATTTTTTCATAAATAAACATAAACGTTAATAGTAAAATTATATTTACTGTGATTTTAATATAGAGCCTGGTTCTTTATTGCGCTTTCCGTGGTTTTTGAACTCCATAAAAACAAACCTCTTTTCTAACGCATGTAGAAACTGTCACTAATAAAAGCATGAAATGGTAAAATCGAATAAACTATTACGTGTTGCACGATTGAGTTTTAGTTGTCGCAGAACCGTCTACATATTCAAGATGTATAGATAAATAAGTTTGGGATGATTTCTAAAGTAGGTAAGTAGGTAAGTAGGTGAGTAGGTGAGTACTAGTAGAGAGCGGGCCTTCAGTAAGCACGTCCCGGGTTCATCCCTTCGATCCCCCTGGCCGCTTGTTCAGTAAAAACGCTTCAACCACGAGTGTGCATAACGCCTGATAAAAATGCTAATCTCCTATTTGAAAAAAAATATTAAATACGTAAGTTGAGTAAGTGTTTTCTTTGTTGGTAAAAATCTTAGCCAAGCAATCAGCTCGGCTTAAAACTCAAGACAGTGAAAAATTGAGAGTGAAATGATACTTGAACTTTTCTCTTCTGTTGTTTCTTGTGACTAGTGACAGTGACTTATTGGAATTCCCTCTGAGCTTAGCAGCAATACTAAAAGAGCTGACACTTACCACATTTTTCATTATAATTGCTTTAGTTGGGAATATAATAGTTTTATTGTTTTCATTGAACAGAGAGTCGTTAGATGAAATCCTGGTTAATCTAAAGCTTCATAAATTTTCCACTTATCACTAGGTTATAAAAGAATGTTACTATTAAACAAAACACACCCATTTGGCTAAGGAAAAATGATTGCGAAGACCGTACTCTATAAGCATCTAAAAACTCCAAGACCGACAGAGAAAAACCATAAGTGATATAAGGCTTTGTTAATTATTCGTTTTTCAAAATCGTTTCATCAAAAATAACGTGCATAGGTCAAAATAACCCCTTAAATAAATTTTACATTGCATACACTTCACACCCCTTTCAAATAAGTGGTGTTTTAGATTTTTATATTTTAACCTAAGAGATTCTTAATTTTCATTTAATTTTCTTAAATAATTCGGATTTATTTAATTACTATTTCATTAATTATTTAAAACTATTAAAGCAATGAAAAATAATAATAGAAACAATAATAATAACAACATAAGGAGGAAATGAGCATAAAAAGAACTAAAAATCAAGTAGGCTGAATGGTGAGAAAACTATTGTTTACAATTGTGTGCACGGGCATAAGGAAACACTGAATTAGCATTAAAATTATATAAGTAAAACAGAGACTACAAATAATAATGCATAAATAAATCTCATAGTAAAGTGTTATTCTGGCAAAGGTGTCAATTTTTAGCGAATTTCCCCTATAGGGAAGAAGCTGTTACCGTAGGTCTCATGGTAAGACCTAAGCCCGAGACCATCATAACTTTTCTTTTTGAGGTCCCCAGATGCCAAAAACACTATTCGTCCATTTTCATAAATATATATATATATATCTATATATCTATATATCTATATATATATCTATATATATATCTATATATATATATATGTGTCTTTAAGCACGATAACTCGCGTAAAAATGGTCCAATCTTAATGAAATTTGGCATGGACGTGTAAAGTAGTAATTATTCGGACGAGTTCGTAAACCAGCCCGATCGGACCACCGGAAGGGGGGGTAAAGGGGGATAAACCCCCCCAAAAATGGGTTTTTTGAGTTTTTAACATATAAAAACAAAAATTATCGAATTTTTGTTGGCACCATTGAATTCAGCTCAAAAAAACAAACAATTTAGTATTTTGAATCACTGCTCTATGTCCATTGGTTACCGAGATATTGAAAGTGGTAAACACAGTACGTTGTCCCAATGTTAACCTTATGGGAAAATAAGAAAAATTCTATATCTCACTTATTTCTCAACATATCTTGGTAAAACTTGGTAAATGGCTTCTTCTAGGTCAGATCTACTAAATATTGAATTAAAACCACCCAGTTTTGATATACCCGTAGCAGCAAACCTGCATACTCATTCCTCATGTTATTCTAATGGGGCCTACAAAAACATGTCAAATCTCGCTACGTTGGATCGAAATATGTTGTTTTGCATTTGAAATTCGCTGAGTATGCAGGTCTGCTGCAACGGGGGTATTTTTTTTTGATTCAGACTAATTTATCTGCAATAGTGTGATTTGGCATTTAACTAACCACACTTCAAATGTAATTAGGTATGTACAATTTAATCATTTCACACCACGCTTTTAAATGAGATTTTACTGAGCAGGTAAGTAAAAATGCAGCTTGATAATAGAGCTCTCTAGGTCCATCAGTAAATTGCCGCGTTGCGAATCTTTTATGGTTCAATAGCCATAAAC
The DNA here is from genome assembly GCA_035578135.1 of Flexamia atlantica. Classification (NCBI taxonomy): domain Eukaryota; kingdom Metazoa; phylum Arthropoda; class Insecta; order Hemiptera; family Cicadellidae; genus Flexamia; species Flexamia atlantica. Next base: position 1,965,967 of record JAQJVK010000049.1, on the reverse strand, counting down.
GTGTTGAATCCATTAGCTAAAACGTCCCGAGCGTATATTTATTTAATCTTTTTTGGCTTATTTTAATTAGGGTTGAGTTCCATTGGTATTCTATACTAAATATCGACAATGTTTTTACGGCTGAAACCTGCAAAAATTATAATTATTGCTAAGAGCGTTTTTTTTCACTTTTATAATACAAATAGTTTAGTGAGTATTATAAAAGCCTTCTAGTATATTTTTACGTCATGTTAGCGGTCGATATTTTGTAGACTTTAAAAATAGTTATGTTTTCTAGAATTTCAGAATATACAAAATATCGAGTGTATAATTAATCGTAATGGATTAAAGTTCGATTTTAAACCAGGCTTTTTACCTTTTTATTTAAATATTTGAAACGTATTTTTCTAAAGTTGTTACTATACTGCATATTCATAAGTTCCTTTTCATTTATTTATAATACTGAAATGATTAAAAGAATGACAAATAAAACGAATCTTTAGACATATTTAATTGCAAATATGATAGCCGGTTTTCTTGAAGATAAAGTGTAATAAAGTCTGCATATTAAGCCTTATCATATGAATAAGATATTATAAGGCAGATTTTTTTTTTTTTTTCATTTATTTATTGAACATAGTTTTACAGAGTCTTGGCCCCACCAAGTTATGCATAACTTGTCGGTGGGGTCCAATATGTATCAAAAATAAAAAATAAAATGTTATACATTTTTACAATCAACAGTTTAATTTTTATAAATTTCTTAGGTAATTATTCTTGCTAAAAATATTCTGGGTGGACCACCCGGGCAGAATCTGCTTTTAGTAACCAAAAGGATGGCAATTGACAGCTTTTAATCTAATAACTACCTCTACTTAACATTGTACTCATCAACAATATAATAACAACAAGCAACATTAACACATGCATTAACATGCATTTTTAGCATGTTCGTTTTTTGGAATAATCAAAAACGAACATTTTATACTTTTTTGTGAAACATACAATAAATAAATATATATAAAAACCGAAGCAAAAGAAAAAAAAATAACATTTACACAATCACAGCCACCATGTCTTATGCTATATCATTACAGTATTTTGATATTACATGTCTAGTAAAGGGAGTAAATCTAGCAGTTAAATTCATACTCCATGTTTTTGTTTACTACTAATGCCCTCTTACTCTTTACAGACAATGTTTTTGTTTATACAAACATAACCTTACTTATTTTTTGTCATTTTTTCTTTTTTTTACCCTTGCTTAATATTTAGTCGGGAAAACCCATGACAAAACCCTCCCCCATCGAAAAGAAAAAACATGAAAAACTAAAATTTGAACAGCTCATGCACGTGCAGCGATAATGAAGATGTTTGTGCCAATCTCTAGTGATCCCATGGTGGTTGAAAAGTTGTGAGTTACAGTGTTTTATGTAAAAATATTATGTTATTTGTTTGTTTTTGAGTATTGCGTACATTTTTAGTAACTTTGAGTGAAATTGCAGTGTATAATGCCAGTTTTATCTACAAGTGATGGAGCAAAGCTTCATGAGCCTAGTTCTTACTGAGTGTTCTCCTAGCTTTAGTTCTGTCCTAAGAGCCATGCAGTTACAGCTATTTTAAAGGCTTTATAGTTGTTAATTCCCTCTATTTCATTTGGCAACAGATTGAATATGTATGGGACTTTGTACTGAGGTAACCTCTGACCATAAATTGTTTAAATACTTAATAATGTACGAACAGTGTATTTATCCTATTATGATTCGTTTACCCTTTTACCGTCATCCTAGGCTACCAAGTGTTATCAAACATTCTTTAAACGTCCTCTATATTTCCAAAAATTCACAAATAGGTATCCAGTAGTGATTAGTATCATATAAAATACTCCATTTTAAAGCTCATTTTCGAAATTCTATTACGGTTGAATATGGCAAATGTGACCATAACACCTAAAGACAATTAACAGGTCGAATGATGCATTATGGTTATCAATCACACTGCCTATTGTTTTGAGAGAGTCGTTTGATACTTGAACGACAGAACATTCCTTGACCTGGAATACAGATATAAACATGTACATGGCACTATTAGAAGGACAGGAGATTGACACGTCGAATGATGTATAAATGTCATGCATGCATCACATGGTCAGGGTGTGCCAAAATGTTTTAGAAATCATTATCCTGGGTTTTCAAATATGTTATAATGATTTTCTGGAGCTTTTCCGTTAACTCACTACCACTAATTCCTTATTGTAATTCCGTTTATTCATTACTAGAACTTAATTTTCCGTTTCGATATGGGAGTTTAGATCAAAATACAAAGCTAGAACCTTTAATTAAGGGGAAAATATTTTTATAATGCTAAAGGAAAATATATGCAGATTTCATAATTTTTATATCTTAACTAATTGTTTTATATCTCCCTCATAATTTTCATTTTCTATATTTTACCGATGAACTGTGAATGAGTATTGAACCGTAGGAAATCATTAAAAATAAAAAGTAGTTGTTAAATCAAGTTAGTTTTAGATAAGGGAAAATGTAGTAGGCCTTAGGCGTCGATCTTTATGTTGACTGTAATTGTAAACTACCTTAACCTAACCTACTTTAATCCTAAACAAACCAAACTAACCTAATTACTATCACTTATTTATAAAAAAAATCTGCAATTTCATGCCCATTTTAAGTGGAAACGTCGGCGTCGTATATAAATAAGATTGTCAGGGGAGTTATCAAACATTAACTAGATAATAAAAAGCCAGTAGTAACGGTTTGCTAGAGACAAGGAACACCACAGTAAACATAAAATGACTTGGAAACAATAGCACAAAACACTGCTATTTGGCGGTAGTGAATCGACGGAAACCAAAAAAGTGGTGGCAGTGAATCAACGGAAAAACGTCCAATTTTCTCAAGACGAGGATTTTTAATCATAATATCGCCTGAAAAAACAAAATAATTTTGGTCTAGGAATTATCTTAAAATGCCCTATAGCAAACAGTTTGTAGTTTTGTAGATATTTAATATAAACCTTAAAATGGCATGTAAAAAATAAAAATTGCGGCCCCTTTCTGATCACTTACTCATCTCACTAATAAAGTATGTTGTTATGGTGAAATATATACCGAGAAGGACATTAAACATTTTTTCACTTATATAATTTTAATACTAATACACGATTTCCTTATGCCTATGCATATGAAGGTATACAATTAGACTTACCTTTCAGTCCATTTGGATAATATTTTTATTTTTATTTCAGGTTACTTTCGAAGCATTAACATACAGATGTCTCAGATCTGGGCTAGTGATATGTCCACGATGAATGAATGGTGTGGTTTAAATAGCATTAGGAAACTATTATATGGTCTTTACATAGAAATTGAATAAATATGGGTGAGTTAGTCCAGGCAACGAATGCAAAAAAAAAAGATTTTTACATGGAACATAATTTTTGACTTTGCAGCTTTGTTTGGGCTAGTTAGGAGGTGAACATAAAAAAAATCCCCTTCCGTAGCTCTTGAGCGGGGGGAGGGAGGGGGGCCTGAAGGTAAAATCTTTTTGGTTTTTCCTATATCTTGAGAACTATCAACTTTATTCCCTATGAAATTTGAAAATTAAATTTCCTCTTAGAAAAGTATATAATATGTCTACTTTAGTCCAACCATTTACAATGTAAGCACAATTCAATATTTAAACAAATATCCATTCCATAAGAAATACATGTAAATTTATTGGTAACATACATAACCAATGGAACAACGCTTTTCACCTATAGGAAAATTAACAGCATCTAGGAAATATTGACAAAATTTCCAGTAACTTGACACCTCAATCATAAAAATTGGTCTAAAATTAAGGTGTTGGTGAGTTCACAAAAAAACTTTATTTTTCAAGAAATTATTACAATTTGTTATAATTCCTTGAAAAATAACTATACACCTACTAGTTTAGTTTTACAAGGAATTACAACAAATTAAAATAATTCCTTGAAAAATAACGTTTTTTCTGAGCTGACCATCATTTTAATTTTAGATTAATTTTTATTTTTTTGTTGCAAAAAATTCCCTCTATACCATTTCGTTGCCTGGATTAAATAATAGGTTTTATTAAATTTAAATACGGATCCAAAACGTACGAAAATTTTACGTAAACTAGTTATAAGTTGAATTTATACTTAAAACACATAAAATACATTAATCATCATATATATTGTAAAATTCCTTATTATAAGCAATAATAATTTTTTTCATCATAGCTAATGTGATAGTTGATTAAATTAATACAACTTTTATTGTCGGGTAAAATGTTATTGAGTTTGAAATCATAGAACAGTCGTTTATGAAAATAGACAAAAGTTAGCTACATATAATGTATAAAATAAAATCTACGTTCCCTTTGACTTTAAAACTAAACAGTTTCCAACGCCCCTCCACCAAAGAAATGGGAATCACAATCGGGGACAACAGATAATTTATTTTGGTCAAATTCAATAATTTTGTAATTACAATATGTTTAGCTCATGTACATGTCACCAAATTTGCGAGTGATAAATTCAGGATTACCAGAGAGTTACATATATTAAGGAGTTAATAACAAAAGTAATAAATCAGATGGTTAATAGTCGCTGTACATCACTTCAACAAAACTAATTATTTCCTTATGGTTAAACATTGAAGTAGCACTAATGAAGTGGCATGGAAGATTCATAATATTTTTAAGATATTGATATGGGGAAACTTTGCTGATTCAACTTATTTTACTATGATCTTCATGGATAAATGAATTAGGTAGTTCCACACATTAGGAGCACAATTAGGAACACACACAAAATAAATCAAATATAGTTTAAGTAAATATTAGTCCAACCTACATTGGTTGTCAACAGATAAATAATTACAGAGACATTTTGATGGCGTCCCTTAAGCAAACAAGAACATGAGAGCACTTAAAATAAAATATTCCATTTCATTTATGTAATTCAGTCTTTCAGATTACCTCCGGAGTTTTAAGTGTAAAACAGTTAAATCTTTTTTATTTTGGCTAATGAAATCCTCAAAATAGGTTGTGTTAGACAATTCCTAGTCGAGAGATGAATATTTTAACATACGAGCTAGCTAATTTTCGTCATTAAATAGTTTCAGTGGTAATATAAGCTTTATTCTACATCCGATATCTGTGTAAGTGAACTAGCCTGCATTGGAATTAGTAGGCTTTAATCAATCTATTTAGTACTGGGATAAGAATACAGACTTTTGGAAATCCAATCAGTGAACGACTAAAGTTAAATCCTGTTGATGTGAGAGGAATCCAAAACAACGAACCTTGTACTCGGTTTGTGTCTTCTGAGTGCCCTCGTAATGTGTTAAGCAACTGGCTCAACGACAGTGAAGTTGGATTACAATGGCTTATCGGATTGGATAAGGCAAAGTACATGGACGTATTTTTGCTTTTCAAAGAAATCACTTTCCTAGAAGTGTATTTTATTGAATATATTAGTTTCTGATCATTAGATCACTGTCTTTGAATGACTGGCTGGAAGGCCTTAAGAATAACAAATAGATAATTAACTAGATGCATTGAAAGTATTAAGATAATATTTTGCTGAGGAAAAAACTAAGGCTTTGAATTTGCAGTGCTGTATAAAATTATCTTACTTCTTACTAATTTTATAAATGTGAAAGTATGGATGTTTGTGTGAATATTTGTCTTTCAACCACGTGAAAAATACTTGAACTGAGCTGAAATTTTGCAGGAATAGAGCCACTATATCAGAAAAGGACACAGGCCTATTCACTTCCTTAATCCCCCTCGGGCTAAGCCCCGTGAACGTCCTTAGCTTCAATGTTTACATTTTAAAAGGATGTCATCATTCAAATACTGAACTGTAAACAGCTGTGAATACTGAAATTTGCAGTTCAAAGAGCATAAAAAATATCACCTGTAATTATATCGTGAGCGAAGCCGTGGGCAATTGCTAATATTTTTATATTTTACATTCGTAGTATACAGTTAAGCTAAGAGTGTGGACTGGAAAATTAAAGGGGCCGAATCTAAATGCTCGATGATGAAAGGATAGCGTGATACTCACAGGTAGATTTGCTGCCGGGGAAGATTTAGGCTACTGATTCAGCTTTTCCCATGTTTGAATTTCGTTAGCAATATATGATGTAGCAGTTTCTATGCAGGTCATAGGCAAACCCTGTTCCTAAAATTTGTTGAAATATAAAACGAACTCTAGGAACCCTTATGAAACTCAATATTAGAAGAAACGATAATTAAGTATTATGGTTTTAATTTTGAATGTTACCCATAAAAAAGATTTTAAAGATACTATAGTAATTGAGTGAGAAAAATAAGTAACTTCACAAAAAATTGAAGTGATTCGCAGTATAATGAAACGGAAGTAGCTTAGCGAGACGCAGAAGTATTGTAGCAGGACACAGAAATATGTTTGCATGGATGTAGAAGTAGGTTAGCCATAAAGATGAGCTTTGCAGTTTGAGATTACTTGATGAATGCTAGTTTCGATGACTAAGAAAAGAAATTAAAGGTACTACACTGGTTAGTAGGGAGATGAGTTGCGGATTTCTGAATAAATACTTTCCTTTTCCAACTTGTAAATGTTATCACAGACTTGCTCAAGCACTCATGCAAGTTGCATACCAATTGTTTACACGTTTCTTTGGACCGAAATTGCTTATCCGGAAACTCCTGTTTTTGTTCTTCTATGTAAGTTGTAATATTAAAAGCTGATTAAGCTTAGAGGTTTTTTATTTATGTCCCTTCAGTAACTTAATTAAAAATTCATTGAAACCATTAAAGCCCTATAAGATTTTGAGAACGGTGATATCAATTTTACTCTCCTTCCCTTATATAATAACTCTCCAGATTGTTATAGCTATCTAGTGATTTACCACATAGACACAATAAATTATAATTTAGTATATATATCAATGATTCAAAGACACCAATGATATGAGATAGTATCATAAAAATAAAATAATTAGAATAATATATGATAATATAATCTAATTATAAATTAATTTTTATGTTTTAACGAAGTCGATTTTTACGGTACGGTATATTATATAGTAAAACTCTACTTCATAGAGATAGGGTGTTTGTTTTTTTTTTTTTTTTAAACGCAACCCATTTCTAAGATTGAATAATGCACATATATATGTAAAATGAGTATTTTTTATTGATGTTTACATTTTATACAACCTATTATTTAAGTTTAATCACATTTAGTTTACATTATGTGCTCAAACAGTCCGCCATTGGCATTTGTATAAAGTTATGCTCTCTCCGTCAAATTCCTAAACACGTGTTGCAAGGTGCCTCTTTGAATTTCTTGCATTAAATTTTTTATGTTTGTTTTGAGGTGCTGAATATCCTGAGAATTGTTTCCGTAGGCCTTTTTATGTATCCCCAAATAAAATAATATAGTAGGGTCAAATCCGGGATCTTGGGGGGAAATAATCCTTCACCGATAAAACCAACTTTTGGGTTGCGTTTTTCATGTGTGTGTCTTTAAGCACGATAACTCGCGTAAAAATGGTCCTATCTGAATGAAATTTGCCACAGTCATGTAAAGTAATAATTATCCTACGAAAGAAATTCACAAGATATTCAGCACTTCAAAACAAGCATAACAAATTTTATGCAAGTAATTTAAAGAGGTACCCTGCAACACGTTTTCGGGAATTTGATGGAGAGAGCATAACTTTATACAAATGCCAATGGCGGACTGTTTGAGCACATAATGTAAACTAAATGTGATCAAACTTAAATAATAGGTTGTATAAAATGTAAAGATCAATAAAACAATGTTCATGACACATTCATATGTGCGTTATTCAATCTTAAAAATGGGTTGCGTTTTTAAAAAAAACACCCTGTATCTACTAAATACAAAAACACAAATGTTTTTAAAGACTGTCCCGTATCTCAGTATGTGGCAAATAATATAAAATAGGTAGGTATTTCGTTTTTTTTATAATCTAAAAAAAATAAAAAAATAAAAAAAAACAAAGCATACATTACTTTATTTTATTCATGGGAAATCATTTTACAGGTAAATACATTCTACAGGCCGAAACATTTTTACGCTTAACAAGCTGCCTGTGAACTCTTTCCACAGCAAAGCAAACAAAGATGCTATAAATAACAAAACATTCCTGGAAAGACGAAAAGTCGTAATTAAAAAAAAGTTTAAATTATTCCAAACAGAAATTCGTGTTGCGGACAGTTAAGACGTGTTTTGTATTACGAATTGTGTTCAAAGAAATGTTATTCTAAATCCACGCTGCAATAATAAATAATTCTTGTGTTATTCTCCTTCCCCAAAATATTTATTTCAAATAGGATTCGCAACAGTCTTTGTTTTATTCAGCATTTTGTGCTAATTTATTAAATACATTTGAAATATCTTCTTTGCATGCATTAATATATATTAATTGTTACAGTGTGTTGTGTGTGTAATATAATGGTTTCAGTAGAATTCAAATATTTTTTTTTATTTAGTTGGAAACCTACATAGTCTTTTTGCAGCGCTTCGAGGTGTTCTCTATTAAAATAATTTGTTACAATTAAATAATTACAATTATTTACATAAGTGATAACTATTTATACAAAAGCACACACTGAAGAGATAAAAGGAAAGAGTTTCGCTGTTGATATCAATCTTAATTAAAATTGAAGGATTTATGAAAATTCTAGCTAGCTTCTTTCTTCGAAAAAGTTAAAAAATGTTTTAAATTTTAAACCCCTATCTTTTAGGCACTACTATTGTTACATGTCATTTACACGGGTATTATTAAAATCCAAATATGAAAAATCAATTACATTGGAAAATGACTACAAATATCTTTGTTTTGGTAAAAAAATCATACAATTATTTGTTGTTATTTTAATGCAATTACATTTTCTTTTACAATCATACAATAACTTGTATTGTTTCCCTGTGTTTGATTTGTGTTGAAAATTACTATTATTTGTTTATGTAAGCACCTCCCAGAATTCCTGCAAAAATAAATATAACAAAAAAACATAAAAAGCAAGCCTCTTTTCATTACCTTTGTGAATCTTGCTTCGAAGTAAAAATAAAAAAACAGGTGGTGCCCCACAATTATATTCCAGTAAAATATGAATTAAAAATCAAGAATAATATATTTAAGCTTCGTATAGTATATTCATTTCTACAGGTTAGGAATAAACTAGACTCGTTTTAAAAAGCCGAAGGGGTTTTGATAAGAAATATTTCTTATCACAGCTGTGGACACCTTTCTGTCGTCCGCTGTTTTTAAGATACTTGATAGCAATAGTTTATAGTTTTCTTTTTACAAAACATTTACAACATTATTTCGAAAGTAAATTCACCACAAAAAGCGTGGTAGTAACAAAAAACTTACCTGCGTTTTATATAAATTAAAAGTTTCAGCGTAGCAAGGTCATGTATGATTTTCTCAAACGGATTAACGGAGATGCTAAGAAATATTAAGAGCTTTCAAGTATATCACATCTACCTACCCTAGCTGTGTAATGCATGCTAATATATAGGACATGGGAATGCGTTAGTTTAACGATGCATTTACCTCTGTTAATCATGGCTTACGACGGCGGCTTCATTTTACAATAATTACATAAAACTGTTTTCAGGCTTCAAACATTAACAGGAACGGTAAAAAAGATTTATTGTTATTGATATAACAGTGCCGGAGTATTTGTGAACATAAACAAACAAACTAGAGGCCTCGTATTGGTACTGAATCGTGAAGCTGTATTTTTTAGTTTATTTCAACGGATAAGAACATTACTTTTGTATCCCATAAGAACATCAGACTGCCAACAGGCTTTCCATTAGTATAATGGTCTTTAAATTAAGTTTAAGAGGTCACAGGATCGTATCCCTGGATACCCAAGAACACTTTAGAAGTTTGTACCTTTAAACTTACGTTTACAGATCTTCTCTCACTTTTTACAAATCAAAGAGATAAAATTAAAAACAATAACATATCTGTAAATGAAACATCTAAATTAATAGAAATAAAAAAAGTTATAAACTTCGTAGGCACCTTATAATGTTCAAATGGTTTTACTTTTATAAACGAACAGTTTTGTCATCCAAACGAGTATACAATTAGTTTTTCAAGTAATGTTTACACAAAATCGAACGTACAATGTTCTTATGATGTTATTTGATATACATCTGTCGAAGTTAAATCTACCTGAAATAATTTTTGCCTTATGCAAAACATAATCGGAAAAATACGTACGGGAGAATACTCTATTCCTCCCGTGACTGGAACAACAACGATTTTATCAAGTTACTTGTAAAATAATTACCAATCGGTGATTGATTCACTTTTCACTCAATCACTATTTTGAGGTGCAATTCAAAAGGTAAAACCTTTTTCAAAGTATTTATAAATTCCAGTACTGTTAAACTCGGCAACATAAAGTTTCCGACAAGGGATAACTTCACACTTGTACTAAAAGCATTACCTTGTACCTCAGTTCAATTTTTATCCTACATAATTGTATCTCATATTTTTTTTTTTTGCTTTGGTCTGGAGCTTTGATAGTAGAATTTATGACTATTTCCGTCATAGTTTCACGTGATAATGCATTATAAGCTGTGTAAAATGGTACAATAATACAATGGTTCTACTGGTTAAATTAGTATTATCAGTTGGTGTTTTAATGTAATAGAATTAATTAAACCTTAATATACTAGACGTTATTACTAATTTTAGTTAAAATACATTCCATCTCTAGCACTGTTTAATTTAAAATAAAATTTTATTAACCTGTAAAACTACTATATATTAAGGTAACTTAGAAAGTATATTCTTCATACATGGTCTTGAAGGGGTTGCAAGAATAGAAAATGAGAATAAATAAGATTGGAAAATAAGAATAATTGCGTTTATAAAGCGGAAGTATCCATATCTTTACACGGTATTACGTTTTAATTGTTGAGGGTGTTATGGTTTAAGATAAGCCTTATTAACTTATGGATGTTTTTAATTTTGTCGGTGCCTATGCAGAGTATTTTTTTCGGCCATTCATATTATGGAAAATTAATAGTGATACCGTTTCAACGAACAGTGTGAACATTTTTCAAGTCAAACCATGAAAATAAAATCATGAACACATGTTTTGAGATATATAAATTTTGTGATGTTAATATAATAAGTTCGTACTGTATTTGTTGTATCGAATAGCCAGTTAATTTGCCATTATTGAAATAACAATACGCCTAACAAAAGCCAAATTTAATGCTAATTTGTCCTAAATCAAGAAAGTCCTTTATACAAAAAATCTTTTAAAAAGCCACAACAAAATAAATAGCCTAGTAGCCAAACAAATCACCTAAATCTGCAAAGCTCTAATGCTATATAATTAATCAGAAACGTGTTTATTTTGTTCAACAGTAGGTAATATATGACCTTAACAACCATTTGAAATACTTATGAGTATGAACTCGCAATAATTCTCCTTTATTGCTTAAACCGCAATAATAGCGTTTTGGAATGAAAGTAATGTTTCAATTCAAATGACAAAGACCTCGTTGCGTGGCTCTTTAATGGGTACGGTATGGCGTTTTTTAAATTTTCTTTTAACCGTTAAGGTATATGGCGACATATGTTTGTAAACACAGTATTCCCATATGTCAATGTGATGCAATTTTGTAAACACAGTATTCCTATATGTCAATATTATGCAATTACGTAACGATAAATAACGTACGTACCCTGCACATTTTTGTCAATGTATTTATACAAAACATTTTGGATATGCACATGTATTTTAAAGCCGCTATCAGTAAAACATAAATTAAGGAATCCTTATCATGTTTTTATTTTATTTTATTGACATCGCTTAAAACTGTCAGTAAAGCAGCCAACTGTGACAAACGAACAATTGATATGTGTTCGTGTGCTGGCGAACTGCTTTATAACGATTCATGACAGTTTTTATGTACTCTTTAAGCCCAATATACTGCCTTAATTACTCAGACATAATTGAAGTTGTAAAATATTATTCAATATTTAAGTAAAAACAAAATTAAAGGGAAGCATATTTAGATTCTACAAATGGTGAATTGAATGAATGACGGACTCACAACCCATATCGTGAGCAAATGGAGCAATAACCGTAAGACCTACAAAGTACAATTTCTGTTCCGCATTGCAGACTGTTTATGTATTACTTCCTCAACGAAAAGTAATAACATTACATAAGCATATAGGAAGCATCAGCTGGAACTGAATACAATAGTTACATTGTTTTAAGGGACCTGTACTGTTTCCTGGGAATGCTGTCAACAAATCGTTGTTTAAATTCGTCCATGCTCCCAATTCAGATGACACAATTAAGTGTGAGGGTAAGACGTTCGCCCTTTGAATATTTTGTCAGAACAAAATTTTAAAGGATGGCTGAAAATATTATTTTTGTTATAAATATCCCAGAATAAAAAAACCTGTCTTCAACAGGAAGTTTTCATTGGTTCATATTTGTATTCCTTTAAACATGGATATAAAAATATTCTTAGCACTAGGTTATTGGGCTTATGACCTTAAGCATAGTATATAACATACGATTCTAGCTTCATTGTTAAGGAAAACTTCGTTAGAAATAAAAACTGTTACTTTTTGTTTAATAGTATACACCATTGTTTTATGTTTGCCTTGATTACATAGCGTAAAAGTGAATGTTACTAGAAAATTAAGTTACAGTAGAAAACAATTTATTAGGAATTTTAGTAGGAAACAGGAAAAAATAATTTAGTTTTTAACATTTTCAGATCTTATTAGTGTACTCATTGTTTTACTTTCCAATTATTGAACTAGCTCAATTGATTTAGTTATATTTGGCAAAATGGTTCCCTTTTCTGAAGGATGAAGGAGTATGTCATGAGGTTGGACATAACGCCTCCTGGACCGTTAACCCCTGTTGTCGGGGCCACTTAAGAGGATTGCTTTTACAACTTTGTTGTGTGTTGATAGAAAATATTTTTGCTCTTTTTGCCCTTTTTCTCTTTCTTTATATTTTATATTTTTATTCTATAATTTTTCATACTTAATATTTAGGAAATAGTAATTATATCTTTTGTCTAACGGCCTGAAGGTTGTTGAAGCATTGCGTAGTGTAATTATAACAAAAAGCCGCAATGTATAATGCAGGAATATCAAAGCGCAGTATCATTCACAACTATTATTTTGTTGCATCATAACTTATTCAAATCATACTCTAAAAGAATGTTTAAATATTAAATTTTCAAAAAACCAATGAAATTCTTTTTTATGTTACATTTTAACAATATTATACCTAGTTAAAGATTTATTATTTTGCTCAAAAATACATTTTAAGTAAATGTATTTTTTTTATCACTTTCTTGTGAATTCCTGGTTAATCATTGAAATGTTTGATAAATGTTTCCTCTTTCATTCTATTAAGGCTAATAACTACTTAGCTCTTCCAAGGGACGGTCTAAGGGTTGGATTAGACGAGTCTTAGTCCCATTGATAGAGCCTTCAAACTGATATAGAGTAGCTGAATAAAGTCATTGTTATGGCCTAATCTGCGGAAGAAAACGATGATCCGACCTGTTAATATACATGCAATGAGTTTCTTTCTATAAACTTGACAATGCATATGTATGTAACTAATATGCATTTACTGGAATAAAACTATATGCAGAAGCTTTGGCAGCTATAAAACTGATGGTTTTACGAACTACCACAATAAAATCTTATTTGATTTTACATATTTATGTAATTAAAAAGTTTGGAATTGGACGACTTTCAGCTCAGAAAAAAACCTAGAATTCGTCAGCAAATTCCTTCTTTGTTTTGATCTCAATAGAGATTCAACTTTTGTTACTGGTGGTTATTACATAACACTGTAAAGTTTACACTTGAATCGGTTTATTTGTCTTTATGTATGTGTTCGATATTGTTTTTTTTTCTGGGTACAAGTAAAAACTGCCCAATCGACTGCATTTAAGTTTTGCACCAGGGTGGAACATATATATATTAGGTCAACACAAAGGCTATTCACATTCACAAAGCTCTGGACTCATTAATTATTATCTCGCATGCCTGCATTTATTTAAATATAAATCCGCAAAAAATATGAAGATAAACATTTTTATTTATTTATTCTTAATTATAATATGTCGAGAAGAGTACAGCTAGACACAAGAGTACCGATACACATGATATCGTTTCTTTTGTGAGACATAAAATAACATTCATATACAAGAGAGTAAAGTTTTAGTCAGAAAACCTTTTATTTTATTCTGAAGCGATAGTCTTCACGGGTTTACAGAGTTCTGAACATAGAGCCTTGGGGCTTTGACAGATTTTAAACTCCACCGACTTAAAAACTCTCTTAAGCCGTGTCGTCGGTTGTTTTATAGTGATAATCAAATCTCGGTATCTACAATAGTTTACCATGAAGTATGATTCCTTTCATGTGGATTTTGAAGGTTTTATTTGTATCTTTTAAAATCAATAAGGAAAAATGAAAAATATTAACTTTATTCTAAAAATAATGGTAATCCTATTAACGTTAATTTTTCTGTACTATGTGAATTGTCATGTTTGCAATTTTGTCATATCTCCTTCTCAGAGTTTCAGTGATAATTTATTTTTTTAAGTTGGAGGTAATTTTAATTGAAGTTCTACGAAATACGACGCAGAAACGGTTAGTACAGTAGCTGTAGCCAGATGGCAGGTCGGCGCTCAGCTGGCCGTGTCCCGGAAGTTCGCAGTCATTGTTACGGGCCGCACGGACTGCAGGACGTGACTCCGGCGATGGTTGTGTCTGCTCTTATTTACTGCCTCATTTCTCGCACGAGGTGGACTCGTTTGTTGATCAAAGTCGTATGAAACAACGAGATCTTCCTCACGTGTCTTAATAGATGGTGTATTGTTTTCTTTCTATTGCACCACACAATAGTTATTTGTTTTCAAAGGAAGTAAAGAATCTGCAATAGTGTAGTAACAAGTTGTACGTCCTATGCTGAACATGTTTTAACATCAGACCTCACCTGCATTAGGGATTGTAGTCCTTGGGGAAACGATGTGAGTTTTAATTAAAAACTGTTCCAGTGTATCGTGAGTTTAAAATGCAATAGCTTTCGACTTGAATTTGTTTTATACTACTACGATGAGCCTTCCAAAACTGATGAGTGTTCCATTGGATACAGATTTTTCGTTTGATTTTTTTCGGTTAGTGCATATTTATAAAAAAACTGAAAATTTTATATTTTTTAACTATGATTGATTATAACATTATACATTTGTATTATTATTAGTGATTAATAATTGGATGTAAAATATAAAACGTCTTACAACACTTAAACATATATTAATACTTAAACTTTATTTACATACAAGATGGTAAATATACAAAAGTGGTCGACAATGGTGATCCATTTCGATTGGCGTGATGGATACAGTTTAAGTGTAAATATATTTTTAAGTCTTGTAGGACGTTTTTGATTTACATCCAGTGAATACAACACGTATCATGCTAATTTATAAATTATTGATTAATAATTTTAAAATTTCTTGAAATCAACAAGATTATGTTGTTCTCACGTATAAACATATTACAACAACTATTTCTCTATAACGGCTTTTAAACAATTAAACCGATCCATATTGAACGGTAAACAAAAAACTCCTTCAAAAAATAAGTTGGTTGCTTATCAACACAAAGAAAACATTTAATTTTTAGCTTTCTCAACTTTTATAAATTTCAATTTGATTATAGATGATTTGCCAACAAAGCCTATATAATCTTAATGGTTATTATTTTCAGTGGTTTACATGGCGAGCCAAGTGTTATATTTCGTTTTGACCAGTCATCATATACGCTGACAGGCATTTCACCTATCAGAAGACTGTATCTTGCAAACAGCTGTACAATTGATTTGTTTGTTTAGTGTTATTTTGTTTCCTTTTAACGTGAATACCCATAAGAAAAAATTCTAAGATTTTACAGCTCTAAAATTCACTTTTTATTTGCTAGGATTTTGTCTGGCCCAGGACATGCATTGAACACGATTTTTAGCAAAAAATAAGTTATTTACTGCATTTGAAGCAATTTATAGTTTTTTTTTGTGATTTTATAAGCATACAAGTTCCCAAACACTGTTCGTATATGTAGGATTTAGGATTGAGGATGTAGGATGTTTATCTTCGTAGAATTTTTGATAAATGTAGATTATGAAATTTATTCATTTCTTTAATGATTATGCATTTTAAGAAGTGATTAAATAGGAATAAATTTATTGTACTTAACTGAAATTCGCATATTCACAAGTGTTTCTGGGATGCAATATTCTTTATGGAAAACAACAAATAAAAGACACTGTACACCCTTTATTATGATGTAAAATATTTCTTTGATCTAATGAACCCTATACGACTGAATTAAAAATTCTTCATTCTAAATTACCTGTTTTATGACCACCTACCGGTGTGGTCCATGGCACGTCTGTAGTTTGTACTATACTTCATATTTTGCTTCGATCATTATTTTATATTTTAAATTATGTAAAGCACAGACAGTTTGCCTTTTGTTGATCCACTAATATGATGCTTTAACGTATTTAGAATTCGTCGCCGGAAAGAATATCTTCAGCATAATTTTCTAATTTTTATTCATGAAGAAAGCTGTGGGAGAAGAAAACGAGCGTCACAGTGAAATGAGATCCGTTTGCTACATTGGATAAATAACGCGATTTTATCCTACACAGTATTTTGGTATACAAAATTAACTCCTTACAATAATTTCCAGCTATTTAAATTGTTTTTATTATTGTGGCTTTTATAAATTCACAGTTATTGTTTATTGTTCTCGAATTTATTTGCAAGCTAGCTCCTAATTAATTGTCGTACTAGGGAGAATAACATGCGATTACACATTTAAAAATGTCAAATAAATGGTCCATATTAATATATTAGAATTAAAAATCTTATCTCAAAAAATTAATACAAACATAACAAACATAATGTTAAACAAACATAACAATCATAAAGTTAAATTTTAATTGGGCTTTAAAAAACAGCTTAAACTAGGACTTGGAAAATTTAACAAAATAGTGATACTGATATCTGGGTAGAAATGAGACTTATTGATAATGGTATGACTGTTAGTAGACTATGTGGTGTAAGGATCTACAATTACCTAGATTAGTTGCTCTTGTTCGTGATGTTTCCCATCGTAAGAATTGAAATAAATTCATTATTAGTATGACCACTTATTCTTAATATTTTTTCAAGATTAATGAGACCCAAACAGCCAGTATGAATTTCACTATCGGACATACAGGAGATTGACAGGTTGAATGATGCACGAGGGTGATCCATCACACGGCCTGGGTGTGCCTAAACGTATGAAACATCCTTATCCCGGGATATAAAGGTACAGACCAGCATAACCGCCACCGTCAGACATAAACATTGACAGGGTTGAATGATACATTAGGTTGATTCATTATCCGACCTGGATAAGCATACCTAAGACGAGGTAAATGTTATACTATAACGCGAAAAATTTAAAAATGTGATTAAACAAAAATTTTACACTGCTGACCCTTATCACATGTGAAAACCGATTTATTCGATCATATAATGCCATTGTTGATTGTTTTGTGATCTGCATCACTGTTATGTCACTAGATAAAATGACCAATTAAGAGACTTTTTGAAGACGTATACGAATTTAGGATAATTTTCCGATGATTTTAATGATATACTTGTTTTCTCAACGTTTAACTGTGTCTTTCTGTCAGGAAAATAAATTAATAGCCAAACACTGAATCACACCTGTATCCGATTTATCAGCATCTTCCTTTAAAATTGATCCGACGACTTTCGTATCGTAAAGAAAATCACGTATTGTGTTTTTTTATAGGAGCTACAAAACCATTTTACTGTCCTAAGGGAGTAAAAAAAAACTTAATAACGCAATTTATTAATTGTTATTCATTATTCATTTTTTTACTAAAGAGAGGAAAAATTAACTTAATACCCATGTGTATACAAAAGAATTTGAACAGAAGAGGAAAAATAGTTGAAAATCAAAGTTTAAAATTCGGTGCTCTGAAAAAGTTCAAGCTGGCAATGGTACATATACCTCAGAGGCGTGTGTTAATTGTTACCTTATAATGCGAAATTTAGTTAAAAACAGCTACTGTAATTTTTTTAACATCAGTGATCATTCAGTATTTGATGTTGAACACAAGCTATCACTCTTTGAAACATAACACTTATTAGTGTAATTTAACTTCAATCAGTCATATTATTGTTCAGTATTTTGTGTACAGCTCCAGTATTAAATTTATTAATGTATTTTAACTTCATTCAAAGTAATTTTATTGTTTCGCATTTTCTATATATGGCACCAGTAGTAGTCTTTCGGATTGCATAAATATATCATTATTACAACTGGTGGATGTTTAGTAAGCTTTCCTCCTTTAATTACAGTACCTCTCCCTCGTGTACTACCGACTCCTGGATCACCTATGTAACGCATGCTAATATCCAGGACATGGGTCCCCATTTGCTTTACTGCGGCTTCAACCTGAGTAATGGAGGCCCTTAGTCTAAACACGAATTGGTTGATCTTGGATTGAAATGTCTCAAAACATTAACATGACAATGCTCTTCATAACATAAAGAATGCAAGTTACTATTTTAATATATATTTTCATTCGACGTACAGCTTTTTTAGTAAATTGGTTATTTTAAAACATGAGCAATAAAACTAAGTCATTCAACAATAATTTTAAATAATCTTCTTATGAATGTTATTAAGACATAGAAATATGAAGTTTTTTTAATTTATAATGTTTTATGTAACGCATTTTTATGGATTTTTGATAAAATACAATTAAGTTGAAAACGATGTTCCCAGAAAATGTTTAATGTAGAATGTGCCTGACTTAAAGTGAAATGTTTAAAACACCAGCACAAAGTAAAACTATTATAGCCAGTTATGCACTAGATGAGATGTCTGTTACTGTGATATCAGGTTGGTTGATATTTATATTATTGTAATTTAAATTGTTAAATCTGTTATTTTTTGTTTTTACTTGCATTACAATAGAGGTTATGCTTTATTTTTATCAATTATTTTGTATTCATAAAAAAATGTTATATCATTATTTAAATCCAATTGTATTCCTTGTAACATAACTTGTGTAAATCTAATTCCTTGGCTCACTGCACCTAGTTTCACCCCCAATCTCGATTGTTTCTCTTTCATGGAGGATAATTTGGTGGATCTGCGATCACAGACCCAACCGCTGTAGTTATATCAGCCATACCGTCACTACTATAGTCGGAGGTTTCTAGTAATAAGGCCGCTCTAATCAAATTGGGAACGCTGCTTCAAGCGTTTTTGCGTAGTAAAAGATTGTACAGAGCCAGCTGATTTTAAGAAAACCAGAGGTATGCCTTGTGTTATAGAGCATACCCGTTCCCTTAGGCGCGATGTTGTCGTTTACTGGCACCGTGGCCATGTTACTAGAGATGGCTATGCAATAGTCCATTAGAATGTCTCCAAATAATCCCATTGATTCCTTTCTCAGAATAACCCTTTCCTTTTTCCCTGCTGTCAAATTTAGCGGCTGCAACAGAAAAATATAGTACTCCAATACGTGGCGTCGGGTCCCTAGGCAGCAGCAATCGAGGTTTTTGAATACTGACAGATTTGTTTATCTCATCAGCTGATCAGTTATCCAAGAACCTAGATAAATTTTAATCATCTACATGAAGAACTGTTGTTTTGTAAGTGTTGAGATTTATATGTGCCCTCCCCCTCTAATTCTTTCTCTATTTGTAAAAAAATCAATCCTTCAATGCCACAAAACCTTTTAGTGTATAAAGTACTTAATTTTGAGTGCAGAGCGATTCTCGGTAGCCGTTTTGGACGTTGCTGAAATGTACATTATTTATGAAGAAAACTTCGTGGAGAGGTTTGAAAGTACAACGATCGGTGTGTGCAGGCCTGGCTTACCCACCCTAGGGCAAACCAATACCGAGACGTATCTCGCTCTTCCCGTGATCTACATTATTTACATCACCTGATTTACACAGCTACAGAAATTAAATTAAATGAAACACAAATTAAAATTAAATGAACAGAAATTACAATTAAATAAACTCTTAACGTGCCTCTGTATAGTAGTCAATTAAACAAGACTACTGTTTTAATTTTCATTATTGACTTATCAACTGATAAATTTACATTCAACTTAAAAAATATGATTATAGTTTTAATTAATACAATTATGAGTTGAATGTATATTGTAATCACGGTAGGTTAATTAAAATATGTGTAGCCTCAGTGATAGTAAGGAAATAATTCTACAGTACTTAATTGTTATCATTATAATATTTCATAAGTTGAGTTTACTTTTTAACAGTATTTAATTGCGTCTCTTATAGTCGTAATCTGACTAAATTTAAAAAGCAAGGTTCAAAAAGGTTGTTAAATAAAAGCCAAGAGTTATGTTACTTTTACCGATGCAATTATTACATTATTTACATTGGTAAAATTATTCATCGGATCAAAGCACTTTATTTTGTTTTCAGTGTGTACATTTCGTCTCCTATATTTTTTCTTAATTCCATGGTCAAACCCCACTTCATAAAAAGTTATATATTATACCTTAAAATATTCGCTACGCCAAAATCCACAACTTAGGCAATAAAAAATAATATGCAAGTATGTTAACCATAAAACTACCTCTAGTTAACTAACACTAATACTAGCGCTATTACCGAGCATTAAGAATAATTTATAATTAAATTTACTGTTAAATTGTAAACATCATACATTACATTATTCAGGTCATCCGATATTATGACATTTATTCTTTCATCAGTCAACTGATCCCTGGCAATCGCACTTTAAATGCCAATGTAATAACATTGAATACATAGCAATTGATCGTTATGAATCACTTTAAAATAATATTGAACAAATAATAAATTATTTATTTTGAACAAATAATAAATAATGAATAATTTAAACAATTTTCCAAGCTTTTCCAAATAATATTTTTGGTCAGCATGACAATAACAATGATTTTTATATAACAAGTATCAAACTATAAAATAATAACTTACCCTTTATTTACGTTCAGTAAGCTATATGCTATTACAGAGATTTGTTGTGTCATACATTATTATTACTGGTGAGGAAAGTTCATCATAACAATCCACAAGTTGTGGTAGCAAGGAAGTGTATCTTCAGCACGGCGAGGCTTGGGGGCAACTTTGAATCCTACCAAAAACAACAATAGATTTATAAAATTTCATATTTCCTTAAAAATGTCTTTAATTATTACATATGTTTCGTAGGCATGGTTATAATTCATTGTGAGTAGATACTATTTTTACAGAAGAAATTACAATTATTTCAGTATATCATATGCCACTGTTTTGGTTTCAGTGTTATTAAACTGCATTTTTCATATTAAGACTGGTTATTTTAATTTAAATTTTAACCTTGCTTCTTTTGTAACAAATATTTTATTTATTAAACATTAGAAAAACTCACAAAAATAACTAAAACAACTTAAAAAATATGTACTTTATACAAATAAAAGGAAAACATTAGCTTTGTAGGGTGACAGATCATGATGTTAATTAGTTGTCCGACTTATTATTTATTTAAAACAATTAAAAAGCACTGATAAAAATTTCCATGTATTTCTGCTGACTGGGCCAAACACCTGCAGCCAGATAACACAGGAATTTACTGCGCAGAGCCTCTAATCTAGTACAATTGTTTCTCTTATTTCATGTTAAGTCATTCCCTTAGTAGAACATTATTAAAAACAAACAGTACTTATTACTTTTTATGTTTTAATGAAGCCGTATTACAAAAATGTCATATCCGCAAACAATAATTTAAAAGGGCTTTTCAATAAATGGAGTTTGTGTAAACTCAGAGTATTTTTCAAGCACCTCAAATCTACCGTTTATTTTATTTTATAATAATCCAAGACCTCCTCCAAGCACTTTTTTAAGCAATCACTTCTTTGTTGAGATAGTAGTGTGCATTAACATCAGATACACATTTTACTGAGGTATCGGTGATATAAATCAAGTTCCTGATTTTTCTTACCATAAATTTAATTTAATCTCACCAAAATCATTATTTGCAGGGGAGAGTGTGCTGATAAAGTTTTTATTCGTTCCTCTGATATAATTTAATAGTACTGAAACATTCGTTGTTTTTTAATTTTTAAGACACGTAGAAAAACAAAAAAATCATATTTATATTAAAGCATATACAATTTGCATGTTTTATGTGTAAAGTTAACTCTTAGAAAAGCATAGGATACAAATAAAATAGTTAAAAGCAACGAAAATGTTTTTCATTTATTTGTCAATTGGAAAAAAACAGTATTCATTCTTTTGTCAAACTCATTATTAGTTTACTTTTACTATATGCAACATAATTATTAAACGAACAATCTCAAGATACATTTTGCTTCATCAAGACTTCACGTCAACGATTTTCTATCATGTAATTATACATATATCATTTTATGATGAGGAATCTCACTGAGTAGTACAGTATTAAAATAAATCAAACAATCAGCAATTAGGTAGTTGAGGACCTTTTTTGTAAAGGTATTAAGCTCTAAGCAAGTTTATACAAAATCACTCCTAGTCAGTTTACCCTTAAGAATTATTATGGAATCCATCATTAGTATGGTTATCAAATAATTCAAGATAGTATTAAGTTTAACACAAAAGTGGTTGTTAAAACTGAGAGCTGACATTATACTTAGTTGCATTATTAACTTACAGCTGCAACTATGATTTAGCATCTGTGTAAATTAGGCTTTCCATATTCTTTCTATGTTTCTATATTTTTGCATCACTAAATAGAACCTTTTAAGAGGGTTTGTCTGGGGAACGCTCACCCATATAAAGTTTTCTCTTGATATAAATGATAACCTGTATTTTATTAAGGTTTTAACGTATATTATTCAATATATGTTTTAATTTATCACTACCCTTTAAATCCATACTTGGATAAATAACCACCAATAATGTGGTTAAAAGGATACCAGGTGTGAAAGTGAAGGGTGGCGCTTGATATTTCATGTTATGGAAAATGATTCTCGTGGCACTGCTCTGTTTGGTCGATATCTGTTCTTTTTCAGTATTTTAGTATGAAACAAAATAATGGTATACTTCTTGGAGTATTGATATTTAACTGTTGTTATCTTTCAATATTATCATTAATTATTTTAATCGTAATTTTCCTGTTTTACTCGCTATGCGCCGATCAGATAGTAAGGTTGTAACTCTGTGGATAAGCCTGGCCCATTATAACACTTTTTGGTTTGATCCCAGCTGTGATTAATAATTTTTTATCATTACCAGAAGCCTCTAGCTTGCCTATAAAGCCAACAAATTACTATCTACGTTTCTATGTTACTGGTTTCATTTTTTAGCTCTTATTAGATATAAACATCTTGAAAATATTTGAGACTTTGTAAAAAATGTTCATTGACGAACTTTGTATTAAATTTATATTTAATTTGTCGGGACAACGATTTATAGGTTTGATGTTCTTTAAAAGAAAATTTCATATTCAACCATAAAGGATGGTCAAGTGGGTCATATTGGGTCATTAGGTCATATGACAAGAAAATACATTGGTCAAATGTATCCAACACGTTTTTCAATAAACAGTTTGAAAGGCAAACATTTTTTATCACTATCTTAACACTTTGATATGTGAGACACATTAATCTGTAGATACTTTTCTTCGTTAAGATCACCCAATAGGCGTAATACCCCGTATCCACCTTGGCAGGTTTGTAGTTGAACAGATGAATCGCTATTAATCTCGGCCTCGGAGTCGGTAATGTCACAGTAGAGAAAACTTCAGTAACGGAAGCCATTTCGGAAATTTATAGCCCTAATGCTCACAAAAACATGCATTTATAGCCTGGGTATGAATGGGATTTACATTCCAGATATGTGCCGCCTTTGTACCTATAGAACAATCTGAATTTAAAATATTTGTAAATTTTATAACTACAACATTATATAATGGCAATATTGCTTATTTTGGCCTTCAAAAAATTGGCAAACAAGGTTTATAAATCTAAAATAATTTAACTATAAAAACAAAAATCGTAAGTTGCCAAATGTAAATATTCTGAGTAAAAAAGTAAAAGGTTTATGCATTAGTTTCTTATATTTACTAATTACCAAATAACACTATTTTTATCAAGTAATATTTATGGCTAAACGGCCTCATCCACTTTTTGTTATTTTTTAAGTCGTTTAATATGTATAATATCAGTAAACTACAATATTTTGGAAGATTACTTTTAAGAAAAAATGATTGTCTAGCGAAGCAAAACAATAAGCCAGGCCAGGAAATAGTATATTTGTATTAGCTAATTACAACAATTCTTCAAATACATTATTTGAAGAACACAAATATCTTCAATAATAATGTATAATTTCATACTCTTATTAAATTATCCTGACGCTCGACTAACTTTAGCATAAAACACTATTTTTTCTTCAATAAAATTCCTAATAGGAGGCTCCCCAGGACTATAGGACTTCTAAAGTTATAATTTTGTTAGATATATTGTTAAAATTAAATAATAAAAGGGTCTTAAAATATTTGATATCAGGAGTGATAAAAACACTGGCTATATTACACAAATAAAACATCAAAAAGCATTCTGTAAAAAAATTAAGAAAATCCACCCCCTCAGCAGTGTATAGGCCTAAAGTACTAATCAGTATGATGGGGGATTGCAAAAACGTATTATACAAAGCTAGAAACAATTTACACATGGAAGATTTCATCATTGTTACGATCAACTGTAACCGATGAGCTCATTTTGGGTAATAAAACTGAGGCAGTAAACAAGTGGAGACAAAGACGGCCACTTGTCCACACTGTTGAGTTCTATGGCCACCAACACTGATGGATTAGACTCTATATTCTGCGAACCAAATAAAATATGACCTCCGCCTAGATGCAGCACGCCTTGAAATCCAAGTAAATATAATATTTTTTATCTAGAAAAACCCCGTTCCTCTCATTGTATTCATATTATATAAAGGTTTTCAATCGCTTAGCAGTATTTGGTTTAAAAAATTACAAAGTTAATTATATATTTTTTAATTAAACGTAAGAAATTAACATGCTCAACTATTCCAGTGCTATACCACAACTTTCTTAAATTTCTGTGGACGATTCCATATAAGAAACCTATAAAATATGTACTTTCAAACATTAAGAGCTATAAAAGTTTGATTATATATTTTTTGGTTTCAGTGAGTTTTTGTTGTAAATTCCAGTTATTTTTTAATCACTATTGATAAGACATACATGCCAACGGCCTAGCTATGTTTCGTACGAATTTCAGCATCCAGTATTATATTTTATCAAAGTATTTCATTTCGCAGTTCCATTTTTGTTTTTGCCTAGGAAGTTCAAACCGTGACCATCGCAGCTGCAGCCCGTAATAACCAAGTCACGTCGTTTAATCATAAAATTCCGCTGTTTTCAGGCTTCGATCCTTAATGGTATTATTATATTACCTCTAAATTCATTTCCTGAAGAGAAAGGAATTATAATTTAAGGCATTCGATGTTTATAAATATAAAACAAAATACTATAAGGGTAGTAAATGTTTTTTAACAGTCTGATTAAAAATTTAAATTTAAATTACTGTTTCATATTATTTTGAATTGATATAATGATAATTGATATATAATGTTTGTTGTCGAAATTGTAAAAAGTCTCCAAATATAGTCGTTGAATAAATCATGATTATAAATTATTATCTTGGTAGTATTATAGTATTTTGGTCATTAACGTTGGGTTAATTTTATTTAAAAAATACAGTAGGAACATAAAAGGATAACAGAGTAGAATCATAAAAATAGCTCAAAGCCTTAAAAATTTGATAACTCAGTGCGTTTTATGTATTAAGAGTTTTGGCATATACTTTTTGGAACTAAATTTAATTACATTTCTGCTTACACAATACAGTTCTAAAACACTTCCTACAAATGCCTTAAGTTACAAAAAAAGTTTATTAGTTAATTGTTTCTACTATATTAAATACATAATTAATTACTAAGCAATGTAATAATAATTATCATATGTAATGATAACAGTAACAGTTATTTAATAATTAATGCTCTCATTTAATTAGCTTATGACGAGTCTCAAAAAATCCAGCCCTAAAAGTACCCTACTTAATCAAAATCAAGTTTGGTTAATAAGTTACGCCAAAGATGTTCATTTATCAAATGGTAGTTAAAAATCCATGCAATTGGAGGGATGTGCCTAAAGGTTTACTGGAGGTGCAACAAAAATGAATGAAACATATTTTATCACAATCACAGAAGATTAAGTTCCAAAACAACAACGGTCCTCAATTAAGGAGGAGGCATAAATTAAGAATCAGGAAGTTTGGGACGCACCACGCTGGGCGCCCTCAATCCTGGCTGCGGGCCATCTAAAGGCCAACACGAGGTTCAGAGCTGGATTTCAATGTACCCGTCTGTGTGGTGTCGGCTTACAGAAGTCAATATTACATCCTTAACTGTGCGAGTTAGTCATGACGGCATTGCCTAATGATTTAAACCAGTGTACTTAAGGATTGGAGGTGATATAGTAAAAAAAAACTTCGTGATAAAATTGTTTAGGGAAGTTATCGACTATTACGAAAATAACTTAACAGAGTCATTAATTTAAAGATTTTTATTGAGAGAATAAACTGTGGTGCAAAAGATGAACCGAAAAAAATACATTCAATAATTTTCTTTTTCGAACTTGTTTTCCTATTTATTATGATGGGCAGCGATTTATATACAATGTTGAAAGGTGATTTGAAAAAGTTTGATGCGAGTAAGTAAATAAAAGAAGGTGTCGTTTAACGAACAACTTTATTAAATAAATCTGGCTAATCATTACTCACCTATACAACCTATGTGTATATTGAGAACAAAGAGTCATTACATATTTTCTCATACATATATCAACTAATATACTTGAGACAAAGAAAGTATATTCAAATTTGTTAAAAAATATAAATGAATAATTTGCTTTCTGTGATATTTTCATAGAGTAATAAATCGGTTTAATAACACGTATTTTAAAGGAATTATTTTTTTACCAAACGATTACTGAAAATTATCAACTTGTTAAACGTTCAAAATATCAGTTAGGTGCCGAAACGTTGGTTTACCTTGGTCGAGTCTTGAAAGTGAAGTTAGTAGAGTGGGGCCAAGGCGACTTGCTTTTCTAAAGTAAGGACTACTACACGTTCATCCTAAAAGCATTTACGTGTAATCTGAGAGATACTTGTTCCCATGTAAGTTCTGCTCATAAGATAACAGGCTTACAATATTGTATTATGTTTCGATTACATGGTTTTATAATAAATTAAATGAGATTTTTTCCGCTGATCTTTCTTGCAAAAGAGTGATTACAATTTAATTTGTAATACATTACGATATTTAATCAACAAAATTTAATCCAAAGTACATTATGCCTGCAATAATATTAATAATTTTAAATGTATAGCTAGTTTTTATAGCTAGTTGTATGGCTAGTAACTTATGAAGAAAGTTGTAAATAGGTTTACGTTTTATAAATAGTCCAGTTAATTTACTAGATGGCCTTATGAAAAAACTTTAAGAATACGGTTTTCAATGGAATTCTATGAAAACAAATGTTTACTTTAATATTTCCAAACTTTACCAGGATAAAACCACGGGGAACTCGTTGAAATCATGTTTGAATGGCGGCCTTTCCTAGCATACAAAAATCATTCACTAACTTCATTTCTTAGAAACTTTAATTGAGATATTGACTTTTGAACGCCACCGATTATTCTTGGATTATTGGTTCTTGACAGGGTACTCATTTTTGGCTACCATCTTGGATCCGCCATATTAGATATAAATAATTTTTCGAAACTTAAATGTAGTGGCACAAATGTGAAAATGCAAATTTGATTTTTACCTTGGACAAACTATTTAAATCTGTCAAAACATTTTGTTTCGTTAAAAAGATATGCTAAAATAAATCTCAGCCTTATACATTTCTTTGTGTCATAAAAAAATTCACACAAGGTGAGAAAAGCTGTCTTTTTAAATGTAATATTAGAGGGTTGCAATTTGTCAGGGTTCCCTTTGTTATTTTTCCTAGAATGACTGGCCAAAAAGTACTTGACAAATCAAGGAGTGCCTTTGGCGAAATCGATGTAGTTGAATTCTTATATCAGATGAAGTTGTGATGAACGGAGCACTTGGCGTCATGCTGTGACGTGTGTGAAACCCCGCCTGTACCCAACACACACGACCACAACTCTTGGGAGCGTAGCTAACTCTCTCTCAAATGATCAACACTTCAGGGTTGGCCTCCTAAATAAAGATATTACACATTTGAATCCAGACAAACCTTCCTTTATTCTCAATTCCTTGTATCATCAATTAATCTAATTCTAATCTATAACTCCTATTTCTGTAGATGAATAACCTAGCTCCCCTTCTCTGGCAGGTAATCCTCCTAGATTCTCTGCATTTACTTATTCGATTAGGTACAACAATTCTATCATTTCATCTACAAAGGTCCTGGAGGCAGTTACGGTATGGATTACTTTAAAACCGGACCATCAATCCCAGACTAATTTTAATATCCCGAAACTGTAACCAATAAGAACTATACCCAAAAATACTTTACTCCCAATAATCAACTTTCAACCCCAAAATTATAAACCTTCTAATTTGAATCCCCGAAAACAGCCTAAGTCCCGATAGAGCCTAACCCTATCAGGACCCCCTCGATGCAGTTACTCACCTGACCCCTCCTGCAGGTCCGGTGGCCCACTGACCCCGATACCAGGAAATCTGCCCCATTTATACGACCGTATACTACTGACGGCCTTGCCCTCAGAGCAATAGCCTCAGCGTTGTTATCACAACACCTCCAGCACGCTTCCTACAATATACATCCGCCTCTGTCTCAATCAACTTCCTCCTTGAAATATACATTTTTAAATCTGCATATTTATCTACATATTGAGAACCCTGTTCCCTCGTCACAATGCCATTTAGAAGTTACGGTAATTAATTACTTACTTACAAATTCCAATCTAGGGTTAACAGATGCCATATTATTTAAATTTAGGACCAAATATTGAATTTTTTTCGAAATAACCACCCTTACAGTTATGTCTTAGCTATACTTTGTCCAGGCCCTCGTGATTTAGCTGCATTCAATTCACGTGATTTAACTGGAAAAAATGAGATTTTAATGCTTACGCAAAAAATAGAGTTACCGTGTAAAAAATAAGTTATCTTTTTTAGGATTGAATATTTTACGTTTTCAAGGATATCGTGGTTATAGTTGACAGAAAACTCTATATCTTTGATGATAAAAACATATTTTATCGAGACTTGTAACTAATCGAAATTTTTTTTGCAATATTCTCACTTTGATAAGTGATAGTATACAATGCTCGATAAACCTTTCGGTAACTTAAACTAGCACAAACATAAATTACGCTGGTTGATTCAGATTTAATATACAAGATGATCCATGATAAATGAAAACAAACAAAGCTAAAAGTAGAAAGTAAACAAGCTGAAAAACATTATCCTTTAAAGTAGCGAGCTATATAAATATTGAGCCAAATACGTCCCAACGTACTAAATGTTTTTAAATCATAAGACGATTTAGAACTATAAATATGTGTAGGAATTGATATATTACAAAATTAAATCACATCATGGGTAAAGGATATGTCATTACTGAAATTAAATCAGTCATGTAGGTGTGTTTGTCTAGGACAGCCCGTCAAAACAATGTGCAAATATTGACTGCGGTGCATATGCCGTGGACGCCACGTTTTAATGGGTGATGGCCCTGACACTGAAAAGCTATCTATACTTTCGATCTCAATTGATATTAAATAACTATACTTTTAAACTTTTTCTTTTTTGTTATATCTTTTTGTTTTTTCATTTCATAACAATATTTCTGACTTGATAACTGTTTTTGCTGTATTTATTCCATTATCAAAGAGTACGACTAATTAAAGAAAGTTAGAATTAGGTCATTATTATGTTTAGAATGACATTCTACACAATTTTTGTAAATTTACCATCTTGTAATGTAAATACAGTATAAGTGTAATATATTTTTAAGTTTTGTAAGACGTTTTTTATTTACATCCAGTCTGTTTAAAATAACAAAACTTTTAAACACTCGTAATGTTTTTACATAAGGGATTTTTTATACTTTTATCTTAAACATTAACTTTTATAGTTCTGTGTGTTCTGGTTTTAGGTTTTGGAAAATTTGGCTGTAATAGTTTTTTTATCTCTCTACCATTAAATAACTGAGAATAACCTGAAAAGCCTATTCACTGTTAGCAGACATGCTATCAATAAAAAAGCAGTTAAAGAAAAACGTAATGCCAAAAAAACTAAAAAAATACATTAAACTTAATCATTCACTGTTAAAACACTTACCAAGAATATGGGACCCGTAATAATCCTACAGTCATACAATATATCGTACAATCATGTTTCATGTAAATAATACAATATAGGGAATTCTAATTATCCAGAACATACTAAGTAATCAATATCTACATATTTGTTTTGGAATTGAAATTACTTTTTCCAAATAGCAATATTTGTAATCCACGTTATTTGGCCCCACCCTAGGCATCAAATTTGTTTGTGTTCTTACGCTTGAATGAAATATTCACCCTCCATAAACCTATGATCCTTTCATTACACTGCTACAGACAAAATAACAATTTGAGACTAAAAGATTTATATTTAAATATTTTCAAATCTGTGTTTTATTTTTATTTTAAGGTGTCTTTGTGTGAAGGTTTCAAATTTTCATTGCATCAAATATGAGATCAATTGAAATAAGCTTTAAATGAGAAAATAAAGAAAATCTCTGAAAAACTTCCCACGACCACCAATTAAATTATTCAGGCTCTATTTCTATTGCTTAATGAGGAAGTACGTTTCTAATTCCCATAATTTTGTAAATATATTAAAAAAGGACTTTTATTACAGGTTCACAGTACATTTAGTAAAAAATATTCCCTTAAAAACAGTTATACTAAATGTTAGTAAAATACAATATCAGTATCAAATAATGTACTATTGATTATCATTACTACTTTTAAATCAACCTACGTGTAAATAGAGAGTATTGGTGGCTTATTATGAAGTTGGCTTTGTGATATGTTCAGTAGCATCGGTCACTCACTCATTTTTAGTTAGAACCCTAACGTTTCGGGGTCGGTTGTAAATTTTACCTGTAAATAATTTTCGCTTTTTGTAGGTAATGATTTATAGAATTTGAATATTCCTTAATAACGTCATTATTTCAGTGCTGAAATGCACATAATAATGCACCATTTATTTATTAATTAATAATAATTATACAAACTGCTATGTTTTATTAGATGATTTTCTACGAAGGCTAAATATTTATTTGTCAGAAATCCCGAACTATTTGCTTATGAAATATGTATATCCTTAACCTTTTAAGACATTGTTGTGTTAGTTACACAATAAAACATCAAATCTTATTTTACAGTGCGCTCCTGTTCCACTCGCTTGGCTTTCTTCATTAATCTAAATTATAAAGTTATGATGAAGATACCGTCTTTCCAAAAGAAAAAAGAAAAACTATTAGTTTTGAATGACTCCAACCATTAAAACTAGTATTAAATAAAAAAGTTTATTCCAAGTATTAAATAAAAAAAATATGCTGTTTCTTTGGCATTAGAGGTGAGGAAATTGTTAGAAAATAAGCCATAAATACATTATTACTTGTTGATTACATGTAATAATACCTCTTGGATATCTGAATAACTTAAAAAAATATATTTACTAGCTAAAAAGCGTTACTGTCTAACGTCTTAAAAATTCCTATTAGTCTAATAATTGGTGACTACTATCCCGATCTTTTGGGGATTTTCATTTCAGTGTAAGTTGTGTGATATGTAACCGGTTTTTTATAAAGTTAATATTTATTTGTGCACCTCACCGGTTCGACCGTAATTTCGAGTGTTTCGTGCTTACTAAATCAAATCAAATCAAATCAATAATTCTTTATTTACATAAATAGTTACAAAAGCAGAGTTACAATAACAAAATTTAAAAAACCTCACATGGGTCAAAGACCTGTACGTGCGGCGAGTTCGAGTCCATAGCTGCGTATATATTACACGAGAAACAGAAAAAGTCTATTTAAAACCACAAGAAGTAAGAATAATGATAGCTTTAAAAATTAAATAGTCAAGATTTATTTTTTAACAGCTGCTGATGAGATTTAGTATAAATTAGGAAAGATTTCATGCGATGGAGAAAATTACAACAATTACTACAATTTTACCCAATTATTACTACAATTATTACTACAATTATTTGCTACAATTATTACTACAATTTTAATAGGTCCACGCTTTTACATGTTCTACTTTAACACGATTTTTCGTAACTTGATCAGTTGTTGCATCATAATTGGTTACGTTCCTCTGAAAATTGAAACTACAAGAGCTTTATCAGACTATAGGTTTGAGTGTGAAGCATTTAGCCTCTTGCAATAAGCATTATATTCAGGTCATTTAAAATTGAATGGTGCAATTTGGCTGTTTTGTAGGAGTTCCATGGAGCATAAAAGGTGTAACCGGCAAAATCTGGCATTGAAAAAATAAATATGTCACTGCGTTATATGTATGTAAATATCCGTGTCTTGTGAAACTTTTTTTTTGTGAAACGATTTAATTTGAGGGTTATGGTAGATTTTGCTTTACTTTATGAATCCGAAACTCCAAATATTTGGGTTTTTAGATGTTAACTTACGAACAGTAAAGTATATGTAATAAAAAGCTTTAAAGAGTTTGTACCTCCAGGCGTAGCGGGCACATTTTTGTCATTCCAGCGTCCAATAAACACCACTTTATACCCAAAAGATGTTAAAAAATAATGCACATACATCCTGGACAAGTTCGTGTTGAACACTATTTTTAACTGTAAATATTTCAATAATACTAAAGATTATGACTTCAATACTATTTCAGGTAACTTTTAACTATCAAAAACATAATGCTTTTATGTTTTATGGACTCAAGAGCTTATTAAATGGGAATGATGATTTTTTTTGTGACTGGAAGCAAAACTAAAAAAAAAACCAATAGTTAATTGATACACCAGACAATTTTATGAAAATGGTGATTCGTTTTTGTTCTACTTAACAAGAAATTATTTTATAATTAATATAACATTTGCTGTTCTAAATCATGAATTGCATCAGTCAAAAATCCCAAAAAAGCTCGTTGTAAAATAGAAATATCGTTACGTTTTTCATACACTGATGTGTTGTTTTTCAAATGAAACATCAAATCTTAATTTACATTTACGTTCCAATCTTCATCTTTCAGCTTCAGATTTTTTTTATTAAATAATTTAGATAAATAAATGAATAAATAATACTTATGGAATCCTTTTTCATGAGTTTTAATCAAATCCACGACAACTCGCAATGGCCTGAATTCTCTAGTGCGGACGAGACTTTCTGCATCACATGCGCTAGCTTTAGGATGTTAAAAATAAAATTAATATATTTTCTATGGTTTGGATGGTAAAGAAAGATTCATTATGATGTTTAACATTTTAGCTATCAAGTAATAGGGGGAAAATCAAAATAAAAATATGTATAAATATTTATTTATATGTTGGCATATAAATAAGTTCGTTTGATGAAAAACAATATTCTGTACTTTATATCCCTGCCAATGTATCAGAAAGTCTTATAAAACAAAAACCTTCATATTAAACAATAAAAAAAGAAAAAAAACTGAAACACTTTTAAATAAAATAAGGTAAGGAGAACACAATTTATAACACGTTTTGTTTAGCAATATAAATTATTAGGGAGTTTTTGCAATCTACGATAAAACTATACGATAGACGTTAAACGGTAAAATCAGCTGATTTTCTCCATTTAGCACAATTTAAAAAAAGCGTTCAACGTTTATCGTACCATTTTACTGTAGGTAGCAAAAACTCCGTATTATTAATACATCTTACAATGTATCATAAGTTTATTAGAAATTATTGGCTAGTTAAAACCTTAAAGATATATTATTTACTTCACTCATAATATTATTTTGTAATTCTAGCTGAGGGTGAAATATTAAAACGATCAGATTCATAACTGCCAATATAACACACATAATTATTCAATTAAAATTAATTTAGTTATCAGTTGTCAAAATTAACTGCAATTTGTTTTGGGCAATTCGATTAGAAACTGTTACATTTAATCCATTTTACTGTTTGCTTTTTAAAACTCCATATGCAAAATTTTATTTAGAGTATTTAAATGTATGATAAGTGCTGAAAACCACATAACTAACCATCTGCTGGAGTTGTGACATGGACATGACGTGACATTGGCCAGAAGTCAGCATGTTTATCTCTGTAACTTATGAGTATAGCAGTACAAAATATCAGATATTCAAAACGTGCGAAGAAATATGTCATGCTTTTTGAACATATATTCTAACTTAAACATAATATGGTTTATACCAAGCAAATGTATTTTTTGATAAATACAAATTATTATACCAACAATAAAAATGTCTTTATACAAAATGCTTTTATGTAATGAATTTACAATATGTCGATGTTACGACCACTGATGTTTTAAAAGAGAAAAATCTTTAAGACTTCAGTGAACAGATAATCTACAGGCTGTAGATTGACCAACTAGTCGTTATTTACTTTCTAAAATTACCTTCAGGTTTAATCTTCTTCAAACATACTGTTATTCTGTTTTCATTTATAATTTAGTTTACATAGACTAAATGTAATGTTTTTTAAAGAAAGCCAGCCCAAAAAGGAATAGCTAAACTTTAAAAGCATTATGAGTGGCAACCTGGCTAAAAATAAGAAAACATTTTTCAACTCAAAGGTTTTTATTATGAACGATGTTTAAAGTTAAAACATACTTACATGGTTAAACTAGTGTTTTTAAGTCTTAAGTATTCCACGCATTTATCTTTAATCCTGCCTACAAATCATCAAATCTTACACTACATTATGCAAATGAAGCATGTGATAAATTGTTAAGGCTCTAATTACAAAGTCTCGACTAAGAATGCATTCTCATTGAAGTAAGCTACTTAAAGTAAGCATTAAGGGAAGAAGTGCTATCTACTCGTTCACGGCCGATTATAGTTTAGATACAGTTAAAATTATTTCTATTTCAATAACAAGTTCAAACTATTTTTCTTCAAAACATGTTCAGCCTAATGTAGGATGGATAACCATATTTCTAAAATGTTCAGCACCACTATACTGGGAAGTCAACCACGTATGCTTAATAAGATCCGACCCCTTCTCCCCTATCATGATGGTGGGGGCGTTGGTGTTGCCCCGGACGATCGTCGGCATGACGGAGGCGTCGATGACCCTGAGCCCGCCCACGCCGTGCACCCGGAGCTGGGGGTCGACCACGGCCCCCGGGTGTCCGAGGGGGCCCATGCGGCAGGTGCCCACCGGGTGGTACACGGTGGTACACATGTGCTTCAGGAAGCAATCCCAGTACGGTTTGGAATTGAAAGTGAATCGGGTACAGTTTTCAAGCTCGACCACATAGAGTTTTGCTCCTGCAGCCTTCATCGGTTTACTTTGAACAAACTCACTTATTATATTAAATGCCTTCGCTAATGTGTCGACATCTCTCGAATCGGAGAAGTATCCACAAGTAATTTTCGGATGTTGGGACGGGTTTTTGCTTTGGAGGCGGATACTACCTCTGCTTCTGGGGTTTAGAAGGGCCGGTAACGGCATCAAAATGGTAGAGTTTCGATTTATTTCGACGAATTGTTGTGTTATTACAGACTTAAAACCTGTGTCTCCCATAGAATTTAATGACCCTGAAGCATTTTTTGGGAGAGCTGAAAAATATATTTGCACGTCAGGGTAATCTGAACTCGGTATATCCGTGTTCAAAAAAACGTTCAATGAACCTAATCCCGTGCTGGATAAAGCGTTTGTGCGGTTAAAGAGAAAGTTGTACATATTCTCTATTAAGTCGACTTGTGGGAGGGAGACGTCTAGGGCGATTATCAGCCCAAAACTATAAGGATGGTCGTGGAGATTGTTTCCCACAGGTAGATCGGCTGTTACAGTGATTCCTAACTCTTCCAAATGGTGTCGAGGGCCGATACCTGATAACATCAACAACTGGGGACTATTTATAACACCTGCCGATAGTATAACTTCTTTTTTTGCTAAAACTGTAATATTTTTGCCCGTTTTATCAGTGAATTCCACCCCATACGCTCGTTTTTTAAGATCGTCAATTAATATTCTTTTAACCAACGAATTTTTTGAGACTTTCATATTGTTTCTCGATCTAATCGGTGTTAAAAACGCCTTAGCTGTACTGCAACGTCTCCCGTTCTCAACTGTTAAACTCACTTTGCTAAATCCCGTTTGGTGTCTACCGTTGACATCCGGGTTAAACGAGTATCCGAGTTCCGCGAACCCGTCCCTTATTAAGTTCGCAAGAGGCTCGAAAACCGTCAAATCAGGACTTCCGACTTTCAAAGGCCCACTGGTGTTGTGGTAAAGGTGAAAGTCTTTAGTGGACTCGACCGTAGGATTATTTATACCTTCGGATTTTTTGAAGTAAGGAAGAACGTCTTTATATCCCCAACCGATATTTCCCTCGGACTCCCAACCGTCGAAATCTCGACGATTCCCTCTGACGTAGGCCAGTCCATTGTGCGCGCTACTTCCTCCCAGCATCTTAGCTCTGGGCCAGTCGCACTGATTACCTTCGAACCCTAGGCAGTTGGGCTCGTCAGGGTCGGTCTTGTAGTTCCAGTCGACGTCGGTCCCGTACAGAGCCTTGGCTAGAGCCGGCACCTCGGAGGTCTTCGGCGGGTCTCCCCCGGCCTCGAGCAGCAGGACGGTCCAGCCGGCGACCTCGGTCAGTCTGTTGGCCAACACGCTCCCGGCGGACCCCGCGCCGACGACGATGAAGTCGAACTCCTCGCGGTCCTTGGGGCTGTAGTGCGGCGGGTAGTGGCAGGGGCTGGCCAGCTCGCAGTCCGCCGCCGCCAGGGACGCGAACACTCCCTGGATCAGCCGGGCCGCGGGGTCCGTGTAGTGGGCGGAGCACGTGCCTGCCAGCAGCCGCGGGTCGAACGTGCATCCGCCGGCGCCGGGACTGCAAAATGCCCACAAACCTACTTGTTTTAAATGTTGCAATCAATATGTTCTATATTCACTTCCTCCCCCTCTTATACATAGCATATGGAGAAAGTTTTGTTTTCGTCAAAATTTTCGAATTTGAGTAGTTAGTAAAAATATTCGTTTCAGTGCTCTCTGAATAAAAAAGTGGTTTTCGGAATGGTGTCTGTCCGTCTGTGTGGATGTGTGTATGTAAACAAAGCTAGAGACGACACCAGTGGTCCGATTTTCATGGAATTTGGCATGTAGGTATAAAGCCATGATATCTCCAGGTTTTTCCCACTTTTTTTATTTTTGATTTTTAAGGGTATTTACCCCATAAAAACGACAAAAATCCTAATTTATCAAAAATACCTCTACAATTTTAATACAAATTTTATGGTTTTCAGTGCTTAAAATCTGAAATAAAATGACACCATCCACATGTATGTAATAATTCATGTTTTTACAGTAAATATTTTTAAAGTGTTAAGAAATTCATATTTTTCAAATTTCACAAAATATGTAAATTCTAAAGAAAATACACTTGCAACCATTACATTTGGCTTCGAAAATAAATAATCCCATGTTTTGAATTTTTGGTCTACGTCAACTGGTTGCAGAGATAATTAATATTTTTGTTTCATGGTAAACGCAGTACCTACGTTGTCCAATGTTATTCTTATTCCTGAATGACATATTTTTTGGTGGGGTATAGTTAATACTCACAATTTCATTAATAATTGGGCTTCTCCCACCGGTCGATCGATTGCTGTGCGCAGGCTCCGAAGTCCACAGATGACACATACACAATTACAGTCACAAACGACACGACCGACACGAACATTAAAATCTATCGGGCCCTCGCATAGTTCTTAAGATCTACGTTTCACGGATATAATAAAAAACAATCCGCTTCCTCAGGATTTTGGCAGTACCGATGTTCGACTGCGTAGCCGCTCGGAACGACGCTCCGCGACTCAGGTGCTGATCAGGTGATGCGTTATCGTTGTTATCAGCAATGGGGGGAGGAGGAGGAGGGTAAACTGCTCTTGCCTTCTCTATTCTCTCCTTTATTTCTTACTTCTTTTTTTACTTCTTTTTTACTTCC
This sequence comes from Flexamia atlantica, assembly GCA_035578135.1. Taxonomy (NCBI): domain Eukaryota; kingdom Metazoa; phylum Arthropoda; class Insecta; order Hemiptera; family Cicadellidae; genus Flexamia; species Flexamia atlantica. The sequence goes on along the minus strand of JAQJVK010000049.1, from coordinate 1,927,547 downwards.
AGGCCAGCCAAGATGAGAATTGGGGACCATAAAAAGATGTTACAAAAAGCTGATTCCAAAAATTCAACCTTGGTTGAACACATCTTAACAACTCAACACACAGTTGACTGGTCATCGGCCGGAATTATATTTAAGGAAACTAAATGGAAAGAACGTAACATCTTAGAGGCTGCGTGTATGTCTGTTGACAACAATTGTATATCGCAGCCCAGTGCCTCAGTCCACAAAATGTTTGTGCCCGTAGTACATAAAGAAATAAAGGAGAGAATAGAGAAGGCAAGAGCAGTTTACCCTCCTCCTCCTCCCCCCATTGCTGATAACAACGATAACGCATCACCTGACCGGTCAGTCGCGGTTCCGAGCGGCTACGCAGTCGAACATCGGTACTGCCAAAATCCTGAGGAAGCGGATTGTTTTTTATTATATCCGCGAAACGTAGATGTTAAGAACTGTGCGAGGGCCCGATAGATTTTAATGTTCGTGTCGGTCGTGTCGTTGTGACTGTAATTGAGTATGTGTCATCTGTGGACCTCAGAGCCTGCGCACAGCAATCGATCGACCGGTGGGAGAAGCCCAATAATTAATAAAATAGTGAGTATTAATGTTCTTCTTATTGCAAATATATTCAAAAGCCGATATCTCCGTTAATTGGCAACCGATTCCGATGAAAATTGTCATGTATTTGTGGGATGATTGAAAATTTATTTGATTTTACTGTAGATTTTCTTACTTTAAGAGAGAAAGTATGTGTCAGTTTTCTAATACCATTTGTTTTTGTTCAGTTCTTTATTAAGAAATTATTCAGAACTTTTCATTAAAAAGTATTATTTTTTTAAACCCCCTGTAGTTCTTACGCTTAAAGTACATATTAGTGATTTTTACCAAGCCTGTATAATCATGAACAATTATTAGTTGATGTATTATGAACACCTAACTAGAAGAGAGCCTGCAAGTAACGACTTGTAATTAGAGACAAAAAGAAGATTTTTTACAACTACTCAGAAATGGGTCTGGCCTCACTCCTAGGAGAGTAATTTAACACTTAGCTATGGGCAAACGGTAGTAGTGATTGTAACACCTTCCGACCACTGTTGGTCATTCAACGATAAGTGTTTAGGAGGTTCAGTTAGTTACCGGGACGATAGCATTATTGTTGATGCCGAAACTCGGAGGATTCGGTTTTATGAGTTCTGTGGCCGGGGAGTCATCGGTGAGTGCGGCTGAACTCCAAAATTGCCAGCAAGAAAGTAAAATAGCACGCGTACGTTTTATCACAAACTCCCAGATAATCCAAGTCACAACTACAAAATTTTAAGTTGCAAAAAAATATGAATAACAAGGCGTTTTGCCAGGTGATTTGCATGAAAAGAAAGAATAAACCTTTCTCAAATGTCCTTTAAAAACATTCAAAAGAGGAAATATTATATGTTGGTTATCACATTTCAAAGTAAGAATGAACTTTCTCCAATTATTTCCATATTTTTGATTTGATCCTCACGAATGTTAAATCTTATTTCAAAACATTAGCTTTTTCAGAAATAGGTTTTCTTATCTTCGTCACTAGTCCAAATCGTATGTAACTCAGCTTACATGTTTCGTTGCAACTACAACATTTTCAAAGCTTTGCAACGTCGTCAAACATTAAAATAAAAAACAGTCACAACAGAGACACATACGAATAAACGGAAACACGAAACGAACAGTTTTTGACAGCGCTGTCATGACGGTCCCGACGCGACCCGGCACTGGTTACAGACTGGTGGACTATGTTACCCCATCCCCTCCCCTGCTGTTATCACAGGTGTTATCGGTACGGCAGTAGTCAGCTGTTCTTGACTTCATGATCGTATTAAATATTGAGTGGGATTGAAATTGTAGCTTCTCATTGAGGCTCATTTATAACTTTAGGTAACAAATTTGATTTTGCGGCCAAATTACTTTTCACTACATCTAAAGTTACATCTATTGAGACATTGGTGTACAGATTAACAACATCAAAGGAAGCTAGTGTCTGATGCATTTTAATGGTCATACCTTTTGTTCTATTAATTAAGTCTAGACTGTTAACTAAGCCGTGATTATTTTCCAGAACAATGTTATCCTTTAAAATCCTTTCGAGTTTTTTAGCCAATTTATAAGTTGGCGCAGTTTTGTAATCCACAAGTGGCCTTATAAGAACACCAGTTTTGTGCACTTTAGGCAGTCCACATAAAACAGGTGGCTTGGGATTCATAACTCTTAAGGACCTAATATCATTTTCATTTTCAGTAAATAAAACTTTGCTGTTCATCAGTTTCTTGATTTTGTTTTGAAAATACTTAGTAGGGTCTTTATTGAATTCAGCTATGTTGTTATTTTCAATAAAATCATGTACTTTGGTCTCATAGTCTTTTTTGTATAAAATACTGATAACACCTGTGATAACGGCAGGGGAGGGGATGGGGTAACATAGTCCACCAGTCTGCTACCAGTGCCGGGCCCCGTCGGGACCGGCAAGACAGCGCTGTCAAAAACTTCGTATCGTGTTTTCGTTTTTTTTTATGTGTCTGTGTTGTGACTGTTTTTAATTTTATCAATGTTTGACGACGTTGCAAAGCTTTGAAAATGTTGTAGTCGCAACGAAACATGTAAGCTGAGTTACATACGATTTGGACTAGTGACGAAGGTAAGAGAACCTATTTCTGTTCATGAATAGTCCAGGGGCCTTCAATATGAATTCTGATTAGCTTTTTAACGTGTTAATAATCATAAATATGTAAACATAACCAATAAAATAAGCTACAGTATTTTGAGATTAAACTGAAACAAAAAAAAAACTTGTGGTTGAATGACTTTTCTTGTAGGTTTTATAGTCATTACTGTTGAAATATTCACAAAAAATATTTTAGACAAAAAGTGGTAAGGTTTAGTGTCATTTAAGATTTTTTTTTTACCTTAAGGCAGTGAAATTACCTAGTAGAAACAAAGTAATGTTAAATTTTCTCATATCTAAAAGCGTTTTGTGAAAATCTTATAAGGAAGGCTTTTAAATTTGTATAACTCAAAGTAGAATTCGTTTGGTAATTAATATATATAAATTTATTGCTGAATCATCTTAAAACACCACTAAATTTAATCAGTTGCAAATATTCAAAAAGGTGCCAAGTTGAAATATCAGTTGTTTTACCCAATAAGTACCCACACAACTATAACCCTTATCTGTCTATAGCCCAATAATGGATTAAGATCTACATACTAAGTCTAAAGTACTGCTATTATTAAATCATATTATTAATGAATACTTACTTTTCATTACAAAGAAAGGTCGGGGAAACCAATAACACTACGACCAGAACCCACAGCATCGCTACTGTGGCCGCACACTGTTTACCTTCTTATCACTAGAACTGATAAAATATGCCACCAGTGACACTGAACAGCGTACCTCTATGCAATGACATTGAAACAAGGAAACCGAGACGGCAAAAATGTGACCTATATAGTTAATAGGTTGCATATAATTAATTAGAATCTTCCTCTGTGCACGTTTATAACTTTAAGAAACATAATACTACATTGGCTGTCGTTAGGTCTACCTACATTAGTAGTCGTAAGCTATATTTAAATAAAAATAAGATTTATGTTTTATATAAACCTTAGAATATTGTTAGTTGGATCGAAAACTGTAAAATTTAAGTTTTAAGATGTAATTAATCTTAACTTATATTTGAATAAAAGTGTATGACACATTTTTTCGTAACTATTAGGCCTATTTTGAATAGTGACTCATTCCAGAGTGTTACTTAAAGGCTAATAACACAATTAGTTAAGAGAGTTTCAAGATGACAAAGTTTGAAACCTTTTGAAGCCCCGCAGGGTCGGCGGGTGGCGGCGAGTCCAGAACTCTGTGTACCGCGCGGGCTTCATCTCAATAATTTACACCCTTTCTCAACCCAACCTCTTTCTCGGTCATAGTTTATTTTCTTACGTAATTATGCCCGAGAGAAAAAATCTTCTATACGTTGTTGAATACTAATATCTGACCAGTGCAAAGTTAAACGTTTTAGTAGAAATTCATTTACACTCAATAACATACATAATCATGAAGTAGGTGATGTACTAGATAGATATTTTTTTCAATGATAAATAATTAACAGATGCTCTATGTATTCTAACACGGTTTTGTGTTCTAAAATAAGTAATAAGTTCTAAAATAAGTTTTGTGTTTTAAAATAAGCGTTGTAAGAAATATGAAGTTGCTTATACAACCAAGTTTAGTCTTCGACATTAAAGTGTGGGCTCAACAATTGTATTTGCATCCAAGCTTAATTTACATATGGTTTTCGAAGCAAACATCGTGTACTCCTTAAACTGAAACTTCTATTGTTCTGCAAAAAATAAAAAAATACAAAAGAGCCTATAAGTGGAAAGCATAATTTTGAATTTATAGCATAACAATTAGAAATGCGTCATATACAGGTTGATATGTTGTAAGAATCGTAACGAATTATAACTAGCTTTTTTAACATTAAAGAGTGAGTTTAGGGATCGAACCATATTATTTTCTGAGAGTACTTCAAATAAAGCGAGGAGAAAAATAAAGGTAAAACCTACATAATAAATGCAAGGCGGACCCTGCGTCAAATATATGAACAACCAACAAGCTCATCCGAAGTTAAAGAAGTAAGACAGTGGACACGAGGCATTTACTTGTCCCCTCTGTTTGTGCTGTTAGCAGTGACAGTGACACATTGGACTTCCTTCTACAGTTCAACAGAAGCTATCATGGCTTAGGTTAGTATTTTACCAACACCGTCATTTTGAATCTAAGTTGTTAACCTGTTTCTGTTTACTGATAAAAGTAATTCATATTGACAATTTTTCACTGATAAAGAGATTTTGAATTAATTTTAGTATAAATAAATGGCCTTACCGTTTAGTCAGTTATTAACTGTTTATGGTATAGCTGTTTATTGCTGATGTCATTTATACTTAATGTAACCAATATTCTAGCTCACATTGACAGCTTAAATGTTATCTCAAATTCAGGTTTAATATAAAAATAAGAAAATAAAGTTAGCTTTAGGAAACATATTAAAAAATTAACCTGTGTTTCATGCATAATTTATTGCTTTTATTATTTATTTAATATCAATTGAAAATTGTTTATATCAATGTAAAAAATATATTTGAAGAAAGATGATTCACTTAATATTCATACGCTGTACAATCGGTGAATATGGAAATAATAATATATAGAGCTACTTTAAGGTTGTCAGGTCCACAAAATTTTATAAGGCCGCATCCATGTTTACTTTAGTGGACTAAACAATAACCAAGAATGGATACGTAAAGCGAATCTAATTTGCATAAGCGATAAAATAAATTAAACATGTCAAACCTTTATTGCAGCCCAGTATTTAGAAAATATCGTAATTAAATATTTTTTCCAAAAAACAATTAGTAAAGTATTCAATCTCAATATTTATACCTAAGCTACATATTACATGTAACATCATAATCAATATATTTATAGTACATGATATTATTTAATAAAATACGTATATCTAAATACCCATACAAATAATAAACTCTTCATGTAAACGTAAAAAACTTTGGCCTCTCACCAATGCCTTTAAGTCTGTTGGGCATACATACAAGTGACTTCATATTTATTAAACTCAAGTTATTGTATTTAAAATAGTTTAAGGAATAATTCCATCCATTGCATAATCTTTTTCCATTTATTTTGCAAAAACTGCGTCTAGCACGACTTAAACTTTATTTATCTTCTTAGTTAAATAAATATAGAACATCTCATCAAAATAAATATTTTACTCTAAAAAGATCATTTAGTAGACACGGAAAACGCCGTGTTGGCAAATTGTCAACACGGACAACTACGGTTCATTTTCCATAATCAAATTTGTAAAAGATATTCTCTTAAGTTCTCCCGAAAACAGGGAACGGTTAGTTTGTATAAAAAGACATTAACTCTTAATCTCATTGAGTTCTCTCTTACTTGACCCTTTCAGCTGCGGGAAAGGAAGGAAATAGATCATAGTGATAAAAAATTAATGAATTTAATACAATAAATTATCTTAATAATTAGATTCTCCATCTTTACTGATACACTTAATTTTTTGTGGTATTTTATAAAGTATTGTAGTGAATATCTAAAGTCAGCTATAATATATTTCAATTTAAATGTCCATCGAATTTATTTTTTAATATTTTTTAGAATAATTTCCAATTTTTTTCGAATCATGTTCAGTATAGTTGAATGTAATCTTTTGTAATACCTATTTAACCAAATGCTATTAACCTTTTTTTGCTGGCTTCCCCTCGTTAAGTGCCCGTCAAAGTGGCTTTTGTAGGAAATAATTTTATATAAATTTATTTTCATATATTGAATAAGAGTACGTTCAATAAGATTTTTGTGCGCTATTTGTTAAAATACATATATGACACGTTTAGTAATTGAATAAAACATTTGTTTACCATTAAATAAAACGTTTTATTTAGAAAACAATGTTGGCAACCCTAAATATATCCTTTCAATACAAAATAATAAAAAAATTTAAAGTAAAATCTTTTGGTAAAAAATAACATAGAGGAAAATTAAAATATACAACTTCAGTAGCAACGGCATCGTCTCCATATTAGCATTCCTACGCATTAAAACAGAAATAGTAATTACACTGATTAACATAGACACAAAGACCTCAACGGAGCCAAATTAAACGGCGAACATATTGGTTACATTCCAAGGTGTGGTCGGAACGACATGATAACATCTTTCAGGGCCCTGCTACAATAACCATCAGTACAATGGTGTGGGGCTGGCGACCCGCCAGGCAACGTCCACTGATGATTACGTCTAATCGGACATGCCCTACAAGGCCGGAGAGCTTGTAAAGAATGCAATCCATTTAATATATTACTTAGTGACTGTTGCGTCCTAAACAATTATCACAGTTGAATCAATGAAATTGTCATTCCTAAAAGTAATTGAAATCTTAAAGATAATATACACTGGAAATCGTCTACTAATCAAAATTAGACATTAACATAATTAGGTTCTGCTTTTACTGATTGCTACAAGTGACTGCACTTGTTTCCATTTTGTTCTTATATTCCTAAGCCATCATGACAGCTCATATGCCCTATTCTATGATATTATTATATTCTAGTTCGTTCTATACAATTCTTTAAAATTACAATAACTTAAAATGGGAGTGTGCCCATCAATGAGGAAGTAATTTTGGAACAGCATACTTAGATTTTTCCAACGGTGAAGAAAGTTTGAGGCATAAGCAGTGAAACAATCATGTCTTATATGCATGATCGTTGTAAAAGCCTTCCAGAAATTTCTATCTTGGTTTCTGACGTTATCACAACGATCACGATTTAACTAATCATGTTTGATTAGACAGTTATTGCCAAATTAAAGAGGACAGCAGTTCTTAAACATGATTCGGGAAAATATGCTTTGTCGAAACCAGTTCGAGAAAACCACCTTACTGAGTTTCTCAAAACGCCGAATTGATAATATTCTTAACGCCAACAAAACTCATTCTAATTAAATTTTCCAAAATTCTCTTGATATGTACATGTGTTATAGTTTAATTTTTTTAAGTGACGTTATATTTCGGACCTCTGCTGTTTTTTAGCTAATAAATATTTTCATATTTTTATTTGTTATACTAGCAAAACGTTAACGTTTTCGACCTCGCAACCAGTTTGCTCCGAATCAATTTCGTCAAGTAAAGTTGAATAAAAATGATGAAATAACGCATCCCTAAGCTTTAACATTAAACAGAAAGCTGCAAAATGCCCACTGAAATTGTTTTGTCCGTTCTACAACACCAGATCTTTGTCATTTTAATTGAAACATTATTTTCATGCCAAAATGGTACAATTGCGTTCTAGGCCATAAAGAGGAGTTATTGCGAATGACATTCATAAGTAATTCAAATGGTTGTTAAATTGGCATATTACCTGCGTTCCCTCGAGGTTTATCGAGATAAAACCAATAATACCAATACGTAAGTTACTTCTGACGTTAACTTTAAATCTTGGAAATCCATTGGTTTTAAAGTATGTATATTTCATTATTAGATTTTGTTAAACGTCTATACATAGCTAGCTGAGCCCGGCTGACTGTCTTCAAATATTCAATAAATGCCTTTTAATATTCAATAAATATCACCTATTCAAGTTAACAATAGCTTCTGTAAAAACGATGTTTTTGCCGGCAGGGTAGATCTCTATGGAGATACCGGCTAATAAGTGCTGAGTTGGCCTATTTAAGACCTAAAGAATCAGTGTTCAAAATGTCAGCTCTCTACCTATATGGAAATTTGGAGAATCAGTGAAGAGTGGGTGGGTCAGTGACTCAGCCAGGGTTTTGCCTTTTATACATGGATGTTGAAGATGACACCTCGGCTCACATATCGTTACAATTTGGTCTCTCGATCTGTTCACCATAGGGCCTCTAGACTCCAGGGCTAAGTCCATGCTAAACAGAGCTACAACCAATGTGGAATAAATATCTACGGTCTTGTTGAATTCGCATAAGAATGTGAAAGTACTATAGCCTTTGATTTAATTCTTTTTCATATGTCTTATTTGGACAATTATAAATGACATGACGATTTGTTTTACTCAAATAAATATATGTTTATGTTTGATACATTATTATGGAAATCAACAAATAAAAATAAATTAACTTCTAAGTTAGTTCTTTAAGAAAATAGATTATGACATTCGGATATTTATGATCAAATGGTTTATGGTAGGTATAAATCTTTAATATAGTTCAAATTATTTTGAGTAATAGTTAACGAATCAATGTTATGGGCAAATAATACAAAACAATCTTAAACTACACATAGCCCAACTATTTAAACTATTTTCATTACATTACATTTTTACTAATAATCACATTCTTTGTGTTTTAAATTCCCCCTTTCTTCAAGGGATAAACATTCAATAGTATTTGAAGTATAAAAGAAAATTTTCACCTCCAAAGTAAACAAGGAAGAAGAGAGTTTCGATACAGTACTATCTCCACGAATATAGAAATAATGGTAAGAAGAGATTTCGCATGAATACTAAAACTTCATAGTTCAAAGATAAGCCTTAATAATGATACTAACTCAGGGAAACATAAGAGAAGCGTTGGTTATAATATGTGAGGCTATAACAACAGTCAACACAATAAGAGCACAGATAAAGGTTTCTATATTCGTCCGCTGACTTGGTTATACACCTGCAGCCAGATAACGCAGTAATTTACTGCGCAGAGCCCTTAAGCTAGGGCTATTGTTTCACTTACTGAATTAGATGTCATTTATTTTATTGAACATTCTTTTGTAGATTATTACGTAAACAAATTCTATTGTTACAATAAGTTATGTTACAGCTTTAAAAATTAGCTTACAAAGTATAGTTCTTAACGATGGATAAAATATGTATATTTACTACATGAAATAATTCCATTGGTTAAAGCATAAGTTTTATTACATTACTTTCTAGCTATATATAAGGAATGAGTTTTTGTATCAAATATAAAAATTAATTTTGTAAGCCCTAGATATACATTACAAAAAAAAAAAAAATAAAACTCAGTTAATAATAAAAAAAATGGGTTAGATATCTTAGAAAACCAAATGATATCCTGAAAAATATATAATAATCACAATTAATTTATTTAAAAAATGTATCAAACATATACACTAAAAATAATCGTATCAATAAAATTATAACTGCCTAATACTTTTCGAATTGTAACTGTCAATTCCTTTTAATCTGTCTAGGATATGTTGTTCTTTACTTCATAAACTCAGAAAGTATACTTTTTTTCTATTGACGTTGAGTTACGCAGTTTATTTAGATTCATTTCATGGACGTGGTTTACAAAAGATAGCTTTAATGTGTTCATGTTTTTTTGGAGAATATACGATCTATTTGACCTTTGCGGTCTCAATAAAATTCGCCGAAGCTCATCTAATCACCTTTAATATTTTTATAAACCTCTTATTTCTTTAAAATATAAAACAGGGCCGGAACGTAAAAAAGTGACAACTGAACCTACAACTACTCTAATGTAGCTTGATATTCTCACTTCATAAGGTCTGGTATCCAAAATAAATTCATTGACAGCGGCAACAGGCAGCGAAGTCAGTTTATGTTGTCTTGGGACACATCAATTCTCATCCTTGTGTCAAACCCCTCTACATTCCCTATTTGATGCTTGCCCTAATATCACCAGCTTAATAGGTATTTTAGGATGACTCGTCTACTGCATTTTGCAGTATTAATATATAACTCATCTTTATTAATAGGCAGATATGATTTTTGCAACAATTTCCCCCAGCCAGTGGGCGTCTTAAAATCAACCTAATCACACCGTTAGAATTGTATTTCCCAGTAGGTGTGCACAATCCCACCATAATATGCATAGGTTTTTAGGGATTGCAGAAACGATTAATTTTAAAATTAAAAAATTGTAGCTCTTTGAGTTTTTATGTTGACTACGGAATAATAAATAAACTAAACAAATCCAGACATATGTTTTACAGCACGTGGTAGTGTATTCAAAATATCAATTGTTTCTGGTTGAATTTCGATCAGTTGGCGATTTATCCTTGGTTTTTATGTTTGAGTGTTCATATAGTTGTCTTTACAAAGGGTGCTAACCGCCTTGATATAATATAATAATAATATAATTTGATAAAATAAAGAGAACCCCACTACAATAGTAGGGTAAAACGTTTTTGAGAATATCGTTTAATCAAACTGAGTTAAAGCAATGCAGAAGGAAAAGATAAAACACATTTTGAGCTAAGTAAAAAACCTCTTCAATTTGGCTTTTGATGAATTAAAAATAAGCCACCATATTATGGTGTATTTGTAATTGTATAACACAATAGTGCTGAACATTTAACTTGGATAGAAATATAATTAAAAAGGCAAAAAAAGAGTATTGCTTAAGAATTCTCAAATACCTGTTGATAGTGAGATACTGACCTGCTTCGCTAAAACTATTTTAGTCCTTGGACTGTAAAGGTTGTGGTAATCTAAAAAAGGTGGATTTTTTTAACAAATATGTAGGTAGCTGGTATCTTCAATTTATCAAATACAGTAGTTTTGAATGTTTCCATCTGTTGGTTCCGGAAAATTGCAAAAACCAAAGCTGATTAGGCAAAACTTTTACTCAAATGTAAATAATTCCGGTTAATACAAAGGCCTAGATCCCTCCTAAATTCCCTCAGCCCACAACCCTTGGGAGAATAACATTATAAAGTTTATAATTTGGAAGAATATAAACGGTGAAATATTGAAATTTAAACGTATGTAGGAATTTGCATTTATCAGAAGAAAAGCGGAAACAAGATCATCAGCTTCAAGCTAACTAAAATAATTGTGTTTGCTCACTCATTACAATTCCCTAAATTATTTTTTATATTTTCTTGATGGAGGTTTAAATATTAGTGTGAAATATGACTTACATTTAGAAAATGTTGAGCCACCAAATTAAGAATTTTCTTTTCTGTATAAAGAAAATACATCGTTTTTATTTTCGTTTTTGATTTAATGTTTTAGATGAAATAATGCTAAAAATGTTACCCTCAGCTCATGTATGAACAAATTTGACTTATCCCTTATAATGTACTAATATAAGATTCTTATTTCTTCAAAACTCTAAACAATAATCATGTCTACAAATTTTAAATTTTATTTCTCGTATCATTGAATTTTAATTGATTTTAAAATATAAAAGTGTTTAACATCTTGAAAGCGTAACATAACAATATACTCTTGAAAATATACAATGAGTTTTCCCTTACATGAGAAGCACAAGGTTTGGGTATAAAACGATTTACTGAACATATGAGAAATGAGAACTGTGAAACGATCGTTTGCTAGCTCGTAACGTCATTTACTGCATGACGACGTTGTGAATCATATGTAAAAATTGTCCCAACTGACAAATGGTATTGCATGCCGGTAAGGTAAAAATACTGAATGAAGTTGAAGGAAAATACTTGATTATAGAAACAAATATAATGTTTAATGTAAAAAAAGAGTTTGTACTACATTATTTGAATTATAATGTTTATACAATTACGGGTGGTATTATTTTAGTGTTATGACACCATTCAGTTACAAGGAATAATTTTTAAGACGAAGTGAAAATAACTATAAAATAATTACGAGTGTAAACTAGAACTCTCGTTGTAAAAAAAAAAACAAGAAGACAGAGAACATTATAGTGTAGCTAGTAAAACACCGACTTAAAAGTCACGATAAAAACAACATTTTTATCATTCTTTGTAAATTCACGAGCTATTTATTTATTTATTTTGACACCATTTTGCAACAAGAAATCACTTTGGAGGAGATGCCAAAATAACAATTCAAACATAACAATTATAAACTAGAACTACCATTGTTAGTAAAAATACGAAAAGACTAAGAAAACGGTAGAACATCTAGAAAACAGCTAATTGAAAAAAGGAACAATACAACAAAACTAACAACATAAGATACAATGGCATGTCATCATCATCATACTGTAGGGGATCACATGTGGTTTTGTAAATACGAGCGCTGATGAGTATGAATATTATTTTTAATCTTTTCAATAAATAGAGAAAGTCAAAATGAAAAACTTTATATATATCGGTGATTAGTTAAGGTTACTGCGTGACCCATTCTAGGCTGTCTATCTTTGAGGTACTAGGTAGGTAATCATTCAGGAAATATGTTCCTATCTTAAATGAATATGTACGAAGAATGAGTATAATAGCCAATTTGACTGTTGATTTATTATGCCGAACTAGCACTTTTTTAAACTTATGCAGGCCTGTTATATCGTAACCTACTTGATTAAGGTATACGGTCAAACGAATTGATGAATAATAGTTTAGTACCTGATGATATTTTGTTTTGTAAATATCTAAAATATTGCATGAATATAAACTATTAAATGTTTTCCTATGATATAAAGTTATAAATCTGATTATTTATAATTAAATAATTAGAGATTATTTATAGTTAAAATTGATTCTCTAATTATTTACAGTTTAAATTCAACGATATGGGAATCATCATTGTCATCACCGTCATAATCAAAATAAAAATATTATTCTCCTCTTTATCATCATCATCATCATCACATCATCATCATCATCATCATCATCATCATCATCATCAATTCCTATGTAATTTCATAGGTCTTTGTAGATCATACAAACTTGATTAGTCTTACTAGTTTTAATAGCTCTAAAAACAAACAAAGAAAATGATTGAAAAAGCCAATACTAATACAAAATAATTTTTCCAAATTAGATTGGATGGAGAAATTTAAAATTGCATTTCCATTCGGCGAGGGGAGCTTGTAACGTAGTAAAATCTCTTTTAGATTACAGGACAAAGCTTTTAGGATGGATGTAGCTCTAGTAAACCCTTATGTTAGGATCCTTTTTCAGTTGTATTTGTCCTACCTCACTAATTACATTGGCAGCTCTCCTCCAGGACTTAAAAAAAGGGTTCATCAAATTTTTGCAGTTGAGGGTTTATGAAACGATTGTCTCCACTCATTCACTTACTTTACTATCGAGCATATTGCTTAGGAACACCAATATTAAAATTTTCTTTTACGCCCTTTTTAGAAAGCTTCTTATATTTCCAATTTTTGTAATAGAAGGGGATGGATGGTAAAATGTCCTCTATTTTGAAAAAAAAAAACTTCTGTTCATAGCAATTTTGTGTGTAAAGGTTTCCAACTGCACCACTGCATATTTCTTTCCTTCAAAATCTTATATACTTTTAATAACGGAGTTGTGTGGTTTTTAAAAACTTGTGGGCAGCTTATTTAAGTGTGATTCAAACTCTTTGCCTCTCAATGAACGAAATGTAGGATATGAGACTTAGAGGTTTTTATTATTTGCCAGCTATTTTCACCCTTGGCTTCACCCATGGCCAAAATAAAAGTTAGATGTCATAAAAAATCTGCTGGGCGTTAGTCTGAAATACCAAAAATTAACCAAAGGAAGGCTATCATTTATAATGTCTAGGCACAAGACTTAATGGTTATTATTCCGCTAATAATGGGATTATTCCTTTTGGGGGTTTTCAAGTCATACAATTAGATGATTGAAAACGTTTTAATGAATTTTTCTACACTATAGTGAATTTTTATACAAAATAACTGTTTGCTGGGACATATTAATCAACGTATAACGTTTTAGATAAATTTTAAATGTTTTATATTTGTATAAAATCTAGCTGAAAAAACATAACTTCTTGCAAATAATAATTTTAGAGAGTGACAATTAATCATATTAATTTTTGGAAAATTTAATTAGAAGGTAAATTTTTGGGATCCGTCACGATACCGGACTTTAATTTCCATTTTGGCTGCAAAATAATAGTGTGTCAGAAACTTATACAAGTAAATTCGAAGTATATGTATATTACAAAAAATTAAACTTTCAAATTCAATTCTAAATAAATTGCTGTACATATTTCCAGACCAAACTATTTAGTTTGGTTTGCGATTGATACATCAATGAGTGGTAAATGGAAAATGTATATTATATCAATAATTTCTTATTAAGGAATTTGAGTATTTCAAATAGCCTATTTGTCTTTTTTTAAATTTTAGTTGTATTCTAGAAGACACAAGGTCTTGAAAATTATAAATATTTATGAACTGAAAATGGGTTCTGTTTTAATTTAACTACTTTATAAGGACTTAAAAAAAACTTGATTGAATTTATTCTTGGTAAAAATTTATAACATTAAAGAATTTTTATCAAAAGTTTCGTGGATCTTTTTAAGGTTTCTGGCAAACTATGATGAACCTGCTAGTCAGATAACGGCATTTGAGTTTAATTAATATAAATTTGTTAGTGATAAACTATTTTAAACATAATTTAAAATTTCTTGTTCTGTAGCTTCATCAAAGAAAACATAGTCCGACATGCGTACATATGATACACGATGTTATAGACTAAAAATAAAAACAAACTAAGCCAATTAATAATGGTGAAGGTATCGAAAGGAAGGAAGGTCCTGAATATTACAATGTAAACATACAGCACGGTGTAACTAACTGCTCGGCCTCACGACTTGGGTCGCCTTGGGATGGCTCCCGGCCAAGATTGAGAACACTGCCTGCCATACCGACCAAAGTTCCCTGCCTCACTTTTCTCTTACACACTCTTCTCTAATTTCGATTGTAGCAAAATATATAAACTTCACCTCTATTTTTATTACATTGTCACATTTAACATCCGAGTGAATTTGTAATTAGCCGTGTGTTTTCAAATCGTGTACCTTATTTTTATTGTTGCAATACATCGCCTGTTTAATGAATTATGTTTTCATAAGTCACTCCATATTTTGTGTTTAACCTTTAAGTAAACCTAACATTCGCCTCCAAGCCTTTTTAAATAATATAATATAAAGTAGAAATAATCCTTTTAATACAATAAATATTTACGTTTTAAATTTAAGGCTTAATTTTGACATTTTTCAAAGTTGATCATGATTGCTTGAAAAATATATTTAAATTGGTTGATACTTTTTAACCGTTAGCCAATTTTTTATTGCTCTGTTATTATTAAATGAAATATTTTATTTTGCGTTTTCTCTTATGATGGCTAAGGATAAATAATTAAACATAGCCTCATTCTAAGTAGTCGATTAGATTTGAAATGTTTTATCATTTAATTCATAAACTGCTAGTTGTTTAAAGTTTAGATTTATTAGGATCCAATCATGAATTTGTTTACAAAGAACAACTTTATTATAAATATGTCATTAAAGTTATTGACATGAAAGTAAGCAGTGATATTCATTAACGTGGCAAGAATTCTTTGGAGGAAACGACTGTAGTGAAACAATTAAGCTGCCCGGGAACAATGTCGGCAAACTGTGGAATGTAATGATTAAACAACGTGACTTGGCTATGACACCGGAATGAGTGGGCAGTCACGGGGCTTTGGGACCAGTGTAACACAAAATCCTAACACAACTTTTTCACTTCCAAAGTTTTTTTTATTCTGATTTTTTTTGTTTTTAGACTTAAAATATAATTAAAACTAAAAATGTATACATGCAAGCATCATTATCTCTTTCAAGACCCTGAAACTAAGGGATTAAAACCTTTGGTTACATGGAAACTGAAAGCTACACTGACAAACAAAATAATATATTCAACGCTAACTGTCGAAGTTTGTCAAAAAGACTTTATAAATTAATTGAATGTTACGCAGACAACAATTTATCACAGCGTGTACTGTTATTTGTACCAAAATGGCTATACCCAAAATTAAATGTTTATACATAAATTAGTTTTACCTCTTTTTAGATGATATGTTATTCAGTTCTGTTATGTTGGTATCGTGTAGGTCTAATTGACTAGTTAAATTGTAAAAATTAAACCCCAAGCCTCATTCTCATTCATAAAAGGGGCAACAGAAAGCACTAAGTTTAATTTCCCCCAATGAAATGTAAGTAAAATTAGAAATGATTCTTATTGTATTCAACCTTGTTTTTTTTGTTAAGTCGGTTTAAATGAAATTTGAATTTAGCAATGTTAAATAATATGACTCAAAAGATATATTGTACTGAACATTTGTTATTTAAAAAATGTATTTCATGTTAAACCCATTCTCACTGTCTTCACGTATTCATTCCTGATTATACAGTTTTTGTGGTATTTTTATTTATTTTAAATATCATTTTTAGTGAAATCGATTTGAATATACTCATTATTATTTAGTTCGCTTGTTTTGAAGACGAGTTCTTGTAATTATATATGTGCTGTGCTGATGGTCCCCATCAGAACGTAAAGTTTAGCCTAATTTAATTAAGCTGTTTTTTTGGGCATTCAATAGGCGTGGTAAAATATTGCCTAACCTTTATTACGTCCTCAAATAAAAATTTATAAGAATCCGTACGCCAAATTGGCCACTAAAGACGTATAAACGTGATTAGTCGGTTTAAATTTGCGATCACCTCGTAACTGAACCAAAACACAAGGCCCACGCCGTCCATAAGCCCAATGCTAAAATTAACATTAGTCCTACGGACGGACTGGGCCTTATAATTTGAATCAGCCTAAACTCAATTGGGTACACAATGCGCATATTGAGTATCCTATTACATATTATATTAGAGTGTAACAAGCCCTAACAAATAAGAGATATAATATAATTAATTTAAGGCAGTCAAAAAGTTTGATTAATGTAGTATAGGCTTAAAGTGCGATTAAGGCTTTCTTATGATTTTTTGCAGCGAGGGAAGTTTGCAGGATTACAAAGGAGGATGCATTTTATATCACAGTATTATTTTCTTGTGTTATTTAATAAAATCTGTTTGAAGATAAAATTTCATGGTGTTTCTAAAGTGTTTTAGAATAATTTTGAGACACAGAAAAGTTAAAAAAAAATAACACTTTACCGGGTGCCTCACATAAAGTGAACCAATAACCTAACGTTGTTTCATGAATCTGAAAATGAACTTCTTATGGGAAACCTCCCTTTATTTATAAAGATTTTTAAGTCATTTCAAAATGATTAAATATGGCCGTTATTTTCCAATATTGTGAGAAAAATTAATTTTCTTACAGAATACCCTGCTCTCAACGTTCTCGGATACTACGCTTGATTGTGAGAAGTATTTATTCTTTGGCATTTTATTCTAAGTCCAAAGGTTAAGCGGATATGAGAAGTTTAATTTAGATTTTGCCAATTTAAAATGAACTGTGATATTGATGGTAATCCGTAAATGGAAAACGATTATTTTAAATAAGACATACCAAAGAATAAAAGCGCTTTAAAATGTGATTTTAGTTAAGATTCGGTCATACAAATATCTTTTTGACAAAAATTTGTCAAGGTAAAATTTTTTTTGTTACTTTTAAAAGAAAACGTTGGATGGCACAGTGATATTGGGCAAAAAATGCATTGAAAAGTGCAAAAAATTCTAAATTTAACTGCTTATATCTCCTTAATTTAAAGACTTAGAACAAAATTTCAAAGAGTAGTTACTACTTAAAATTATATGTAGAACCAAAAACGCTATAAAAAAGAGGGTGTTATGGAAGGAATATCAAGTTGCCTGTCATATTGAAAAATGTCATATTTTATAATATTTTGAAGTGAGCTTATAAACTGTTTTAAAACTAAAGAGGAGTCTTCCATAAGAAGTAAATTCTCAGATTTATGATAAAATATTAGTTATTGGTTTTCATTAGGTGATGCACCAGATATATACCTTTCTACATTTCAATAATTATATTAGACAAAGGTGTACAGGATATTCAATTTTTCAAAAACATTTGCATACTGTTATAAAAACTATTTAAAATAATAATGTAGATTTAAATTTTTTTTAACTACCGTGTGGCTCACCTTTTTTAATAGTAGTACGTGTAAAGAGCTTAGGAAACGTATGTAATATTTGTTTGCTCAAAGAATTGTACAACTTGTTTAATTAAACACTATTAGTGGTAATAATTTATGTATACTACTTTTAAATATTGAAATTGATACGAAGACTAAAACTAAAAATGTTTACAGTATTCTATCAATATGAAAAGAGGTACAGGGTGTTTTTTTTTTTTAAACGCAACCCATTTGTAAGATTGAATAATACGTATATAAACATGTAATGAGTATTGTTTTATTGATCTTTACATTTTATATAGCCTATTATTTAAGTTTGATCACATTTAGTTTACACTACGTTCTCAAACAGTCCGCCATTGGCATTTATACAAAGTTATGTCCTTTCCATCAAATTCCCAAACACGTTTTGCAAGGTACCGCTTTGAATTTCTTGCATTAAATTTGTTGTTTGTTTTGAGGTGATGAATATCCTGTGAACTGTTTTAGTATGCCTTATTATGTATCCCCAAATAAAATAATATATTGGGGTCGAATCCGGGATCTTGGGGGGAAATAATCCTTCACCGATAAAATCAAGTTTTGGGTTCTGTTTTTAATGTGTATGTCTTTAAGCACGATAACTCACGTAAAAGTGGTCCGATCTGAATGAAATTTGCTACAGACATGTAAATTAGTATTACTCTACGAAATAATTTCACAAGATATTTTAGCACTTCAAAACAAACAACAAATTTTATGCAAGAAATTCAAAGCGGTACCTTACAATACGTGTTTGGGAATTTGATGGAAAGAACATAACTTTGTATAAATGCCAATGGTGGACTGTTTGAGAACGTAGTGTAAACTAAATGTGATCAAACTTAAATAATAGGCTATATAAAATGTAGAGATCAATAAAACAATACTCATTACATGTTTATATACGTATTATTCAATCTTAAAAATGGGTTGCGTTTTCAAAAAAACACCCTGCCGTGTCAACAATTTTTTTTGTCCGCAAGTAAACCCTAATAAAAGACCTGCCTCTGACAGGAGGGTTAAATAACAGGTTGACACGTCTTTCTTTAACTGACTCTATCAGTAGATTGCTTCTTCAGAGGAGAGGTTAACACAACATGTGTCAGTGTTGAAATTGGATCGTACTAAACAGCCAACCTACCTATGCTTGATTTTCCCAAATACTGAATTTTCAACAAATATAATATTAAAATATACTTATGATTATTTAAACATGATTTCCAATAATTATATTGAGTAATTTAATCAAACTTTATAAATTAAAAGTCTTGGTGGGTTGCTTGTAAATTATTTAAAAGAAATGAGTTATAGGAAATTCAAGACAAAACTTAAAAACATAAAGTAACAACTTATATATGATCTCTTTTAAAACACTTTTTCCAAACAAACCGTCAAATACTGAAAATATGTTAAAAACTTTAATAAGTTCAGCATGTGTTTTGTTATTTCATACATTTGTTATCTCATCGGTAATGTTGATTTGTTAAAATAAATTTTATGGAATACTATTCACTTCCCTACATTCCCTAAATCATTCAAGTCACTAATTTTTTAGACACAAAGTCAAGTCTCACATATTTGGTTTTTTCAAGGATTTTGGTTTTTTTTTTCATTTGGTTTTTTTTGGAGTGTTGCCTCCTAACGGGTAGCCTCTTGGACTTCAGTTCACGAGGTCGCGGGTTCGATTCCCGACACACCCGCACAAATTAGGGGATTTGGACCGTTTTCCCTCAGAGGCATTTGTGTACGTCTTCTGTAAAATGTCACTTGCGTAGACACAGCAGAAAAAATACGAATGTAGAAAAAAGTGTATTTACTTAAATTTAATGTTCGGCTCTTCCGAAGGGAGAAGGTATTTTATTTGGTTCCCAGAAGATAAAATCTAATCCATCAGTGGTTGTGGTCAGAGAACTCAACAGTGTGGACAAGTGGCCGTCTTTTGTCTCCACTTGTTTACCGCCTCCGTTTTATTACCCAAAATGAGCCCATCGGTTTAAAGCAATCGGTCGTAACAATGACAACGTTTTTGTTTTGTTTGTTGCTGTTTGCTGCAGTACGGGTTTTAGGCACAATCAGTATTTTATTGAAACAATAAGTTTACTTTAACCGTTCACTTACTTCCTTTTTGTTCGTTCTTGACTCGGTATCCATTTTTGTAATGTATAAAAGAAACTAATGTACTTTGGCATACCAACACAGCGAGTCAGTTTATAGTAGATAAACGATTTTTTTTTAAATGGTAATAAGGATAAAATGGTACATGCTTACGTTTCCATTCTCTTACTTTAAGACAACGATAAATAGAAACTATTTAACAAAATTATTGACTTATACTATGTTAAAATGGTTATAGGTATATTTCAATTTGATTTTTACAGAACTTTTGTTACTTTAAAAGTCCTCAGTTTATTTCCAGTAAGAACGCTGAAGATACATTGGGAACAGCCTTTCAAAATTTCATTTTATGTTGAACATTTTGCTTGGTGAACATCACGTGGGCCATATATTATCTTGAATATTTGTTTATTCTGAATATACATAATATAAAGCCTATTAATACTAAAACAAATGCTTTTTCCAAAAAGGTTTCCACTACTGAAGGTTTCTGTAATGTGAAATATCATCCTATGATATTATAATAGACATGTTTTCTTTAACTAGTTAGCAAAGGTAAAAACCACATGACATCAACATAAATATCTATTATATAAATATAATATTTTGCGAGAGGTATCCAAAATATTCCTTAGACTAAAATTATAATACTGCATTGAACTGTTGAGTGAATGAGTGAACGGGTTAATAAATCTTCAGCTCGTGACTTATTTTGGGGCAACAATAGATGAAGGGTGTGAGGAGGGGTGGGAAGGGGGGTTGACGTTGACACGTGAATTAATATTGATGTGTCCCACGGC
The DNA here is from genome assembly GCA_035578135.1 of Flexamia atlantica. Classification (NCBI taxonomy): domain Eukaryota; kingdom Metazoa; phylum Arthropoda; class Insecta; order Hemiptera; family Cicadellidae; genus Flexamia; species Flexamia atlantica. The sequence goes on along the minus strand of JAQJVK010000049.1, from coordinate 1,906,204 downwards.
TACATAAACCCATGTTATTGCCCCTTTGGGTGGGTTTCTTGTAAATATAGGCCTTACAATGGAAATCTTCTGAAGAAAAAATAGCATGTGAATACAGTACTGTACATTCAAATATCTGATTTATAGATTTGTTTGTTTTTCTTCAATTACGTAGGTTTGACTGAGTATATTAAATTATATTAAAAAAATCAAAAGTTCAGAAACAATGTCTTCACCTAATTCTTCATATAAGTGGTCCATTCTTTATGATCTTTAGAGTATATACATAATATACTATAGAACATTAAAATGGGTTTCAGGTGTCAACTATTTAAACTTTATTAATTGTTGGAATATCATTATGAAAAGGAAAATATAATACTGAAAAACTAATACTTGCACAACTGAAATATTTTAATAATGTCAAATTGAACTTGAGTGAAAATGTAGCCACTTTTTATTAAAGGTATACAATTTGGGAGAAGTTATAAAATTCATAGCTATGAAAACAATTATTTGCGCATTAAAATGGGTAAATTTAAGACTATCGGTAAAATTATCTGGTAGTTTGATGGAAATAGTTGAAAAATCTCATGAGGGATTTTTTTGAACCCGAAATACCTACGGGATTTTCCCCTGTTCTAATAAATAGATAAATAATTATAATACTGATAGATAAATATATAGGTAAATGACTTAATAATAACTGTACTCACACGGGAACACGATTCCTGATTGCAGTGAAATTGTTTAGAAACACAAGTCGATTGTGTTGTATTGATTAAGATATTTTAAAAATCTTAAATGTTGTAAGGCATCAGCTGTTCAGCACTGCTTCTGTTTCCTGCCACTCATCAGCAAAGTAAACCCCTTTCCTACCGGCGGGGGGCAAAGTATTTTTACTCGATCAACAAGAAGTAAAATGCGACTAAATATTGCACAAAGGGAAAATATACTCTAGGCTAAAATATTTAGGATTGCAGTTTAATGGGTTTTAAATGAGATTTAGTGTTTTTTCCGAAATAAAACTGTCTACTGATGAAACTCCACGGATTAAAATCTTTTGTTTCCCATAGAAAATAAAAGGTGTGGCGAAACCCTTTGTCCACACATTAAGTCTCACGCCGCATAATGACTGTTGTAAGCCATTCGTAACTGTTAGCTGATTATATGTCTGATTCCCGACACTGTAGCCGTTTTGGACATTCAACCTTTTGCAACTGACCTTAACTACATCAGTTAGTTACAGACTAATATTTTTTTTCTAACATATCTCATTTCTAAATCAAAGATAACCTAATAACTGGGGCAGTTAATACTTGATCTAAAGTGTGAAATACTTTTAAAATCTAAATATTCATATGTAAACCTTTATATTAATTAATGTAAACAAGTAATAATTAATCTGAGTGAGTTTTTATCAAATGGCTCGAAAAAGACAGAAGCTTCTTATTCTTTAAAGCGTATATAAAATCACTCTCCTTAAACCTGATACCGATAATTCAGATGCGATTTTTTTCGGTGCGCTAATCTAAAATTTTGTTTTCTTTTTTATGAATTTGTATATAAAAACGCTAAAAGCGTTGTTTATGATATTTAAATGGTGGTATATCAACAAGAGAAATATATTAAATGTGAATGACTTTATGTTGGTCAATCTCAAAGAACAAACCCAAGACAAGAATTCCAACGATTAAAGACAAATGGAAAGTCTTTTATTTCTTTTTACAGTATAATAAACAACGTGGTTTATCATGTCGAACAAAAGTGGTACTTTGTGGTCCACAATTGTGTTTCACAATTGCAACGAAGCCACAGCTATGTTTTTTTAGCTTGTATTAAGTTGTTACAGTGACGAAAACTACTATTAAATATATACTATGCCTTTATTTTAATTTTTATTCATAATGCTGATTGAATGAGGGAAATTGTTTGTTCTGTGGAGTGTGGAAATAAGTGAACGCCCCTAAGAGGATAAGGTGACACTATTCAATAATGGAGGTTCGTATTACTTAAATTTGATACTGTAAGAAGTAATTACAACAATAATAATAAGATAATATGATAATAAGATTTCAATGATGTGAAAAATAAATTACATAAATATTTTTATAAATTCCTTTTTTAGGAAGGGCAATTTACCTTATAATAATTTAAAATTAATTCATTTCTTTCTTTTACGATATTTTTTTAACCACGGTTATATGAATTATACATATTTTTACAGTCATTAACATTGAAAATAAGCAATTGAGTAAGACTGAATTTGTATAGGATTACGTTAGTAATTTTCTTAATGGCTTTACGTCATTGTTATATCTACACTAACATGTTTATCATTTGACATTTAAGAACAAGGAGAAAAATAACTTAGCTTGATGCAGTATATGGGTTTTTCAGGAATTATTTTGAATAATTCCTGAAGAATTCTAAAGCCAACCGCCAATTTTTTATTTATTAAAGAAATTGCATTTAACTAATTCACGAGTTTAGAAGTTCAATATCAAAGTATATTTATATATGTAAAACACCAATATATTCTTGTAATCTAAGAATATTGAATATTTTTGTAGGTAGCAAATATACTTTAAATTTTTTTAAATTGTGGTTTCAATATCCAGCAAAAGTTAAGCTCTGCTGGGTTTCCATAAAAGTTTGATCATTAGCAGGCCTGTATGTTGGCCTCAATTCCCCAAGGACATAAATATATGATCAGCTCTGATGCAGCCTGCCTTGCACTGGCGGCTCTTTCGCGATTTCTATTATTATCAAAGTTTTTTTTAACTTGTTTATTTAAATGTCTTAAAATTTTGAAAACACAACATTCCAAGTTAGTAGCGAGTATTTCAAGAACAGGTGCCTACATAAATATTATATGAGATTATAATACATACAACAGTTCTTTATAAACATGGAATAAAATAAAATTGAACACTACTTCGATGGGTATTTGTATTGAATAACATCTGCAGATTTAGCACAAATTTTGTATTGGATAGTGAAAGCTAGATATTGGGAGGTGGAGAGAGGATATTGATTAGTGGATAGTAAAGACAGGTAAAGAAGGTACTGGATAGTAAGAGCTGAATTGTGATTGCAGCTTTCCGGAATCAACGTTTTCTTTTTCCAACATGAATGTCTTAAGCGTTAAACCAATTTCACTTTAAATATTAGGTATTGTTGGATAATTGCTAAAGAATTATTGATACTAATACAGAGCAGAATACTTCTAACTGATATATACAAGACTACGGTAAGATGAGCTATAAAAGGATTATAATTCATAATAAAACTTATTGGATATCAATAATATACATTATAGACAGTTTCTAAGATTAAAATCGACTCCTTTTGCTATGGCTTGCTCCCTGACTACATTTTGCATTTTTACTTTAACGAAATGTGTTTAGAATCATGTAACGATAAATATTTAGTAAAACCCGTTATATATATCGTAGTTAAGTGATTATTTTTTTACACATTGTGTTGCAGGCATATGGTATAAAAACGTTGCAGACTTCGTATTTTTGACATAAATTAGTGAACATTAAATTTTATTGTCTTTAAAACGTTATTTTATGAAAAAGTATAAAAGTCTACACATTTTTTTCTTTGGAACCGCGTTCCGGTGTTATCTCTTCAGTTCATAGGCAATTAAAATGAACTTCATAAAATGATGTAGCTTTATGTAAACATGTATCATTAAATACAAAAAAAACACACTCATATGTTTTTTTAACGGTAGGTCCGATCACGTGACAATTACTTATCCTCTAAATCCTAAAGAAGAAGGGTGATTTTTTCCAGTCCAATAAAATAAACAACTACAAGGTTAGTTACACAATGGTAAAGAAATAAATCTTTCATCTATAAATCATTCACTGAAATACATTTAAGAACATATACACAAATAAAAAATATGCCTTTTTTATTTTCATAAATATTCTGAAAATATTTTATTTTCTGTAGTGGTTGTAAGTTTTGATACAGTAAATAAAGGACATTTATAGTAATGTGTGTCACAATTTTTTTTAAAGTATTTTCGCACTTTGATACTTGACTTTTATTAAATAATAGTATATAAATTTAAATAAACAAAACAATCGACCTAGCTTAGGGGATTTGCGAGGTAAACTCCTTAGTTATCTGCCTGCAGGTGCGTGGGCGAGCCGGAAGTATAGGGACACTCTAATCTCTTTTTACGGCTCAACTTCTATCATAATCTCATAACAGCCAGAACTAAGTAATTGCTTTAATTTTTTTAATTGAATTTGAAAATGTAAAGATTATAATTATACAGATTATATGTCAAGACTATATGTAAAATACAGAGCAATTTACAAAGAAGAAGTGGATAATATTAACTTTAAAGCTTACTTAGAAGGAAATCATTTTGAGCTGAAAAATACAGGATGTAACCCTGAGTTATCATAATTACTTATCAAACCCTAAGTTATGATAATTAAAATGAATATTAGAAGGAATATGTATTGAAGACGGTAAATACGCATTGAAGGAAATAACGGGGCTCGACTTTTCAATTTTACTTTGTACAACAGTGGGCCAAAATATTAACTTTAAAACTGGTATACTGTGTGTCCCAAAAGTCCACGACCGGCTTAATATCTTTTGAAGTAAGCCACATATCAAAATTATATTTTGCATAAATTTTAGTACTAAAGAAACTACTTTTGATGTACTTGTCATTTCTGCCCCTGCCCTCAAAACTAGATTTTGGGGGGTAGCCCCAAAATGTTATATGTAAACCTCGTGCGACTGCTTATTTTAAAGAGTTTGTTAAAAGATACACCAATGCCACAAACCGCAGGTCGATATCATGCTCAAGTCTGAAATGGCGGTCATTAAAAATTAAAAAATGCCGTCCATCAGTTAAAATTGAGTATTTTCTGTGTTTGGCATTTCACATTGAAATCGAATAATAATCACCAGAACACATTTTAACTACTCAAAAGATACAGAAATAAATATTGTTTGTTGTCATCATCAAGAGTCAACCCTCCAAAATTGTTTTAGAAGGGGAGGGTTTGTCCAACCAATTTCAACATCAACTCACATCGCATGACCACTCATTTTAATATGCTGAATTAGTAAAAAACAATGTTTTTTTTATAAAAAATACCTTACTGGTAATAAATAAATAAATTTTATTAATGTCCAAATTTATTTAACTGACAGAGAAATATATATATATATATATATATACGCCTTGACGCGACCTTTGGCTCAGTGGCAAAGGTCGATACCTGCGGAGGGTTGTTTATGCGTTATATTTTAGGAAAATCCCCATACATCAAGTACCAAATATTCGCCATAAAAGTTTTTATAGTTAGGAAAACTAGTCCTGTGTCAACATCGTGTATGTTCATTCTTCTTTCTTCATTTAAGTATTGAGGAAAAACTTAAATAATTACAGAATTTATTCGTTTTAAGTGTTTTTTTTAATAATTTGTTATTAACATGGCGTTAACTGAAAAAGAAAGAGTGATTATTTTAATGATGAGAGGCTACAGTAACTTAAACAGTTACTTTCAAGAAGTGGCAGATCTTTTCAAAATTAAAAATGGGAAATGTCCGCCTATTTAGAAATCCACCGTTGTGCGAACCATTCACAGGTTTGGTTGGACAAACCCTCCCCCCCCCCCCCAAAAAAAGAAAAAATTGGATGGTTGAGCCTTGATGTCAACAAAAAATTATTATTTTTGTATCTTTAAGTAGTAAGATGTGTTTTGGTGATTCTTATTCGATTAAAATGTGAATTGCCGAACACAGAAAATACTGAATTTTAATTGATGTACGGCATTTTTAATTTTTGAATGGCCGCCATTTTGGACTGGAGCATGATATCGACCTCCGGTTTGCGGCATTGTGTTTCCTTAACAAGCCCTTTAAAATAAGCACTCGGACGATGGGGGTTTACATTTAAAATTTCGGGGGCAGGGGTAGAAATGACATGTACATCAACAAGTAGTTTTTTTAGCACTAAAATTTATGCAAAATAGCTTTTTGATATCTGGCTTACTTCAAAAGATATTCAAACGGTCCGGGACTTTTGGGACACACAGTATTTAAGATCTCTTCAATTAGCTTTATTGCGAATCAATAGCAAAATTGCTGTGTACGCCCCGCAACTAATTGTACTGTCTCAAGAGTATTTTTATTTCATGATAAAAGACCACTCTATTGTGCGTTTGTAAACAATCATTGATATTGGTTCTATTTTTGTCACACATTATTATTATGGTTTACATTGAAAATGTTTCCTCAGCAAAATACAAACTTAAAGGCAAAAAACAGTAATAAATATTTTGGATACACGTTTAAGTATAATTTTAACACACAATTAACTCTTACCCTATGACCTAGGTCTTTGAAACAATGAAATATAGCTTGGCAAAATTAGTCGTTTTTCTTTCAAATAATTTGCTCAGTGGACCTTTGAAAAAATAATAAAATTTTCGAAACAAAAACTCTTTCTATTAAAGTTGAAGTTATATTCTGGCCACGAAGTTCCTCCATTGTTTAGACAAACTCAACAACCTGGCTTCTTATCTCGAGAAATACGACTTTCTTGTTTTGTCATTTGCAGTTGTAAGCTTTGAGCATTGGATTTGGTATTTATAAATAACTACAAATGTTTTGCCATGTAACCATTTAGTTACGCACCTTTTGTTGACTTTTTTAGATAAACTGTTTGACTAGATAATAAGCAAGCATTTTTAACTAGATTTCCATTACCATACAGTAATTGATTGGACTTTGCTAAAACATAGGCTACCTAATTTATTATTATTTTGTCCTCACGAACACTACGTAACATACGTTAACTTAAATTCGGGTTGAGTATAGTTAAAAATAAGAAAAGGTAAGAAAAGTTAAACGGCGCAGAAAGGGAAACTGAATATGCGCAGCGCAACCAAACCTCTATTTGATTTAATTGATGAAAAGTATAATAACGTTGCCTGATTTGACTTTTATCATCAGATGTTTCTCCATAGCGGGTTGCTTTGTGCAGACTCAGATATGTTAAATGCATGATTAATTTATGAAGCACCATAATTAAACCTTAATTTATGAAGCACTGTGAGATAAAAAATAAGTTAAACTCAACCATAGGACATTAACAACAATTTAAAACAAAGCTAATCAATTACTAAAGATATATCTAACGTATTATTAAGGCCGGCCAGTCCAAGCTAATCGTAATGGCCAGTCTAATCCTGTAGGAACCTTAAAATTTATTGGCATATTTGAAAAGCCCAAAGATTAATGATTCAACAAATTATACCAGACTTTGAATATAAACCTGGATCAATTTGAAGTCACTTTGGTTCTTAAACATTTTAAATTATAATTTGGTCTTACGAGGAGCAAATTGACTTTTAAAATATATTAAAATTACGATTCATAATACGTACTACGCTAAACTACGCTAAACATTTTGTATTAGACTGATATAAAATTACATTTAGGCTACCTCGGAAAAAACGTATCTATGAGTAACCGTTGATAATACGCCTATTTAGATAAACATGTTACACTTGGGTCAGTGGAGTGATAACAGGCCTCCCCCTCGTTCTGTCGGTTAGGACGCACAGTGCCATTCAGTATTTTGTAATCGTACAGTTACGTGTTCATCAGTAGGATTGTACAATTTTCATCGCACTAAACAAAAATTGTTAAGTTCTCTATGACTCATCGAGAGGTTTTAAGTTTTCTATCGTTTTCATCATAAATGCCGAGTGAAACGTGTGATTGAAAACCAATAGAGGATAAAATATTTTCGCAGTAAGTGTTAATTTGTTTTAATTGTATCGTAATAGTATATTACATTACTATTACTAAGTACTGATATACTGTATGAGCATGATAGCCCACATGTGATTATGAGACGTTTGCTGGATGTTCATACAAGTACGGTAAACGTTTACTGGGTAAGTTACGTACGTACGATACATTAAATTGTACTTCAGGGGAAACAACTGATATCGACCATAAAATATGTTTTGAAATAAACCATTACTTTACTCAGTTCTTGACTCTGATCTATGATAAATAAATATATTGGGTGGTATAGTCACAACCGTATGTTACTTGCTTGCATTTATAATCAAATTTGCTTGATAAATTGACCTTGTAGCTATTGATAAAAAGGTACAAAAACCTACTATTTCCGTGCATTATTATGTAAATAATGTAAAGATATTTTGTAAATATAAATAATACACTTCAATATAAGCATTGAATAAACTAAACGTCACATTTTTTATTGGTTGTGTTTGAGGTGATTCATAAAAGCAGTAGTAACATATTTTAACAGTAGTAATATAAAACAGTAGTAATATATTCAATTTTAATTTTTTACTTAGTGGCATCTGCAAAATATCTGTAACGAAAATTTAGTAACATGAGTAGTTGTGTCTTTATTTTACATCTATAAATATAAATATTTTATTAGTAATGGACCAATTTCAAAAGTTGTAATGAAATACTGCATCGTTTGACTTAATTTCTTTATTTTTCTCTTTACCTTTATCAATAATAGTTAGTCCGTTGAAAACCAGAAGTCTACCAAACATTACAACTGAAGTTTAAACGTTGCCTTTAATAATAATTTATAATGTTTAATTATTCCTTACAGTTTTATTAGTTACACAACATAAATTTAAGCTCCTTCTCCCACGAAAAAAATAAATAAAGAATTAAATCTTAAAATTGTGGTAACATTTTAATTTTTCAATTACATTACCAACAGTTTCCTTTCAACAACTGCCAAAGAAGTCTATTCCTAAATTTATAAGCCCCTAAGCCATAGAATTATTTGAAAAAATTAACCTTAATTTATTTTTAATTATTTCAGTTTAATAAAATAATTTAATTTTTTATCATTTATTATTCAACCTTAGAATTTTTTGGTAGAGCTTAATCAAATGAAAGATTCTCCATAAAATTCAACAATTAAAAATACACAACGGCTAACTTAAAACGGCAGTCATAGCTTGTCTTTTTGTCAATGCTGGTTTTGAGACATAAAATACCTAGACAAATCGACACATTGTTTTTAAAATTAAAAATTAACATACTAATGTACATTAAACTTAGCTCAATTTTTTTAAAATAATTTCCATATAAAGAAAACGTTGTGATCATTTAGGATTGACGTAATTCGTATGAGAACATATTATACTGGTATTTATTTTTCTAGAGGATGTGCTTGGAGATAATTTCCAGAAGCAAGTGGAACGCTGTACCACCGAGATCTGAAAGCAGTATTATAAACACCATTTTACCTATAAGAAACGTGTTTGTTGTAAGTACAAATACGAATTCATGCAACAATTTTCAATACTGTAAACATTTAGTCAAGACTCTACAAGACAAGGCAATGCGGCTAAAAGGGATCGATGACATTTATTTCAGGTACTAATTTTTTTAAAGTATTTATACAGTTTTTTGTTTTGTTGTTTAAATGTACTATGTCGAAAAGATTTAATTGAAAAAATGCCGTTATAAACATATTTTTATCTAATGTAAAAATAAGTTTACATTAGATGATTAAGTATGTAGCCTCATATTCAGTATTTGTTGTCTTTTTGAAATTCGTTTGTAATATTTTATTTTTCCACGAATGCAATATTACGATCAGTGGAGCAGTTAATAATCTATTGCAATTACATAAAATATCATTATTATTCTTTTGGCTATTTATATTGTTATTATTAGATTTACCGAAGCAAACATTTGTTTAAATGTACTATGTCGAAAAGATTTAATTGAAAAAATGCCGTTATAAACGCATTTTTATCTAATGTAAAAATAAGTTTACATTAGATGATTAAGTATGTAGCCTCACATTCAGTATTTGTTGTCTTTTTGAAATTCGTTTGTAATATTTTATTTTTCCACGAATGCAATATTACGATCAGTGGAGCAGCTAATAATCTATGCAATTACATAAAATATCATTATTATTCTTTTGGCTATTTATATTGTTATTATTAGATTTACCGAAGCAAAAATATTACAATATGTTTTATAATGTTAGACAAGGTAACTAAACGATTCAAGCTTCCTGTATGTTTTAAAATTCACGTCCGAATCCACATTCCACAATATTTAAAATATTCACTGAATCTATTAAGATTAGCACCAAATATATTTAGAATATTCACTAAATATATTTTTAAACGGATACTAAATATATTGAAAATATTTACGAAACATAAATTTTTCTGTCCTAGCTTCATGATAGGTGGCGACGGAAGAGTGTATGAGGGTCGAGGGTTCAACGACGCACCGAGTTTGCCGATGCGGTTCAAGTATTTGTGTACCTCCAGTATATACATCGCCTACATCGGGAGATACTACGGTAAACATTACATTATACATTATACATTGCTTGAAACGATGACACATCTGGGTAGGTATTTTAAGCCAAGTATGAACATCAGATGAATGAAGGACGGTTGTGGCGCGATTTTGTAGTCTCATTACTGACTAAGGCCGACATGTCATGTTCCTTAGACAGGACTTTTAATTAATAGCCCAACAGCCAATGGCAATAATGAGACCTACATTATCGTGAGATCTGAACCACAATGTTTCCTGGTTACCATTTTCGAACAGGTCTAATTATGAGGACGGTCTAATGAACGTAGTCTTATGAATATATGAGAGTCGTACAAAAAGTAAAGGACGTTTTGTCACTACACCTAGCTCTGTTGCATGTTACCCCTGTTGATTTATAGGGCGGTATAAAACCTCACTACCATCAAAATGAGACCGGATGTGGATCTTTAGACTGCTCACTCAGTCGCGAAGGCAGGACAACAGGGCTAGATGTAGAAAGAACATGTGCTTTACTACTCTTCTCAATTATAATATGAGGAAGATCCTCATATTATAATTAATTGATAGTAATACATCATTATTTCCAAACATTTTATCAATATTCTGTTTAATTTTAATTAAAAACAATTGGATGGATAAAATACATCGAGGATGTGTTCATATACACCTACGAATTGGAAATATAACATAATCCTCATATAGTATGTGACATTTGACCAAATATTTCACGTTCATTTGGTACGTTTGGCATTTACAGAAATAATGATTCAATAAGGAATTTTCAGGCGGATATTTGATTTAATCCGTAAACACTGCTTTGAATTTTCGGGTAACACTATATTTAATGTAAAATAGATTGTGAAATACTAATGTTGATCCTAATTCAATTTTATTTGATTTGGGAAATTGTTTGCAATGTATTGTAAAATTTACAATACATATTTAATATGTATATATTACATATTAAATATTAATAGTATGTAATATTAACACATATAAAAATACATATGTAAATATTAATACATATTTAATATTCTACATATTTAATATGTTTGTTAAGTATTATGTTTAAGGTTTAGAATTTTAAAGACTGTAGAAAGTTAAAAATTAGTTAAAACTCGTGTCATCAACCAAAGACTTATGGAAAAAAATCATATGCACAGTTTGTGTTCCCTCTCCCTATATACAGTGTGTAAAAAAGTCCGTCCCCCCCTACTTAATTTTTTTGTTTGTCAAGATAAACAATTAACCTTTGGGAAATGATACTAATTCAACCCAAATTATTTTTTGACGTTACCAAAAATGTTGAGTGTCCCCCAAAAATGTGGGATTTTGGGGGCAACTCAAAATTTTCAAACGCAAACCCCTTTCGAGTGACCCCTCATTTTAAAGAGCATTCAAAATGTAGATGAATGGTGAAAATTGGAGGTCTCTAACATGTTTCTATCAAAATTGACAGCTTGTCAAAGTTTTGAATACAACACGTCCTTGAAACCCTGAGTCTAGGACATTTGGAGTTTTAATTCAGCTTTGGTTACGTAAAAATGAAACGAGTCTGGGAAAAATGTTATTAAATGAAAAAGTAGTCTCTTTTGGTGATATTTAAAATTTTGAGTGTCCCCCAAAAATGGGGGATTTCGGGGGCAACTCAAAATTTTCAAATTCAAACCCCTTTCGAGTGACCCCTCATTTTAAAGAGCTTTAAAAAATAGGCGATCGATCGAGGTTGGAGGTCGCTAACATGTTTCTATCAAAATTGGCAGCTTGTCAACATTTTGAATACGACTCCTGGACACTTTGAAAAGCTGCCAATTTTGATAGAAACATGTTAGCGACCTCCAACCTCCACCAATCGCCTATTTTTTAAAGCCCTTTAAAATGAGGGGTCACTCGAAAGGGGTTTGAATTTGAAAATTTTGAGTTGCCCCCCGAAATTCCCAAATTTTGGGGGACGTTCAAAATTTTAAATATCACCAAAAGAGACTACTTTTACATTTAATAACATTTTTCCCAGACTCGTTTCATTTTTACGTAACCAAAGCTGAATTAAAACTTCAAATGTCCTAGACTCAGGGTTTCAAGGACGTGTTGTATTCAAAACTTTTACAAGCTGTCAATTTTGATAGAAACACGTTAGAGACCTCCAATTTTCACCATTCATCTACATTTTGAATGCTCTTTAAAATGAGGGGTCACTCGAAAGGGGTTTGCATTTGAAAATTTTGAGTTGCCCCCAAAATCCCACATTTTTGGGGGACACTCAACATTTTTGGTAACGTAAAAAAATAATTTGGGTTGAATTAGTATCATTCACCAAAGGTTAATTGTTTATCTTGACAAACAAAAAAATTAAGGAGGGGGGGACGGACTTTTTTTACACACTGTATAATATATATATATATATATATATATATATATATTTGTAAGAAAATACGTCCAACTATGAAAGAAATAAACAAATATTATATGAGGAAACAAATATTATATGAGGAAACAAATATAATACGAGGAAAATGTGTTCCATACACAATATATGTTTTCTCTAAAACCGATTTGAAAGGTATTTTAAAGTTATCTGAGATGTTTCTGAGACTGTTTTTTTTTTTTTGTTTTTTAGAGGCTAAACCCCCAGATGTTGCGCGCCAAGCGAAATATCGTCTAATTCAGTACGGCCTGGCAACAAACAATATTCATCCGGAGTATCGTGAGACTGCTGTTAATTCCAGAGAAACGAGGAACAGTGGATCAAATATGAGCCTGAAAGCTCCGTCATTAAGTCTCAAAACAAGGGATTGGAATTTTTAATGTGTGAATGCGTCGAGGGTCCGTTTTGTAAAATTATTCTAGTTCACGCAGAATAACTTCTTTTCCAATCTAAACAGTTTTAAGTACTCTATAGACCTTATAGTTGCAAAGAGGCATTGTCCTCAAATTTGAGAAAACATCTGAAAAACCCCTGAACATATAGTATTTTTATGCATAAAATGTTGTTGCCAAAATAGACTAGAAGAACAGTTTATTCTGTGTGTTTTGTGCAACATTTCAGCATTTCACTGTAAAAAACTACTGACTCATAGCTTATACACTCTGTGCTAATTTCGTGAAGTTTAAATTTCAGCTACTATAAATGTAGTTGGCTTCATATGATCTTTTATGATTGTCGATTAATAATAATTAAACGTATACAGTACTTTTACTTTAAAAGACGAACGGTTACAGCATAATAAACTTAAGAAAAACTAGGTATACCTGCCAACAAAGACAAGACCACGGCACAAGCAGAAAAATTACTGACTAGCTTGCTTGTCTAATTTTGATATCATTCAGTCCTTTTGGGGTCAGGTCTATCCTTGATGCATGTGAGATATGTTTCTAAAAATTATGGAAACTGGAAATAGAGTTTTCATTACAAATATTTATTGAGGGATGTTATTTCAGAAACTTATGTATGCCTCCAGTATATTCAATTTCCTGTTACAAATATGTAAGATTGCATAAGCTTTTCACAATTTAAACTGAAGAGAGATTTTTATAAATTAAATGCTGAGTAAAGGGGGATTTTTAAAGGAAGTAATCCTTTAAATTTCTTGTTTAATGAATCGTTTTGTTCTGTATCTGAACTACACACCTTAAAATTCTTATATAGCATAATCTGCATGATTACTATATATGCAGATGCTAGATTAAGCCATCACATATTTAATTGATTTTTGCACCTAATATTTAAATGACTAAATGTTCAATTTAACGTTTGTCAATCAAATGTCATATTAATTATGATGTATAAATGTATATTTTTAATTTTCATTAATGACTGATCAGCAAACCTAAATGCATTTATGCAATTTATTTACTAATTGTTTATTATTATTATTATTGTTGTGTAACGTGTAATAATACACATGAAAAATCTGTCGTATTACATAGGATGAAATAAAGGTTCCGATTTTATTGATATAATATTTTAATATTTAGTTAATTGATAACATTATATACCTAGTTCAACAATGATAATACAAGTTGTTCGACCTTTTGTTAATACTTTGTAAATATTTTCATCTTCTATTATGTTAGACTTCACTCATACCATAGATAATTTAAGTAAAATATTCATGTAAATAAATTATTTAGTGAAAAATAAAATTAACTATCTTATTGTGTTGAAATAAATTTTTATTTATAACTTCATAGTGCATGAATAATTTTGAAAAACCTTTTTTATTTTATACTTATAATAAGATTTTTGGAATGAAAATTGTTGTTTCAATTAAAATTTGCAACTTATTACCTTGTAAAATCAGCTTAACGTTTATTATTTATATTTAGTTTTTCATCTCAGATGACTGAAACAGCTTTCATTTAAAGTAGTTAATGTTTATTTAACTACTTTTTGGTAATGTGTGGGTAAACATGTCAAAGACAGAAAAAAGAACCATTCCGGATGCAATAATTCACGGAGGTGTGATTTTCTCACTTGGAACGTGGTTCAATTACAGGTGTCTCTAAGGCATAATTAATGCGATGCGCGTGAGATTACACCGTAATTAGGAATGATGCATGGCGTGAAAACTGAATTTCGAAAGAGTGAGACCAAGGTAAAATGAGTTTTTAATGTTTACAATGCAATCAAATGCATTACTACTCTTGAAAATTATTCAAACATTTTAAAACAGTCCTTAAGTTTTCATGTAGGACTTTGAGAAGTTTTAAGAGTTTCATACATGTTTCTAATATCAGGACGTACTTTAATCTTATGATTTGCATATTTAATAGTATTCCCATAATTTCAAAATTAATTTTCTACTGTAAGTATGTCCGGTAGTAATGGAAATCCGAAAAAAATATTCAACCGCAGTCTCAATTCTGCAAGCCACCAAGGAGCTCAGGTAGTAGGATTTTTTGTATTGTGATTGAAAGTTCCAGAATTACCAGCTTGGTATGTCTCCCTTTGACATATTGTACCGCTTACGGATTGTGAGAATTAACATGGATGTGAACGGTAAGATGGTAAGTCGCCTTGCACTTGGTAGAAGAGATAAGCATCCCAAACCCATCCTCATACTTGAATAATCGAGTTGGAATTCCCAAAATTGGCAGTGGAATGTCAAATCTATACTGTAACTAAGAGGAATACCTCAAGTTGGGGCAATTGTATTTTACGTGTGCTGACATACGCAACGTTGTAAAGCACAATAAATTGTACCCCTATGTCAATGAATCTTTCTCTTCGTATAAAATTATCCTACGTTTTATTTACTTGTCTTATCCTATCCGTTATTTAAATATGCACGATTTCACTAATAAGTGATGGAAAATGGAGATTAAAATATAAATCTAAATATACTTAATGCCTGTTCAACAGCCTTTCAGTCGTATACAATCCTGACTCAATCTTCCAGGCAGTAGGGAGGATGGCACCGGATCCATGCAGCCTCGACAATTGTTCTCTCTCCTCAGTCCATGCTCAGCTCCACACTGGTGGAGTGGGTGTTTCTGATGATTGAATTAACCGCACTGATCATATCTGAAATGGTTTATTCCTTGAAGAAAGGTAACGGCTAAAGGCTCCGAATCATTAGGGGTTTCTTTTCCAGAAAACCGAACTATTTTTATGAGCATGTTTCGAATACAGTTTTCACAATCTACTGTATATTTGTCAAAAACCACTCACCCATAATCGCACAGCCCAAACTACTTGACATAGAACCTTGAAACTTTGCATGAACGTTCCTCTCAGGGCATAGACATCCGCTAAGAACGGATTTTTAAAAATTCACTCAGGGCTACGCCCTATGGTATATTAAAATTTCAATGTTGAAGTATATGTAAGCTCATGTAGTTGTCATGGTAACCTTAACATTAAATGAATCCAAGGAAGTTTTTCTGCTTTTCCACGGGTAAAACCGTGTTGATCAGCTAGTATGATATAAAAATAAACACTTGGTATGTAATCCGCTAACATTAATAAATGGTGAGGACGAATCAAACAACAGATAACATTTATGAAAAGAATGTGATTAGCCTATACGCTAACTTTATTTCTTGGGCCATAAAGCTATATCATCATAATAGTAGTTTATGCAACGATTGTATAATGCATGCCTTTAAGCCACGAGTGAGATGTAAGTTAGAACACGAGCGAAGCGAGTAGCTCACGAATATTTCACGAGTGGCTTAAAGGCATAATACAATCGTTGCATACACTATTTTATCTACGACCAACAATATACGACAAAATTTCCCCCGAAGTTAAACAAAACTCATGACTTACTAATGATGGAATAGGTCAACTAAAATTTGAGGTTAGGCAAATAAGCAGACTGAGCCATGAATCGTTGTGGAACAATCAGCTGATGGGATAAGTAAACTCAAACATGAATCGTAACAATCAGCTGATGTGCGAATTGCGTAATTGTTATTATGACACTACTTCCGTCAAATGCCGAGCTCTCATTGGTCTAGAACCAGTACTCTAAAGTGACTCCAGTACCCTAAAGTCGTCATTAGAGTACTGCTTGGTTTTTGGTGTATTAATGTATATCATTATAATGTTTATTGTAATACCATAATTGGTGCTTATTGCAATGGTCGTAGATAAACTATTTATTGCTCTCGGTAATGTCCCATTAACATATCTTGAAGCATCTACATCAGACTGCAATATATCTTACCCGTGTTGGGATCTGTCTACTCTGATCATATATAAGCCCATGCCTACTTAAGCCCATTAGTCATCCACAGAATATCGGATAAATTACAAATTTGTTTTATAAATATGTAATTCTAAATAAAAACTTAAAATATTCAAATCCGTTGATTTGAAAATACTGTAATTATTCAAGATTGGTGAGTAAAAATAGACCTTCTCCGTTTTAACGCTTTAATAACGCTTTTTTATGGCTGATAGTTTATCCATAATTTTGTTTCGGTGGTATTAAGGTATTAATTTGTTTCAATGGTAAGGCTCTAAAGAAACTATAGAATTATCTTGTGTTGAATAATGTGTGGTGATGATTTTACAAGATAAATACCAAATGTTCGTCAAAGATATTATTTTAATCAGCTGCAGTTGAGTAATGACGAAATAGAAAACAGAACTCGATTTTAATCCCTTACATTAAAAAAATATATATACATAGTAAAGCAGTTATTATCTCTATAGGCTCTTATGATCCCTTCCTAAGCTCACGGATTTATAATTCCTATATCGCATGCGATAAAAAATTACTCCTTTGTTAGGAAACAACTTGAATTCTTAAACGAATCACATACAATCACACTAAAAGTAATCTTTGTCAGCCCATTTTAATTTATGTGGAGGTTTTTATTAAAAAAACATTTAATGAGAACCAGGAATAAAAATTTGAAAATTGGTGGTTATGATCTGTCTGAGTTGATGAAGAGATGACTGTTATTGAAGCTTGGAGGAATGCTCCAACAACATGTGTTTGTGATTTATACACAATCAATTGACGAAGTGCGGGGAAGTTTTAGCTTGTGCAAACTAATCACGTATCACTTAAATTGAATCTTTTGAATATGAATATTACGCTTATTCCGTAGATTCATTGATCCACGATTGTGGACATGGCTGCGTTCGAGGCGGCAAAAAAATATCATAATGCCGGTCGATGTGACACTGAAAAACAAATCAAACTGTAGAATGTTCTCTCGTAAACTTAATATTGTAATCAGCATGAACCATCAAACATGGACCAGCATCAACAAAGATAATAATAGTAACAAAGTAGTAATTTAAACCAAATGTAATAATGTGTATATTGTCTTTAATTAAACAGATACCTAATCCACTCAGAGTTTGTGATATTCCACCGTTTAATTGTTGTCATGTTGTTCAAACTTGTATAGTTAGCGAGTGCCTTACAGGCAGTCGAGCTTGATTTGGATTGACCTTCAGGTATTCTCTATTAAATGAACTTCACAGTGAAACTCATGGTTTTTCTAACCATCATCGTAAGAATCCTAATCGTTCTTTTTCGCAAAGAAACTATCAGCCTTTTATAGCAGTAAGCAGTGTTTCTTTCCGATCATAACCAAAGATTTTATTTTTTACAGTTACGCTAGTAGTTAACTGCTACTTAATCAATTACGTCAATCACCTTTTTAGAGAAGACATAAAATCAATCAATTATAGATGAAGTTTTACATGAACTGATGCTTATAGCCGGAATAATTTTGGAGATAAGATTTGCATTCTTGTTTCAAGAAACTATACGATTAAAAATGTATTAGTAAACAAATATATTGAGAAAGAGATATCCTTAATTGTGTACTAATTTTCAACTGCTTTAGTTACTTAACATTTAATAGTGGCTTGAAGGGACTAAAATCTCGTAATTAGCGAAAATTCAAACAATCCTTAATTTATTATAGTGCAAAATACCTTCATAACAAACTGAATCTACATTCTATTGATATCCAGCCAACCACATGGTTTCCAATCAAGTATCAGCATCACATGTTCTATGTAAACAAAGCAGATGTTTTTAGATCCCAATGCTTTTTAAATGGCAGGTATTATACGTTATTTCTCATTTTCTGGTGAATTTCAAGAAATTTTAGTATTTTCCCGCCTTCACGGATAAAGATATTTAATTTGAGTCCTTTCCCATCTTCCTACGACTTGCCAGCCGCCCACAATTTTGACGCAAAGAATCGCCTTACGAAATTAAATATATATATATATGATTTAGCTATCGGTTTTGTTAGCCGCATCATAATCAGTAAGCGCCTACACATTGTGTGACCATTTTTTATGTAAATTGGTATTTAATTATCATGTAGCTCCTCTATAAGTGGCAGGAGCAAAAGCTGTTAAAAGGCAAAAATTCAATGCACATATTATAAAGTTCTTTGATTATACAGTAACGAAAGATTGTTTTATGGCTGTTGACTTACAATTATATGTTAAAACTTTGCCGCTTAACCTCATCAAACATTTATTATTTCCCACATGTTCTTCTAAAATAAATTATACACCATGACTTAAGTTCAGGACATACACCATATCTTAAGTTTTGCGAAATATATGCCGATGCTTATTTTATTATTATTATTATTATTTTTAGTTTTTACATAACCATGTTATTTTTAGTTTTATCCGAAGTTAAGGGGTAGAGAGGACTTGCTAGTCCTAACTTCGCTTCGAAAATAAAGTCATTTTTCATTTCATTTCATTTCATTTTATCTTAGACCGTATAATACATTAGTGACTGGTGCGGTTGAAGTACATTGTATGGATGTAATTCATTATGAAATGTATTGCTTTATAACGCCACTACTGGACCACATTAATTATTTTGGTATCTTAACATCCTACAAATAAAGTAATTTTATTTACGACCATTGCAATAAGCATCAATGTATATTATTTAACGAAATATAAATCAATTGCATTTAGTCAACTTTATGACACAGGAGTCACTTTAGAAAACTGGTTTTAGACCAGTGACAGCTCAGCATTTCACGAAAGTAATGTCATGATAGAAATAACGCAATTCGTTCATCAGCTGATTGTTGCGTTACGATACATGGTTCAGTTTTTCGATGTGAGTGACTTATCCCATCAGCTGATTGTTCCACAACGATTCATGGTTAAGTCTGCTTATGTGCCTAACTTCAAATTTGAGTTGATCTATTCCATTATTAGTAAGAGTCACGAGGAAGTTTTGTCGTTCATTGTTGGTCGTAGAAAAATTAGTGTATGCAACGATTGTATTATGCCTTTAAGCCACTCTTGAGATATGCTCAAGAGTTATACTCGCTTCCCTCGTGTTCTAACTTAATCTCCCTCGTGGCATAAGGACATTCAAAATAATTGCATAAACTACTATTGCGCTGATATACATTATTTTGTGTCCAATTTAACTCTAAAGTAACTATAAATACAACTTAAAAGTAACAAATTATTCGAGTACATTTGGTTTTCCTGGCAGTGGCGATAGAGCTCTGCTGCCAAGTAACTGTACGACCGGTACTCTGCCATTCTTTACTACAATTTATTTGAGTGGCCATTCTTTTAAGTCCTTATCAGGCTTGTAATATAGGTTTTCCTTTTATCGTAATATTTTTTGTGTATAGCATAATATAAAAAATATTTTTCCAATATAGTTTTGACTGAAAGTGGAAATTGTAAACATACAAAAATTAAAAAGTTATATTAATGTGTAATTTAAATATCTCTCAGCATTCCAATTTCGGATGAACTCAAAATAAGAAAATGTATTTTGTATCGCATTACTTTTTACGTAGACACTTGGATTATAACCCCATTTGTGAGATACACGTCTGAAACAAATTAATCGTAAGCAACTGGGCTCTTGGGCACCTTCTTACTTAATGCTAGGCTTGGTATTCAATAATCCGCCACCTTGGGATTAGTATTACTGCAGTAGCATAGCAAATGGAGCTTGCTTGTTTGCATAGGCATTTATGGCGACTACGCCCCGACATTGGTCTTATATTACAATTTGAGAAACAATGTCTTTGATGTCATGGATAAAATATGAAACCGATCTTTTGAAAATAGTTGTGACTGATTGTGTACCTCAACAAAACGCTTTTCTTACTTTTTTCTATTGATTGATAAAAAAAGTCCTACAAACCTCAACATTCAAACTATGGAGATTTGTTCTACGTATTATAAATTGATGTAATATGTACAGTTACGAACAAAAATTAATTAATTTTACAAATTGCTAATTAAATTCTGTATTAATCAAATATTTAAAAATAATAAGCTATTCACAAAACATACCATAGGCATATTGCAATTACAATTACATATACGTTCAACAAATCATATCACTTTTAACTGAAATTAGAAAAATTAACAACCCAAATTAATTAATTATAATTCGACAACAATTCATCCTTTAATTAGGATTTGACAACAATCCTACAATGACATATTTCTCTTATTAAAAGTGTACAGGAGTTTTAAGAAGAATAACGTGTGGATGACAAAGGGAACACTTCCACAGACTATATATTAAGTTATATTAATTTTAACAAATTATAATGTTTAAGCTAGTATTCACATCGACTTTAATTTCGGCAGATTTGTCAATAAGTAATAATTATTAATTTATTAATATTCATAGTTAATATTTTATTGCAAATTTTGTTATTGGCTAAGATTATTTTATATGTCAATACATTTAAATCTATAATTTTTTGTGAATGGTTTTGGGTAATAGGAGAATATTACAAATACTTTATTCTCTTTACGAATATCTTATACCGTTATGCTGCTTTCTTAAAAATTTTAATTCACAAAGAAGAATGATGAATGAGGAGAAACGACCGATAAGGAAATGCAATATCCGCATCATCATGGCTCGCTCTTCTGCCTTAATCTTTATTTTATTGCTACAGCACTTAAAATACTCAATCTAAGTGTACAGTAAACCCCTGATTGAGGTGGCAGTATCAATTTCATTATCTATGGCTTAAAAAGAAGAATTTCATAGGAAAATTAAGTTTTAATTATATTTTTTATTCTTTACTTGTACTTTTTTAGTCAATATAATTGTATGGTTCTTTTTATTTCAACTTTCCGCCAATGATGTATTCTCAGTGTTTACAAATGGGAAAACTCAGATATAATTTTTCCACTTATAAACTGACTCTTTCACGAATAATTGATTGATGATAAAATATCAATAGTGTTTGGTGTGCCAGTATAACGGTAAATGAAAACAAACTAGCATTTGTTCATTTTTCTTTTTATTAAACTTTAAAGATGTATATATATTGTCCCTGTAGCTTTTAGAAATTGATTGTTTAATAAAATCCATTGAGGTTTATTCATTTTAGAATAACTAGTTCTGAGATAAAGAATGATTACTGTTCATCAAACCAGAATAACTAATATATTTTACTTTTATATAAGAGCATCATTGCCTACACAAATTATAAAAAAAACACTTTTTTAATAATTGTATGTTTGACCACATAACAAAACAAATACTATTGTGCTTTATTTTTAGCATGACAAAGCATTTTGAATATGAAGTTGATTGAGCACTAACAAATTATTTAGACCACCAAACAAAATGACACTAACCAAATGTCTTTAGGTTTTTAACATATAGAACATTACATTGTTGATTTTGTTAGTCATTATGATTTTATTCTTGATTGTGACTTTAAAAGCAACCTTTAAAATTGGCATAACAAATAAATACTCCCCGATTTTGAATTAACAGTATATGTCATCCGGTCACGGACACGGTTAACATTTTTCGTTTATATGTATACAGTTTTATAATGTTAATATTACCTAAAATACAAAAATATCGATTTATGCCCTTTTTACGGATGCCAATCTAACTTGCTATGGTGGGTCCTTAATATTTCATTACCTTCAAGTATGAAAAATTCCAGGAATAACAAGTAACCTGTAACGTACCTTTACAACTTGCTGCCGGCGTATTAGTGTAAAACCAAATAAACTCAGGAATGGGATAAATATTTTTGTCTACATTGAATAAAACAGCGTATTTTTTCAGCCTGTTGAACATGAAAAAAATAAAGGTGATAAATCTAACCAACACGACCACTATTGTTGTCTGCTAAATACAAAATCAATGTTTGTAAGCTCGACTTAATTTTTTGGTTACTTGTTGGAAGCCACAGCGTACTCACGCGTGTACGTGTAATTTGTGTTGCAGTTGCTTGAGTTCAACATGAAAAAAATGTTTTTGTTCTAATAAAAAATGTAACTACGGTCTCAGATCTGTCATGATGAAAAGAGATGATTGGAACAGAAATACGAAGTAATTAGGTAGAGTTGGAACTCTAAGGAAGCTCAGCAACAAGTTGTTACTTAGTTGGCGTTTGTAATGTAACCACTTATCTACTTAACGATATGATTACTGTGTTCAAGAATATAAACGTTCTGTTAAGAAACGAAGAACTGGTTATTGTTGCTGAATATTACGCTAAGGGCGGAGTTTAATAAAATTATATTTCAAGAAAAGGCCGAAGGGAAGTCGAACAAACTAATGTTTACATTAACATTTAAAAGGAGGAAGTGCCTCCAGAACGACGGTATGGTGGATAAAGAAAAAGCGCGTGCAAGGGAATCGTACATTAGGCCTTTTTACATATGTACTAGGCAAGGGAATAGACACCTACGCACCAGAGCTGGATATAAAACTTTCAGGTTTTACATAATGCCTCGTGTAACGTCTTCCCCCGGGGAATCAAGTGTGACAAATGAAATAGAAGTGCTCTCAGTAGGTAACATAGACTTTTTTATGTTTATGTTTTGTTATATTATAGACTTTTTTATAAATGCTCGTGAAAAAGAGTACTGAAGAATTAGCCAGAGATACACTTTAGTTTATTCAGTAACTTCCTAATCCCCATCACTTCCTTTTAAATACTCTGGAAAATGCAAATTATATACAATATTATACATATGCAAACGTTCGATCACCTTTACATAAAGTTGAAATATATATGATATTTCTGCATATCTTAAAATAGTTCAATTACATTCAACAAACGCAATTCATTAAGCAATTCGTTAAATAAACCAACCATAACAAATATTTAAAAATTGAAAAATATTAAAATATGATAGCTTATTGATTTGCTAAGAAATAATTTTTTAGGCTGGGTTTATTTTCTAGGTAACTATGAGGTATTATGCAGAAGTGATTTTTATATCAGGTCTTGTCTTGTAAATAATATAAACTGATCTGTAGTCCCTTATTCACTTAAAAAACACAATGAAAAGCGAATTATCGAGAGAAATTAATTGATGTTAACTGATAAATTAATTGATGTTGATTTGTTAATTGGATTGTTTTTTTCTTACAGAAAACGTAAATATCAGTTTAAAAATTATGGTAGTGTATGACTTAAGTGTTCATACTTATTTTGTGAAAGATTTATTAATGACGACTTGTTATTTCGATCGATCGTGAAGTAAAGTTACGAGAAATATCTTAAGGGATTTTATCAGGTAATTTCACTACTGTCACGCATTCAAATGTCAAGATGAATTGAATTAGCTTGAAAAGGCGAAGACTCAGTCATAGTCTACCTGATAATTTATTGATACATTCATAGTTAAGGAATTGAAGAATATATGTGAATGTTGCTGTAGGCCAGGACCAGTGATTTTAAATGTAATTTACCTAATGTATTGCGAAAGCACGCTCTTCATTAAGAAACAATCTTAAAGACTGACAAAACCTCGGGTATGTTCCCAAGTTAAACCCAGAGTCTAGGGTTGAAAACCATTTCGTCAAGGTGAGGGACCATTCCCTGAAGGAGATGGAACATGCCTTTGGGGAGACGGACCATTTTTCAAAGGAGAAATTTCATTCTCTCAGAGGGAACATTTCAGATTAAAGCCTAGAAACTGTAAACTTATTTCTTTCAAAGTAACATGATAAAGTGATAAGGAAATGTTTTGTTTTCTATTAAAATTATATACCCAGAAATAGTGAGCTAAACGTCCTCAGTATTCAGGCAGATTGAGTGTAGGAAATCTTTTGTCTAGCCGCACCATTGATATCAGATTCGTCTCTTTCTCTCTTGCTGCTCTGGATTCTTCTTAAGCTTACTCCTTCCTCCAAGATTTGACTAATTCATTAAGACATAATTTAAAAAGAAGAAGATAAATAAAACGCTTTTGTAAATTAAGGACTGCAAGTGGCATATAGTATTTATTTGAAATAACTCATTAATAATTTGAATGAGAAATTAAATTCCAAATAAATACTAAAATTATTGCAAACAAAGTTTATTCTGATTTTTATCTAACAGAAAGAATGTCGTAAAATGAAAGTGGCTGGCTAAAAGTCATTAGTGTGCTAATGTTTTTTGCACATTAGCACACTAATAAAATAAAGAGTGTTGATACAATTTGTGTTATAGTTGAGGAAGAACAATGATGAACCCCAAAGTTGAATTTCTGGTAACTGTTGAAAAAGTTTTTCAGCTGCAAATTTGTATGTGATAGCCTATTCGGAAAAGCCAGAAAAAAACTTAAATAAGTGTAATAATCTATTCATGAGTGCATTTTTGTTGATCAGTTAAATAAAAAAATAACATTTTCTCTGAATATTTATACAAACTTTAATGGTTAAAAGTAGTTTAACCATTTTATTATCACAGAGATTTAATATCAAAGGCCAGCAGTGTCTACTCCCGGGAACAAAATACATTTCACTTTTTTTTTATTAGGTGCTAATACATGCTATCAGCTTTATGAATTTGGACTTGATTTTGGAGAACATTTGTCATCACTGATCAATAATGTCAAGTTCCACAATACTTTGGGATCTAGACTCGGGTCCTGTCCCAAGGTGGAACTATAACTATCATAATAATATAAGTAAAACACAGTCACAAGGACCTGAACTTACACATTTTCAAAGATTCATTCCTTCATTTTTATATTAATATACTAAACAAATAATCAATGTCAATAATTAATAAAATTTACGGGAATTCACTCCATCGAGTATGTAAGTAACTATCGATATTTTACTCTATGGTATTCTTTGTTAGTATTAATATTGATTTTTCAGTTAAACAGGAATGAATGTAGAGATTTGACTATTGTTAGCTTATCAAAAAAACTTAGTAAATTTGGTAGCTTATTAATACATATTTATTTGTTAGTTAATAGGGTTAGTCTAAAACACCACCATCTTTGTCCATCTTGTAACACATTAATTTACTATAATGTTTTGTAAATATAAAGTATAATAGCAAAGAGCTGAAGCTATAGAATTACCCTTTAGGGTAAATATAGTTAGTAAGTACAAGCAAATTTGTGGATCACTACTTTTAATACTACTATTTTTGTAATACAACTTTGGGGATTTGCATTTTATACTTGTGTGTAATACTCGTCTTAGGGTGATTAAAGTTTGCCTAAATGCAAGATATAAGCTGACCGACCATCATATACGTATTCACACGTGTAGTTTCCCAACTAAATATGAATATGCAATGAGTTGCACGAAGATAACAATGATATTCTTTGTCTAGGAAAGCAGAGTTGTATTACAAAATGATTTCATATGCCCTTCAATGGACTCTGTTTTAAGCAAATAAACCAAACATTTTGTTATTAAAAGCTATTTATGTTCTGGTAAAATCAGGGTTAAATGTCTCTTATTAAAGTTTCATTCCAAGCTAAATCACTGAGTTAACTTGATAGGTTTCCCGAAGAAAAATGCCTTAGTATTCAAAATAGTAAGCTTTGCGACACCCTTTCGCACTGTTATGAAATGAAAAATATTTAATTTGTACAGGATGAAAATATACTCAGATTTGAGTCCTTTTTACATATTAGACCAATTTGCTAACTAATTACCCGAGAAAAACAACTGCATTTAATATTTTCGTTGTGATAGAATGATATATTTTTAATAAAGTGTTCTTCTCTCTTTGGGTTGAAATAGTCTGAACTTGTCTGAAATGGTGCAATATAATATATTAGTTACACATTCATTTAGGGTTTGAATGTACATGAGTAGAAAATCTGCATGTTATGTATGCAATATCGAAGTCAAGCTCAGCCTCATCTCGCAGTAAGGCTGAAACATCACCAGTCGGGTCTTGTGTACATCACTGGTTTATGGGTGTGTGGTTGTAATGTTGAGTGACGCAGGCATGCAGTTGAGTTTATGTTAACGTTCACTCAAGTTGGTAATGTATTACTGGACTCGTTGTAAACTTAAATAGAAATATGAACGAGTTATGAAAGTATTACCACTTAATTGGTTAAATATTGGGGTGCGATGCTCGGAATGTATTCAAGGCTAGTTTACGGAAATAGAATCAACGTGATTGCATGGTAAAATAAAAAATAGCTGTCGTTGAAAAATATTTAAATTGAAAATAAAAAAACCGGTATTCTCTACAAAACATTATAAAAGGTAAAATATACCTATAACATTTTAATTTTTTAATTAATTATTATGAAAATCACCTGATAAATAACGCCGTCATGTACGACCGAAAGTAGCACGTACGGCTATGCTACTTAGCCGATTTGTAAGGTTTTTTTATTCAGCTGAGTTATGGTGTAATGTAGCTAATGAGACAGCATAGTTAATTGGTCTCTGTTAGTGCATAGCCTAGGGCAACAACGGGCCCTAGCTCTAAATGATGCTACCTCGTTAGCTAAGTTCGACCATAATTTTGTATTTTCTACGCCAGTGGCATTTTTTAAGGTTTCGATCGGGAACGGTCTAAGCCCAGTCTTGTTACTATCTAACGGCGACCTTTTGTTAACTGGCGTCATTAATTCATAGCCCAATGACAAATGGCAACTGGACCCAGTTTCGATCCTGTCAGGAATCGAACCGGCGACCCTCAGGTTTTGAGGTGAGCACTTTATCCACTCGGCTATCCAGTAAATGGTTTTTATAAATATAGGTTAAGAAATTGAGTTATTTTTAACTTATATTCATAATTTTGTGTCATTAGATTATAAATTACACTGACTAAAAACTTGTTGGCTTTATAATGTTTTGTAAATACGATACTGTTGATTATTTTTCCTGAAACAAACTTATTAGTTATAAATACATACTGAGTAAAAAAAAAAATCTGTTAAGACACACAAGAGCAGAAACATATTTAGTGAAAAACACGAAATAGCGCTTATCTCTGAAAATATGCATTTTAGATAATACTTCGAATGGAATTTTTCCTCAGATTAGTTGTGAAGAATCACATCCCGAGGCGTTTTAAAAGACACCCTGCATATAAAACTTCGGGCAGTAACAGCGATCGCGAGTGTCAATGTAATTCCCAATTCACAATCCCTTAGCTCAACATGCGGGACGGATCTAGTCGGATCAAATTTCAGTTGATAACACAGACATTTGTCGTATTAGAATTTTGTATAACAGGCAAAATTTAAATATTGTTATTTTATTATATTACACCTCACGTTTTATAAAACTTACGTTTCGGGCTTGTACGTCATTTCTAGGCACTAATCCCCCCCCCCCCCCACAAAAAATAATGAAATGGGCATAGGTCGGGGTATTATATATCCCAATTCTTGTTGGTCAATCAACTTGTCTACGAGGTCATTCCTCTTCCGATACCACACTCTATAGCTTATACCACCCTCTACGCTGCATCTGCTAGAATACCAGAATTTGAATTATATGTATACAAATTAACCTAGTGCGTCACCAAACTTAATTGATCATTTATTAAGCGCAAAATAAGCAAAAAGATTCAAAGACCTTACCCAGGTCTTACCCAGCTTGTTAACCGTCTATTGTTGCTATAAGTTGACGTAGCTCTTAACCGGCTTTTAGGTTCGCCATAACTATTCATGTACAGGTCAATATACAAAAGATTACATCTTGGATTGTAAAATTCGTGTTAAATTTGTAGAAATATTTAGAACTATTGCATCAGATTGAATAAATACAATATGTAACTCGAACAATTGTTTTTAAATAAAATAAATTAATCTAGCCCGACACTTTTACATGAAACATGTATATTTCCAAACATTGCCTTGTCCATCTCATTAATGACATCTTAGCTGGTAAAAAAAGTACCAGTTGAGGACGGACCACTCGTAAATAAATTAAAAATTATTAGTTAAGAACCTAGATCGAAATGAAGTTCTGGAATACTCTGTTTATTAATTACACACAGAACCCATTCTAGTTGCAGTAAAATATATAGCTAATTAAATTTACAGTGGTTGTCAGTTATAGGTGAATCAATTTTGAGTGCAGGTTACATCGGTCTTACACATTCTTTGCATAGTTGTTAATTATTTAGTGCTATCGGTAGATCGGGTGATCGGCTTATATTTATAATCATTATTATTTTTACGTTATATGTACTATTGTACAAGTTATTTGGGGAAAGACCTTAAAAAATGCTACAATAAATGTTGTAAAAAGATTATATGTGTCCGTTATACTGAAATGTTCATTTAGTATTAGAAATGCTAATCTGTATGTACAGTAGATAAAAGTTGGTAAAAAATGTTAAATTTAGTTTTCAAATCGTTATTGTTTAGTAGCTAACTTTGACCAAAATAATTTTTATTGCTTTGATGATTATTGGACGTAAAAGTTGTATATTCAGAAATTAAAATCCACATTGAGGATGGAACGTAAGCTCAACAGTGCTGCAACAGATTATGAGCTACGTAGGTAATAACCGTTTTCCAGTTTCTAGTGAGTTTAGAATTGGCAAGGTGGAAAATTAACTCTGACTTCCCATCAGATGTTGTAACGAGCTCTTTTCTCTTCTTTAAAATATTCTAAGAAAAAACAGTATCTGTGGTGAAAAAGCATATAGCTAAAAAACGGTTTTTTATTCGATGATAGTTGTAGTGAATTCCATGCGTCGTTTATAACATCTTCATTACTCTTGAATTCCGTCAAACGCACTGCCCGGTTGAACGCAGGATCATGGTTTCGGCATGATGTCATCTTCAGCCACTAATTCATATTTTTATTTTGCTCCTTACAAATAAAATGTTAGATTTCTTTTGTTTTCTATGCGTAACGAGAAAGCCTAGGCGTAGTTACGCCTAGAAATACGAGAAATCTACTCTTTTATATATAATGAGCGAAATCAAAATATTTATTAGTAACTGAAGATGGCAAAAGCCGAAACCATAGTCTGCGTTCAATTGGTCAGTGCGTTCGAAATAATTCAACCGTGACGAAGGATATTTTAACTACATCGAACCAATATATCAACTTGCATCACAAACGAACAGTAACCTGTATGAAATCATTCTTAGAAATTGTTTATAATATGTGTTACTATCTCTGTAGTGACGGTTTAAAAAACATAATTGCCTTCAAGAGAGTTAAAGGTTTTGAACCTCTTTTCTTAAAGAGCATTTGAATTACCTTCCTGAAAATTCTACAAACATCCTAAGCGAACAAGAAAATTGGCACATACAACATGTCATCATTAATTTAGGCTATTTTGCCACGGGCTATTTTTCCACGATAAATGGAAAATCAGTTTAGTTTCTACATTTATTGCAAAACATTTGTTGTAGAACGTATAATGCAACGGGAAATGGAAAAATGTACTATTTATGGCAAAAATCCCTATTTGAAGGAAACTGTTTGCTTTCCTCGTATCGATAGAAATACATCACGTCAGATAATTTGATTTATTACCGGTTTTGAGGATTGAAATGGAATTAACATTGTAAAATAATTCAGGCTTGAAACAATGGGATTTAACATGAAAATCCTCTCTCATGCCAAGCTTACATTTTTAGGAGCTAGTGTTTTTGAAGTCGAATGATTTGAAGTAGTTTCATAAAATATTTCCTAATTGTTTTTTTTTATATTATCTATTTATTTATTATCTATTACGGATACGTCTTAATTGCTATATAAATATGGATAAGACTGATACATTACAAAATATAATTTTAATTTCTTTTATCCATAAATATAAAGTTTTCTATTTAAAATCTTCATTAAAAAACCTTCAATTTTTTATATACATTTTCTTGTTAGTTCTTATTTTAATACATACTTAAATTCCTTCAGGTTCGATAATTGTTTTACTGAAATAGGTATGTTATACATTTTGATCCCAACATAATCTAAACTTTTTTGCCCAAATGCTGTGTTGTAGGCTGGTATATCAAATAAATTATAATGTATTGTAAAATGGTCATGTTTATTGATTCTGTTTTCAAAATTTGTTTTGTTACGGTAAACATAAATTGCCACCTGAAAAATATAAGGAGCTGGAAGTGGAAGAATATTAAACTTCTTGTCGTGCCACACATTGTACGTAATGCCCTCTTTTGCAGTTTAAACACCTTTATTCCTTCTGGACTTCCACCCAAAAATATAATCTCATGTGACAGTCGTGAATGTACATATGCAAAATAAATTAGCTTGATTATATGATAACTGCAGTATTTTAAAATAATTTTGATCATAACAATTCCAGAATAATTTTTTTTACACACTCCTTGTATCTGAGGTGACCAGGACAAATTAGCTGTAATTGATATCCCAAGGAATTTAGTTGATTCACAGCCATGGATTATATTATCATCAAGAAGCAATGATTTTATATACCGGACAATGTTTTTGCAAAGCTCATCAATTTAGTTTTTTAATTTTTAACTGATAGTCCATTGTAATTAAACCATTCTAGTATATTTGAAATTTGAACATAAGAGGAAATTTCTAAATCAGAACAATCAACATTTGAATTATAAAAAGTAGTATCATCTGCGAATAGTATTAATTTTTCATTGTCTGTTATTTTCGTTAATTCATTTATATAAATTATGAATAGCAGAGGACCAAGAGCTGTTCCTTGAGGAACTCTAATATTGGTTTCATGAAGATCAGACTGATAGAGGTGGTCCTATCTCTCATTACAGTAAGTTTGTTGCGGTCAGTCAAAAAATATTCAATCCAACCAACAGCCTCTTGAGTAGCTCCAATATATTCCTTTTTTAATCACAGGGAAGTGGTTAATGCTATCAAAATGATTCATATAAAAAATGATGTTACTGATAACTAACAAATCGGTTAGTATAATACCGTATGTAAATATGTTATAAATATGTATAATAATACATATAAATAAAGGAAATACATATATCGAAATGTATTTTTAATAACTCTACATTAAAATATTGTACTTGTTAGAAAACACTTTCCTAGTCGTAACCATACTATTCATTTAAACCTAGTTAGGTACTTCAAATCGCGTACATCAATAAAACTTGCTAAATAACAGAATGCACCTAACAAAAATATCAATAATATATGGATAATCTGTATTAACTTACCTCCGCCAACGAAAATTAATACTCAAAAAATTTACAGGATTTATATAATTTAACTGCTGTATTTATTAAATTATTTTAACGATTCGATTGGTTAGGAAGACACCTTTTAAAAGATTTGCTCTAAAAAGACTGTGTTTTACTAATTTTAAAGTCTGATGCTAAGCTTTTTTCAGTTTAAAAGTATTGCAGATGATTGCCCGCTAAACCACAGCATTGTACTTAGAAATAAAAAGCAACCATTCATTTAAAAAGCAATTTGTGTTAAAAACCGAATTATGTTTTTTATTAAGAAAAGAAATTATCTTTTACTTGGTCTATCTGATAAACTGTTTCAATTAATTATAATACTATATTAGTTAAACAAATTTAAGGAGAAGGAACATTTCAATAAAAAACTATAAGTATTTTTACATGACATCAGTGTATGGATTTTATCATAAAATATCACTTTTTAATTTTTTTCACTGGAATGTTTAATTGAAGTAAATCAACTAAGCATCTCGCTAGCGCGTTAAACTTTTGTTCAAGTTATCAAACAGTTGAACAAACAGTCAAACACAGACGTTTAACTGGCGTCTTTGTGTTACTGATTACATCTTGACAAATCAAAAATCAACTGAGCTTTGAATCTTGGAAAACAATAGTGTAAGAATTCAACCCTAATTAATTATAGAGACACAGTTTGAGTTACTAGCCTACATATACCAATAAATACTAATTGTTTAATATAATCAAAATAATAAAACTATATAATGGTATTTACTTCTTTATTATAAAGACACAATTTTAATTAATTAAAGTGAAACCCCTTTGCCGTGTGATTTGTCTTGGTTTAAAAACTAATTTTTAAATTTAATGTTTATAATTAACATCTGAGAAAAAAATTCGCTTTTTTAATTTTTTTACTCAATCCTCCCTGGTTTATGGCTGTTGAGTGCACGGAATTCACTACTAATATTATCGAATAAAAAAAATTCAACTTATAATTCAAATAGTTTCGATCTTACTATCCTATATATTCTTTTCCTCCTAGTGTAACTACTAGTGTTTGAAAGGAGAATTCGAAATAATTTTATTTTATTTTGTTTTATGAATCTTGAATAATCTACCAGAAATAAAAGTAAAGAATCTACCAATTATGTGTAATGAGTGATAGTATTAAAGTTAAATTAACACAACTAAAACACCTATAAAAGCGACAGAATCTGTGATAAACACGAATATAAATAAACCACTGGCCTATGTATAACGTAAAGGCTCAATTTCAGCCAGTTAATTTATCAATTGAGTTAGACCTCCAAGCTGTGATCAGCCAAAGTGGTCAAACGCAGATCTTAACTTTGGAGATTGTTGCCGTTAGTTCAGTTTAGTGCACTGAATTTCAGGTATGATTAAATACAAAGCTTGCAAAGGAAGTAAATATCTTTATAGCTTCTTAAACTCAGAATAAAATTGAGGAAGCATGTAGATAACACGTTTGCATGCTCAAATCAGGTAAAAAATTAAGTTGAACTCTCTTTAACTAAGTAAAAGTAAAGTGGTATAGTTGAAAATATGTTTACATACATGGGTCTATCTAGGAATAATATTTTTCCCAAGGTCAACGGCTAGATATTACTTACCTAGTAATGTAATTAAAATAAATCTTTGACTCTGAAATACAGTTGAAAAAGTTCACCGTGTATTATTTGTTTTGTAAAACAATAATTATTATCGTAGGGTGTAATATGAAACATAGCTGAAGAATAATGGTTGTGAAACTGTGATTTAGAGAAAGGTCCTATAGACATGACATGCGTTTACGTTTCTTTGAAATTACTTTTCGTTACTTCGATTATTATGAAAAAATCCAATTAATTATTTTTTCGGGCTCTGACTAAATAATGAATTGAGTCGTTAGAAGAAAAAGGAATGTGTGCTAAACACCCTTAATAAATTTTAGCTTATGAATATTGATTTCTTTGTTAATTTTTAAATTACATTGAAAGGCAAGAGTCACAGTGATAATTTTTAAGCGATCAAATACCGTTAAGAAGGAGAATTGCAAGATATATTTGAACATGTATATCCTAAAAATTCTAATTTTGGCTGAAACTACATCTCTTAATTTGTGCTGTAACTACCATCGGCTTACACGGACTGCTGACGCCTTTTGTCATATAACACCATGTCGACTGAACCATGATATCCTCTGGGCTTAAACGCCAATCCTGGCTTTAGCGACATGGTGTAAATGCGCTGTGCCTACCGGCTGTGTACCCGGTTGGCTGCAACCGTTCCTCATATCTGCTGACTGCACCTTAATTAACCCTTGGGACTACGCGCTGTGCTGATAAGAAATTTTGGTTTTCTATAGAGACGTAATTTGTCAAAAAGTTGGCAGATAATTTTTCAAAAGGAAGGAAAAGGAAATATAGGATAGTAAGATCGAAACCATTTGAATTATTTGCGGTGTTACAGTTTATGACAAAGCATTTATACTTTACTAGTTTTGAATAAAGTAATCGTTTTCACAATTATTGATAATGTTACTTCATAAGAATTACCTTTGTTCTACTCCAAACTCATAAAGGCATGTTCGTATAAAATATGAAACAAGTTTTCAATGTGTTTTGTATTTATGCAATTTATTGCAACGAGTATGCAGTTGTTCGATTCGATATTACCATACTATTGATTCCTATTAGCAATATATATATGGGGTCAGCTGTTTAAATCGAAAGGTTCCAATTCTAAAACACTTAGAAATGTTTTAATATTATACTTTTATTGGAGTTATTTCGAAAATAATAAGAAAATGCAATATATTAAATAGCGTACTCTACCATTGCAGTAATAACATGTTATTCAAAACTAAGAAAATAAAGCTGCGCTCTAGAACCTTTTAGAATGACGGACATCAACGAAACCCCTGCAATCCAAATTTGATTACTGACAGTTAAAATTTTTTAATATATTAATCCTTAGTTTTAATAGAACGCCAGTAGTTAATTAACGGCAAATGCATGGTTTTTAAAAAGGTGTGGATATCACAATCTTTAATTATATAACGTCCCAAAACCCTCATATCCCATATAGGTAACATGAAAATCCCAGTAAAGGCTTATTATCTGATCAAATCTCTGAGGGCCGATAGGGAAATTCAGCTCCCCATTGGTTCAGCCTTACTGATATCTTCAGGGAATCTTCATTGATGGCTCACATTATGGCTTTTACGTAGAGGTAACTTTTACATTGAAGGTTTTGAAAGTACTTATGTTGCTACCTAATGTGCAGCTAAAAGGCAAAGCAAATGTGCAACTATAATTATTAAATTATTTTTGGAGCATAAATTTTAAGATATTGATAATTTTTCAGGAAAAAATCTCACGAGGTATACTTTTAAGGGAAATTAGTAAAGTTTTTACATTTATTACTCCATAGAAATTTTTATTGTAAGCACACTTAACAAACATTAATTATCCTTTGTGCTAGTATGATGTCCTTAATGTTTTTAGAAGTTTATATCCTTACTCTAGCTTTTATTTACAGGTATAACATTTTTTAGGAATGTAAAAGTCAATCACGCTGAAAATTATAATTTTATAATTGTAATTCGTACGTTGGTTCTAGATAAGAACTTTAAATGAATTTATAATAGTATTGAATATCAAATACCTGTAGACTGACAAAAGCAAGTCACCTTTGTTGGTTTTACTGTAAAATATTCTTGCCTCTCCGTGGGGCTCGATCCCTTAAAAAGGGCAAGAGGGTTCCATAACTTCTTGTACTTAACACTTTTCATTGAAAAACCACTTTTAACTTCAAAGAATGATTGAAAGGTGTAAACAGTAACAATCGCTTTGGAACGCCTCAAATACTTTAAAATGTTTTTATAAGCTGCTAAAAGGTCTTTCTGTAAGCTTTCTTTTCAACGGCTTGTGTGAAGCGTCAAGTATTTTAATAATGCACTATTGTGCACGAAAAATAAAACTAATAACTAAAATAGCCCTTTTAGAGCACTAAACTTTCAGTTGGATATTCATTTATGTTGTTTAATAGTATAGACAATGATTAAGATTCTAGTGGTGAGGTTAAACCTATTGTCTGGGAAATATTGGTGAACTTAATTCCAACGACATAGTTAGGCTTTGTAATACAACTAAATAAAAAATATATATTTTCTTAAATACCGGTACTATCTAGTCAGAAATGGAATATCACTGTCACAGATATTCTCCTCCCTAAACTGAACTTGGTTCATAAAATTTGCATATATATTGAACTTTCAGCAGATCCCCATATTGTTGCCGATAGATGTCGTAAAACAAAAACTGCAAATCGTGTTCTTGAAAACAGTTCTAAAACGTTTTCTGCAACTCTTAAACTACTTATTTCAAGTGTGCGTTTAGTTATGAGTCTATATAAAAAGCAAGCACACGCTTCTGATTCCTAATTTGTTTTGTATAACTGTCCTAATCTAACATGTCTCCATAAAATCCAACTCTCTCAGCCAGGTCATGTTCAGCTAATTTACATCATAACTTTAGTACAGCTTTTACCAACACAATTATTTTTTATATGAGTACTACTAAAGCAAAGCCTAGACAATGGTCTACTGCTTTTGAGTTACAGCCTACCTTTATTAGTCCCCAAGTCAAGTTTAAAGCTTATTTGCTAATTCAGACGCTTAAGAATTTTTTTAACATCCCAAATACTTTTAAAGTAAACAAATGTAGTACTATTGCTAAAATAATATTGTCATTATTGCATTCTAGATATCCAAAACTTAGCTAGTTATCACAGTACAATAAAGTTTTGATTATAAATAATTTTAATTTTGTAAATACGTTTTGCTTCATGTACATTATTGCTCCTAAAATCAAACAGTCATTTCACATCGGACGTTGATAAATTTAGGTAACTGAGCAAACAAAATTAAATTGCTTTCAAACAAAAAGGGAAACCAAAATTATCTATTGGCCAAATATTAATTATTAATCAGTTATATTTATTTTTAAACATAACATATTCTTTCGGGAAGCTTTAAAAATTGATTTTAAATATAAGTGTCTTTGAAAATATAATTTAAAAGCCTCTCTAATATCTAACATTAATTATAATTTATATTATACTACTGCACTCCTTATAAGTATTTGTATGAGACCCTTTTTCAATACTGCAGATGGAAAAGTTGATGGAGCAAAATGTGAATAATGTGTGGCTCCTCAGAGACTTACTTCTACGCTGCAGTTTATTGTGCACGCTTGCCACTCTCGTGAATTTTTTTCAGACGCTAAAACTGCTTGTAATTTTGTTTCTAATGGATACTGAAGATAAATATAAACATTCAACAATGATATCGGTCACGATAAAAAAGGGTAAACATTGTTTTTGTTAAGTCAAGTCATTGATCCCTTAACCCCCCTTCGTTATATTTATTTTAATTATTGTTCTCTACTAATTGCAATATTTTAATTAATTTGACTATATACATCGTTGTTACGTGTATTTTTGTTTCTAAATATTTTTACTATCACTATTATCTACCTTACGTTTTGGGATGTACAACATTTACTGATTTTTACGTCAGTTTATCAAAAAATTTCAGTAATATATCACACTATTTTGGTGATAAAAAATTACCATTTTAAATTTTACCGGGCATAATTCATTGTTGACGTATACAAATATCTTCAATAAGATATGCAGTAAGGAAAAATTGACTCCCACCACTCACCGAAAAAAAGTTGTTCCCGAACTTAGCTTTTCAATAAAATATATAATTTTGAATTGGCTATAAATATTTTAAGAACTATTAATGTGACTATTAAAAAACTTACTGTTTTTTTTTAGCTACTAGTCTGCTTTTTGCATAGGTATCGTTTATCAACATTCTTATTTTAGAAATTTTCATTGAGTGTAGAAAGCACGTCCAACTAGAAATTTCCAAGAACGGGGATTCCTAAAATTTATGGAAGTAAAACTAGAATTTTTTTATCTATAAAGACCCCCCCGATTTTCATTTATAAAGTTATTGTTTATGACTTTTAGGTTTTAAAATATGTTTTCGGAACTGCACGGCTGCCAATCGAATCTCTTTTGATCTCTTTTGATCGATTGTTTGATCTCTTTTATACAATCAGAGTTACAATAGGCCTGTTGAATTTGAATATCGTTGATATAATATAAAACTTTGAAATTGCAGGTAAATAAGTTCTTAAGCACATTTTCAGCTCTTTTATTTGTATATGTGTTTCTAAAACCTAATCGAGACATTAGTACCAGATTACTCATACTCAATCCAAAATAAATATTACTTCAATGTTTGAACTAAAACACCCAGTTCATTGAGAAGTATGACGATTGATTTGTTTGTCATATTACATAACAACATGAATAATCTGTAATGTCCGTGATACAACTTTATATTTCGTCAAATTAAATGATAATTCATTTATCTTATGTTGATGAATCATCATAATACTAAACTATTATTTAATCGATGAATATTAAATCAATCGTAACATGACAGTTACGTTTGCACTGTTTATTCTAATCCATATAACATAATACTAACAAAATCATACTAACATAAACAAATATTTTAACATAATGTTTCCCATTAGCATTAATAGATACGTTTATATTATACTGCACTTGAGGTGTCAGAGTAATGGGATAGCATAGGTTCGTAAACAAGGGATGGTGAAAGGAAAGGATCGCGTTGCTGAAAGGTACATTATGAGGCCATCCACCTCACACCACCTGCTCCTCTGCCTTGTTAGGGTGGGGTGTTACCGCTCTATATTCTGAGCAGGATATGATTCTAGACTTATTATTTTTTTTAAACATAAAGACAGATGATGTTGGTAGTAAATACCACGTTAGCTGTACTGATATAATTTTTTACACCATACACTGAAGTAACAGAATTTAATATGTGTCTTATTGCTGGCAGCAAAAGTTTTCTTTGCCGATAACTTAATCGTATATTTACGGTTCTTACTGGAAGCGCATGTAATTAAATAGCTGATTCCAACAATTCTACGTTTAAGTTTGTGTGTTATCGGCTTAAACAATGTGACAAGTTAAGGTTTTTTTTAGATATATTTTTATTAAATTATTTTAAGGTGTATTTATTTCTAAGATGCACCGAAGTCCCAATGCACCGCAGCAGTGGGGCAGGTTGCATTTTATAGTATACAGTATGATGTAAAGTATTGCACCTAAAACGCTCAGCAAGTTTCAACGTACTCCTTGAAAATTCGCACTCGCCTTAAGGGTGCGTGGCAAATAAAATGCCCAGTTAAACAGTACTTATTTCCTGGTGACCCAATATACTATTATTGCAGAATGTCACATGGAAGTAAAATTAAAAAATATGTGATATTTTTTAGAATCATACTTAAGAGAAATCAACGTACGATACTTCAATAATACAGCCTCTCAGCTCTCTACAAGGACGGGAAAGATATCTTTTATCCCTAAAGAGGGAAAAGACAGCATTATCCCTACGATAAATTGATAAATGGTTTTTGAACTACACTGGTGTGAATAAGTATTGAACTGAGAGTTCAACATCACAATGTGTATGCTTTTGCTCTCTTTAATAGACTGAGTGAAATATGTAATAAATTATAATACGTTTCCAAAATTGCGATTTCTCATGCCCCTATTTTAGTATGGAATAAAATACTACATCCCATCCTTAATAATCCTAATGAAAGAAGTATTTTTCAAAACATTGTAGCCTACAGGTTTTCCCGATTAGATTAATGGTAGAGCTAATTAGTGTTCTTAGTCTGAGCTAGATATAAATACAACTTTAAATAATTGAAAACTTTATTTGTTAAGTGAGCCCTGTAAAAGTCTCAATCTATGGTTTAAAAAAATTACAAATTAAAACACAGATTTCATTAAAAATAATACAGTCAAGCAATAAACACTTACAAAAAATTTAAATAGTTCATCCAGGATATTGTATTTTAACCAAGAGTGCAATGTCAATTACAGCGGGCTTATCCTGATTTGTGGCGTGGATCATCGTAGGACTAAGGCCTGAACTTTGTTAATAACCACGGCAATAACTCTCTGGCTTAGCCTACACCCAGGTCCACAATACTGTAACATTGTGTGTGACCCAACATCGCCTCACGTGGGTTGATCAACTTTAATTCATTTACTTTATTTGTTCATTTGTTCATCTTTATTTAATTTCATTTGTTACTTTATTTTTAATTTTACGGACCGTTCACTTCAATAACAATGGTAGTTTATACTGCAAAAGAAATGTGTTCACGAAAATTGTGTATCAACGATATTTTTCAGTTTAAATACACTTGTTTATCTTTTTTTGGGGAAGGGGTGAAAATGTAACAAAAGCTAATTTTAATATGGGTTTAAATATAGAAAACTAATCTATTTTCTAAGAAGACGCTGTTAAAAGATATTAACGTTTACCCGAAAGATAGTTTCATTATTGCCTTGAACGTGAACTAATTGGTTAATACTGTTAGTCAAACAAAAGTTGTTATTTTAAGTTTAGTAAACTGAAGCCAATCAACTCAAAACAACAATTCTGTTAGTGGGTCAGACAATTGGTCCTTTGAAGCTTCCGGCTTAATTACGTTGTATTTGATCTGTTGATTAAAATAATTTTTTTATTCTGTCTTTAACAAACATTGAAATTTTGATATTCAATTACATTAAGTGCCGTCTTTTGTCTTTTTATCTAATGGCCTAATACAGTGTGTTGGCGTTGAGGTAGATGCGTAGTGTTTGTATACTGAAGATAAGAATTAAGGTTGGAACTTACTTATTAAAATAAAGCTACTAAGATTTTATAACATGTATGTTATTTTATTTTAAGTAGTTTTGAAATAAAATAGTAGGCTTATAAAGTTTAACTATGAAGGTAATATGTGTCTTTTCACTATAAAAAAAATTAAAATCTACCGGAGACTCTAATCAGGCATAGCCTTGGAGTCTATATTTTTTAAGTATAACTTGCTAAATCATTACATGTATTTTAGGGTCAGTATAATATTGGGATTGAGCGGGACTGCAATATTGAAATTTATGAATTAAATGTATTTCCATTTTTAGTTGGAATGCATGTACTGCACTGTACTTCATTTGGGAAATAAAGATTTTATATATTTATTATTTATTTATATGAGAAAAATGTTTTCTCAAGATATATTCAATCACATAATAAAAATGTCTTCAATTAATTCCTGTAAAACGGTCAATCACTATTTAGATAAATATTTTAAATAATCTTATGGTATAGTTATCATTGTTATGTATTGATAAGTCACATGTTTGTTAAACTATGTTACTATAACTAATATACATGATAACCTAGGAATGTTAATTAAAAAATACTATTTAAATAAAAACCGAAAAGACTCCCATACTACAAAAAACCACATATGGTTTATTATCTTAATATAATTTCTTTTAAAACACCTAAATATGCACAAATGATATTTAAAAACAAGTACTTATTTTCAGCAACAATTTTTACATAACAATTTGACAAACGATTCCCCTCAATAAATAATGTTTTGATTCTGAATAACTAACCAGAGGATATTGGGATTCTATTGTGCAATTGTTAAAAGGCTATAATCATAAAAGTAAGTTTTTGGCAAGTTTATACTTTGTAAAGGAAGCCTCAAAACATTTTAAATTCGCCGAACCTCTTTTACGGATTCAAACAGTTTTTCCCCAAATAATTCAACAACTCCTTCATTAGCAGAGTACGTGTTGTTGCTCCTAGTTGAAATAAAAACTCTAACAACGATTGTATTATGGACATTTCTACAATGGTTGAAGAGGAGTTATTGAAACTCCTTAAACGATTGCCATTTGCAGTAAACTTGGAACGCTACATCGAGCTGCAGCCAGCCGTAGCCTGTGTTATTCTTTGAGCACTTACATTGTATAGCGTTGATAAATAATTCGGCCGATACGTGTGATTTATTGTCATTGAACGATAAATAACGAATAAACCAATCTTGACGCATTTTCTTTGATAATATGTGTCAAACACCAAACAAATAGTTGGAAAACAACCTAGATCTGTAGAATAGTGAAGACTTCAATCCATATGTTAGATGAAAGTACCTCTCAATTCATATTATATTTTTACTAAACGAAAAATTTTTAATCTGGAAGTTTTTTAACCCTACAAATATTTTAATCATTTGACTAATCTATCATGATTTTTTTGAGGCTGGATGGTTTGGGACTAAAATCACAGCTTAATCTTTATTTTACTACTCCTGCGCTTAATATCAAAACAAAAACATTTAGTAGCAAAATCAATGAAAAATAAACGGTATCAGGAAACTGACACATACTTTCTCCCTTCAAGTCATTTAAAACCAGCAAAAATATATAGTGAAATAAAACAAATTATCATTTAACTATCACACAAATAGATACCAAATTGTATCAAAATCGGTCAGTAAATAACGGAGATATCGGTTTTTTAATATTTGCCATAAGAATAACATTGGACAACGTACTGCGTTTACCGTCAAACTAAAATAGCAATTATCTTTGCAACCAGTTGACGTAGACTAATGATTCAAAATACTAGATTATTTAGTTTTTCAAACCAAATTTAATGGTTGCAAGTACATTTTCTTTAAAAGTTACAGTTTTTGTGAAATTTGAAAAATATGATTTTTTTTACACTTAAACCCCCATAACGTCTGAACCTGAATTTTTACAGACATGCGGGTGGTGTCATTTTGTTTGTCATTTTAAGCACTAGAAACCATGAAATTTTTATCAAAATCGTTGGAGCTGTTTTTGAGAAATTTGGAATTTTGTAATTTTTTATGGGTTTTTATGGGGTAAATACCCTTAAAAATAAAAAAAATTAAAAATACGCCTGGAGATACCACGGCTTTATACCTACATGCCAAATTTCATGAAAATCAGACCAATGGTGTCGTCTCTAGCTTTGTTTACACCCACACATGCCGAAAACCATTTTTTTTGGATTCAGGGAGCACTAAAACGAATATATCCACTAACAACTTAAATTCGAAAATTTTGACGAAAACAATACTTTCTCCATATACTATGTATAGGGGGGAGAAAGTAAAAATACTAATTCGGCATTGATCTTTGTAAATAATTTATTTCTAGTCCACTTGAAACACGTATTCAAACCCCAATATGCCTAGATATATTTTATATGTTCAAAGCTTGCATGTTTCGATATATTTTACAAGACAGTCGTGCAAATAGTTTTATTTTATACGTGAAAAACAAAAATCGCAATATGTTTTCATATTATCACTAGTACTAAACCATTTTGAGAACCATACCTAAAAATCTCTCACATTTTATTTGCTTAGTTGTGATCTACTTGAATTCTTTATTTTAAAATTTTGGTATTTTGGTTGGTTTGGTTTTGGTTTGGTTTTAACTGGAAATAACATATTCTATCTTAGGCTGTTTGAGGGGACAACTATATTAAAACCAAGCATGAGCAATCAAAATCACAACACTAAAATTGAATTCCTTGCAAAAGGACGTATTGCAGTGAATCATTTGGAATGCAGCATTACATTTCAAGGAGGATTTAAAATAACAAAATTTTAGAGATGAGAAATTTTCATGTTAATTGATTAGTAGAATCGTTCA
The DNA here is from genome assembly GCA_035578135.1 of Flexamia atlantica. Classification (NCBI taxonomy): domain Eukaryota; kingdom Metazoa; phylum Arthropoda; class Insecta; order Hemiptera; family Cicadellidae; genus Flexamia; species Flexamia atlantica. The sequence continues at coordinate 1,862,379 of JAQJVK010000049.1, read as the reverse complement.
TTACAGCGGGGGAGAGTCCCTGTGTGAATGAGGGTGGATGGTAGTTTCCTGTTGCGAGATTGTGTGTGTGAGTGACAGAAACAAACACAATAGCTGTAAGTAATTTTATTTGCTATACATGTAATTGTATAGCTGACTTTTGCTATACATTTGTAAAAATGTCTTACGGCAATAAAGATTTGATTTGATTCGATTTGATTCAGCCTTGAAGCCCGAAACATGCTATAAATCAATAAACCCAAAAAAACTCTGAACCGTAGATCAAAGCAGGTTTTTATTTAGTTTATCAATAAATTAAAGTTTTATTGAGTATAATTTCTCACATTCCACTATTTATTAAAGCTTAAAGTAAATATAAGTTTTGCTTAAAAAGTATAAACAAAATTACAAAAAATGTTTCCTATTCCTAAAAAGTAAAACATTCCCGAAATAATACACATGTGTCCGGCATATTCACAAAAGCTCTGAATTATGTTTGGCACATATTTTGCGTTGAATGCTTTTGTCCAGATACTGTGCCTGGCGCCTCTGGCTATTCCACAATAATAACTTGCTCCTGCAAAGATTGTTTCTAGAACTCCATCAAACTTCCGTTTTGCACTTTTTGTCATGTGTTCGTATTTTTAAAACAGTTTATATATCCAGACAACAAGCCTTTAGTAAATTACAAGCAACTCTATATCTTATTATTAACATTAAGGTTCGAATCAAAACAGAATAATCTCGAACGTAAACATTGTGTTATGTTAGGCAATAACGATGAGGAAACGACTTTCACACTTCTATACTGTATATAAACATACAGAATTTTAGTAAACTAGCTTGCATATTACTAGGCAGATAAACCTTAAGATCATCAAAATTATACGTCAATATAATGTTATTAGTAAATATTCGGACCTTTAAAACGGAGTAACGAGAACTTATATTCAATACTTGTCTACCTTGAAATACATGGATCAGATAGTTGTATGATGATTAACAGCGTCAAAAGCATAACTTTGCTTGTGATAGTTGTCCCCAATCACCGTGTTATTTTTCCTCATAAAATAAGAACCAAAACTTATATAAATTAGATTGAGTCTATTATGTTAATCGGATAAGGATATTGTCTGTAGTTCTGTTTTTGTCACATCCAGTTACAGTAGAATCTTCTCTCGCCCTCTGCTAATGAAATCGCAATCCACAGGCGGGCAGTTGTGATGAGACACTTCCCTTGCCACGCAAATGAAAATATTTTTTTAAATCTGTGCTTATTCTAATTTTTCTTTTTACTCTCAAACGATCAGTATATTCCATCGTGCAATTACAACGCTTAAAGTGACAATCAAAACTAAGTAATTAATTATACAAGACAAACAGTGTCATTTGTAATTTGGATTTTTTTGTAATTTTCTTCAGAACTAAGAGGACAAGCAGAGATTATTGATGTTTTTTAATGTACCCATAATATTTTACAAATAATTATCAGCCCAACTTGAAAAATACCTGAGTTTGAGTAAATCGGAAAAAATATGAGTTAAAACTTCCCATATAACTTTCTCAAAGTAATTCATTAACTTGAAAATTAATTCTAATAACTGCCAATCTGGTATTATAAGGCAATCAAAGTTTTGACTATGATGTACTTTATTTAAAAACTTCAAATCTAAAAAATACACCAGACAAAATATAAATCTGCCTTATGTTTTTTTGTTTTTTTTGGAAACGGCTGACGAAAGGTGAAATCGGTAACTGAGAAGAAGAGGTCCAAAATCCTTCTATGGCAAAGGGCCTTCTTAAAAATATCTACGTTTTCAATCATAGCTTTCAATGAATGTTTACCTTGTAATCAAGTTTTTTCATTATTAATTCAAAATTACTCATCGTATGTAATAAACAAACCTACATTTAAGTGGAAAACCTATAGAATTGCCAATGCTGTAACAAACAGAACAAATAAAAGAATAGAAATATTAAAGCAATATAAACTAAGTGATTTATTTATTATTAGTTTGTATACCAAGCTTATAGTAAAAACAATTTATTTTTAATATATGATGTGAGCTAGTAATTTAGAGTTGACTGAACCGGTTTTCATTATTCTTTATCAGTGAGCTTTTGAACACCAGTTAACGAGTGTGTATAAACCATATAATGAGGGGGAAACGGAATGATGTTTTATTTTACTGAGAAACATCGTTATGATTTTACTAGATTCCAAAAAGGAACTTCAATTTGTTTAGGTGTAGGTGATACTAATGAAAAAGCAAAAAGGGCACAAATGCTCTATGTGTATCCATTACGTGGATCATTACCAGGTCCCGAGCTCAGCCAGGACTCTGTAAACGAACTGGAATATTTCATACCACCTATTACAGGCAGGGAATTCGCTTTTCCTCCTTCATAATCCTCAGGAAATATGATGTTCAATTTCTATCCCGTTTCAGAACCGTGGTGAGTAATCAACCTCATTTAAAAATACCCGCGTATAAAACTCTCAAAACGTATAGTTTCTTCCATATTAAAGACTAACTTTAAGGATACTCAATTTGTCACTAACAAATTGGGGGGGGGGGGGGGGAAATTATCTCCTTCAGAAAACTATATTTTTCCAAATTTGCAGGAATTATTTTGAATATTTATATAGTTTTCTGATTGTTAACTCTGGTCCTTAATCGTTAAAAATCACTAATCCCTGTAATTCTACTAACTTGGCTAAGAATTTTGAAACTTTCTCTACTTTGTCTTCTGTTTCTCATATGTAGAACAGAAATCTACAATCGGATACCAATCATAATAGTATTTGTAGTTTGGAATTGCAAATATAAAAAATTAATCGTTTGTATTTAAAACTGTCAACTTGGTCTTTTTTAAACAAAAATTAACTTCGCATTCTAAATATTTAGATTATAAATAACATGTTGTTTACATTTGACCTTACTTATATTTTTATACTTCTTTAATAAGCAAGTTTTTGGTCATTTTAGTATTTGTGCAAAATGGATTGTTGAGCGTAGCAAAAATTTATTTTAAATAGCCTATTGTTTTCATTACCTCAAACCATTTCAACTGTCCTATTATCATACAGCCTTCCCTGTATCTTTAAAGTTTATTAGATCCTAATGATGTGCATAAGCAAGTAACACTCTTTATAATGTACTTGGAAACAAAGCGGTCTTAAAACGTTATGTCAAATATGCAAACAACAAAGATTGAGGAAAATTCCGACTCTTTTAGTTTCCAAGTATTAGAAAAAATACGAATTAGAAACAATTTTGGAATCAAATTTTAAACTTGTTTTTGACAAAGATTTTCATCAGCTCTCAGGTTAAGTCTAGCATGAAACTGTTTTTCTACAACCGATTTTCAGATCACATATTTGTCTACTAAAGTAAATCCTTGTTTGTAACATGCACTGTCTGTTAACAACATAAGAGCTCAGTAAGTCTACTAAGTAGTCTAGACTCTAGAATGTACATTTCTCGCAAAATAGTCCGCGTTGAGGGGTTAACTGTGACCATGAAGTGTATTACGGAAGAACATACTCTTCAAAACATTATTGTGAAAACAAGTTTAAGATTATTAATTTGATGTGGCATTTTTTTGTCTAATACAACTTAAGTTAAAGATTACTCCCATACAAGGTTTTTGACGCAAGGAGTAGAACGAACTTAGTAGGACTTGTAAATTGTCATGAGTCATGAGGCACCAGGATGTCCTTAATCGCAGGCAAAGCGAGGAATAGCTTGGAACAACAGTAACGACGCGATGTTGCTTCCTCGGCTAGGTAATAGACCGACTTTAGTTTTCTATGGCTGGATATTTCATCATCCGCATATACTGAGTGAATTTTCCCACTGTTTATTTGAGTTTCCCTTTTTGCTAAGAAGAAGATTAGCGAGGATAAGTTAATATGGGTTTAAATGATTTAATGCGCAGTTTATTGGTAGATATTAACTATAATTTGTTTAAGAAAGGTTAATAATTCAACACAACTATAGTCGTGTTAACTTATGTAAATGTTTATGTATAGTTCCCTTTAGAGAGGCTTATTAATTTTTTATCAGTGAATTAATACGTTTTAGTTATATAGCTTTAAGTAATCGAGACAAGAAGTGCATGGATACTGTACAAATTTCAATAAAGGATTATCTATACAAGACATGAAATTAAAATATGTGAATATATGAACATATAGGCATATTTAGTAAATCAGTAAAAAAACTATTTTTAAACTTAAACCATCGTCCAAAAAGTATTACCTATTTTAACAGGCTAGCCAACGGACACGTGGGTATTTAAAACATATATTATTCTTAACTCATGAAAAAGGTCTTAAATAGTAAAATATATTCCTTAATTTCGTTACTAGTTTTATTATTAAACATCGTAATAAAGACTGATTCCTTGGACAAGTTTAGATGTCTTATTAACCATTTACAATCAACTGCATGTTGTAAATCAAAGACGATGATTTTATGAAAAACAAGCAGTTAGTTGCCCGTGGCTATGCTCACGATGTATAGCTGAAAACAGCTGATCTTGCCACTGCTAGTACACTTGGCGCATTACATCTTGACCCTTGGCCTAGTCCATTGCAGTCCATTGCTGGAACTGTCAGACATTGTTTATTGTCAATGATTGGACAACAAACAATATAAAAACTAATTTCTACAAACATCAACTGTATTTTGTTTACAAATGACAATTAAGATATACGCTGACAGCTGTTGCAAAATGCTTACATTTCAGACTAGTACACCTTTGTGTATCAGATGTGGTCTCCTGATAAATTTCACTCTACTCCAATTCAGGACCATATAGCAAGGGCTGTGTAATTTCGGCTCGCGGCGGACGGCCCGGGTCACGTGACCCGCTACGTCACTCGGTAGATGGGCCGCTGAACGCCGCGCGCTACTGCCTGTGTTTATACGCAAAACATACAATAATTGCAACGACGGAAAGTAATACTGCAGTTAAACCAAGTAGTTAACAAGCTTTATCATCAATTTCTACGTGAAACAGGCTTTCTTACAGTAGTAGTTTTAAATGTAATTTGTAAACAAAATAACTCAGAACATTCTTCCAAAGATTTCGATTTTTGAGATGAAATATCTCTCCATGTGAAAAATGGGTGTTTTAAACAGGTTCATTACATGCAATTAATGCCATAATTGTTTTTAAATACTGAACTTGAATTTGAATACTGACCATGCAATATTTTTATATTAATTATAATTAATATGGATTTCATTAGTCAATGTAAACAAGCATAATTACGTGTAACTATGGATGTATGATTTTTTCATTAAGAAGATGATTACAGGTACCTTCCTCATTGGGTTAAAAAATATTGTAAACACTTTATTAATTGAAACACAAATATTCCTGGGATCACATACACAAATTATTTCTGGTGTTTGGCTTGTTGGCTTCAACAAGACTTTATTTAGTATTAGGAGTAACTGTACTCTGAAATCAGAGGTACAGTTTAACGGGTCATAAATTATCAACTCTTTATGCAAATAAATATTTGTAAGAAAAATAAAATATACATTTTATAGCAGTAGATTTGTATACGGAATGTTTTCTTAGTACTTGTTTAGTTTAAAAAGTAATGTTTGATTAAATATGATATAACTATAAACTTATATTAAATGTTTTATGCTGCAATGGAATTTTTATAGTAGGCCTTAGTATAGGTTTTTTAAGTAAAATTCTTATGTCTTTTAATAGTGACAGTCGAATTTGAAAATTGTAAGATATGAAAAGGTGAAGTTAGTGTAGTTTTTTATTTATTTTCAGTAAAAGTTGCAAATACTTGGGAAGATTGTTTTCATTTTAAACTGTTAACGAGTGCGCTACAGTAATTTAAGTGGCAATAATATATAAATTTAGATTATTAGGAATGAATTAATCAACGGATTCTGGGTAATTTAGCTGGGTATTTTTCCCTGCAATACTGCTTTGATAATACAACAAAAAAATTAAATCAGAAAAGAACAATATCTTTTTTACGTTACAGCATTGTGTAATTGAATTGCATTTTAGACTAGTATTAATTATAAAATATTTACCCGCCAGATATTAAAGTAAACGAAAAACGACTGTTCTAAAAACTAAACGAGATTTTACCTTTATTTTTAAGATCGGTTTTCGTTGAGCTTTGTAATTAGTTGAAAGTGTATCCGTGGTATTAAAACTAATATTACTAGAAATAATTGTTAAAAATAATTATTTTAACTAGCCACTAACTCACGTAATTAACAAACACGTCACAGTATTATACACTCGCTAAATAGCTTGTGCAGATACATAATACATTTTGAGGCAAAACTATTAAAAATGTTTATGGGTATTTAAAAAATGGATTCAAATTATATTAGAAGAGGAAATGGGTGACCACAAAAAGCCAAGGTGGACCGGATATAAAATGATAATTTGTGGAAAACTAAGCTTAAAACATAAACAGTTTTGCATTGTTGCAAGGCGTGCGGAGCCCGGGTATCTGCCGTGTGACGTCACAGCGGCTAGGACTGAGCGCGGCCTTGACGCGCCCGCAAACAAAGAAATTACACAGCCCTTGCTATATGGTCCTGACTCCAATTGCTTCAGCTGTAAAGGGTTCCCAAAGGTCAAGATATAATTCGCCAAGTGTACTCACAGCTGTTTACATTTCTGTGTTTGAATGTTTACATCGTTATAAAATGAAATCTTTGAAACTGAGGACGTTTACGGGGCGTAGCCCGAGGGGATTTTAAGGAAGTGAATGGCCTATGTGTTTCCCAAGTTCAAGGTCTATTTCTGTGTGAACTTTCAACCCAGTCGGTTTAGGTTAATTTGTAAAAGGCCTCGAACTACTGTATTATATATTTCCAAACGAAGATATAAGATTATAATGTCAAACGAAAATTACATAATGGTTTGAAAAGAGCATGAAAACAATAAGGTTTGACTTCTGTGCCTAATGTAACCTCTTTCAGTAAGTACTGATGCTTTGAAGAATTAATATTCAACTTAAAACTAACGACAACATTTATAAAACATTTACTATTACTCGTACAAATTTTATAACCTCAAGTGTCAGCGGCTGCCACAGCTGCGCCATGAGGCATGAAAGCAGATGTCAATGTGATGACTGCTATTCAATATTCAAGATCGGGCCTTCTCGACTTGCTGCCAAATCTACCTCAACAGCGGGGATGTTCATCCTAGCATTCTAATATTCTTAAAACCTGCTCCCTCCAAAAACTTTTTTACAAGTAAAATAAAATATTTACATGTAACTAATTCAAATTGTTCTACATATTTTACTATTAGTTTCACAAAATATTTCTAACAATTTGATTTATGATACAGTGCATGGAAGTAATACATTATACTAATGTTAGTTATCGTAATGATTAATGGCAAATTATTCTGACAAAGTTGATTCTAAAGATCCTAAATATTGGATCCCAGAGTGATACAATCTTAACATTTTACTTCGAACATTTATTTGATGTTCAAACAAATGACGCTCCATGTCATTTAAGAAGTTGAAAACTACTTAGTATTTTGTACGCCATGCCATTCTGCAATAGTTCTAGCATAAAGCCTTAAAAAATCAACTATATTCTAGATCATGATCAAAACACTTTCAAAGATCACGTCAAAGATATAAGATAGATTATACTACTATAGTTCAGAGACTGCTGGCTTTTGCTTATTGATAAGCAATAATCGACGTTTTGTGGTGAAGGATATGTATTTTATAAATTTGTACACAATTTTTTATAGCAACTTTATCATTTATGCAGACTAAGAAGGCGGTGGTAAATCGTGGAATTTCTTAGATTTTCAATAACTATGAAGTATATCAATAATCCACACTTTCTTTGCCAAAATACAATATAGCTGTCACATGAAATTGTTCTTGTCACAGTTAAAAGGTGAAAATTGAATAAGTAAGAAAGGTGAGAAAGCTTTAACCTAAAGAAGTTTGAGTGACAAGCCGATTAACATCGGTATTGGTTTGTCAAGCGGTTTGGTATCAATATCAGCTTCTCTTGTACTTTGCTTACAGCTTTAATGTCAAAAACTCCAAGTTAGTAATGTAACTAACTACATATAATAAGATAAGAAGCCATACATATTACACATACATATCTACATATTATGATAAGATGTATGTAATAAGATTAGAAGGGGTTCAAACAGTAGTATATGAGCATAATAGAATTTACAACATGTAATATATTTTTAATTTTGTCGTTATTTTTAGTTTGTTTTTACATATATTTTCTAGATGATACAATTAAATGGATTATTAGAGGATTGTTAATGGATTATTATAGACTATCTTTTTGACAATGAACAACGGATGTTTGGATTATTGAAAACGGACCTGATGATGACAATATTTTTGTCGAAACCATGGTAGTCCAGATTTAATTGGAATTTTTTGAAGCTGAAGACGGAGGTACGTAACCTATTTATAATTGTCTTATCAGCTTTGGAGGCTTAACAACATGAATAAATATTTTTAAAGTTGGAGGATCTATTTAAACAAATAATTCGTATATCCTTACAGTTTGGGAAAGAAATTTTTGCATGAATAAAGAAATGCAAAAGTTATTCTGTTTGAGTATTAGAACTATATTGAAGATTTGTTGAAGTAAGTACCATTTTTATTGTTTTTTTTTTGTCCAAATAAGTATTGAAAATTACATCATCTCTAGAGAATTGAAGCACAATTTCATCCATAAACTCTTTAAACTTTTGATTTCGCCTTATGACAACAATATATATTAAGCAACAGATCCTCCTTACATTTCATTGCACTAGACTTAACAAAATAAAATACGGCATAAATAGAATACGGGAAAATAACTACTGGCAAAAGGGCTATAGATTATGCAGTGTTCAACAGTTTTAAATATCAATAAAATTTGCACATCAAACAAAGGTGACGCGGGTGCTCATCCTTAGTACAAATTTAGAATGAAAAGGTTTCGAACTAGTTTACCTTTGTTCTTTTAGATTTGAAGTTTGTTTATTTTAGTTTATCTGATGGATGTATTTTCAATCAGCCATCACAATAGTTGTTGGTTAACATTATTCAGCATTATTGAAGGGATAATAAATAAGCTGCAATCGCTCAGATACAAAATTTTACTAATTATATCAATTATCTAATTACGTTTACCATAAATGGATCCTTGACTATCATCGAGAGCACGGTTTTTTTCCAATGAAAAAAGGAAAATTGAATATATTGTATCCTTCAGTATCTGAAATAAAACATAATTATGAGCAAAAGATTTAATATACCGTAAACTAAAATACACGGCCTTATATACCGTTATCGTCGTCTGCAGGTGCATCGGAGACTGAACCTGAGCCAATAAATAAATTTAGCGATTACTAAGAGTCCACTTCCACTCCGTAACACGCTAACAACCAACATATATTTTATAAATGGATTTAAGAAAATTAATTTTGAAAGTAATGCAACAAATTATTTTTTTAATATTGATTGCAATTTACATTTAGATTACACGAATTCGATTGAATTTTATTTTATTTCACACTTTTCATGCATCATATTGGATGATGTTTCATTTGAATTTTTTTAAGGCATTGTTTTGATTCAAATTCTGATGGTGGTCACATGATGAAGTTATATTTGAATTTATATAACTAATAAGGATCTAAAAAATCAGATTTTTTAGTAGTTTTAATGTTTTGTGATATCCTTTGTGTGTAGCAGCTTGCTCAATGGAGTAAGAAGTTTATAATTTATTTGAATAAATTATCTCATAAATTAGTTTTCATAACCATCCCTTTCTCACCCCTTTCCTAATTGTCACTTTACTTTTCTTTCCAATTATTAATAATTTTCTTTCTCTTAGTTTAGAGGGATTAAAAATGACAGAAAGAGTGGCAAAACCTTGATCATATTAAATTATCAACGAAAATAATTAATATTAATATTAAAGCCATAAGAAATGAATAATATAGCAAGCAATAGATCGAATGAATGCATGTTTTATATTTTTAAATACAAATTATAAGTTAACGTAAATGTTTATTCCTCATTCGGACACTGTTCGTGTGGTGGATCCCTTAGTCACCCAGATTACATCTTGCACGCAAACCTGACTTTATGTGGATCTTGGCCAGCGATCTGATATTAAGGAGCTAAAATTTATTACAATGAGTCTATCTCAAACCGTAATTTACATATATAACGATGTTTTATAAGACCAGAGCATATTTTAAAATTCTTTCCGGTCATGTATGGAGAAATGGTTTTCTTAAATGTTTTAGTATTTTAAAAAACCGCTCAATTGAATTAAATTAAAAGATTATGTTTATTACCTTCCACCCATGTTACATGCTATGCTACGTACCTAGTCAGGATCCGTTTGGCATATTACTTGGGGTAGGACGAGTAGCTGACGTAAACACGTTGGTGGTAATTGGCGGGATTTGATCCCGGGCTCCAAAAACAAAATCCCGTATTCTATCTACTAAACCATACCACTCCACAATATGTGATGTATGATGAAAAATACTCGAAATTACTAGAACTTACTGAAATTACTTGATATAATTTTCATTTTAAATAATAATCCTTTTAATTGTATCATCTAGAATATTTATGTAAACAAAACTAAAAATAACGACAAAATTAAAAATATATTTCATGATGTACATTTTATAACGCTCCTATACTACTTTTCAAAGCCCTTCTAATCTTATAAGTACATTACTAACTTGGAGTTTTTGACATTATAGCTGTAAGCAAAGTACAAGAGAAGCTGATATTGATACCAAACCGCTTGACAAACCAATATCGATGTTAATCGGCTTGTCGCTCAAACGTCTTTAGGTTAAAGATTTTCACCTTTCTTACTTATACAATTTTCACCTTTTAACTGTGACAAGAATAATTTCATGTGACAGCTACATTGTATTTTGGCCAAGAAAGTGTGGATTATTGATATACTTCATAATTATTGAAAATCTAAGAAATTCCACTATTTACCACTGAGAGACATCACGCCTTCTTCGTCTGCATAAATGATAGAGTTTCTATAAAAAAATGGTGTAAAAAGTTATAAAATACATATCCTTCACCAGAAAACGTCGATTATGGCTTATCAATAAGCAAAAGCCAGAGCAGTCTCTGAACTACCGTAGTATAACCTAGCTCATATCTTTGACGTGACCTTGGAAAGTCTTTTGATCATGATATAGAATATAATTGATTTTTTTAGGCTTTATGCAAGAACTATTGCAGAATGGCATGGGCGTACAAAATACTAAGTAGTTTTCAACTTCTTAAATGACATGGAGCGTCATTTGTTTGAACATCAAATAAATGTTCGAAGTAAAATGTTAAGATTGTATCACTCTGAGATCCAATATTTAGGTTCTTTAGAATCAACTTTGTCAGATTAATTCGCCTTTATTTGACATTAATCATTACGATAACTAACATTAATATAATGTATTACTTCCACACACTGTATCATAAATCAAATTGTTAAAAATATTTTGAGAAACTAATAGTAAAATATATGGAACAATTTTTATTAGTTACATGTAAATATTTTATTTTATTTGTAAAAAAGGTTTTGGAAGGAGAAGGTTTTAAGAATATTAGAATGCTAGGATGAACATACCCGCTGTTGAGGTAGATTTGGCAGCAAGTCGAGAAGGCCCGATCTTGAATATTGAATAGCAGTCATCACATTGACATCTGCTTTCATGCCTCATGGCGCAGCTGTGGCAGCCGCTGACACTTGAGGTTATAAAATTTGTACGAGTAATAGTAAATGTTTTATAAATTTTGTCGTTAGTTTTAATTTAAATATTAATTTTTCAATGCATAAGTAATTACCGAAAGAGGTTACTTTAGGAGCAGAAGTCAAACCTCATTGTTTTCATGTTCTTTTCAAACCATTATGTAATTTTCGTTTGACATTATAATCTTATATCTTCGTTAGGAAATATATAATACAATAGTTCGAGGCCATTTACAAATTAACCTATAGCTTATAGTGATTCCTTAAAACTATAACTCATATTTAGATACTAAGTCAAAGTTAACCAAGTACGCAGACTTGTACTATCCTGCCTTAATCTTCTCGTTTATTCAGCGGATATTTATATTAAGGAATTCTACCCTCGTCATATATGTAAAGTTTCATTGCCTAAAAACCCTGCAGGACAGGAAATAGCAATAATTTTAGTAATCGTGTTCTCCATGAACTAAGCCATTAACTTCCATGTTAAATTTTCATATTCATTTCATGTTCTAAGTGTATTTTTTTATTTTTCATTTGATATATTTGTAAAATTGTTGACTATTCGATTTCAATCGAATTTATATAAAACTGCTGTGTGTAGCCTATGATTGCAGTTCGTGAATGTTGACAGATCTTTTTAGATTAAACGGCCCTACAGTTTATTATCAATACGTCAACAACATTTCTTTTCAAAATTACATAAAACAGCTATGATATGTTATATTGTCATCAACCAACAAAAGTTATAGTTAAAGAAACATGTTGTAATGAAAGTAAATGTGTTTTAAGTCCAATTGTGTTGGAAGTTAGTCCGCCGCGGGCCGTCTTAGTTTTCTGGGTAAACGTTCCCGAAGCTGTTAGAAGCAAATTGCCTTTGAAACTCTGATAAGCAACACCAACAGCATTCTGTCCCTTGTATCTCTCACCAGTAGCTGTAGCGCTTTCCTTCAAAATGAATGATAAAATGTAGGATTTCAGTTACCTTAATAATGCCAAGTAATGAATATTTGAGGAATACATGGGTCAGCACAATAAGGATATATAGAAGACAATAGCTAGGGTCACTTAAAAAATACCATATAGGTTATAGTTATTCGTTAAATATAGCTCACATTATGAAAGTAAATAAAAATTAACGAAGTATATAAGAATATTAAAACTGTTTTATTGAGATGGAGAATTAAATCGTTTAATATCATTGTAGGAAGATTAGATTAAACATATATATGTCATTTCCAATTTAAATCTATCAATTAATCGTGCTCTCCAAGATTGACACAGCAAGTTTGCAGCCCACCAAGACCCAAATTTTAAACCTCTCACCAAGACTTCCTGGCCAGTACAGGACTCACCTGGTACGTAAGCTTGTACTATCCTGCCGTATTCTTCTCTTTTATTTCGCGGGTATTTATATTAAAATATTCTCCCCTTGTTAGGTACTTAAAATTTCATTGTCTGAAAAACCAGCAGGATAGGAAATTCCAATCGAAAGATAGACTTTTACACTAAAGATTCCTTGCAAATCAAATGCATAGCCATCGCAAATATTCCCATCAACGAGTTAGCAGCTGTTTTCATATTTTTATTTTTATTTTTATTGTTAACAACAATACTTCTATATTGATAAGTTCCTTCATTACTGATCTATTTAGTTTTACATTTCGTCCAAGAACGAAGTAATGGCCATCATGTACAATGATGAGATATGGGGTAAATTTAATATCGTAGGTACCAGGGATTCGGGAAGTTTTTCTTATTTTTAATCTTTATAAATTTATTAATAAATGTTGGTGAATTAGGCCTACTTAAAGCCATTCTATATTAGTCTTTTCCCCAAAAGTTCGGACTTTGCTAAAACTTAAACATAATTTTCAGCCAAATCATATTTTCTTTGTAGTGGCTTGTGTAGAAAAAACATATTAATAACATTTAATAACATAAATGAATGCATTTATTGCTTAAAAGATAAATGTGTAAAACTAAATAATTCATTCCGGATGCATCACAGCCTAGCTAAATTCTTTATTTCCTAAATTTTTCTTAATGTACTTGCCACGATCGACTACTATTATATTTTATACGTAAAGAAAGAGACCAGGTGGTGTGTAAATATCTTAGGCGATACTAACAAGACGTTAAAAAATGTATATTACATGATATACATATTAAATAAGTGATGTTGAGTTTTTCTCATCCGTTTATAAAGAGATCATAAACTGTGGTAATAAAGGAACTGCTAAACTCATTGCTCAACTCTCGTGAAACATGTCCCTTCCCGTATTTCAAATTTTATATATTTTCTTTTTACAAGAAATTTGTTTTGTAATTATATACTATGTCTATTATCTCATACAAAGAGAAAGTTCATGTAATTTACCATTCCAAACCCTAAACTGCCTGAACGGACATTGTTTTAAATTATCTGAGCCTGCCCATACTATCAATAGTTTATTTTTATGAGATCGTAAAAATATTGTCAGATAATAAATTAAATATCAAGTTGAAATTAATCATTAAACATTATGTCTGTGTTCCTAATTGTACATATACAAATAAAGTTTTATAGATCATAAACGTACACGACAAATATAACATCTAATGACTTGGTGTCAATAAATCATCGATGTGTTCATTCTAAATTGTATCCATTAATGTAAAAATATTTAACTTAAGTTTAATCAATGTAAATAAATATTTTTCAAGCTCTTACTCTACCGAGCTATTATCTTCTTAGATTTATTTGGAGCAGATTTAAAGTTCTAGATGCATAGTTTAACGTGCTTCAAAGTATGTTGTAATGACACATGTTTCTTCAGCAATTTATTTTCCACAACATTTCATCATTTTCTACTGCATGAAACATACTATGATAATATAGTGAAACGCAGTTTGAATAACTAATAGTAAATCGAAGGTTCTCTTGAAAAATGCTTATAAAATAAGTTTTTATACAAAGTATTAGTATAGTGTTTAAATTGTCTTTAACTGAGTTATGCATACATTGATAGGATTTGCCTCCTAATGAAAACATATTAACACATTATTTTCGTCAATTCAAACTGTAAAAGAAATGAATAACTTAGAATTAAAACGAGCATGTTAAAACAACTGCGTAAAACATCATAGCAAAAAACGTCAACTTAAAATCCCAGGTAAACAAAGTTGAGCCAATAAATTCCACCTCATCGGGGACCCAACAACAACTCACATTACCGGCAACCGGCGCGGTTTCCGAGGGCCCAATGCATACATAATTTGTCATCTTGGAATATATTTATTTTTATTCAATTAGAATACTTCTAAAACTAAATTTGGAACACAACTATATTTAGTAGTAAAGCCAAAAACAATCTTACATAAAACATGAATAAACATTTTATTTATTTATCTGTTATACAGCTTAGTTGAAACAGTGTGTCTCTATACCATTTTGTAACTTTCTATGGTTTAATCGTTCATTAATAGGCCAGTCAAAACAGGGTTTGACCTGGAAAAAGTTCCGTTAATTTTTAAACTTTGCACTTTTATTTAGAAGAACCTAAGTATGAAAATACCAAAAATCCTGGAAAATATGTGGCAAGCTCTAGTGGCAATTGACGGAAACAGGGTACTTCTTTTGGGTTTTCTCAAAAATCTCGAGAACCGTTGGTCGGAGGCAGAAACTTTAAGTTCACAAAATAAATATTATTACATTTTCTACAAAAATCGTTCGTGCATTTTCTTTGTACTCCAAACGGTTACCGAGTTATAAGGCGTTAAAAATATGTTTTTTTTCGCGATTTCCCTCTAAAAAAGGACAAAATTTTGTTTTTTTTTAGTTTTTAACGTATTAAAATAAAAATAATGAAACTTTGGTGGACACCATCAGCTAAAAAAATAAACAATGTTGTATCCTGAACTCACAGTGCCTAACTAAAGTTGTACTAAGTTGTTTTTTTTTGCCTGCATACTCCATTCTTCTTATTGTTCGTATGGAGGTGAGTATGCAGGTTTGCTGCCACGCAAATGTGAAAATTGGGGACTATATGATTTAATAATATTCATCTCAACTATATCAAGTCACATATCAAGTTTTACTGAGATATGTTGCGAATTAAGCGAGATATGGAACTTTTTTATTTCCCATAAGGATAACAAAGGTACAGTGTAAGGAGTGTTTACCGCTATCATTATCTCGGTGACCAATGGACATAAAGCAATGATTCAGGATACAACATTGTTTTTTTTTAGATGAATTTAATGGTGCCCAGCAAAGTTTGATTATTTTTATTTTAATACGTTAAAAACTAAAAAAAAACAGAATGTTGCCCATTTTTGGGAGAAAATTGCGAAAACCCCCATATTTTTAATGCCTTATAACTCGGTAACCGTTAGGAGTACAAAGAAAATGTAAGTACCATTTCTATAGAAAATTTAATAAGCTTTATTTTGTACATTTAAAGTTGTTACCTCCGACCAATGGTTCCCAAGATTTTTTAGAAAAACCAAAAAGTACCCTGTTTCCGTCAATTGCCACTAGAGCTCGCCACATATTTTCCAAGACTGGTATTTTCATCCTTAGATACTTCTAAATTGTGTGCAAAGTTTCAAAATCAACGGAATGTTTCCCTGATCGGCCATTTTTTAAAGTTTTTTTTAATGGACTATAAGGCAAAAAGGAAATTGAGACAGAAATATCAAAAACTACTGGTAAATAATTCTATTTGAGAGAGCTCTATCTCCTTAGCAAATATAATTCCCCGTATCACCACTGTATATTAGTTACTTGTGCAAATGTCAAACCAAACTGCTGGAACAAATGTTTGTTCTCTCAACATTTGCCTTTAAAGTACTCAAGTACCGCTAATTTTTCATTTTCGCTAATTTATCATTTACTCCCTTATATAGTATTTTTCAAAATCATAAAAAAATCAAATTATAATTTAAAGTATGATTCTTTTAAACGAAACATTAGGCTGACGCCAAAGAAACTTCGAACTTTTATCAACTCCCACTCCATGGTTGGATGTGATAACCATTGTTCCAGCGTTAAGCAAGTTTATTTAGAGATAAACACAAATCAGACATGTAGGTCGTAAGCTTTATAAGTTTAACGTTGTTTAACTAGTTTTAACGGCTGAAAGTGTTTTGTAAATCCTTGTTTAGCTTCGGAATCCAAGCCTGGATTTGGTTGATGAAACTAATGTACTCCTAAAATTCAACTGGGCATCGGCAACGTAAGGTTAAATCAGAGTCGATAGTCTATATACTTGCACAAGTTTAGGAAAAAATTTAACCTAAACTGCCATGACAAACTTAAGGTTGTTAAAAAAATTCAATTGATTTTTTGCATAACTGTATGATTATAAAGCCATCAATTTTTACTATTTTCACTTATATTAAATGGTTTTATGTGCAATAGAAATTGAGAAAGAACTAACAGGGAAGTATCGAGTCTTGGAAACTCTCCCTCTTACATTAGCATTTGTTCTTGAGGCCAAACCCATTTAATATAATCTGATTTATGGTTTTGTTTTTGTTCGCCGTGAAAATAACTATCTACAGCTTGTAATCCGCTCATCAGTTGTAAACGATATCAAAGTATAGGTTTGAACATTAGTAATTTCAATGATAGTATTTATTTTTACATAGAATATGGCAGCTTACTTACATGTATGACTGTCCAAAATGAAATCTTTTACCAGCAAAATATTATGTCTGTTCTAAAATATATACCTCTTTGTTGACAGGTGATGAAACCGCAATCATTCTTTTATTGGAAATAAAATCTCGATATTACATCATCTCCACATGATGTATATTTCTTCCTCTATTTTTAGATTTTATTCACAATGTCGTTTTATAAAATTCAACTCAACAAAAGAAACAAATAATACTCAACCAACCCATAGTTTAATAAGCTACAGGAAAAAGCTACATATTATTCTATTATTATTGTATAAAATATCAAGAAAGTCAGTGAATTTGAGTAACTAGTTTAATGAGGACCAGTTTATGAGGCAGAGTTAATTTAACAAGATAATGAAATAGATTGAATACCTGATTTAGTGAGGCCCAGGTTATTAAGCATAGGTCATTATGCGAGTCATCATAATCAACAACAGAGCCCTTGGCTCGGGCCCCGGAGTGTTATGTTGCCCATTGTCGACATTGTTCTATTGTTTGAATGATGTCCCATAAACCTGGAACAATTAACGGAAGATATGTTTATTGCTGAAGATGTTTCTACTAGCATTGTCAATACTTATTTTAGTACCTAGTAAAATTTATGTAATAATAATAATAATAATAATAATAATAATAATTTATTGTCGTTGGTATTATATAAATACATGACAATATTAAATTAATCTTATTTATAATTATAACTTATATTATAATTTTAATTAGTCCAATAATTTTATTCTTGAACTTCTTGAATTTTATATGGGCATTTTTCAGTAAGAATACTTTCAATTTTTTCTTGAAATGTTCTGTTCGATAATAAAGTCCATTTTTCAGGTATGCTATTATATAATTTAATGCATGTATGTAAATTTATTTGACTTCTTGAATATTTGCAAAAAGGTATTGTTAATTTTCAATTATTTCTTGTTGAATGTTGATGTATATTAAGATTATAGTTAAAATCATTCATGTGTTTTCTTACAAATAAAATATTTTGAAGAACATAATTGATGTTAAAGTCATAATTCTGAAATTTTTAAATATGGGTTGCAATGTGTTTGATTCTTAACTCCTGCTAAAATTCTCACAGCGTTTTTTTAATTTTAAATACTGTTTACGCTTCATTCGAATTTCCCCATAATATAGTTCCATAACTTAATTGAGTATGGATGTAGGCATAATATGCATTTTTTAGGACTTCTAATTCCACATTGCTTTTTGATCTTCTTAAAATATAAATTCCTTTACTATTTTTTTTAGAAATATGAATTACATGACTTTGCCAGTTTAATTTACATTCAATTACTATACCTAAGAATTTCATTGAAGATATATTCTTACGTAGATGATGCTTATTTGAGAAATAAATTTCTAATTTTTGGGTTTTATTTGTATTCAAACTTAATTTATTGATATTGCATTATTTAATTATATGATTTTCAGCTATTTTCATCTTTTGTATTATTTCGTGAGAATTTGTTCCAAATATATTATTACCTAAATCATCAGCATATAAGTATGTGGAATAATCTGCCTTTGGAATTGAATCTGGCAAATCATTGATATATATTTTAAAAAGAAGTGGTCCAAGACATGATTCTTGAGGTACCCCTTCTTCTATATTTAAACCATCGGAAATTTCATCATTATATTGAACATGTTGTGTTCTATCACCTAGGTAAGATTTCATTAAATGTAAAGATGAATCTTCAAATCCATAATGTTTGAGTTTGTATAGCAAAATTTCATGTGTTTTAGAGTCAAATGCTTTTGTATGTATCCAAGTAAAGTAGCTTAATTTGGACAATTATTTTACCACTGCGTCGTTTATTTTTGAATAACTAACATTTAGGTATATAAGTAAAGGTACGTTATAATAATTTAACTAATCGATGAATTATTCATGTAATGAAATAAGCTAAAATCTATTTTTATTTAAGTCGCTAAGGCTTTGTTTATGGTCAAGTGTCATCCTACAGTTCTGAACCGATTTTAATAATGCTGATGTTAATGAAAAGAGTTCAGTGCGAGGTTTTCCAGGAAGTACGTACTCGCAAGAAAATCCCTCACTCGTGAGGCTCATGGGTGTTTTTTCTTAACGCAACCCATTTTTAAGATTTTATAATGTACATATAAAGATGAAATGAGTATTGTTCTGTCAATTTTTACATTTTATACGACCTATTATTTAAGTTTTACCACATTTAGCTTACATTATGTGTTTAAACAATCCACTATTAAAGTTTATACAAAGTTAACCTTTCTCCAACAAATTCTTGAACACCTTTTGCGAAGTACCATTATAAGTTACTTGCATTAAATTTGCTATGATTATTTTGAGGTGCTGAATATCCCGTGAATTGTTTTCGTAGGCCTTACCATTTATGTATCACCAAAGAAAATAATGTAGTGGGGTTGAAAACGGAGATCTTGGGGGGGAAAATCCATCGCTGATAATATAACATTTTCAGTTGCGTTTAACAAAAATACCTTGTACAATTCATCAAGATTAGACTAAATGAAAGGTCCAGTTTCGTAATGGTCATTAAGATTTGAAAGGGAAATAAACGTTTTAAGGAACAGCTGATTGTAGTAGACTTTTTTTATTAGTATACATCTAAAAAAAATATGAATAATACAAAATAAAAGCTGCTGAGCTGTATGTGCCCACTACGATATATTAACTCATATTGCCTATAGAGCTTATACTAAAACCCCAAACGTAATATTACATTTATTTCTTGTGTAGAGGTTTCATACGAAACGTTTTGGAAGGAGCAGGCTGTAAGTATATATTAGAATGCTAGGTTGAACATCACCGCTGCTGAGGTAGATTTGGCAGCAAGTCGAGAAGGCCCGATCTTGAATATTGAATGGCAGTCATCACATTGACATCTGCTTTCATGCCTCATGGCAACCACAGACGCATGACGGTTGGGGTTGTAAGAGCTGTACGAGTAAAAGTATGTATATAATAAATTGGGTTGTTTGTTTAAACTTGAATATTAATTTTTAATACATCATTATCTTACTTAATGATACTATTTAGGCGCGAATTGTCAAACCGTATTACTTTCTTGTTCATTTTTTCATTTTTTTTTCTTGTTCAGTTTTTAGTTTGTAATTATAATGTTTGCAACTGGCCACACTGGCCACACAACTTTTTATTGTGGTCAGTTTAATTTCTCAAATTGTACAATGATGTATATGTGTTATTTACTGTGGGAAATAAATTCATTTATTCATTTTTAAAACCTTGTGTAGTTTTCAACCGTCATGAAATATTAAAAGTAAGCCAACTATGAGGTTTGAACGATTTTTTCATAAACATTTTCAGGTTTCAGATTTCTTGTTCATGTCCAATTTTCAAAGGAAAACCTATAAAATTGAGAATTTCTCTATTCTATTTTAACTCAATTTCTATAAAATTTTCTAGTGCAGCTTATGACTGTAAAGTTTTAAGCAAAACCTACTTACTTAAAAACAATTTTGACTGATCTATAGAGATTTAACGGTTCTACACTTTATGATTGGGTCATACTACATTTCATTTCCCAACTATATAATATGAAACAGTTTTAATAGTTGCCATTACCCTATAGAAAATGTAATGATAGCAACATAATGTTGTGAAAGCAAATGTGTTTCAAGTCCGATTGTGTTGGAAGTTAGTCCGCCGCGAGCCGTCTTAGTTTCCTGGGTAAACGTTCCCGAAGCTGTTAGGAGCAAATTGCCTTTAAAACTCAGATAACGACACCAACATCATTCCGTCCTTTGTATCGCCCACCAGTTGAGCCGTAGGACGGATCATTGAAATGAATGATTGATTGGATCTTTTCCGTTATACGTATACCACTGTTTCAGGTTTGTTTTTCAAGCTTTATTTTGGTAAGTTAGGTTAAGATAGGTTAGGTTAGGTACTAAACTAACCTAGCCTAACCTAACCTTACCTAACCTAACCAACTGCAAGTAGGACTGCTAGACGGCCAGACGCTGGCTTATCGCGTCTAGACAAAGATAACGGTAGATAAGATAACGAAACCGCAGGTAAAATATTTTTACAAGGAATTTCCACTTAAAAACGATTAATAACAATTATTTGACCTAGTTTATGGTGCTCGGTCAAAAACCAAGCTTGAAGGGTAAATTTGGAATAGTGGTATACGTATAACGGAAAAGATACGATTGATTTAAGAGATACAGCTATTCTGATAATATGTACATGTAACTATATAAATCTGTAAGATACGTAGGTCAGCAAAAGAAATGATTTTAAATAGTTTTTTTTTTATCAAAAGGCAAACAATTAAGATTGTAACGTTCAAAGTGGTAGCCATGTTAAGTTTCCAAAAATACATTTCAAAGAGACATAGTAAACATCTAAAATCAACCTCTTAAACGAAAATGTATCCATTCATTATATCACCCATACTTGAAAATGTACCACCAACAAACCAACCAATGTACCAATGTTCTTGTACTTGTCTTGTTTCACCATTGCCTGACAGCTTGAGTCATTTCAGTCTCAAAAACTGCATAGCTTGGGACTTTCAAACTGCATAGCTTGGTAGAAATGTTATTTAAGGGTTGTTAAGATAATATTAAACAAATCCCTGAATAAAAGCGAACGGTATTGAGATAATATCATATTTATCCTCAGCGGGCAGTCGTCACTCATTGACTTATAGCGTTATTTTTATACATTCTACATTTTTTTACCCACACCATTTAAATTTTGCGTCAACGCTCCTTTAAGGCCTCTAAAGGAGAATTGCAGATGGAGGGTTTGACGCTTCGGAATTACTCGACGTTTTAAGTTTAAAATACTTGCATTGCCTTAACTTTAAACAAAGCATAAGAGATACTATTAAGATAGCTGGAGTTGGGGTTTCCCACGGATATGTTTTCAATGGTTTCTGTTCCTGAATCAGCTGTCCAATAAATAACTTCCTATTATAAATATTTAATATCATTAAAGGCTACGAAAATTGTTTGAAAATCAAGTTTGTGCAAATAAAGAATGCATTCTGGTAAACATATTGAATCACTACTTTTTATACAAATGAGGATCCACTACAGTTTACCTTGCAATTTTTTTTCAAGCACAAATGCTTAGGAAACGGCTTATGTACAAATCTTTCAGGTACTCCTGAAAGATTAAATTCCATAATCAATAAAGAACGCTTTTAAACCGTAAAAATGGAAAATATTTTCAGTTATATTACACCCTTAAACACCTTAAAAGTCTACAAGAGCTAGTTATATTCAAACGGAAAAATAATCTAGACATTAAGGAAATTGTATTGAGCTTTTCTCGAATGCGTGTATAAAGAGATCATAAACTGAGGTAATAAAGGCTCAACTCGCTCAACTCTCGTGAATCATGTTCCTCACTGTGTTCTCCATTTTAAATATTTTTCCCTCCAAGGTAATAATGTTTAATAATATTACAAACATTTTCTTTGTAGCTTCAAACAATAATCTGTATATATGTAAAGAAAAGTTAGAGTTCAATTAAATATACATTCAAAACCCAAGAACTGCATGAATAGTAATTGTTTCAAATCATCTTAGCTTGCCTTTATTATATAATATTAATATTTTCGTCAATAAACAATTTTTAGTGTGTTAAAATGTAGAATTTTGCGTGAGGTATTAATAGACTAGTTTTTTTTACATTATAAAATTACACAAGAAATCTTTGATGAAATTACACAGTTTAAATAAATTATAGACTTATTAAAGGTAAATTGTATCCCTAAATATATAAATATCCTTCTTAATTTTAAGTCATGTATATTGTTCATAAATATCAGGTGAACTATTTTCTTTTTTAGTTTTATTCAGAGAAGATTTGGAATTATAGCTGCATAGTTTATCTTGCTTCAAGGCTTAAGTGCTTTCATTCATATGATTCTATATAAAAACCTTTAATACTATATTAAATATGTTAGGATGAAAGAATATTATGTCGTTTTTCCCGTTTAAGAATTAATAGTAAAATATTACCTTCCAAAAAGCTTTGAAATACATATAAGTAATGTATTCCAAATTATCTGCAACTGAGACACTTATGAAAACGTTGACAGTTATTTCCTGGATGAGAAAATGTAAAGACCAATTTTTGTCGTATTCAAATTGCAAAAGAAAATAATATTGAACATAAATTTAAAATACATTATTGTTCAAACAATAACGAAAAACGTCAACTTCAAATCTCAGGTACATAGAGTTGAGCCAATAAATTCCAACTCATCGGAGACCAAACAACAACTCGCATTACCCCAGCAACCGGTGCGGTTTTCGAGGACCATAATACATGCATAATCGCATATATAATTCGTCACACGTCAGAATATATATATAATGTATTTATTTATTTATTTAATTGGAACACTTCCAAAACTAAATTTGCAACATATAACTCTCCTTAGTAGTCGAGTCAAAAACAATCTAACATTCAAAAACATAAATAAACATATACATATACACATACATCTATGATTAGTTAAAAATAAACAAATAATACAGGATTGTGTTTCTCTTAAGTTTATATACTTCAACAAACAAACACTGGAGGAAACTGAGACCAAAATCACAATTAATTAATTAAATTTTAGAGAGCTTGCCTTCCTTTGCAAATATGCAACTATACTTCCCTGTACCACCAGTATATTAATATATTTTTTATATTAACCACTGTTGATTGTGAAAATGTCTAACTGAACTTCTGTAACAGTTGTTAGTTTTCCAAATATCTAGCTTATAAATACATTTATTCTACAGTATTTTCCACTTTTGCTATTTTATTATTTAAGCCTTAATAAAGCATCACTCGGAATTATAAGCTATCATTTTATAATTTAAAATGAATTATTTTGGTGATGTTTAATTTGCATGTAAACATTAGGGTTACGCTCAGGCTGCTTGGAACTTTTTCAACAACCACTTTTAAAATTTTGTCGCTATAACCATGGTTTAAACTTTAACCAGATTTATTAAGAGATAATCACACATACAATCCGTAGGACGTAAGCTTTAGGAGTTTATGGAGTTTAACGAGTTTTAAACGGCTAAAAGTGTTTTGTAAATCCTGGTTTAGCTTCAGAATCCAAGGCTGGATTTGGAGGTGAAACTAATGTTCTCCTAAAACTTCAATGGACAAAGGAAACTTAATTTTAAGTTAAGTGTAAGTATACCTACACAGAAGTCAATAATGAAGTATTATTTTTTTAAATTAAGGCTAATAAGTGTTAGTTTTTTACCAAACGGTATTTTTCAATGAATGAATTTTGAGTTTTTACTATTTAACTAATTTAATTTAATTTGAATTTGAATTTGAATTTTATTTTAATTTAATTTAATTTTATTTTATTTTATTAATTTTGACGATTAAATTATAGAATGATAGCACTCGTTTTGCATTAAACATTAAAGGTTTCAGATTTGTTCACACATTTTATGATTGTTTTATAAAAAAGTAAAACCTTTTACCAGCGAACTGTTTGGGTGTTTTAAAATGTATATATTTTTATTTCCCTCTAATGTTATCGCAATCATCCTTTTATTGAAAATTAAATCACGATATTAGTATATCTCGATACCTTCTTGTTATGTATATTGTGTTTGCAATTTAATTCATTATATCAAATTGAATATAATCTTAAACTCAACAGATGAAACTAGCAATACTAACCAAAACTTAGTTTCATAAACTGCAGGAATATTACATTTGATCCAATTATTATTGTGACAAATGAACGAGACGTTTGAAGGCATTATTACTGATTTAGTGAGGCTCAGTTTATTAAGCATATGTCATCATAATAAACATCATAACGCGAGTCATCATAATCAACATCAACGCTCTTGGCTCGGGCCACGGAGTGTTATGTTGCCCATTGTCGACATTGTCCTATTGTTTTAATGATGTTCCATCAACCTGAAACAATTAACGCAAGTGCTTTCATTACTGACAATGTTTTCAATAAGCGTTGCCATTGTTTATACATATTTTATTACATAGTAAAACGTATGTAAAGCACGTTATGCATAATTAAAACATATCACTGCATTTTTCGTCAAAGAAACGCTAATATTTATGTTTTTGTACAAGAAATACCTCATAATAATTAAATTAATCGTTAAATTATTCACATAATTAAATCAATCAAAATATATACTTATATTATCTAGGAGTTTGTTTGTGATCAATTCTCATCCTACAGGCCTGAACTGATTTTAATAACTTAAATATAGTTGCAAAGAGCCCGAAGATAAGTTTTGCTGGAAGTAAAATTCATAAAAGGTAGACTAAGACAAAGGGAAGGCCTAAATCACCGTGAAGTATTCGCAATGGGCCATATGATTTAAAATGTAAATATTAATTAGCTTAATAAAATATATTTAAAATCAATCGCTATAATTTAATGATATTGTAAACCATCCTCTACCAATAAACTAACACCTTCAATCCAAAATGTAAACCATATTATTATTTAAAAACGTAACATAATCAGTATTATTAAATTTAAAAATTACAATTTATCCGTTATGCGATATATATATGACCTCACATACGCACAGAGTCATTGAGTGTCAGATTACACGGCCGGGGTGTAGCAAAGAGTAATTGCCATAGTTTTCAACAATGTTCATGCTCCAGTCCCTCTAATGAACCCGCAGCAACAGGTCATGAAACGTCCTGTGACTTTGAAGTAACTCCAAGCGTTAATAAAAGTCAGTATGTGGTATAGCTGGCGCCAATTCTTGGGGCCCAGTCCGCGCATGGGGCGGGGAGTGGGTAGGATGGGAGGAGAGGGGAGTAGTAGCGGCAGCGGCGGCTGACATTGTACTAGCCTGGCTGCGTACGTTCGGCAGCTCGCACATAGTTACTACTTCTCTGTCAATCGTTGTTCAGAGTAACAAGACGCTTCAATAAATACTGATGAAATATTTTATATTATTGAATAGAATTAAAACAGATCATTAATCGCCAGTAAGAGTCAATGTTCCGTCGATCAATGTTTTTAGGACGACATGTAGTGACACGCTATTGTTGACGGCTGTGAGCAGAATGACAGTGCTGCGCTTTAGCGAGGTGTTGTCGCGCATGCGCACTTGCCGTTTTTGCTACCGCGCATCCACCGCACTGGGCCCCAAGAATTGGCGTCAGTTATATTTTCCTGGTTTTTAGACAATAACAGAACACCTTAAATTTGTATGGTTATTTCATTCCACTGAAGAAGGTAAATTATATTAAAGGAATAATAGTATATTTCATTACAAGGACCTAAAGTGACGCTTTTCGTACAAGGTCAAGTTTTACAACTGAGGCTGTAAGCCGAGGTTGAAAAATGACCGAGTAACGAAAAGCAGCTTTAGGTCCGTGTGATGAACTATATTTTTCGTTATATTGCTCGATACAATACGTAAACTACTTAAGAAAACCAAAATGTTACAGCTTGTTTACCTTTAAAGATGCCTTCAAAAGATGCCACCGTCTTGTTCTTGCTATTTGAAGTAATCAGCTGATTGTCTGTTTCATTTGTGTTAGGGTAGACTGACAACAATGAACAACTATCGACGTATCGAATGCATGTAATAATCGATTGGTGAAATGAGCGAGTTTCACAAATTGATTAAACTAACAACAATGAATGTTTCGATAATAACTTTGAATGTTTCGATGAATATCGTTCGATTATTACGACGTACTCGGCACTTTTTGACTTTTATAGTCCTAGGACTACAAAGAGTCAGCTGGTATCGAGTACATCAGCTTCTAATTCCTAGGAATAAAAAGAGTGTATTTAGGTCCGGAAAACATGCGTTAAAACATCTGTTTTTGAAGCAGTATAACGAAAAATATATTATAATTTAAACTTTAAGATTTTTATATAATCTTAAACCTTTTTGCATAACAAGACGTTGCCACTAACTAATGATACCGACTATAAAGCAACCTTTAAAATGTAATTTACTTCATATTTAGCACTTTAGTATTCCAATGAGTCAACACATAGTAAAATACCTATTTGTTATTAAATTAAATATAATTCTATATTCTTTTTACTTGCAGAAGTAAACGGTAAAAATTTATAAAAAAACAAAAGAACAGTGATTTATATTTTTCTGTAAAAATAAGTCAATTTTGATTTTAATTATAGTTGAAACATCAAGGTTTTACATTTCAAAGATAATTAAATTGTTAATTCAAAAATAATTAATCAAGCCATTCTAAAATCTTCCCCAACTCACATGAGCTTTACTGAAATAAGAAAGTTTGCGTTGAGTGACAGAAACTGTCGCTTGTTATGTGGAAGACGTCAGAGACGTGAAGGGAATAAATACAAGCTAAACTGGCGGAAGTAGTGTGGTTGTGATTGTCGTAATGGCTAACAAAAAACGTATTTTATCATTGAACATGGATATTTTTAATCTATTTCTCTCATAATATGTGGTGTATAGGATCACATAGACTAATAAATCACTTATATGGTGTTTTAATGAGATACATTACCGAAGGATGAAAAATCGCCATGTTTCAATGTACTGTACTATGATAGTAAATGTTATTCCCGATTGTAGTTAGAGCCCCTCTGAATATGAGAGGTTACGCCCCTGAATCATGTCCACTACAGTAAATAAAAAATTGTCATACACGCAGGCATTATGTAAGTAGTAATTTGTATATTCCATTTAATTTTAATTTCATCGCTTTATTAACTTTACGATGGATTATAAAAAGGCTATTACAATACCAATTACCTAATCCGAAAAACAATATTACTGACAACGCGAGCGTTAAAACATTATATCAGATTATTCTTATGACGGTGTTGACAAACCTCATTAATGTTTTTCTTTCCAGAATAATTTCTTTGTTTGAAATTCATTGTTGGTGATGGTGATTTCATATTCTGATTTTGATTTTTGCGGACATTTACCATCATTGATTAGTAATTTTTACAAATCAGTGATGGCAAAATTCTAAAAAAATCCAAATTGAATCAGAGTAATTTATTAATAATTCTATTTAATTCCTTAACACCATCTTAATATTTTGATGAAGTTTACGTGTTCAACATTTATTATGAATTAGTAAGCATAAAAAAAGTCTGGAATTAATTTTTATTTATTTTTAATTTACACCATAGAACAATAAATGTTTCTATTTACAACATTTTAATCTCCGATAGTTAATGGAATGACAATGAATATATGGATAGAATAGTTTATATAGATGGTATATTCTTATATACCATCTATAACATAATAAATTATTCAACTTACTTTACGAATAAAGCTTTGTCTATTTTACTAGTATTTTGTTCAAAAAGAATTTCATCCTAGTAATGTTACCTAAATTTTGCTAAATTACTGTTAAAGTTCAAAAACCTTTTAAACTTTTTTAAACGTCTAACAGGATATCGATTTGAAGTAAAAGACCTTCAACTATAATTTGATCTTAAAACCGGAGATGCGTATTTACGCGTTATTTACTATAATCCATGGAAAAGGGAACATGTAGAAATATACTCTAACTTAAGTTAGAGTGTGTTCTAGTTATTTTATTATAACAATTAAAGACATTTTTTTGCTTTTTACTTTGCAAGTTAGGTTGCTTTTAAAAATAATTTCTGTATATTTTAAGTGGAGTCTAGTTATATATTTTAGGGTTATTTTTAATACATGTTTGGAAAATAAATATCACTTCGTTTTAAATGATTATACGAAAAGTTAATATTATAAAATAAATACATAAATATATAATACATAAATGAGAGGTATAGAGTAAATAAGTTTTTCATTAAGCCTGTTCTTGCTCCCTTCAAATTACGAATGGTACGTGTGAACAGACAGTGGTGTTGAATAGCTTATGAACTTGAATCAACATTGGCGTAACCAGTCCATTAGGCATTGGGTATCTCCGAGTGTTGATTAATTGGCTACTTAGTGGTCTTGTTAAAACACAAAGTCCCTTCTGGATTATCTCCTAGAGTCATTGGTCATTGTCTATCAAACCAAAATGACAGTATGAAAATTCGATTAGTAAATACAGTTGTTTTTGTAACTATACTACTACTAATCTTGATAGCACACGGAGCTAATACATCTTCGAACAATACAAAAACGTTCTACTACATTTTTTCCGCGCAGTATTGAGTAAACCACACAACAATAGATCTTCAATTTTGGACTTTGAAAAACCCTGGGATTATGAAAGGTGTTCAGATCTCCAACAAACTGTGCTTGTGATTGATGGAGGAAACAGCTTTTGTGAATTGCTTCTTAAGCGAGAATCCTAAAAAGCATTGTTCTAAAATATTTTATGTATATCCTAATGTATAAAAGTTTGACCTTTGCTGAGTATTTATAAATACTATTTTTTATTTTATTTCATCGTAATAGCTGGTCTACCATTTAGTCTTCCACTATATTTGTAGTATGTAAATAGCCAACTATGTGACCCATTGTCACATGTCACATATGCCTCTTAAAAATGTTTTTCTTAATATTATTGCGTAAATACAGAAATTAAAGTATATAGGTGCTTAAATGGAAAATCTATCTAAGTAAAACATTGAATTAAAATTGCTGGAGCTGTTTTTATAATAAGAAACATATGGACAAACTAAGGACTACTTCGTTAAAGTAATAAATAGAATGAAAGAGTAGTAATATTGAAGCGCAAATTAGAATAACTACCAGAGAAGTTATTTGCACCAATTTAGAAGTAATTAGCTTTTCATATATTTGTACTTTTTAAACAATAATTTCTAGAATGAAACTGAAAACTAGATGCGTAGTAAATATTTTCTTTGTGAAAGTTTCATGAAAACTGTGAGTCATGTTACACAATCAATGAAAAATAAACAATTGAACATCACATTGGAGCTTATTAGGAGCAAAAATATATTTTTTGTCGCAATATGCCTTCTGAAATAATGTACGTCTTCTAAAATTCAATCTGAGTAATTAAAATTGGAGGGCAGGGGGTTTCAACAAGTAATCATACTAAACCTTGATCCTACATCTCGTGTTGAGAATGGTGCGTTTAAATAAAAAAAAAACTATTGTTAGTTAAAATCCAAATCATAAGCCGATAGTAAATTCATAAATATTTTTATAATAAAAATAACAGCACCACCATTTTTTCTTTAATCCTTCTTTTATAAATTCCTGTTTAGAGGCTATGTTCCATGATGAATAACGTATACAAACTGCATATTTTACATCTAAATCTCAAATTCAAAAGGGAAACTTAAATCATAAATAGTTCAGATTGTACAAATTTAAACGTGAACATACATGTTTACTCGGTTATTAGCTGATTAGTATTTACTGAGCAAACATGATTGTTATTCACTCGTAATGTTTGGAGACGTCTGTATTTGACGATTATTCAATCAATATCTCCCTGTTAAATGCTAAACTACACTCATTAAGGAGCGTAAGGCTGCCACTTCATTAATATTTAAATTACATGAAATAGCTTACATATGAGTAAATAAGTAAACAAAAAAAATATATATATATATATATTATGCCTGAAAAATTTAGGTTGAAGCTATTAGATTCTAAAACTTTTCCAGTTTTCGGATTCTAATTAGCCCTAAATTTTCAATTTTTTAATATGAAAGCGGTTTACTTTTGATTTTGCTATACATGTTAGGAACTTGTTGTCAATAACAAAAAATACTAATTAATAATATAAAAAAAACTAACCGATTCTTTTTAATAAACTACTTAATTAAATTACTCAGAGGGTCTGTGTTAAAATACTTTGGATCTACGGTTTTACATAGTATGCAATGGAAAACAAAACCAACACAGCGATTTTAACCAACACGGATTTTTTTAAATCCGTGTTGGTTTTTGTAACTTTATTAAATTACACGTAAACTTATATGGTTAGTTGATTATGTTTATTAAATAACGACCCAATATTTCAGTCAGCAGGTAATCGTTAAAATTGTTTAGAATAAGTTACAACAATTTTAAACAGCGTAGCAATCTTCTTATTAGCTAAATCAATGTATAAGAACCAGTATCTAATTATTGGGTATAAGTCAAGCCAGTATGTTATTGAAACTTTAAATTTACTAGTAATGTGATACTGAAATAATATATAAGTAAAAATAACTGTTTTTACAAAAAGGCTTCGTGCCTATATTTTATTAGATGAAAGTAACACCTTGAATTAAAATTTGTGTTACACTTACAAGTAATGTAATTCGGCACACACCATTAACTGGGACATTGTTATCTTTCGACTCAGTCCTGCTTCTAAACAAACGTGAGTCGAGTTTAGAAACCGAATAAAGCCCTCTTTCTCCGTATTTTTCCCCTAAAACAGCATAGCAGATGTTTCTAAAAAATATTACACAGTATCTGATCTGGGAAACTTCGTGTGAAAGTAATTTTATGTTTTTATGTATTATGCGTACAAATAATATTTAGGTTTTGGGCCTCCTAAATAAAATGTATTTTAAAATAAATATGTTTTGGTAGTTATTTTTATACTTTATGTTATTTGCTATTTCTGGAGATTGAATACTTTTAAGTTTTTAGGTTACATATTTTTTAAATCGTATGTTATGGATTTTTATGTAAATTTTAAATTTTGGACTTTGCTGGCACACCGATGCGAAAGCTAGAATCCTACTTTGGATGAGTGTCCAAAATCTACTTAATAAGCAAAACATTACGGTAATGTAAGTATTATATTGTATGAATGTTATTTTAATAGTTTCAGATGATCAATTACTGAAATTCCGTTTGATGATAAAATTTTATGATGTCTTACTAATAACAAGGAAGGTGTTATAACACGGGTTATTCCTAAGAGTCTATTGCTAAATTACAGTCCATCCTATTTATAGGGATTTATAAATAAATACGTCTTTAGAGTGAGTTTGAGCTATCTCAATATAAAGATAGAGGCTTGCGGACGTAAGATCCAGAAAGCTACTTTGAACGCCATGTGTTATTCAACGTTATCTTCACAAGTTGTTTTAAACTTATCTTCTTCATTTTCTTAGTTTTTCCTAAGTTCTTCATAAATCAACATAAAAATATAATCCATATAGGGTAAATTATTAGATAATAATAATATTAATAATTAATAATATGTTATCTTAGTGTTATGGCCAACCTTACTAATTAGTATAACAAACAAATTGATCTTTAAAGTTTTATGTCACCCCTGAATGCAAACAGGCCGTCATATGAAGCATGCAAGAAACCCTTAGTTTGAAACATATTGAAACGTCATCAATTGCAAACGGTATTGATAATCAGTTTAATGCAATACTTCAAGTTCAGATTCATACTTCTTGATTGCATTTATTTTGTTTTAAGATTTAATAATGTTATGCTCTCAATTAAAAAAAAAATTATACCTTGAAAAAAACTCAAGGTAACAAATATTATTTATGTTTTGTTTAAGATATATGATATCATAGGACAGGCAATATGTATATAATATAGAGTAGACAAATTTAACTATGAGGATACTCCTCCTACGTTTACGGAATTTCTATAAAATTTCAGAAAGAGATGTTTGGATTGAGTCGATCAGATTTATCGACAGGTGCACTTCTGTTTGGATCAAAACTCAATCAAATCTAAAAATACATTCAGGGTAAGCGACATTTGTAGTAATTTTAACAAATCTATATTTGATTTTATCAAGCTATCACACCACCTACGTTTTTTATTAATAATCTAGAGTAAACTTTTTCAATTTTTAATGTCTATAGAACCATAAAAAATTAATTTAAAATTAAAAACTGTTTGGGATGATTAAATAATAATTATTTTTTTCATTGTTGGTTATTTTTCATATTAGAATCTGAGGCAACAACTAATCTCTTGGATTCAATACAAGTGTACCAAAATGTTTAAATAAAAATTTCTAAGTCCAGAGAGAGAAATTCATATTGGTCAATCTTTGGCAAGCGTAATGTCGTCCAACTTGACAAATTAATGTCTTAACTCTATGTAATACATAAATCTTTTTATAAAGAAAAATAAAATTGCAATGCAATCTAATATAGCTAACATCACAAGTACATAGATCCTCGCGTATCCCCTGTGTGCAGTGGTTACTTAAACAAACATCAAACAGCATTGCTGCGTCTGTTGTGTTTACCCAAATATTTCCTGCGCCTTGTACAACAACTAAACGGATATTATTTCATTTACGTTGTGGTTTGTTCTGCCTTTATTTTTATGGATTGCAAAATGATTGAAAATTGAGAGACAAAGCCTTGTGTGCACATTTTTATGTAGAACTTAAATGTATGACTTTAAATTAGATGTATTTTTTCCTTATTTTCATCCAAAAGTATGATTAATTTGAGTCGAAAACTATATTAATACTTACTTTTACTACTATAAAAAATTTCTTGTATAGTTCATAACGAATAAGAATAGTAAAGGAATTGTCTGAAATCAAGTTTTTAGACGATAGTAAATTAGCGTGATATGTCTCGTTGAAATTCGTGTCGTCTTAGTAAAGAGTTTCCTTAAAGGAAATCAAACGTATTCGTGAGATATTCAATGCTCAAACTAGCTGTAACTACATTGCGCAAAAGTTTAGGCTACTATTTTTCACTTCAAAATTCCATGTAAACGACATAAAAATGCGTCATAAGACGCATGTACGTTTCTTCATGCATCATGTTAAGCATCTACGTTTAAGGCTCAAACTAAACTATTCTACATATTGCTCAATAAAACGTGTTTATTGTTTTATGGTTATTTTTAAACAATTTAAATTTTTTCTAGTAAAAATTAATTTAATTGGTTAAACCGTGAAGCAGAAACTGTTTATTTATTATACCTATGACAAAAAATTCCAACCGTTGAACTGTGTTTACCAGGCAAATAAAGTGAGGATCGCTGAACCTATAGAGCGTGGAATTGCGACATTCATTGCTTTGTCATAACCTGACAGTGTAGGTAGTTATAGCAAACCTGCGGTGTTTGCCATTCCGTCTATTGTGCACTTTTACATTGCGTACTAACGTTGTGAATTATACTTTGATTTGTGTGTTTTGGATATTTGACTGCTATTTCCTTTCTATATATTGTATTGAAGTTGATCACTATTGCAACCGCTGAAACTATAAACTTTTAAAACGTATTATTTCAACCTAATTTATACAAAAAATTATATTCATTTTACAAGTTGAAATTTTTAGGCATATAAAACATGATGCAATCGTAACAAGATTAATTTTAAAATGATAGCTAACGAATTAATAGCTTAATCAACAACTGACCATTTCAAATGGCGCTATTAATTGATGATTGGTAACTGTATTTTTAAGATTGATTCTATTCAAATGCAAATTTGTTTATTAAAAATATATTACAGTATCAATATAAACATTTAAAGACCAATTCGCTGTTACAAAAATACAATTAAAATATTTTTCAAAAGACAACTAATTAGACAACAAAGACAACGTATAAGAAAAATTTGTTAGATGTATTAAAAAATAAACTTGGTAAGCTTAATAGCTTTTAAATTGGAAACTAGGATTCACTCAGACAATTTTTAGAGCAATTGTTATAGTATTTTCTAGTATAACTTCAAGGTTTTAAAATAAAAAAGAGCTATTTCTCAAAACGAGAGTGAAACAACACCCAGTGAACAAGAATTGATCCTATAATCCTGCAATCTTATTATGCGGTCAAATACCCCAATCATTCAAACTATGAACATGTCCATGGTATGTCCCGATCGTGGCCACAAATACCTGAATAGGGGTAATCATCCTGCGTGTTGCATCCCACAGCAAAACATCCGTCGACATTTTCGACTCAAACTGAGCTTTATATATCCACTTGTAGTGTTGGGAAATAAATTCGATGATCAGGATATCATTTTTTAATTCCAAGCAAATAACTGAATTACGTTACTTTAGTCAATATCATCTAGAAATGTCTCCTAAGAGTGAGAGCATATTCCGTCAAATAACTGTTTGTAGCTTAACAGCATTTTTTGTGAAACATTTTTATTTAAATTACGTTAAAAAAGATAATATAAGCTATTAAAAGTTAAAATGAAATAGGAAGCTAGTAAAAATATATATCCGCAAAATATAAATAAATAATATAAAAATTGGCTATTGTAATGTTATGTTCACTTATTCACAAATGCATCAAAAGGCATTGTAATTAAATATAATTAAATATTTTTCAATGATCAGTTACAAACTAAAATGTATGTAATAAGAAAATCACCTTTATCAATTAATTTCAAAACTCAGTTGAAAAGTTGTGTAATTCTGTTCTGTTTGTCAATGTGATCTCATTCTTTTTCTTGAGGATTGAAGATTTTCGTATCATCTCTGATTCTTTGGAAAATAATACAGGTTTAATTTTACTGCAATTATCATATAAATATCTTATGAAGAACGTAAAGCTAAAAAAATCATTTAAATATTAATAGGCATAAAATAGTCCTACCCAAAATTTTATATCTTGTAATAGACCTTCTACAACGAAAAAACGGTAATGTTCAGTTAAGGAAATAGTATACTTGTTCCTTGTGATATATAATACTATTACATGGATGAATGTACAAAATGTTTCAAAATATAACTCAAGTGGAATAGGAGATACTGGGATTAACGGTAGGGAAAATTAGATCTACAATCATCGAGTGCTGGATGGTGAAGCTTTTATTCTATTAACCCTTAAGACATTACTTCAGCAACAACTTAAAAGTCAAGTCGCAAAAGGAACATCTTCTGCTACGCTGCTTCTAACCCAACCGTGATCTGCGTTATGTAATGTTTTTGTGGATAGTAAGATCACAAGTCGTAGTTTTGAATCAGTTTAGTGTATTTTTATGGTTATCGTGAATACCGTAAGTATACGATCAATCCATGTATTTAACCTTAATCCGGACGGGTTATGTGATAAAAAGCTAAATATAACAGTCAATAACAGTAACTAATACAACGAAAGGGTTATTCTTAAAGCGTAAGTCACCAATGTCGATGTCTCATACATTTGATATTTGACTACAAGATGTGTTTTTAGAAGTTTTATCTACGTAAGCTAAAGAGATCTAAGACTTGAGTGGAAAGGGAATGATGACAAGTAATCCTTAACGTATTATGAGTAATTGATATGATGAAAATCTGTATGCCATATCATATTTTGAAATTAATTAGTTAAAATGAAGGGTTTTTAGCATAAAAACCCTAGTTTTTTTATAGTTTTGCATGAACAAGTTGAAGGTTATTAATATTTAAAGTTTAAAAAACTAAAGGGAGGGTTGGAGTCTACTGGACACCCGTTTTATAATGCAAAAAAAAATTATTATATATAAAAATAACTGGGTTTGGGTGAGTTACCCTCGAGCCCACCTTATAACCGAGATCCATTCGAAGATGATACAGAAAACTGCCATTGAGCGACAATTTCAAAAGGCATATCTGCTGATCTTGCTCCAATTTTCAGCATTTGTCCTTCAAATAATTCCATCCTTGTGCTCATACAAATTTGTTTTTATTCTGGAATAGGCCTTTTAAAATTATTATACAATTGCGTGTATTCAATAAATATATTTCTCGTTCATTGTTGTAAAAGGACTTACTAATTTATCATTCACTAAAACTCTACTTAGTGTGATAATGCAGTTCGTAATTAGGATGAGCAGACCTCAATGAAACTGCATAAAGACTAGTTTTGTTGGACCTATGTTGCTTTCCTTATAGGACTTCAATACAATTTAATTCTCTAGAATGATTGCTTTTTACCATAAAAATTCATTTGGGTTTATATTTATCAGTAGGTCTATGTTGACAATCAATATAACTGGGAGCACCAACATATTTTCAACGTAATTTGATAATACAATTTGTTATAAAAATTCATCTTATACCAAACAATTCAATTATATTCCTTTAGATACAATTTACCCTTCGAGATAGATTGAGTTGAAATTAGGAATGAGTTTCTAACAAGTTAATCCATCAAACTCTCGCTCAGTATGTGTATTTGTTTGCTGACTACCCCTATTACTCACTCGTATTGTAGAAAAAACATGTAAGTTTGCGAAATGAGATAATTTTTTCTATTAATTATTGCTAAAGCTCTTTCATCTCCCTTAACGCCTATAACTAGTTTAATTTAACACTTTTAACACTTTCTATACATGTAATTATGTTATTTTTAGGGCTACATGGAACACTTTGCAATGATATGCAAA
The DNA here is from genome assembly GCA_035578135.1 of Flexamia atlantica. Lineage (NCBI taxonomy): Eukaryota > Metazoa > Arthropoda > Insecta > Hemiptera > Cicadellidae > Flexamia > Flexamia atlantica. The sequence goes on along the minus strand of JAQJVK010000049.1, from coordinate 1,824,693 downwards.
CACAGCTTCATAAGAAAACACGATAAATATAAGACACGTATTTGTGAGTCATTAAAGTCAAGGTCAGGTTTTTTTTAGTTCAATTAAGCCTATTATTGGCATGCAAACTAGCAGTATTTAATCCAAGGAATGCATTGGCTGAATGAGTTCTTATTTCTGTAATTATCTCCCTTAGCCAAGGATATATAGCCTCGAAAGGAAGTAGTCTTATAATTTTAAACCATTTTTACGTTTATACAAAGACTGATGCAATTCCCAAGGAGGGCTTCTATGTAACAGTAGCATTATGTAAATCAAATAACTCCAAACCATGTTATGTTGTGGGGCGGATGTTCTCTGATCCAATACATATGTAGGCAGGGCCCAAGCGACTTGCCCGCACTCAACTCACTTTGTATATTTTGGCTTCAAAAGTAACTGCCAAAAAGAAAGCTTTATAGTGAAATATGATTTTTCTAATGGAAAATGTTTTGTATTAGAAAACTTAAATGCAACTGCAAACAGGCAAGTTTTATCCCTGTAAGGATTTGTCCCTGGTGGTTTTCTTCTGTACGGATTTTCCTTCTTCCTCCACAAAGGGATTATATTTTGGAAAAATTAGTGAATAATCTATCGCAATTGTTTAACTTTTTCTACGAGAATATCGTTTAAATTATTCATTTGTGATTGGTATTATGACTGTTGAAGTTTGTTTTCTCCAACTATTACCGTTCTGAACATACATTATTCAGGTTCAGAGTGTAAACTTACAACTAACACTCAATGGATCTATCTACTAGCAAAGTCTATGATTTTTACTTTAACTATTTATTTTGGTTTTGTTGGATCTTGGAGTATCATGTGGTCCACAGTGGAAGTTGTATTTTATATATTCTTTGATATCCATCCATAGCATTTCGTATTTTTCCCGTGGCAGACCAGGACAGAGCATCCCAACAGCATCAAGCTCTTGTTTTGAGCGTTGACTCAACCGAGGTCTTTTCTTTCTCTCCTATACAAATTTGAATTTTCGGTCCTATATCATGTTACCGTCTTTCCAAAACCATTTTTTTTTACATTTCAGGGTGTCTCCTTATCCTCCATTCCATAAATAGTATACGACAAGCAGAGAATCAAGCTTCCCAGAACATATTTTTTCACCTGCCAGGCTATTGGATGGTAAAAGACCACGGGAAAGCTGTCCAATAACCTGGCTGCCCTATAACACAGCGAAAAATTCTCTTAGCCATAGTAGTGCCGGTTGGTGACTTTATAAGGCCATTTTGCCGTCTGTGACCTCGGTAGACCTATTCATCATTCTTATTTACATTTATTTCAATTAAGTTTTTATGAAAGGTATTTGACTATAATTTTAATTTCATATTATCTTATGTTAAATTAAAAAAAAAAAATATTGTTTGTTGATATATTGATATAAGCTTTTAGATTTTGAATGTGTCTACTGATGTCCATAGCTGACCAAAGTCCTTCCGGAATTTTAAATATTTAAAATATTTTTATTACATTAATAACAATTTATATGTTTTTTTTTCATGATGAGCGAATATCAAAACTGAAATAATGTGAAACATACTACAGCAAATTACTTTATTAAAATTTAAATACATATTAAGCCACCGAAACTCTTTTTATTTTTGTGAATAAGGGATCTACAGTAAGTGAAACCCATCTCATCAATGGCTGTAGCCAATATCATTCAATCATCCTGCATCACTGAGTTCAAGCTACACTCTGACTCAAGAACTGCCTCTTGCCGAAATAACTCCTTTATAACAATGTAGAAGTCAAGGTCTGCCGTTCATAGAATTTTAAGCGCCATTAATTAATTTTATGCATGTGGCCACAACACTGTCTTTACGAAAACGCTATTTTTACAGACAATCGAAATTATTTCAATTATTTGAGTATATGAGGGCAAAAATGTTTTACAATATAAAATCGATCTATAAATTTAGAATTGATACTTTTTTACTAGACATATACTGGGAGTTACTATCTAACTAAGTTTTTCCTATGATAATTTTTAATAATTATTATAAAGTTAATCAATTAATTAACTTTAAAATTATTAATTAATTATCATAACGTATAAATCCCTTAAATCAAAGCTATTGGTTCTTTTTAAAGAGGGTGGCGGCCTCTTTTTACCTTGCATTTGCCCCCCCCCCAAATGGGCCTCAGGCCTGAGCGGGAAAGTTATAAAGCAAAGCAGGGAGTTAGCTGGTAGAGTACAAGGGTGAACAGTTCTGCTAAAAATAAGCGACATCATAAGACACGAACCTGTGACGCTGCCGCCACAGTTCTGAGGCCGATTGCGCTACCAACTGCAATACGGACTCACTATCGGAATCCAAAAGAACTGCCAAAATCAGAACCTATAAATCAGATATGTCAATTCAAGCGTGGTTATATTGTATGCCATTGAATCGGCAATCAGATAATTGAATATATGTATACCCTAAAAGTAAGTTATGAAAACCACAAGTTTTTTTATAACAGCAACAAATAAAAGAGGCAATATAAATTTTTCTGCATAACATCTTATTACCTAACTCTTTCTGCGAACAACGTTCAACGGCTCGGACGAGTAAAAAAAACTATTAATTCTCTTGTATTAACAATAAGCGTTTTACAAGACTTCGAGGAACAAAACTGTTAAGAAGAGAGAGGCTCATGAAGTTTTAGAGATACTTGGAAGAAATTTTGGGGTACGAATGTTATCTGAACTTCCGATATTCTGAGCCGGTCTGATAAAACTTCCGCAATTCTCATTTCCTTCATCTGTCAGGTATTTTTTTCTTTTCCTCTTTTTTGGTCTTTCATATAACTATATAACATTAGGTCAGGAATAAGAAGATAAAGTAGTTTTCAAATAATAGAACAAGAGTAGGATATTTCTGGGCGTTTCAAAACAGCACCGGTGGATGGTTGTGTTCGGGTGTTTGATGGTTTTTAACGATAAGGCTATTAATATAAAATATATAATAATAAGTAAAATTATAATATCTTGTAAATAAATCTTATAAATAAAGAGTAAAGGTAATGAAAAATAACTACAATTCGAATATTTAAAAAAAATATTTATTAGTATTAAAAATAATAACAATTATCATCAAATCTACATAACATTTTTTTCATCAATCCAAGAATTCTTAGATGATGGGAATCCTAGCCACTTGACAAATACTTTATTATTCTTTTTTCTCAACACTTTTTCAACTAAGTAAATGTCATTGTGTTTAACTTTAACTAACTCTTCTTGATAGAATCCACCAGCTATTGGTTGATTTTCAGCATCAACTAATTTATAGGTAACAGGTTCTGTTGGGAGCACTTGAATGATACGGAATATTTCAGTAGAAAAATTTGGAGTGTAACCTTTTTCGAATTCTCCTTTATACTTACTTATACGAACGTAGTCATCTATTTCAAATCTTTGCCTTTTTTTAATTTTAGGTTTTTTATATGCATAGACAGTTTCAAGTAATTCTTTTTCATTGTGTTTTGAAACGTCAGAAGGTTTCATTTTTATTGTAGAATGTTTCTTAGAATTATAAAACTGAACCAAATCGTCTATTAGATCTATCCAATTATAAGATCCTTTTACTGTAAACCTTTTCCACATGAGGTTTTTTAAAGTGCGATTAAACCTTTCAACAACACATGCTTTTAGATTGCTGTAAGTGGAATAATGATTTATTTTGTATCTATTCATTAGTTTTTTAAACTTATCATTATAAAATTCAGTTCCTAAATCTGATTGTAGATGTTTAGGAACTCTTCCGAGTTTTAATATACTCTCCATTGCGGTTGTTATTTCATGACCAGACTTAGTTTTTAAAGGTTTCACCCAAGCATATTTGGAAAAAACATCTATAACTGCTAATAAGTGTTTGTACCCTCTGTTATATCCAGAGTACTTTTTTAAGTCAATTAAATCTGCTTGCCAATGATTATCATAACCTTTAACAGTAACTTTCCTCCTGATAAAGTTTTTTCTAACTGGTTTATGTAATTCTCGGGCAATGTCTTCTCTAACATTCATAATTCTTAACTAATCAATATATAACACCTTTGTCCCTTAGTTCTGATATTATATTTATAATTTCGTTATTATGACTTGTATTTCCAGCAGCTTCAGAAGCTTTAAGTTTTCGTAATCTGTCAACGATTTTATTTATATTATCATAATGTACAAAGTCCGGTGCACAAGGATAAGTATCAAGCTTTAAAAAATCTGTTTGCAGTCCACTACCTTTTTTAAAAATTTTTTTAATGTAATGTTTGAATTTTGGCGTGTTTGTTACTGTTATCCTTTCTCCTTCAGTATATTTTCTTAAATGAGCATTAGTTAACAAAAGCATATCTTTATAAGAGGTTATATCATTATTATTAACGAATTTCTTTATCGGCTTTTTCTTAAACATTAGCTCTAACAAACCTTTTGTTGGTGAAAATGTAACGTCTTTTATTTTAATGAGGTTTTCAGAAGGTAAGTAATTTATTTCACTATCGCCAATCATCCACTTTCCTCTTGGACCTAAATAAACTCCGTAGGTATGATCCATTTCATTTTTCACGTCACTCGTTGATTTTTGAACATAATCAGTAAAAGATTCATTAACATCATCATCATCATCATCAGTATCTGATTCCTCTACGTCTGATATTTGTTCAACACTTGGACCTGTGCTACCTTTTTCTATATCCTCATCTGCAGCTTCAAGGTTTTGTACTTCTGAGGATAGTAATTGTTCTTCTTCATCATCGTTATCGTCCACTAAAAACTTTAAATTTTTTTTCTTTTTACTTTTTAATTTTCCTTTTTCCTTAATGATGTTAACTTTTATTTTATTTTTGTTTTTTATATTTTTAACAATTTCAGCAATTGGTTCTACAAAAGGTTTAAATTTCTTTTTAATTACTTCCTCTTCATCAGCAATTCCACGTTTTAAGGCTAAATATTTTTTTCTCACTACATTACTTGTTTTAATTAACTCCTTTTTCAGATCCATAATGATCAGAGGACAAAGGTAAACTGTGCAAATTATTCGATTGTTATTGTTTTATACTAATGAATTTATCAAATCCATTACGATATCTACCATTGTGTAAATCACTTTCCTTATCTATAACCAGGAATCCATATATTTTATTCCAACATAGCCTACAAATTGCTTCAAACTCTGGAAATGTCATATCAGGATTTACATGATTGTTAAAAATATGTTTTAAATTATTATTGTCCTGTTTGAATATGATAAGCATGTTTGCATTGTCTCTGATCAATTGTTTTGGTATTCTTGTATAAGACTGACAAAGATAAAAACAATCCACATCTTTATGACGACCCATGCTAAAAAAAGCACAAACGTTATTTTGTCGTCCACAAATAATATCATCGAAAACAAATATCGAATTTCTTTTTGCATTACTCGGTTCAATTATTTCTTCATTTTCTGAATATTTATAAAATCCAATTCCTTTAATTCTTTTTAAAATCATTTCTAAAAATTGATACTTAGGTTGATACAATGATTTAGAATATATATATATGTTTTCAAACTTTAAACCATTTTGATCAGTAATCAGACTTAACAATACAGCAGTTTTACCACATGATGATGGCCCTGAAATTATACACCGTATAGAATTAGGTAAAAGCTTGCTATGTTTCCTTTCATTACTTAAGTTTTTTAATTCAAAAGAAGAAATTTTAATTTTCTGTTTTTGATTTATTATTTTCATATTGAGATTATCATAAGATATCCGTCTCTTTCAGAGTCTATTTTTGTAATGAGTAGTTTAGATATTTTACTTACATATTTATAAACTTATGACTAAGGACTAGGAATTAGTAAATAGCTTAAGATTTTTATAATTTTTTTATTATATCCATAATGTTCTGCTTTGCATTCTACATGACATCAAATTCATTTTTTCTACAGCACGTTCCACATATTGAATTCTATTACTACCATAAGATCTTAAAAATAACCTACGAATGCGTGAATCTTTCTCTTCATCACTACAGTCTTTGAAATTGTTGATAAAGTCTTCACTTTCGTACCCCATTGAGCGATGTCTTAAAAACATTAAGGTATAATGTCCACAGAAGTTTGATGATCTGCTTTGCACCTTTTCTTTGTTGTATTTCCAATTGATGCAAACATTTTCCAAAAACTTCATCACTTTGTAAGGTGGAGGTAAGCCAAGACTGTCGAAATATTCTCCATGCTGTAACTTATCAATAAACACCGATACCCAGTGTTGTCCGACATTAAAAATAAAAGAAGATGGATAAGTCACATAAACAGGCATTCGTTTTCTGATATCGAAAATTCCGCTAAAATATTGAATGATGTGTGAGTCTCCATTTACATATAATTCTAGTTCATTTGCATACATTTTTGACAATTTTCCTTCTTACGAGGTGGTCCGTCTATATGATCTCCGCCTGATAGGTTGTAATGGTCATAACAGTATACAATGTCCTTCAATTTATTCTTCGTGTTGGCTGGAAGAAGGTCCCAGACAAACTGAATTTCCTGAAGAGATACATGATGTAAAAAGTACTCCTTGGGTAGATAAGTGATTTCTGAAACTTTAAGATTTGTTAATGATGGATTACCATATTCATCAGGCATATTATATTTTTTTATAATATCACCTATTTTAGTGATTACTTGTTCTTCGATGTCTGAAACCGTAGATTTCTTTAAATAGTTATTTACATACCAGTTTAATAAAACTCTAACATTTTCACTGGCACATTGATCAGTTGTTTTAGAATGATAAAAACATTTTCTAAAATTAAATTGTTTTTTCAATTCGTTCAATCGTGGACAACACAGAAGTTCCATATCTAAAACTTGAATATTCGTATTTTTTATCAGATTTTCAATAACTTGCTTTTTTTCCACACCTTTGACCAGAACTCTATTATAGTCCTTTAATATTTTATTAAATATATTTTTTATTTCAGAATAATGAATGTATCCATCATCCCAATCCATACCGTGAACGAACTTTTTCACCCATGATGCACACTTTTTATGTTCTTCAAATAAGGAGAATGATGAATATGGTGGTTTAAAAACAAATGATTGAACTTTACTACCCGAAGAGGAGAGGAAAGCAGCTTCTTTTATAATAAATTCATTTTTAATACCTCTGAAACCTTGAATATCACAAACAACCGTCTTCTCAGACATCTTATTAGATACTGAAGGTTAAATATTGGTTATTCTACTGATAAAAATTAAAAAAAAACCTTTGATCTCTAGGTTATTGACCTTTTTAGACAATTCGTTTTACTACACTCGTTAATGGGTTGTATTCTACAACTCGATCATGCAATATTAAACAATATGCTGTAGTTTTACCTTGAATAGAAGATTTAGATTCGAACTCTAAACGGATATCTACAGGGCCAGATTTTATCGATTCGTTTTGTCTGGTACAATCAATTACAATTAAAGGAGCATACTTAATAAACTCATCATAGGAAAACAAGGGTTCACCCTTTTTAAAATAATAATTTTCCTGGAATTTTATATACATTTCATACAGAATCGCTAGCTGATTTTTTGAAGGATCTAAGTTCATATCATCATATGGGTAACATTCAGAATTCAAATACAGTTTCACATTCGAAATATCACATAGATCAAATTCACCAACATTTTTCTTGATGTTATTCAAACGATCTGTTTGAAATGCTAAAACGACATACCTTGGCTTTTCTAATTGAGTTGTCGTTTTTACATTCCATGTCTGTCGACTAGATTGAGGTAACAGCGGATATTCATAGAGTTCCCAGGCTCTGAAGTTTATATAGATTGATTGATTTTTTTCAATTACCTTAAGTAATGATAGCTTTTCTTCATCAGAAGGGAATATGTAGGGGACCCTCCATTGAATTTTTTTAATGTCAATATCAACTGTTGGGTCAACAGTTGTTGCTGCAGTGCCAGTACCAACAGTTGTCGTTGTTCCATAAACGGCATTGAGGTCTGTTCTTGATCTTATGAGTATAAGTTCTTGCTTGACGTTTAAAATTATTTTATTATAATCTTCAGCAAAGCCTAAAATAGTTTTTAGGGGAATACAAACATTAAAAAAGTATGTACCAGTTTTTTGAGAATCTTCTTTTAGATTTAAGAGGCCACCCTTAGTAATTGTCCAACCTGCATTTGTGAGTGTTTTTATATCACCGTCATTATAAGAAAGATAACCCTTTATTGTACTTGTGATACCTACATTTTTAACTCTGTCAATTTCTACTCCTCCAATTTCATACCTTACTTCATCAAACAAAAATGTGAATCCATTATTGATAAAATTCGTATTCGTAGCTTTAACCACACCTTCTATATATATGGTGCTATTACATGGATATGAATATATATCTTGATGCTGTATCGGTATCCTTATTTCATCATTATTTTTAAAAGACGAATTCGCATAAGGTTGGTGTGGGTGAATTTCAATTTTATTAATTGACTCATCAAAATATATCTGTTCTCTAACTTGTAAAATGTTATTACCAGCCATTTTTAAGTTTTAATCCAATTGATAATAAAAAGTCTCTATTAATTTTTGTAAGAGATCCTTCCTTCACAGTGTTCGGTTTACGAATGATAGCCGTCTTGAAGTAAGGAGTGTTTTTAAAAGGAATATAGATCATAGGCATGATTACAGACGTTTGAGATGTAGTGTTACTGTGATGACCTCGTCACGGAAATTAATCCTTTTACCATTTTGATCGAGTATTTTAAGAGAAATGTTATCAATTGACCTTGAATTAATCGGAAGGTAAATTATGTTAGCAGGTGTTTCAACAATTTTAAATCCAGGTGGTACAGTTGGAAAAAAGGTGTGTATTACATGACTTGGTGATCCGTTTATGTAAGAGGATGTGACAATATTACATTCAATTTTAATTGTATTTACTTTTAATATATTTACAGTGAAATCTGAAATATGACCGTGAAATTTACTTAACTTACGGTGCGAAAACCCTAAAATGGGACCTATTGAGTCTTCAGGTGTAAAGTCAATATCTTTAGAACATTTAATTTCACTTTTCAAAGTATTATTATTAGGTTGAATAGTTATCAACACATCTTCATCATGTTTAGATTTATAAGCACTTCTATAAGATATTGTATTTTCAATATCATCCGCCTCAGCTCTCTTATCACCTAATACCTTCCTTAGGAATTTTTGTAAATCGGAAATTTCATATGAACCAGTGGGTATGGTCACATTAACCTTTTCACCTTTATTATTTAAATAATAAAACTTATTACAACCTTCTTCAACATTTGGAATAGAATTAAAACTTTCAAAGTTTATTAATCCTAATACGTACTCTCCTTCATCTTCAAGTTCAATTTTTGGAAAAATTTCACAATTTAAATCTGTACTTTTTCCTGTCACTACAAATAAATATGACATGTTTCAAGGGTGAAGGTTAAATAAATACTAAGAAGGAAAGACATAACAATTTATTTATATTCACATAAAAACTTCAAACATAAGTGTCCACAAATTTCAGTATTATAATTTTGTTCTCTTGCGTAATTGTACAGTATAATACAGTTTTTTAAATATTTTATGATTTCAATTGGAGGTTTAAGATTCCCAAAACTGTCGTAATATTTAGCTTGTGATCCCTCTTTTCTCACTGCCACCCAATGGGTGCCAGGTCCTTTATCATTGTCCAAGTTTACAATGATTGCTTCTTTTTCTAAAGGGGTAGCTGGTAGCTTATCCTTAGAATATACACCCCGGAAATCGGGTATTTTCAAAGTCATTGCATATTTCCTTAAATCGATCTCGTTTAAAGCATTTGGTCTAAAAAAATACCCATACCATACTTATAGGGTCTTAAATATAGTCCCTTACCCTTCTGAAATTTAATATCACTCACATTATCTTTTTTTGCCTTTTGTACTTCATTTATAGCTTTGTAAACTGACGCAGCTCCTCCAGCCAAGCTGCCTATTGCTGATAATCCTGCAAACAAAGGTAATAAAAACGGTAGAGCACCTCCCGTCTTAGGTATGGGTATAATCCTAGGTTTTTTAATATTCTCTCTCTTACTCCCCTTAATAGCTTTTCTGGCTGCTTTAAGTACAGAAGGAAGTAACTTTTTAATGTTCTTAGTTTTACTTTTTTTAATTACAGCCTTCGCTGCTATAATAGCATCCCTAAGATGAGTTTTTTTTAACTTTTTTAATTTGTTTAATGCTATTTTTTGGTGGGTTTTTAGTTCTGTTATTATTTTTTGTTTTATTTTGGTTAGGTTTCTTCAAACCAGCTCCAAGCTTTAATTTAGCCTTCATTGCGTTCGATACTGCAAATGCTGCAACCTTTTCCCCAAATTTAGCGTCAGGAGCTGATACTCTAGACCACGCTCTATCCGCTAATAACCTGTCAGCTTCGTGTCTGGTTTTTAAATCTTTATTGTTCGCATACGCAATGTCGTGATCCTTACAGTAGTTATCGAGAGGATTTACCCCCTCCTCCTTTTTTGCTAAACGTTTCTCAAGCTTCGTGCCAGGTCCGCAAAATCTATATCCTGGAATATGTGCTTCAAATGGTAGATTATTTATCACCTTATTTAAGAGACCACTTCCCCGCTTGAAGGTAAGAACCATACTGATGGACTATCTTAATTACTATTCAATTTATCCACTCTTTCCCAAAAATCATCTTTGTCATCATCGCCACCTTCTAGGTTTTGAATACTTCTTTTTAATATATCGATTCTTCTATTTATGTCCGTTATACTTTTTGAAATTGATTTAATAACATCAGATAGTGGTTTCGCATTTTCACTTTCCGACCTTGCACCTGTTGAGGATGGGTAAAAAACCTTCAGTTGATTTTCCAAACGGGACATATCACTTTCAATTCTTCTCTTAAACGAATTAAACTGAAAATTTGTAAAAGGTGCATAGTCATCATTGTTTACATCAATTAAAAGTTTTAAATTGGATGCTCTCAAATCTATAACACCATTCTCATTAGGTTTGATAAAATCTTTTATTAAATCTTTAACTGCAACATTTATAAGAGTGTTGTTGTTATTTCTTGCAGTTTCATCTACATATTTTTTATTTGCAGCGTCATGATAATTCTTTGGCTCTTTAACATTTTTTAGAATGCAATTATACATGTCTATTTCATTATTATTAAAATAAATATAACTTTGTAAAAATGTATTTAATTGATTAAGATTTATAGGTGACTGATCATGCATAGCTTCACTCGTATAAACTGTTAAATGTTTGAGGTTTAGTTCTCCATTTTCCGGTTTTATAAATGGATTTATTCTTTTACTAAATGCCCGATCAACATCCACCAGTTTACTATCAACATAATGTTTACTGACTGCATCAAGATTATGGGTTGGCTCTTTATTAATCCGAAAATTATCTAATTTATAATTTTTAAAATTAACTTCATTGTTTTTTACTCCAAATAAAATACATCTTTTATCTATTTGTTTTGTAACATATTTTTCTGTAAATTGTTTAGATGCTACATCAGACATTTCTTCAGGTTCTTTAATGTTTGTAATTTTAAATTGTTTAGCATTAAAACCATTATTTTCCAAATGTAAGGTATTATTAACCATATATTGTAAAGATACTACATCTTGAGCATCAGTTGGGTTAGATATATTTTTAATTGAATATTTTTTACAGTCGATAAAACGTTTTTCAACGTTAAACTTCACACAATTAGCTAAGTCACTGTATAATGATTTTCTTAAAAACCTCTTGGTAACCACATCGGTTTCTTCGTCGGGATCATTCACATTAGAGAGCTTTCTTTTATTAAAATTTATTTTTTCCTTTTCATAAACGGGACAGTTAGACAAAACATAATTTAATGTCACAGCATCATTTACATGTACAGCTGAACCTACATTTGTTAATCTTTTATTCTCTATATCATAGTCATCATTTTCAGTAAGTTTATAACCTTTCCCAGGAGGACCTATTAAGGATTTTTCTTTGCTTGAATAGCCTAAATAACCTCCAAATTTATCAATACTTAACTTCATTCTCTCACTACAACTGAATAAATTATTATAGTAGAGCTCTATTTATTCTCTTATCACTACTGATCTAAAAAATAACACAATTATTTTTTTTAACTGACAAAGAACCAGCCAGTTGTTTTGATTATCACAGTTTCTTAGTAACTGAAGTTATAAAAATGGTTGAATGTTAATAAAGGTAAAGGAAGTATGAGATAAACACAATCTTTTTAAAACACTCTTTTATTAACTCATAAAACATAACAATAAACAATATTGCATTGAAATTAAAAACAATTCCATATCAATCATTTTTAATATAAATTTATAAACAATATAACATTCTTTTACAAATTAAAAAAAAAGTGATAACAATTTAGCATTGAAATAAAAACCAATTCATAAATCAAACAAACATATAGATAATCATTTGTAAATATAAATTGATAAACAATAAATGATTAAAAAATTGCCTTATACTTTTTCCCATTTACATTGAAATTCAAAGTAATACCATTGACACATTTTAGTCGTAAACAACGTCCTCAAGATCAGAATCAGTTTCTGATTCAGAATCAAGATTTATGGTTTCCTCTGGGTGACTCCATTTGATCTGTTTTGACCCTTTAACTATTTCCCATTTCACTGAATATACTTTACTCAGAACCAACTTTGCTATTCTTTGGTTGTCTGAAATTTCAAAAACTTCTTTTCCGAAGTTTACAAGGATTACATAAACTTTACCTCTGTGATTTGAATCAAGTGTGGCCGGAGAATTTAAGACAGTTATTCCATTAATCATTGCCAAATCAGCACGAGGTCTGATTTGACCTTCAAAACCTATAGGAATTTCAATTTCTAGCCCTGTGAAAATTATTTCTCGTTCATTCGGTCGTAGGTAAATTTTATTATTCGGTCCAGGAAGATGTGCATGGAGATCTACTCCCGAACTTCCTACGAAGGAGTATTCAGGAATCGTTATAAGATTTTCATAAATACTGTGCCCGGGAACTTTCCTAAGTTTTACTTTTACTTCACCCTGTTGCCACTGATCTGAAATTAAAAATTGTTTCTAGTGTTATACGTCACCATCACAGTTTTGCTTGAGGAGAATTCATAACTAGACAATCACTATCAAAATAACATAGTGTAACCTTTGTGTCCATAAAATTATCTGAAAAAAAAGAAAAACTGTACCGTAAAGGCAATTTTTTGTTCTATCTTTGTTTACAATAAACATTTACAATAATATTTAAAATACTTTTTTCCTTTTAACTCTTAATTCATCAAACATGTCACGTTTTCGTTTCCTGTCATTGACTAAAGCAACATGACCATGAGGTAGAGTGTTGATATTATCACCAAGGACAAATCTTTTATCATCAAAAGATGATAGTGCTAATTTGTTTAAGTTACAAGTGTACAATTCATGTTTATAACTTCTTATAAAGTTCATAGTTCTAAATTGATCAACATTAGCGAACAAGGCTGCTTCATAATCCTGAAAATTGATTTCTTTATCAACAACACATTTTTTCACCCCTTTTGCTCTTTTAGAACAGTCAAAATTTGAAGACATCACAGAATACAATTTACTTCTCAGACCTAAAAACTTTCTTAATGGAATACCAGCATATTCATCTTTCATAAAACCTATTTGTTTTTTTCTTTCTTCAGAATAACAAGGGTGCGTCTTTGGGTAGTTGCTTGTATCGAATACATGTAAGTTATCTTTAATCTTTAGATAAACATCATCACATTTAATGCTATATATAAAACTGTCAGTGTCCATATAGTTTAAACTCATATTTTCAGCTCCAAAAACCTTAGGAAATTTGTTATAATGATAATCATACATTAGTTTCTTACTTAACTCGAGAACAGTTAGACCAATGTAAATTGGTTTATTAAATTTAACTCTGGTTTTTGCTAAGTGAACAGCTACAAGTTTATTTGTGAAAATTGTTCTATCAATAAAGTTTGGTTTGGCTACTAATCTGTCAAGTTTTCTGGTATTATCATTTACCAGTTGCATGTTCAGCCGGTTGCGGACATTTTCCATGGTTTTTCCAAAAAAGCTATTATTCATAAGTTTGAAAAAATCCTGTTCAAATGAATTTGTAGCTTTAGCTCTAAGTTCAGTATTTTTATTTATATATTTAGATAACCAATCAGATTGTTTAAACTCAATTGCTCGATGAACGTTTGCTAGGATTAAACCATTTTTGATGGCTTGTTTCAAATTTTGGATATGGATAACATAGTTTGTTTTGTTTTCTAAAGTATTTAACAGTTTTTCAAATTTCCCTTTTGGCGGTTTCTTTTTCTCTGCACAAAAGGGGAAATCTGAATGTTTTTCATGAAGCTCACATGGATATATTAGGTCTACTTCTAAAATATACCCAATTGGGTCGGTTTTCTTAGTTTCCAAAATTTTTGATTTTAACACTTTGATTTCTTCATTGCTTAACCATTTAAAGTCCTTATAAGGTATGAATTGTGACATTGAAAATCCGTAGAGGTTATTTATATCTAAGTACAATATATAATTACTTGGTAAATCAGGAGATTCATTTTTGAGATATTTATTTTTAGCTTCACTGTACCTCTTAGTACAAACCGATATCCCACCTCTAATACCGCGCTCTAATAAAATGAACATTTCATAGTCACATATCAGCTCAAGAGTTATATTAGTCATCTTTAAACATGCATCCCAAGAGAGGCCAGGAGCAGTATAATACCAGCATGGATCAATTTTGTAATGCGTTTTACAAATGTCTCTGAAATTTTGAAAAATGTCAGCTAGAATTAACACATCAGTTTGAAGGTAAAAATCAGAATAAGAACCTAAGTCTTGTAAATTGAATGTTTTCCATATTGTCTTTGCATGGTTATACTGCTCCTGAGTGATAGAACAATTATTTAACGAACTAAAAAATGCATCAATGGGTGGTAAAGAAGTCTCTTTTAGTTTTTCCCAATCTGTTACATACTCATAAGGGAAAACACCCTTTTTGGTAACCAAATCGAGGTGATCTACTCCAAAATGTGCTGCTGTTTCCTTAAACTGAGTTTTAGATAAGTTCTTTGCTAAAGAATCTAAACTTGCACTCATAAATCTAAAACTATCCAAAAATTTGATTTCAAAATTAGCACTTACTTTTTTGCTCAATGAAATATACCGCTCTTCGGTACTTGGAATTACTCTGATTTCAAAATCATCATGTGTTAAATTTTGACATATGAAATGTAAATCATAATTACTTAAATTATGCATAAAAACTGGAAGGAAATTAGGATTTTGATATTCTAAGTTACATTTTTGATGAGCTGCTCCTCTGTACTCAGTAGTCAAGTGATTATGATCATGAACTTTTACATCATCAGCCTCAAAAGGGCGTTCGCAAATATGGCAGTTTGTACACAAGTTAAACTGATTAATTTCCTCTAAAGTCAAGTCTCTCATAGGTAATTTATCATCATAGATGGCTTTAATTTTTAATGCTTCCTCTTTTATTTTTTCAATAAATACCTTTCCAGCATCAGGTCCTCTATAAGTGACAATGTTAGATTTAATCCCTAAGTCATTTACAATATAATATGCGAAACTCATTGGGATATGTTTACTTTCTTTTCTTGTATTTGATTTATTTTTACAGATATTAAGGTTTTTACAAGGTGTTTGATCACAGGTATTACATAACAAATCTTTTGAAAGTATAGCTTCAAAGTCTGCATAGCATACAAATGGTACTACTTGTTTATGTTTAAAGTTTGAAAAGCTTAACTCTTTTTCAGATTCATCAGGCATTTCAACTTTTACAGGAGTGTGAGAATCACATAAAACTTTATGTCTATCATAAACAGCTTTTGTTGTGAAATGGATAAGGCAGCTTTTACATACATAAATTCGACCATGATGTCTTGTTATTTGTGAACAAATGAGTCGTTCGAAATCTTTTATATAAGCAAAATGAGTTGTGGTTTCATTTTTTAGTAACAAAAGGTCCCTATGGTCTTCTTTTTCAATTTTACAAATTTTGATTGGATAAACATAATGTTTTTTACTATCTGGTTCTTTTTCTAGTCCGAAAACATTAATAGAGATATTGTTGGCACGTTCGAACTTTGGAATATCTTTGATAGTTACTGGGAATGATACAACATTCCAATTATAACGATTTTCCATATCATAATTGTTCAGGTATTTACTTACTCTATGTGCATTACTAGCAACAAACTTAGAATAAATTGAGTACTTGAAACAAAAATCGTCTTCATTTTGGACGTTTATTACAGCTCTTTTTTTAGCTATATCTGCAGGCAAATCAATATGTTTTCGCCCGCGCAGCGGGATATATTTGTTTATTCTTAGTTCTAGGGAAATGATTTTACTTAGTGACCATCCTGATCCTCGTCCTTTGTAGTCGTTCTCTTCTTTAATTAGTTTTTTGAAAACTTCATCGACGTAGGAGTTAAGATTTGTTGAAGAAAAAATCGGTTCATTTTTCGTTTTAAATACAATTTCCCTTTTATCTTTTTCAAAACCATCTTTAGTATACAATGATTTTACAAGAATATTACATTTCAAGGATTTACACTCATCAATTTTGTCCTCTATTTTGTCAATTATAAACTGCTTACTGTAATCAAAAAAACTTGAATAGTCTAAATGTCCTGGTACATTTTTTATACAATAAGTGATTAATCTACACTTTGCTGCATTTTCAATCTCTACTATGGGTTCATATCCATATATTGCTTTTAAATGAGAAGCCGTTTTTTCATGCTTAGATTTATCATTTTCTCTATACCAAATATTGCAAATTTTACATAACTTTAATTTTATTGTTGCTATGTAGTTCTGCATTTTAATGACGTTTTTTAATGGTGTGTGTTGAGATATCCGCCAACATTTTTAATAATGAATAATGTTTTTAGATTTAAAATAGCTACCTGCACTAGCACTGTATTGAGACACTACATTGATGAGGGTGAGACTACTAACCGATGCGTCCTTGTTGGATTTTTCTTTTCAATTCCGCCAACCGCTTTGTTTGGTCGACGGTCAAGTCGGCTCCGGCGCTTACGATGGTGATTGCGTCTGCGTATTCTGCAAACTTCCCCCGGATCGTTGTCAGCTTGGTACAGTAAGGTAGTCTGACTCTGAAGGTTATCTCATCTCTCTTCGTGATCTGAAATCATAAATGACTTTTAATATTCTCACTAAATATTATAGACTATTATTAAAATTATTCTAAAAAATTTTTCAAACATTTTTTTAATCTCGAATTTGAAAAATCAAATTTAATCAAATTAATTTATTAATTTAATTTAGTTAATTCAAATTACTTTAATCAAAATCAAATTTAATCTTTCAAATTAAAATAAATCAGTTCAAAGATTTATAAAATAAACTCGCTAATATTTAAATATTGATGATCTAAAGTTAAATCATTACCATTATTTATAATTAATTAATTAAATTTAATTAATTCAAATTACTTTAATTAAAAACTCAAATTTAATCCATCAAATTAAAATAAATCAGTTCAAAGAATTATAAAATAAACTCGTTAATATTTAAATATTGATGATCTAAAGTTAAACCATTATTTATAATCTTAAAATCAGGTAAATTTAATTATAAACAGAGAATAATAAATAACAACAATAATTAACAACCAAAATGTTATTTACTAGTAAAATACTTAAATAATTGTAATATATTTTTGTAAATATTAAATATGTTAATAAAACCTATACAAAAAATTTTATCCTGTAAGAAAAAACTTAACACCACATAGAAGAAAAGAAAACAAATACAATTCAATTTATTAAAAATCTGAATAATTTATTTTTAAAACAAACGAAATGTTTTGATACATACATTAAACCAATGTAAACATAAAAACAGGTAAATTTAATAACAAATAGAATCAATTTTTTTTAATAAAGATTAAGTGTTATGATAATTGTTTGCTTGTAAAATAAAATACATAGAACTAGAACTACTTCCAAAGTTTAAGATATTGGTACGAATTAAAAAACCATAAGCAAAACATAAACAACCTCTTTTATTTAATAAAAATATAAATTTATTTTACCCAATAAAAATGATTCAAGTTATTAGTCATTTTTAAAAATTAAAAAAAAGTTAAGAAACAAAATTTTAATTTTTTACTAAACAAAGTTAGTTGCATGAATGATAATTTAATTTACCTTGATATTTAGATATGTACATTTAACCAATATAAATAAGAAAACAGGTTCATTTAATAGCAAATAGAAATTATTGTTTTTAAATAAAGATGAATTAATATGTTAATTGTTTGCACGTAAAATAGATCAAACTAATTTCTAAGTTCAGATATTTTTATAAATTAGAGAACTGCAAGAAAATTATTAAAAACCTCTTTTATCTTATAAAAATAAATTAAAATTAAATATTGATTTAAATCTATAAATTTTATTCCTTTTATAAGAACACCGAATTTATTTCTCACAATAAAAAAATATTGAAATTATTAGAACCATTTTAATAAAATTAGGAAAAGTTTTAAGAGCAATATTTTATTTTGTATTAAACAAAAATAGCAATATTTTATTTTATATTAAACAAAGTTAGTTGTATAAATATTAATTAGACTTACCTCGATATTTCCTTGCGGAAATATGGACTTTATGATGATATACAGGTCCTCAGCCGACTCTAAACCTGCACCGTCGATGAAGCTAATGTCCCAAGTGGACGGAGTGGTCAGAGCGCTTGAAGCCATGATGAGCAGATAATGGCAGCTTATAATACACCAGAGGTTATATACCATCCACCAATCAAAGGAGGGACACAGTAAAGTCCACGTGTTTGCGTAACATCCGCTGATTGTCCACGCGCACGCGGTAACGGGTGTTGACCGCCTGCTATCACGTGCAGTCAGAGGTCACGGACATCCATCGATTGTCTACTCAGTATCGGGTGTTGACCGCCTGCTATCATATGCAGAGTCAAAGGTTACGGACATTCGCCGATTGCGCGTTCACAATCGGTCGTCGACTGGACTATATCATTTTCAGGGTTAGAGATCATTAATAATTAATTCACTTCAGAAATTCGATTGAAACTTTAAAATCACGGTAAGACCACTTATAACAAACCTTTCACAAAATGTTTAAAATACTTAGTTATTAAAATGTGATAAATTTAAAACTTAAATTAATAATTACTAAAAAAAAATCTACAGCTATACTTAATTTAATTATAACTTACCTCAGTGGGTTTCGAACCTCGGCCTTTCCGGTGAAAGCTGGATGCGTTGACCACTGGACCACCTGAAACACATCTTACAAAACGCTCGTATGCTATGAAACAAAGAGTATCAAAACTATCCATTCATGTTATTATATTCGTTAGAAACCCTACTAAAACAAACTCTTTTCTATATTAAATAAACACAATTTCATTGTAAAATATTTTAAATCATTTTTAACTTAAAATACGGTTATTTACATTTATTTATTTTTGTATTAGTTTTTCTTATTATTATATATTTTATATTAATAGCCTTATCGTTAAAAACCATCAAACACCCGAACACAACCATCCACCGGTGCTGTTTTGAAACGCCCAGAAATATCCTACTAACAAGCCATTTCAATAAATAGAGCATTTCCGTTATACATTTTCATAATCTATATAATAGTTTTATCTTGTAAATAGTATCGTCAGTTTAACATAAATAATTTATCACTTACCTATTCTCAAAATAAGCTCACCATTTTACAACTCGGTTATCTAAATATTACAATGAAATTATTTTCTTAATTTTCATAATAATATTGTAGAACAATAAACTTTTCGCGGTAAATCAATTGATTAGATTTTGACCAGGCAGGTGTTCAACTACCTACTGTTAAGAATGAAAAGTTATAATAATATCACAATTAGTTTGTAGGGCATATTATCAGTCTTATTTATTGGTATAACCCATATGGGTTAGAAGCAAATAAAGGAGTCATGCTAGTCTAACGTAAGCTACACTGTCAATAAGAGACTTGCTGGCATCGCATTATGCAAGTTTAATCATGATATAAACATGTAGCAGCTGCTTTGTTCTTAAATAATGAACAAAAATTAATTGTTATGAATCTTCTTTTATGATATCTTTAATATGTAGTACTTTTATTGATTCCTTTTAAATATTAATTATAATTGGTAGTCTCTTGCTTGACTTAACATATAAGTTTAATTGTAAGTTGCCACGGGCGCCTTACTTACTTTAATTGTATCCCTGGGATACAAGGGGATACAATTAAAGTAAGTAACGCTCATAAACTAACTTTAATTCTCAATTTCTATTAAATCGTTATATTAAATATAGAACTACGAATATTATGAACAAAAAAATCTTTTTTAATTTTTTCATCAACTATTTAAATCATTCTCTTTATCAATGATAAAATTTTAATTTTTGGAAATGGTATTTAGTTGAGTTCAATACGTGTATTTGAATTTTTATATTTATAGCTAACTATTTCCTAATTAAAAGCACAAAAGAAAAAAAAAACATAAACGTCAGTCAAGGAGCAAAACTTTTATTGGCAATGATCACATATTTTGGTATCATAATTGGTTAAAACCCCTTTCTATGTGTTATCACTGTTTAAAACCTAAGAATCTAAAGTACAAAGAAAGAATATTAGAAGTACATTAGCAGTCATGACTTCCTGAATGATAATATCGATTAGGTAGTTTTACTAACTTTCACTAACATTTTTACTAATCATTCGAATCATTGTTTAAATATTAACGCCTTATAAAAAATATATTTAGTTCTACTTAAAACAATATGGCTTGTTATGCTGTTTATAGATTGGAGAGGTAAAAAAGCCTCTTACAGTCACTATTTTACGTTAAAGAAGGCTTAATTGTTCTATCATAATATATTTACAAAACCAAATCATTGTTCGAGAAGTATTAATAAATTTAAATACCTGGCTCGATTTATGACCTAGCCTCTACCAATAAGGCCTGAGCCACTGGATTAAATGCTTTTAGCGGATTTGGCCGTATCCTATTACGCGAGCCGTAACAAAGCTTCGCTTACTGTATTGCCACCACGGTCAGATTATTTTTTTTTATATAAAAATGATCGTTAAAAAACACACACAAAGATTATTTTAATAATGAGTTGATGGGATCAACGCCCCGTGACTACTTGCCTCAACTAAAATGGTTGGTTTGTAGCTCATTTGAAATTATCTAGCGATTCCCGTAAGCGGAATTTTGAGAATGCAATTAGTAAAATTTAAAACAAAATCCAAAAGTCTAAATTCCTTAGATTTCTTTACAGCCAGACATAAAAGTCAGTTTATTCATAATTCATACATTAAAAAATCATAATTCAGTGAGATCAACGAAATCCCAAGATAAATTTTTGTTACGTAAAATTAGCTCTATTTCAATGTATTTTGTTAAGCGGTTGAGGCTGTACTGAGTTGAAAAAAGTTGTCATTGACCTTATAGGAGAAGTAAGTACACCGAGTTATTGATTCTTGCAGGAGTCTCCTCTTAAGTGGCAATATTTCTGGTTTAGCGAATTTCTCCTATAGGGAAGAAGCTCTTACCGTAGTACTCATGGTAATACTTAAGCCCTAGAGCATGTTAACTTTTCGTTTTGGTACCCCCAGAAGCAAAAAACACCGTTCGTTCGAATTTATATTTATTTTTAAATTCGTAAGACTGATTTTAATTTTAGCATCGTTCTTATAGACGGCTTGGACCACGATTCTTGACGCGTGCTGTAACTTCAGGTGAGGGAAGAGGTAAAGGGCTATTGCATGGGCAACCAGTGACAGTTGCGGCAAACCATTTTGGCTAAAATATAGGCCATGCCTAAACAAAATAATAATAAGCAAGATTGTTTTGTGTACTAAAGAAGATTGAATATGTAGCTATACTGTTAAACGGAATAGGATTTAGTTGATTATTGTACTTATTATAAGGGAAATCATTAATATAAAAATTATCATGTAAGAGTTATTAAAGATGGAAAACGTGTTTCTTCAGTTGAAGGCGAATTGGTAAACCAAATAGAATACAAACTAGCTGACACTAGCTGTTTGACTTGTTCCTAAGTAGGAAAACAAAGTTAAGCTCGGATTTCCAATCACTCTAGGATTGTAAACTGATGAGATGTTTTGGATGATTGAAAAGTTATTTCAAACAATATGAAATTGATACAAATGTAATATTATATGGAATGTTCTATTTATTTTAGTATTTTTATTACAACTGTGATTCGCCTACATTGTAACGATGTTTATTTGGATCTTCAACATTTAAATAGAGGCTTTCCTCTGGAAATCAATACATCTGTATTTCGTTTTTTCTCTGTCTTCTCAAAACTTACGAAACCGACGGAGCAGAAATTATACATAAAGTTATATAATGTAGAGGGTGTTTTTTTAAACACAACCTAAAACTTTATTTTATCAGTGAAGGATTATCCAGTGAATTTTTCAGTGAAGCATATCCCCCCAAGATCCCCGGATTGGACAACATTATGTTATAATCTTTGGGAATACATAAAAAGTAATGCTTATGAAAACAATTTACAGCATACTCAGCACCTCAAAACAAACATAAAAATTTTAATGCAAGAATTTCAAAGAGGTACTTTTAGCAACACGTGTTCGGGAATTCGATGGGCACAGCATAACTTTATACAAATGCCAGTGGCGGATTCTTTTAGCACATGAAGTAAGCTAAATATGATCAAACTTAAATAACAGGTTGTATAAAATGTAAAGATCTGCAAAACCATACTCATTTCATATTTATATGTGCATTACTCAATATAAAAAATAGGCTGCGTTAAAAAAACACCCTGAATGCGGCCAGCACATAATACATAACACATAATACCAACACACTACTGGCGTTGAAATACATAAAATACATATAGGCCTAGTCAATTCCTTAAATACACTAATAGTACTCTACTTGGACGACTGAGGTTTCAATGTTAACATTGATTAGGAAATTAAATTTCATTAAAGCATACAATTGAAAGTGTGTTAATTATTAATGTTTACGTTTTTAAAGCAATTAAATAGCACAATGTTGATACCGTACTCATACTGTTTATATGTACCTTTACAAATAAAATGAAATGTTACAACTGTGTGTTTGACATAACGACGTGTTATTAAACATAAATTACTGATATTTTCAAAGGCGGGTGGCGGTCCATGGAGGAAGTCCTGAAATTAATCAATAAAATAATAGCTTTAGATGTAGATAATTTAAAAGATGAGCAGTAACGTAAAAAAATAAAGTGTTTCACAAAGCTTGTTTATGATATCGTGATTTGTTTTAAACTTGCAATGAATACTGAGCGGTAGTTATTTAACAAGATAACAGTAAATACAATTAAAAGTTAATGATTCAGCATTAAAACATTGCTTACATGTAATCAAAACGAATAACAGTATTGTATATTAAAAACAGCTTACATACCAACAATGATGTCATATGAAGAAAATCTAGAAAACAATTAAGGAAGGTGGCCGGAAGTTGTGGTTGGTGAATGCTAGTTATTTCCTGTTTTCTGTGTTCCATTAAGCCATTGTTTAACTGCGGGACAATGACGGAGATGATCAACTGCAGTTGTTTGTTGAGCAGGATACGGCTATATGAGGTGCATACATGTAACTTTGTCTGTTAGTTGTCTTTAACCTGTGAGATTTACGGTTCATTAAATTTCTTATATCTTTTTTTTGCACTGGTATAGGATAGAAGCATATTTTTAATCATTATTTTCTAGAATATATCTTCTGATTTTGAATTAAGCTAAGGTTAAAAAAATCATACTTTTCTCAGAATATTTGTAGTTGCCTCAGCCTATAGTCAGCACCAATATTAAATTCCTAGTCATCCCTTCCTATCCCACCATTTTCTGGGTATAAATATAATTAGGTTTTTTTTTTTGCTTTGGTTAGTTAATGAACTTATATTAACCGTATTATGACTTGAATTTACTATTGAACTGGTCTTAACACAAAGACCAAGGACCCGTCCAGATTCCAACAGCAATCTCAACACCCAGGAAAACAACATGCAGGGATCTTTTTTCGCATCCTCAGGAAATCAAATTGCAAATTATATAAGTAATTAAACGAATACACTTTTGCTATATTTGCTACAAATAAATTAGCAGCTAAATCTATTTTGTATGGTACCCATTGGGTACTTTGGCATTATAAGGAGGCCACCCTTACACATAGCACTGCGTCTGTTTTGTCAGGCTACGTTGTCATAAATGTTAGAATGGGCCGGTGGCGTGTCCTGTATCCAACTACTTGGAAGTCACGAATTGTGGATTGTTATAGGCGATGGCTTTTGGGTGCGATATTCCCTTGAGGGGATTAACGTCCGTACTGGCGAATACTACGTCTATTCATCAGACCAACTTCATAATTAGACCTATTCGTAAGTGGAGTGGTTGAAACCGTGGTTTGGATCCCACGTTGAACTGTGGGTCACTTAGTTTCCATTTGCTTTTGGGCTATTGGTTACCACACCTGTTTAAGGAACAAGGCGGCCTTAGACAGTAACAAGACTGCAAGATCGTGCCACCATTATCCCCTCATTCATCCCTCATTCATGGATGAGCGATGCCACAAGTATCATATTTTCTCCATCAAATCCTGTTGTAAGGTGATGCGCGCGCTCCGGTCAACGTCCAGACCTTGGCCTACTTGGAGGGGATTTGGCAGGATAAAAAACGACTTATCTGGTATCGTTCGATTCGTACTGAAGCGAGGAATGACCTACTAAAATACTTATGGTTACCTAACATAAAATAACCACCGCTGTGCACTGTACAAGGGTGGCGGTGGGGTGTAGCCGCTAGCCGATGCAGCTACGCTTTCAACTCAATCCTCGCCGACATAGCAGCTGTCTGAGAGGCTAGTACACAAAGACCGCTGATCAGTATTATGTAGAATTTGGACAGTAAGTGAATTAGAGTATTTTATTTCTAAATACTTTATTACTTTGGTATCCAGTAAAAAAAAACTCTAAAGTAGTGGGCCCTCGTACAATACCAAAGTACCAAAGTACAAAATTTTAATCTCGGATCATTTCAGAACTTTTTGTCGCACATACACTAAGCGCAGTTTATAAAATACCTTTATATTTCATGCCTTATCTATGACACTAATGGGTAAGTTACACTTGTTTGAATATGCAGGGGAAGCAGTGAAATGTGCACGTCGAGATCCTTTCAAAAACACTGTAGACATAACTTTAATCTGACAAAGGGGGAGGGTGTAGTAATCACCACAGCACAATGAGTTTACCCTAAGTGTCATATTATTTTGTATCCTAGGCCTATACAATAATGTATGAACGAATCGTCAAAAAGTATTTTAATGCATGACCTGCGGTCACATTTACTATTTAAATTTAATGTATAGTTAGTTTTGTAATATTTCTCATATATATAAACAATTTCAGTAAGATGATAATTTTGGTGAATATCGATTATTTGATTGTACAATTGATGCCACTCTAAATATTTTGCTTGAATATAATTGTTTTCAAACAATCGGAACTTCTAAGATAAATTTTATGGAGATAGCGATATACTTCTAAACAACTTACACTTGAATAGTTTGACTCATGCGTTCAAAGGGTAAAAATTTAAATTTTTACCCAATACGATTTTATTTTGATAAAATTAAAAATATATAATAATAACACAATTTAACCGTGGTAAACTATTAAGAATCGCTTAATATGTAATGTAAATTTGTTTGTTTAACAGATAAGGAAGTTTTCTGTATTCGCCATATTTTAATTGGGTATTCAAAAATGTATCGGCCAGTATTTTTTTTAATCAAATGTCCTGTGACATGGAACGCCCTGGCAGGGGTTTACCGTAATCCACAGCTTAGCAGATGTGTAATATATTTTATGCGTTGGTTCCATCCTAAAATAAAAAAAAATTCTTTGGAGAAAATCGTGACTTTTTTACTACCTTATATCGTAGTTAGCAATTATGGTTGAAAAAGTTTTTATTGAATTATTTAAGAACTTTAAATTACTTTTGTTAAACAAATATATTTAATAATTATGATATGTGATGATTTTTGTAATATATAGTAAATATAAAAGTTTTAATATATGATAAATATTAGATCAATGTTAATGGATTAGGAATTTGAATACTACTGAAATCAGCAGACGTATATAGATCAAATAAACTTTAATATAATCCTCATATTACTTGCTTGCCTTCGTTGAAATGAATCATGACATTCTACTGATGATTCATCACACCATATTATATAGATCGAATGGACATTTTACAACTCATATGTGTACCAAAAACGCGTTTCTTTTAATTGTAAACTGTTGGTTGTAAGCGGGTTGGTTTATTGTAAACTGTACCATATATTTGATCATATAATAATACCTGCTGAAATTAGTAACAAATGATTATATCTGTTTGTTCGATAAACTATTTTATTCGCTAACGAATAAACCTTTTTCAGAAATTCTAAGCCCTCCATATAAACAACATTTGTTCCACGACCCGAAAACAATGTACAACGTTTGAGTGAATTTGCTCAATAAATGGAACCTTTATCGAAACTGCAGCCGATCCCAAAGCTATAAAGAACCGCTACCTTGGCTTATTCATCGTCTCTCCGCAGTTCATTGGGAACGATAAAGAAAGGGATGTATTAATTTATGTCATTACTATGCGTTTAACATATTTCATACATAAAATGGGCTTATTTCAACATTTTACTGTTTGTGTTTGGGTTGAAAAGATAATGCAATAATGATTCTCATTATTCTTCTGCAGTACTCGTACTTTATGATATTTAATTGTAGGCATATTGTTACCTACACACTTAAATAACTTTCTACTACTAAGCATAAATGCTATCACGATGTTTTTTAGAGTACCACTATCAAAAATGTATAATTGATTGTATGAAGCGATTTGAAATAGTTGTAAAATATAAACAGAACCCATAGCATATTTTATAACTCCATCTTTCAACGCTAAAATTAAATTAGTCTCAGCTTTTGTTTGTGAGATGTATGTTATTAAATCTATAGCTGCTAACACATTCTCTTTAATTGTTATCAAACTAAATTTCCTAGCAGATTGAATAAAACTCTGCAAAAGTTTATTCAACTTTTTTCTTGCTCCTGAAGATAAGTAGAAACACCCACCTCATTCCAACTGTCTGCCACCACAGTTACACCGAGGGTGACAGATTGTTTCCACTTGTTACTCTCAAGTTATTCTTCATTGCGCTGTTACACTGGGGTTTCCTCTCCCCACAAATTTGTACGATCTTAACATACTTTGAAACATTAAAATATTTGAATTAACACAAAATCAAACGACACTAAGCCCTTACATATAAAAACATCAACACGATTAATCTATCCCTCCACTTTGGCTAACTGTTGATTGGAATCCATGCCGTTATTATGAGTATGGTTTCACCGTCTTGGTGCTCAATGCTGCATAGCAATGCTTGATCTTAGAGCAGTGTGTTTGCTCAAAATCAGAGTTATCTAAGGGGTCTTTCTAGCTTTTTCATCAACTTATTCAAAAACGCAGAAATAGGAATTGATCATAGATAAATTATTTGTATTTAGTATTTATAATGAACCAAACAAACATAAAATAAGATCGCTATTATGAATTAAAAAAAATACAATAAAATAAGAAATACACGATGGAGACCTGGAAAATGATATAGGTATAAAACGTCGCCCCTAATGGGTATTTTAGAGTAAAGAACGTCAAGATAAAACATTTAGGTACGTTATTTTCAGTCATTTTAATGTAGCTTTTCCAAAAGATCTAGATTCAAAATACCAAAACAGAATGATTTGTCAATACCCCATAGAATTTGTGTTGTATAGGAAAATATAAATACATTGCAAGAGTAAATGTATATAGGGATTGAACTAAAAGAAAGGCGAAGAATAAAGTCTAGTAAAAATCCCTTAATGAAAAACGACAACTGTGGTAGGGAAAGGCGACTCCCTAGTACGTCCAACATCTTAGAACTATTCGCATCGGACTCTGACAAACAGAATATTCGTATGCATCCAAGCTTTGCTATGACTTCTACATCAAACGCAAAGAATGCATTTTTAACTTTTCCTTACATGCGCAGCAAAGATCAATGTTTTCATTTGTTGATTCTCTTTGTAGAGTTTTTCCTTTAATCCAAGTTTCCTATGACCGTATATCATACCAGGTGTAGTAAAAATAATAAAAGTAAACCTAGTTTATAGATATTTAATATACAATTTTGAGGTAAATATTGGAATGACACAGTAATTTAAGTTTTTTAACTTTTAACCTTTTTGATTTGCAAAAGTCGTTAGCCTGAAATCTGCTACGCCCGATTACACTACTTAAATTATTGTAACAGTTGCCTTTTTTAATTAGTTGTGTAGGGTTATATAAAATAATTTACAATTTTAACAACTTTTATAAAAGAATGCAAATGTATGGCACCATATACATATCTACATCTACATTGTAATATATATGCATCACCAGAATGCTCAAAAGTCTGGTTTATTATTTAATTATTTAATTGAGTCAGGTTTAAGAGGCCGTTTGTTGCCAGGTTCGATTTGTCAGGTTTAAGAGGCTGTCTGTGTTGATTTTTTTATTCAGGAAAATGCAAACATAAACGTGTAGCAGTTTATGAGTGTACTTTGTGCCCAAAGATGTTGTGCCGGAAATTGTTAATGTGAGTTCGTTGTCGTCACCGATAAGATCTACATGACATGGAACGTATCCATGGAACATTGTATTCCTGGGAGTTATTGGAAAATAGGTATTCAGCTATGACATTACTAATTTATGACAAATAAAGTTTTTTTTTAAATTGAGGTTTAAAGGTGCCTTTTACATGGTCAAGCACCTTGTTTATAAACAATATTGTCACATAATATTATTATACAAATCGTAACTGCATGTTAAATTTTAAAATTTAAGTATTTTTGTAATTATTAAAATGAGGTTATTAAACTGTCTAATCTTAAATATAAGTTATTTTACTCTCTTTTTTCATAAGACAATTATTTTTAGAACTTTTTCTCAATACTAATTTAATTGCATAGGAATAGTTAGAAAGATGCTATGTTTTACAATGTCAAGCATGTTGATGAATCATTTCTAAAATAGAAAACACTAATATTTAATGATGGGATACATGAGATGGATTGAATTGCTTATTCAATAGGCTCTACATTATTAAAACAGTTATCTATATTATGTCTTAGAAAAGATAAAATGTTTAAAGGTTTGATTAATATATTATTATTTAGTCTTGTTTGATTATTAATGGCATAAATAGGTCTAAGGTAAGGGTTGATAAGACCCATAAATGCTGCTTTATCTTTTATTTGGTTCAAGTCGAACTGATGAAACAAATAGAAGAGAAACTAGCTGACACTAGCTCTTCGACTTGTTCCTAACTTGAAAAACAAAGTTAAGCTTGGATTTCCGCCCACTCCTAGACTGAAAACTGATGTCTTGTTTTCGATGTATCAAGAAATTATTACATTATTTCATACTCCGTTAATTTATTGTGCTGTTATTGTTTCGTCATAACGACAATGGTAATTTAAATTAGCGATGTAATAAAATCTTTAATTTTCTATGTGGTTTGAACTGCATCTGTATAATCCACGTGTCAGTCTGATTCTGGTCATTGTAAAACCTATCGTGCCGACTGGGTTTAAGCTAAACAAAAGAGAGATCTTGCATCTGACCTTCACATAGGCCTCTTTAACTCCTTTAAATAATCTAGAGCTTCTCCCCAAGAGGGTATACAGTATATTTTTTTCATTTGATTAAAAAGAAATATCGAGCCAAAAATTAGAACGCCTGTATACTTTAATTATACAGTTTAAAGACAATAAGAAAGTACAGCAGTATTACAACCAAGACGCGTATTACATTTACTTTCAACTATGTCTTTTGACCCCTAAGATTCATCGAAGCAAAATATATTATTGAACGATTTACTAATAATATGTCTATATGCTCTCAATATGTCTCAATATGTTGCTAATAATATGTCTATATGCTCTCATTCGTTATTTATTGTAGCTGTAAAGTAGACAGCCTAAAGTTCCTTCATAGAGCTGTGTTGAAAAGAAAATAAATACTTAACATTAATCTATTTTAGAGACAATAGAAAACACAATTTGACATATTTTCATGGCTTTTATGATTCGGGCATCCACACATGGCTTACTTGAATTGATAGTGAACTAATGCAATGTATGTACAGATAATTTCACATCCCAACAATGCCTTTAAATGAAGAAAACCTTTACAACAATTAAGAAAGGTGCCTGGAAGTTATGGTTGGTGAATGCTAGTTATTTCCTGTTTTCTGTATTCCATGAAGCCATTGTTTGACTGCGGGACAATGACGGAGATGATCAAGTGCAGTTGTTTGTTGGGCGGGATACGGATATACGAGATGCATACATGTAACTTTGTCTTGTTAGTTGTCACTGAGTTGTTATGCTGAACCTGTAATATTTACGGTTCATTAAAGAACTCTAATCTTTTTTTTGCTCTAGGATATACTAAATCGTTTCTTACCAAATAAATTCTCATATCGCCATTATTTAAAGTTTTTATAGACTGGTCTCCTAAAATTTCATCATTACACTAGGGTTTGAGAAAAATGTATTTAGATTGGCTGGGCTTTTAATTAGTAGGCGCATACCATCCAAAATATTATATGTCGTGAATTTTCTCCTTAACATCACTATGACACATGTGAAAGAAATATATTAAATTGTGATTTGGTTGTTTTTATCACACCATTACAGCCACGTTTGAAAATTTAACTCGACAAGTAATTCAACCACTATTTAATGCTACATTTAATATTTTTGGCAGGTTAATTAGCTGGTGCAATTCTTTTTTTATTTTTTTAAATGTATTTTCTCCTTTTCCTCTAATTATTATTCTTTATTAAGTTTTTTTTACATAAGACCTAAAATTATACTCCTTTATTTTCAATAACGGATAAGGCATGTTTGAATATGCAGGGAAAGCAGTATAATGGATAGGCCGTGAACCTTTCAAAAACACCGGAGGCATAACTTTAATCTGTCCCCGCCCTCGACAAGGGGGAAGGGGAGGGTGAAGTAATCACCATAGCACAATGGGTTTACCCTAAGTATAATATTGTTTTGTACCCCAGGCACAATACTGTATGGACGAATCGTCAAAAACTATTTTCATGATTAGCTTGTGGTCACGGACCTTTTTTACTATTAATTTCAAACGGTAAAATACTTATAATAATTACATTTCAATTAGATAAAAATGATGGGTAGTTTATATTTTGTTATTGTACGATTACAGATTTATTTAATATTTTGTTTCATTCAGTTGTTTAGATGTAGTGAAACTGACCACAATGCACATTTTCCTTGGATATTGATGACAGTTAACTGCTCAATACCGTAGACCTTGCTCTTTTGACGCATGCATTTAAAGGGAAAAAATTAAAATTATATGCAGCAAGATAATTTGAAATATACCATACAAAATCATTTTCGATTTCCATTAACTGTTCTTATATATAAGCAAATCTCTGCCTTTAAACTGTTTTAATTGGCTGTTCATAAATGTTTAATGAAGTAAAATTTTTATATATACGTCTTCTGTAACATGGTTTTGCCTGACAGGAGCTTAGTGTAATCCCTAGCATAGCGGATGTATGATATTGAATGCATTAGTGAAAAGCCACAAGTAAAAATATATCGTTTGTAAAAACCTAATTTCAAAGCTTTATTTTATAAGTTTTTTTTTAGATTGTTTTGTAGATTACTTAAATGCATTTATAGATTTCTTTTGCATCAAGTTAAATGTAAGAAAAAGTCATGTGACATCAAGTTTTCCGGAAAAATTATGTTCCATATAATTTTTATTGAATATAACTCAATACTTGTAAATATAGATGTATGCCTCTTTGCTAATTTAATTTTTATTTTGCATTTTAATTTAGATATAGTGATCTGAGTTACTTTGTACTGAACGACGCTCGGAAATAAAAGGCATTTTTATTTATTTATTTATTAATACTGTAAACAGAAGTTAATTAAAATTACATACTGGTTTTATTGTTCGATCGAAAGCATTTAACTAAGTACGTACTTTAAAGTACTTGTTTTGGCCAATATATTAAACTAGCAGATTAACCTGGTTTCACCCGTTCAAAACAGTAAAACTTACTTGGATTTATAAATTATTGTTTCATAATCTATCATACTTCATTAGGTTGCCATGACAACTTCATAATCTTCCCTATAGTTTAACATTGAAACTTTTAAACAGCATAGGGCGTAGCCCTGAGAAAACGATTCTTAGTGGATGCTTTCGTCCTAAGAGGTACGTCCATGCAAAGTTTCATGGTTCTAGATCAGTTAGTATGGGCTGTATGATTATAGGTGACAAATAAATATATTGATAGTGGTAAATAGGTGATGGTGGTATTTTACAAATAAATAATAGATTATACTGTTATAGGAAGAATGTTGTATTTATGAAAATATGAATACGTAATTGAATGACGAAATTGTCGATTACGTGTTCAATGTCGTCGAAATTTTCTCAGTTACGAATATGGACACTGTCAAAAATCAATATATGAACAGGGATCAAATAAATTAAATCAAATCCAAATATTACTTATTTGTTTTTGTTAGTGAAAATACCGTTTTTTGTGATGACCCATTTACTATTTTTTAATCACATTGACGGTATCAAATATCTTGCATTAATAAATATATTTATTAGATTTCAAACGTGTTTCTTTTAATCAAATTCATAGCAAACTATTGACTTACAACCATATATCTATCATTGAACATTAATACAAAAAAATACTGTATTCATATTTAACCACATGTTACCCGTGACTTCGCCCACGTTCAAAATGATAGTAAGATATTTGTCATAATAATATTCTAATTATATTGGTTATATGTATTTGTGAAATATTCAGAATATTTATGATAAACAAAAAAACAGGTTTGTTAAAATCAAGCAGCTGGGAGTTCGCTCAACAAATCGACACGTTGTAACAACTGACTTACATAATATGACAAACCAACAAACTCACAATTCTTTACACTTATAATAGCAGCAGGATTATATATAATTACATGAAAAATAATTATGTTGCAAAAAAACATCAGAAACTGGATTATTTTCCACCCAAAACATAATTTTTCAAAAAATATCAACCGTCTTTATCACCAACATTTGTTCTACGAACCGAAAACAATAGACTTAATTTCAGTGAATTTGCCCAATAAATTGAATCGTTATCGAAACCGCGGCCGATCCCAAAGCTATAAAGAACCGCTTCCTTGGCTTATTCATCGTCTCTCTACACTTCATTGGGAACGATAAAGAAAGAGCCAAGCCGTTTTATGATACGATTAGGAGATTTAATACGAAGTAAATAAGTTCATACGAATGTCTATTCTGTTTGTATGAATGTTTTCCAACCCAATTGGCCTATTTTAACATTATATTGTTGAGAGAAAGTCCTTTTTATGATTCCCGTTAACTAGATGGTAGGTTTACTTTATGGTTATCCACTAGGTTTTTAGTTGTATTTTCTATCCACTAGGATCCCTTACTAAGACTTACCATATTATCCCTTTTTAAAGAATCATTATTCATATTTCTTAGCTTTACTATATTGAGCAGTTCTAAAATATAATTAGTAAAAGGAAAACAATCAAGGAAATATTTCATTCATCATCCATCAACTCTACAGTGAAGTTTGTGTTAGATAAATGATTTTTGTAAATGTGGAATGTTATTGGATCTATAGACTTGTCCTTTTTCATTTAGTTTGTCATAAACTAAATTTTCTTGCAATTGAAAGATTAAATTCTAGGAAACATCCACTGATGGTATTTTTGTTGCTAAAGAGAGGTAGGAACACCCCTACTCATTCCATTGTCTACCACCACAGCTACACCGAGGGTGAAAGATTGCTTCCACTTGTTATTCTCAAGTTATTTTTTCATTGCAAGGCTACTTGTAGTTTCACTTTCCCACAAATTCGAACAATCTTAACATTCTTTGAGATATAGTATAAAATAACTAGAATGTGTCAAATTTATGCAGCATTTACCCCTAACAAGATAAAATCCTGTAAGTTAACTTGCCCTCCTTTTTGGGCTAACTGTCAATTGGATTTCATGTCTTTATCGTAATTATGCTTTTTAATTTGAGATTGGTTGCGATATCTTGGTAACTCACTATTTCATAAGAATGTTTTATATTGGAAACAGCTGTGCATTACAAGAAATTCTACAAGACACGGATAGAACACACATTGATCTTAGATTAATCAATTATTTGCAATACTTAGAATAAAGTAAAAGCAATAAGACAAAATATAAATACTTTACAATAGTATGTATATACTACCGTTGCGAAAAATTATCGTTGCGTCCTCAATTTGCTCACTACTACAGCAGAATGTTAATCTTCGAGCATTGAGTATGAAAGTGAATCGGATAAGTGAGTTTTTTTGGATTGGCATAAACTCTGTACATTCTAAAGAACACATCCAAAACACACAGAATCAGAAAATTATTCTAGATTTATAATTCTTATACAGCATTTAGAATCAAGTAAATAAAATCCAACTTAAAATTAAAAAAAACAATATAGACACCTGGCAATAGATTTTGGTATAGGATATCACTCTTTATGGGTATTTCAGAGTAAAGAACGTCAAGGTATAGAACATCCAGATCTGTTATTCTTTTATTCAATATATATATATTTGTTTAAAAACATGTACGTTAAAGATATTACAAGGAAAGGATAAATTACCTTGTAACCGTCATGTGATCCAAACATTTGTGGCGTTAGCTACCTCATGGTTTTAAATCCATAACATTTTCCCCTCAACTTCAGGTCGTTATGAGTTAATGATATTTAAACAGAACGATTTACCAATACCCTATTGAATGTGTGTAGTGTAAGTGAATATGAAATCATTGCAAGATTAAATATTTAATAAGGAATGATTAACGAAAGGTCAACAATAAAGACTAGGCCGAGGCCCTAAAAGTAGAAAAAACTCATTTGGGGATAGAAAAAGGAAAATTCGGTTCAGCGTACTTCTTAGGTCTTTCATTCGTCGAATTCTTTCGATTCGTCGTATGTATTGGACTGTGTCAAACAGAATATCCGAATGTATCTCAGTTGTTCTGAGACTTTGACATCAGTCACAAAGGATGCATTTTTAACAATTCCTTACATTCGCAGAAAGCATAAATGTTTCCATTTCCTGGTTCTCTTTGTAGTGAATGGCCCTATTACACCCCAGGTCCTAATTCTTATAACCTCATGTCATACTAGGTGGTGCTTTGTAAAAGGAACCATTATTGGGCTACATTATTTTTACCTAAGTATTTGAAGTGATTTAAAAATAAATTAGGTCAGCCTTGTAAATATTTTAAAATTTTTTTGTGAAAATATATTATGTGATTTCACAAAAAATTAAGGTACTCCCTTATAAATGGATGTTTTTTTTGACAAACAAAGAGGATATATTGACGGGTATTTACATATATATAAATATTTTGAAATTACCAAATATGTGTGACTGAAAACAGTTTCGCCTGCTTACACTGCTTGAATTGTAAGTTTCCTTTTTTCATTTAGCTATGCAGGGTTATCCAAAAGTACACAACATACTAAAAAAAAATTTAGTAACAATTCAAATATACGGTGCCGTATGCATATCTATAAGTGGAAAAACTCGTTTGTTTCCAAAAGGTTCTTAATAACTCTCGATGTGGCCCCGGTTTTAAGCTCTACAAGAGGGAAATATAAATCCATCCTCTCGCCAAACGTTTCTCAGAATTTCTTGAGCGACGCTTGTAACATAAAATCTCTTATCCACTCTCCCACGTTGTTTAGGTTTTAGTCGTCTCTTATTTATTACCAATGGCCTAACGATAGCTCAGCTGAATCGTTAGGCTCAGTAAGAATTTAAAAGTTTTTTTTTTTAACAATGGTATGACACATTAGCCTGAAATATAGGAAAAGTTTTATTTCAAATCCGTTTAATCACAGAAAAAAATCAGTTCTCATACAAAATAACAAAAAAGGGTCGCTGCGACTCCCTGTACACGTCAGAATGTGCTATAGCCACCGTTCAGACCATTTGGCAAATGGCCAATATTTTAAATCTTATTTATAGTCTTGTATTAACAGTTTATAAAACTAGAAATGTTTATGCTTGTTTTGAATGTGCTTCAGGATGTGCTTCCAAAAAAATCAATAGCCTCGTACAATAATATGTTTAAAGATGTTATTACCGTAGTGAAAAATTATAATAACTCAGTTTGTTTACTGTTTGTTTGTCAGCTTATGTACACATAATCATTTTTTCATTGAACCTACATGAACAGCAGCTGTTACTGTGGATGTTAAAAATAAGTTAGATAAGCTAATTTTAAAAGGGAGATGAAAAAAAAGTATACAGAAGCAGAGTACAAGAAAAGCTCTTCGTATAAATTATGCCGACAAAATTTTACAATCTCGTAATTCATCTCTTGATGATTCTAACTAGATTTATATATATTTTCCGTATAAGTTGTTTTGGTCCTAATTATTAAATCAAAATTAGAATTAAAAAATGATTTCACTGTATGAAATAAGTCCTTTGGTTAGGTTTGAGAGGTGTTGGTTTTGACAATACTCAACAATACTGTTTGATATTTTTGTCAGGAAAATGAAAGCACATTATAGCAGTTTATACGCGTGATTTTGCCCTCGGATGAAGCCGGGTGTTGTTTATGGGAGTTTGTTGTTTGAACCCGAAGAGACCTAAATTAATCCGCGGGACTTTGTGTACCTGGGATTTGTTGCACAATAAGTGTTCAGCTATGACAATATTAAGGCAAATTATTGTTTTTCGAATTCCTGTTGCTGTTATTGTTGAGTGAAAATTTTTTATCGTGCCCTTTAATGTCCCTGGCCTTTTATTTCGTAGATACTGTTTTTTTAGTATCATATTATGTGTTTTAATATGTTTGGGACGGGGGCAACATTTTGCAAATATTTATTTGGTTGTTAATGGGTTCTAGGTATTTTTTCCGTATTTTCAAAGTCACGAATGTCACGACCGTAACTTGTCCCAAGGGTCCATTCTTCAACTTTCATGCTATTTTTAGAACAATTATGCATGCTTAAATAAATAATGCTTTTTTATATCATCACTAATTATTAAACTTACAAAAAAATTATTCAATAATTTTTTATTTATTGCGAACTGAGTATTACGACAAAATAAGTCTGTCCCTCGATTTTAAGTCCCGACCGTAACGGCAAAATTTGGAACTTTGGAACATGACAGTAGCAAGCCTGGTGGTGATAGTGTCAGTTGGTTTGAAGAGACAGAGGTGAACGGGAGCGTTTTACGTTGCTCCGGAGATTTTTCTTTGTTTTTAAACTTATCAAGGCTGATAAGGGTAAGTTTGTGTTTTTGGTAATTTTGATGTGTCCAAGACCGTACTAGTCGTTTGTTACAGGAGACACGGTGTTAATTTTTGTTGATATGATATTTTAATTGCTACGGTAACCTAGATGTCCACTTTGTATTCTCAAACACGAGGTGCAGGGCTACCACCAGAACAGGGACAAATAATTGTAATGTCACTGACCGTATTTGTCACGACTGAAACCATTTTTGTCACGACCACGAGAGTCTTATTGATTGTACGGGGGTACGGTCGTGACAATCATTATAAATTTCGTTGTAAATTGCACTATTCAGTTGAAGTGAAAGTCAATTTTATCTTTTAATAGTACAATTGAAGGATTTATGAAAAGTAAAATTTTAGATTTTGAAATATGTAAATATTGAAGGTAATGCTTATATTTTATTATAAATTTTTGTGGAATGGAGTACAGTCAACTCCCAAATAACCAGGGTATTGGCCCATTAAAGTGCAAAGGATGATTTAAAACGATAATTTAAAACAAAGGCATTAAATAAATTGAGTAAATCGACCGGTCATTCTCGTTTGTCCCAGACCGTACCCCTTGTCCCTGACCGTATCTATCATGATTTGGGTTATAAAAAATACAAAAATTTATATACCATCATATAAAACTATAATCACACACAAAACAGACGCCCCTATGAGGACATAAAGGTTTTTCATATAACAGGAACGGTTGCGTGGAGCTAGACAAACTTTAAGAGATTTTTTTAAATTTTTTCGATTTTTTTAGTTTTTCGAATTTTTTTTAGAAATACCAAATTTACTAAAGGCTTAATGAGCTGTTCATTGCAATATTGCCCTATAACTAAATCTATTTATAGCAAAAAATATGTATCAAACCACATTAAATATTTTTAATCTTCATTTTTAGGTTGGTTACGGTCAGTGACAAAAATTCGTGTTCTTTCATGAAAGATGCTGGTATCATTGAATATACACACAAGATTTTGCGTTACCTTGGCTAAACTATGAATCTTCAAATGTCAATCGATAAAAAAATAAAAAAGTTTTGAAAAAAATAAAAAATTTTTGCAAATGTTTTTTTCTAAAAGAGCACGATAAAAAATGTTCACTCTGTTACATTACAATATTTTTAAATTTGTTGAAGGATTTGGTTAATTACTTTCATTATAAACAAAGATTTTGATGGAATTAATTTAACAGACCCTTATTAAATTATATATTTTGCTATTACTGTCTTAAATTAAGAAGAGGTCAAAAAGGGGTCAAAATGAGACTAAAATAAGGATTTAGTTAAAATTGTACCATGTTCAAAACATATGGATCTTTTTCAATATTCCCTGTTTTTACGCACATTAACATTTAATAAAGTTAATCGTAGATATTATGAACTACTGAGAGTATTATTAAAATGCAACTAAATATTTAGGAAACAAAAAAGCAAAATTTAATGGAATATAGAATACTAAAAATACAAAATCTGTCTTAAATTAAGAAGAGGTCAAAAAGGGGTCAAAATGATACTAAAAAAAGGATTTAGTTAAAATTGTCCCATGGTCAAAACATATGGATCTTTTTCAATATTCCCTGTTTTTACGCACGTTAACATTTAATAAAGTTAATCGTAGATATTATGAACTAATGAGAGTATTAATAAAATACAACCAAATATTTAGGAAAGAAAAAAGCAAAATTTAATGGAATATAGAATACTAAAAATACGGTAAATAAAGTAAATACATGAAACTATATTTAAACAAACATTATTTTTCATTAGTTATTGTAATCGACTTTAACATGGCTTTTCAATTCTAATTTTTTTTCAAAACTGCCACTTTCTCAGTATATTAGCAGATTACGCCCAACAGGTTTTCATAAAAAATATTATGTCCCGATTTAGAAAATGAATTTGCATATAAAGCAATAACTTATTTTAGGTCACTATTCCGAAGAACTTTACAGATTTACTACATATTTGTGTTTTTGATCAACTTTATACATTTTAATTTTACCACCTTTGATTATCATTGATAAAAGTATTTCATGAATAACCAATGATTAAGACAAAACACAACATTAACAGACAAGCATGTATAAATAACATTTATACATTTTCCGTAATTTATCTTAATCAATACAGGTTTTTTATTTGTAATATACAAACATTTACTTCAAATCAGTATATATTATATTAAAAGTAAAAAACCTAATTAATGTTTTTATAAGGATTAACTGTAAAAACGCGGTTCTTGACTTTTGGAATTTATTGTTAAAATTGCTATAAATAACAACCAATGTAACATGCATTGATCTCCTAAATGACCCTGTTTGGCTTACTCAATAAAGATGACGTAAACCTTATTAGAACAGGCATGGAGTACGTCCTATAATGATTTCCTCATTCGCATTTGCTTTGTTAAAATTTGTGTTCTGGTAGGTACAAGTATATTTAGAGGATACAAGTTATAAGTAGGGATTGCCCTCTTTATATCCACTTCTAGATCAAAATTAAGATTTATAAAGTTTTTCGTAATTACGCTTTAATATAAATAATTGCATATTTGATTTTTAACTATGAAAATAATAATATCTTTACAAATAATCTTTTTATATAGTGATTTTTCTGAAATTTTATTAGTTTTACTAGTAGGTTTACTTAGAACTTATGTGCAAATTTATTAGTATTTATCCACGTTAAAAGAACTTATCAAACCCTCCTAGCCTAAAATAAATGTAGACAATTGACAGGTATAATGAGCTAAAATTAATTGAGCTCCAACGCTATTTAATTTAAATATACTAGTTTAAATGTAAATAAAATTTTCTATTTCATTGTATTGGTTTACCATGATAACCAGTGCTCAGGTAAGCACATGCATTGTCATTTGCCTCATGTCTAACATTTTCAAGGTTTAATATACACTATACATGACCTCGAAATGTTTAATACTTGCTAGGTTTGGTACATACGGTATATAAATGTAAATAAAATGGTACACATTATTTTTCTTTCTTATTAGCTAATAGGATTATTTTGTATATTTACGGTAAGCCTTTTTTAATAAATGAATTAAAGTGTCAGTTTGATATAAATACCCTGTTTAGTTACAAAAAATAACAATTGAAATATATATCCTACAACCAATATTAAAATCCAGTGTCAGCAAAACTAAAGAAACTAACGAGAAAATGTAACAGTCAATCATAAATTCGAGCATCAAAATATGGTGGAGAATGATTTATGAAAATAAATTATCAGAGAATACTAGTCTACCTCAACATCACAATCATCATTGATTAACTTCTTTGTTAGGTTTACAGGCCAATGACTGAGCTGCTGGTTTGATGTATTCATAAAGCATCCTACCCCTTCTGTTCTGAGTGAGGTAGAATGAGGGAATGATTCTCCTCTATGCAAGGTCATCTCTGGTTGGCTTTTTGTAGATATTTGATCAAAGTGGTAGAATGGGACAGTAACTAGAGCATATAGTGTCCCACTGACAAAGTCAATCTAGCAGTTCTCTGAATTTTAAGGGATTAGTGTTATCTTAATATGCAGACCCACATACATTCAAGTTTGTCTCTATATAATAATCGTATATTCAAACAAGCTGAAATGAGAAAAAGCAGTCTCTTCATAAAAATACATATGTTTGAAATACTGAACTAAGTTTCTCAGCCTAAGTTGTATCACAATAAAAATGCCTATAATCTGTGAAAAATTAATGTACTTTATGTATCTGTGTCCATTAATATTCTGTTTCTTAAGAGAAACCGCCCCCATATAAACAATAATTGTTTAAAACGTCAGTTTTTATTGTAAAACCGTGACCCAAAGAGAAAATCAGTTTCGCCATGTTTTTTCGTTTAATACTTTTAACTTTGACATAAATAATACAAACCGAACAGGGAAGAATAAGAACTTAGTGTTTAATCTGTTCAAAGTTTAATTTTAGTAAAAACTTAAATAAATTTAAAGTTTCGGAAAGACGTTAAACCGCTTCAGCTACAATACAAAAAGCGCACGCCGAGGTACACAGACGTTTCCTTTGATTATTCAAAATGACATCGTATGAGTACAAAACAACGTACACGGGCTCTGTTATTCCTCACAAGTTCGCATTACCCTCAAAGCGATTCTACTCTGAGAGCTGTTAACATCTGATGACTTTATAGCGTGATGTATTCACGGGTCTGCCGAAACAAAGCTTCAACACTGTCACTTGTCGTTCCAGAGACTTAAACATCTTCCTCAGGAATTAGAGTAATTGAATTAAAACAATTTTGAAAATTGTAAATGGTAAAAAAGTTCAAAAAATAAGGCACTTTTTTACAAACGGGTTAGGTTTAGTTTTGTAATATACTTTGATTAATAGCAATCACGTTATGGTTATTCCTGTATAAATATATACTGAAATACCGCCTTGACATGATTCTTTATATTTAATGTTAGATGACTAAGATTCGTAAAACGACTATAACTGCGGTTCAGTCACACATGCAGAAAGAAAAATATCCAAACTATTCCTAATTTTTATATCTGATGAGCTTAAAGGGTGCTTGAGATAAATTAGATCATCGATAGCCGTTAAGGAAAAGGTGGATGTATGTCGCTATAGAATACTAATTAAATTTAATGACATTACAGTTATGATAATTATTTCTTATTTAAATTGTAAAAAATTGATTTATTTATTAATTGAAATTGGGTAAACCATATAAAAAATAAATTAATCATACTGGTTATTATATTTTCTAATCGTATCAATAAACCTATTCTCAAATTTATTAAAATCCAAAAGTTTATATGACATTTACTCTTGGTTGAGTTGCATTAGATTTCCTAGAAATTAGAAAAATAATATAATAACCAGTAATATATCCCGTGTTAAATTAAATCAACTGTTGCTAAATGCAATCCGGAGTAACTTTTATGAAAGAATGTTTCGATGAAATTTTAACCTCTGTTTGCTTGTTATTTAAGGTTTTACGAAGAGCATTTGGAGTTTAGCTCGAATAATATAGAATTAGATATAAATTTTACTCTTCATAATCAAGTCTCGAATGTTACATAAAAATACAATTTTCAGTCAAATTTACTATGAAATGGAGTGAGTCAATATGCAATAACTGTTTTAGTTTTCCGAAAGTTAGCTACAGACTTGTATCTATTATTATTTAATAAGTTTTTTAGAAACTTCAGCA
The DNA here is from genome assembly GCA_035578135.1 of Flexamia atlantica. NCBI lineage: Eukaryota > Metazoa > Arthropoda > Insecta > Hemiptera > Cicadellidae > Flexamia > Flexamia atlantica. The sequence continues at coordinate 1,781,830 of JAQJVK010000049.1, read as the reverse complement.
TGTTTATATGGCTTTATTTCAAATGATACCATAATCCCAGAAGTAGTGTTAAGATGGAGCATATCAAGATAAAAATTTTTAAATGTTTTCCAACCAAACGAGAAACGAAATACTGTATTTTTTGTGTTTTGCCTGAACATTGAAACACCAAGGTATTATGCATACTTCTTAGAACGTCTACAAGTGTTATTAATGAGAAACACATAGGTTTACAAAAGCTACATATGTATGTCATGCGGGGATTATATTTCAGGGGTTATATTTTACTTCCTAAATATTTTAAACAATCCGGTAAAGCTGTTGAAGCTGTAATTGTTTTAAATTGATTTCGTACTGAAATGGAGTTCGCGTAAAATAGTCTATTAGAAACTGTGTAATCAGATGATAACACAGTCGATGAATATTTATGAGATGGAAATAAATCATCATGCGAAACAAATTACAGACGCTGCGAACCTATTTGCCTCAAACTAAAAGACATCGCAATTTTTAAGCATCTCATATTTCATTTATGCTCAAGATTTATGTAAAATCCCAACGCTCTTCTTAGCAAATTGTTGAAGTAAAGCGCCAATTAATACTCTAATTTGAATACTTTTTTATGTAAAAACTAAATTATACTACTTTTTTTAATACTCCACTTATTTCTGTCCTACTCCAAATGAGGGGCGTTTTCAGCATATTGCCAAGAAGTACCTCATATAAAAAATAATACTTTTTGTATTTAAATTCTAGTGAAACTGTACACTTTTCCAAGTAAATCAAATTTCGTAGAATTCTTCGACCTTGACATACTGATACTGTTCAAACAATAGTTTTAAGATATTAAATCTTGAAAAACCGAAAATAGCCCAGATTTAAAACTCTACTCTGCAGAGGAATATTTCTCATCAGTCATTATTTTAATTAAAATAGTGAATTTTATATATTAAATGGTTTTAACGTTGTATTAAATTATTTTAGGAATGAAGTACTGTAAATACGAATAGCTTGAAGGTAATTTTCTTTTTTAATTGATTGTTTGAGCTATTTATATCTGCACTGTAACATCCTAAATCATGAGATGTTTTACTCCAAACAAAATTTAATATTGCCTCAGATTCACGAGCTTCAAAGGTTCAATTCAATAAGGGCAAAAACCTATTTAATGCAAAATAAGTAATAGACCTAAAATAAAATTTTCATTATTTCACCATCTCTAATATTCCCATTATTTGCAATATCCCACTGCTATAATATATATATGTGTATAAAACAGAACCATGAAGTAGTAGTCTTAAAGCGTTAACTCTTAGCTGAGTGGCTCTAAATACTTCCCATTGCTTTGACTGCTATGCTGAGTTACCTTGCTTCCGGTAATGCGAATTGCACCTTTTAGCGAATTTCCCCTATAGGGAAGAAGCTGTTACCGTAGTACTCATGGTAAGACCTAAGCCCTAGACCATCATAACTTTTCATTTTGGGGCCCCCAGAAGCAAAAAACACTATTCGTTCATTTTCATAAATATATATATATATATATATATATATATATATATATATATATATATATATATGTGTGTGTGTCTTTAAACACGATAACTCGCGTAAAATTTGTCCGATCTTAATGAAAATGGCATGGATGTGTAAAGTAGTAATTATTCGGACGAGTTCGTGAACCAGCGCAATCGGACGGTAGTCCCCCCCGGTAGGAAGGGGGGGGTAAAGAGGGGTAAACCCCCCCCCATAAATGGGTTTTTTGAGTTTTTTACATAGAAAAATAAAATTTTTCGAATTTTTATTGGCACCATTGAATTCAGCCAAAAAAAAAACAAACAATTTAGTATTTTGAATCATAGGTCTATGCCCATTGGTTACCGAGATATTGAAATTGGTAAACACAGTACGTTGTCCCAATGTTAACCTTATGGGAAATAAGTAAAACTCTATATCTCGCTTATTTCTCAACATATCTTAATAAAAGTTGGTAAATGGCTTCTTCTAGTTCAGATCTACTAAAAATTGAATTAAAACCACCCAGTTTTAATATACCCGTAGCAGCAAACCTGCATGCTCATTCCCCATGTTATTCTTATGGAGCTTACAAAAACATGTCAAATCTCGCTATGTTGGATCGAAATATGTTGTTTTGCACTTGAAATTCGCTGAGTATGCAGGTCTGCTGCAACGGGGGTATTTTTATTTATTTTAGACTTGCAGCGAATTGCAACTAGATCAGTATCATGTACAACAAGCACGTACGACTGAGACCTCCTTACACCACCAAATTATCTCTCTGGATGATGAAATTTGTTACCAATATCTTCAACGCTGTATGTGGAATAAAAAATTATTTACCAGCGATCTTTAACTGTTTAATTGCCCTAGATTGAAAGTGAGTCTGACGTATCTTTTGTTAGCTTTGGTGATGTATTACTTTCAATGAAAGATACCGCATACCGCATAGCAAAATACCGGGTGGCATGTGGGGCAAAATTATTTTAGGTGAAAACAGCTGTTATATTTATGGGGCTTGAAGTATAACGATTTTGGTAGGTGTTTCAAAATGCTTGTAAACTATAACAGCTGTGTTGGATCTGTGTTAGAAATTGGATTTTTTTCTAGGCTGGTGGCTGGTAATTTTTGCCTGGCTATATATAGTTAATAGTAGGTATGAAATATTTAGTTTTTCATAACTGTTGTATTTGCAAACGTGGAATCCAATTTATTCTTCTGAAAAAATCAAGAGTAAAGCATAGAAAACCAATAACAACATAAATATTAAAATTGTCAAACGCAAACATTTAAACATTTCACTAGTAGTGCCTAAAAAGACTTGTATTGAAATCTATCAGCTTTATCTTTACACAATGATTACCTCATGTTTGGATTTTAAGTTATTAGCTACTATTAAAACGAAGGTTTAAAAATAAAAAAAATGTAAATATGAACAATAAGTTGACTAAAACATTTAGTTGGTCCGCCATAAGTAAAAACGAGGATTGGGCTTCACCTTTATATACAAATGAATACGTGTGAAAAACCATAGTTAACACCAAAAAGAAAGGCAAAAGTTTATACTCATAAACTTACCGTTAGTACACTTGGGTCAACTAGACGTCAACAACCTTTTTCGACCAACTCGAGTATAAACTTACCGTTAGTGAACTTGGGTTAACAAGACATCATCAACCTTTGTCGACCAACTCGAGTATAAACTTACCATTAGTGCACTTGGGTTGACAAGACATCAACAACCTTTGTCGACCAACTCGAGTATAAACTTACTGTCAGTGCACTTGGATTAACAAGACATCAACAACCCTTGTCAACCAATTTGAGTATAAACTTACCGTCAGTGCACTTGGGTTAACTAGACGTCAACAGCCTTTCCCAATGTACTCCAATGTCGACTGACGTCAGCGCAGCTAATGATGATGAATGGTGATTCATTGGCGCATTACCGGCGCGCACACCTTTTATCTACATGTCGACACCCTTGGACAACCCATTGTATTGTTGAATAACTGCCAGTGCACTTCAGTTATTTAGACGTCAAAAACCTTTGCCAACTCACTCTAACGCCAACTGACCGTCAGTGCACTTCGGTCAACTAGACGTTAGCTGTATTTTAACCGATGAATCGTCGTTTATTTCGTTGTTTATTTTTGATGGATATCAAACAATCATGAATTTTATAAGATAACGTTTACATTTAGCTTAGCAAATGTTACATTAAAAGAAGGCCTACATACCGTAAACCTCATATAAAATTACTTCAACCGATGGACCGACCGAAAACGCATCAATCTTCTTTGTAAGGCAACCAGGTTGGATCTTATTATTCAGAAAATGTTGAACAGGTCCACATTACAATTTTTTTTATACATAGTTATAAATTCTTCTGTTGATAAAATTATTTTTTAAAACTAAAAATAAACCATAACTGTTCATGACAAATCTTTGTTAGAAGCAAAATACAAAGTAAGAAGCTTATTTAAATGTAGTAAAAAGCTACTGCCTTCTTAACATTACTACTTTAAGGGAACTAGAGAAATCATAGAAACCAAAATAGTTTGCAAATAATAGGACATTAAACATTCCAAAACATATTCCATCCGTTGCTGATTTGGTTTTCAAGCCATGTCAAGGGATGCTGAAATAAATATATTCCATATTCCTCTGGCAAAACTTCTTTGTCAGAGGATGTTTTACATTCAATTTCTTCGAGAACTCTTTGACATAGTCCCAATAGAAATGTTTCGACACATTTTATTCGTACAAGTCTTTCATATAAATCATATTCTTTTCAGAATTTATATTTATATACATGTTGTAGTCTTAGAACTAATTTTAACTTCGGTATAATTGCTCTGGTTAAAAGTAGGGTGTTAGAATTTACATTTTAAAACTTTTGGTAAAAATTAAAACTTTTAATGAGGTTATAACAAACTACCTTGGAAACTAATAAACGCTTAATACTAAGTAAACAAAAAAATAGGGTATTGTATTTCTGACTAACTAAAAATTATACTTACATATAACATTTGCGATTGAACATGTTAACCAAAAATACAAATTTAGCTCCAGCATCTTTGTATGAACGAACTCCACTTGTTAAGATCCAAATTGCTGGACTGATAGATTTACCTTGATTTTCTCATAAATATTTCATTTTGTTGAGGAAGGTAATCAGAACGTTAATACAATTTCGAAATATAAGATGAATCTGCAATAACAGGTCGATTTGGTAAAACTTCTTTATCTAGAAAAGTTCTTGTGAGTTTTACAAGAACTTAAACAGGTTCTTCAGGAAGATTCCGACTTAAATCGGTAACATGGTATCTAACATCCCTTGTGGAGAAACCGAAAAATTGCAGCACCGCACTAAAAATACATTACTTTCTCTATTTATTCATAAAAACTTTTTGGAATGATATGAATTAAATATTATATACTACTTTTTTAGGTCTTTGAGTTAATATTCCCATAAAATTAATCAGCAGATTATTCAGTAACAAAGCGTTCGTATCATTTTACACTCACATTCACCAGAAGAAGTCCCTTGCTGATCGGCGTGTTATATTGTAATCTAATTTTATCTAAATGCCTTATTCTTTTCACTGAATTATAAACACAACATTGCTAGTAATAAAATATTCAAACATACATTGTTTTACCTGATTAACAAACTAAAAAGCCCAACTGAAGTATTTAATCAATTACCCTTTACTTATGATTACCTCCTGTTACCTGTTACCTCCGAAGTACGTTCCGTAGACCATACTGGCATGAGACCCGTCATTCTTCTTACTTCTATACTATTTACCCTTCAATTTCCTTACTTTATTATTTTCTACCAGCTGTCATTCGACTTAGTCAATCAGGTTTGGGTTGGAAAATGGCAGAGTGGTGGATGAAATTTAGAAGAAAGTAGGCAGGACATAGTAACATTGTTCAATCAAATGTGACATTAGGGCCTTCTTAAATTTCTTTATGTTGTCTACTTGTCTTAATTCTAAAGGTAATAATGAAAAATATTTGGTGCCTATGTAACTGGGCTTAGTTTCAAAGAGTTTCAGACTGTGTTGAATTGATGGATTTAAATTTCTATTTCTTGTGAGATGGATGTTGATGAGCCTGTAAATTGAGATTAAGTAGCACACATAAGATGGATGCATGTTGCGATACATAACGAGGTCAAGCTTAGACGTATCCAACAGTCAGGCTGAAACATCGTCAGTCGTGACTAGTGTACATCTCCTCTGCTACATGGATGTATAGTGGCAATTCAGAGTGACGTATCGCTGCAGTTGCGTATTCCTCAAGGGTAGATACTGTATATGTTTTGGGGGTTGTTTCCATTTAATGTAAGTTAAAATGATTTATATAAAAAACTAAAGATTATGCTCCAAAAGAGGTTAGTAATAAATAGGAGATGTTTATTAGATTCACCAATAAGATGTAATTACTTTAAAATTACGATAATTCGAAAATTATCAGACTAATTGGGGACAAGGGTCTCTTTTCGTCCACTTTTTTTAAAGGACATCCTGCTTTAAAGTAAAGTGTGTAATGTAAATATATCGCGAATTTGAATTGATTAAACTGTTGTTGTTTGTGTGAAAGTACACACTATAGTCAGCGAGACCCGCGTTGCAGTTTGGAAACCCTTCTAATGACAAAACTACCTATTTTATACTAATACTATACACTAATCACTTTTTAAAGATCATGAAAACATAAAAATATAAGTTCGTTTTTTATTTTAAGATGTGTTTGGAACCTTTAAAGAAAGTAATCCCTTTTTTTAATAAGTTGTTCTTTTGCCTCTGTAGAATTGAGGAAAGTAATTAAAATATTGCTGTATCAGGAAAACAATTAAATTTAAAATCCCTATTTTTTAGCCCCTAAGCTGCTCCTTTGACTTAATTAAATGCAATTAACTTCGTCTGACAGCTCATAAAGTTGTAACAACAACAAATCTTACGGTTTCGGCATCACTGTGTCTATGAGCTGACTGACGAAGGTAAATTGCATTTAGTTTAATTTAGGAAAACAATGTCTATAATAATTGTTAAAATGAAAGTAATATTTTAACAGCTTTTGCAATTTTAAAATTTTTTACTAAATTTGGAAAAAGAATTGTTGAGGAGAAGAAATCGCAAATCGGAGAAACATGTGAGTTACCAAATCATACTTATGAAGTAATAAAAAAGCTTTCTTAAAATTTGTTTAAATTTATTTTCTTACATAAAAATTATCAGATATACAGTAATTGCATTCTGGAAATATTACTGTGGTGATATTTTTAATAGGTTTTTCAGAGGTTAACATTCCAAGAAAGGGTTTTTGGTATAACCTATAAAGAATATCAAACTGGAAAAATATTACAGTATTATTGTGGAGTAACGTTACAATGCAACGCTATAATATAATAAAATAATAACGTATATCTTGATGTGATACTTTGTAGTTTCAGCTTTTTTGTCAGGTTACTTGGGTATAGATCGTGAAATGAAAACAATCATTAAACCATATTTAACTTTGTAAAATACAAAATATACACACGTTTTGAACCTACAAACGGATTATCAGGAAAAACTTACAATCTCGTTAAATAATATTCGGTATAGTTTTTTGAAACCATATTTCAGTCGGAGCTAAAATTTTCTACTGATCAATGACTTTATTAACAAATGATGATTTGGATCATTATTTGTTATTATATATTAAATCAAAGATTGCAAATCACGTTCTCCATTGGAAAATTATCTCTCGAAAGAGTAAATTTTGGTTTAAGAATGGAATATGCAGTGGGAAGAGCCAGTGATTCGATAAAACCAGTTTCGTGCTAGACTGAGCCTGAGACCTGATGACTGAGCCACTCGTGGGAGAGAAGCTTTGCCTTCTTTGTAGAGTATTTTACGGTTCAGTTATGCTTTTTTATCACTAAATTAAAGCTGCCCTATAGTTTTGTAATACCTCAAATATATTCTTTCCGATCGAAACTTAATATTAACTGTCGTTTTTTCTATTATCCAGATATTTTAAGCCATATAAAACGGCTTTATGTATGTCCAGTTATAAATGTTTATTGTATCCTCTAACTAAGCTATAAGCTTATAATAAAGATTTTATAGGTTGTAAAGCACCAATCAAATTATTACCTATATGAAATATATTTTAGTTTTACAGCAAATCTGGGTCAGAAACATAAAAGCCGTGATAAAACTTTTAAGACGTATGCGTTTGTTACCTCAAGCTTAAGTTTTTTTAGGTAAGATTAATTAACAATTCTCTCATGAGTTATGACCAGTAACGTAATTATGTTTAACGCTTCCTGCAATGATGGGAGGGATGAGGAAAATTTGCACTGAATTTCAACTGATAATTTATGTTGACTAAGCTTTACTCTTCTTTAACGTAATTTATTGTTCGTTTCTGGGGGATTTCATCACAATAATTCGAACTGCTTGTATGTGGTATTAAGTAAAGGAATAGTTTAAAATAAAATAATTTTTAGGTGCATTTTAGCGCCTCTCTTTGTCCATTAAAATTAAGGCCTATTATAGCATAAACGAATTCCCTACAAACACTCACTCTGTCACTCTGTTGTTTAAATCAACTATCAATTAGCATAAGGTATAGCTTAAATCTTTTTACGATGTAAATTACAAATATCCAGTACCATTTTACATGGTTTAATCTTTTAACTTTCAAAATACTTTACAACTTAAATCAATACTTTGTTTGAAAGCTAAGCATTGGAACAAAGCTATGGTTTAAGTTTTAAAATATTTTGAAATTTAATAAGTGAGTTACTGGATATTTTTCAATTTACATCGTTAAAATATTGCGACAATAACACTAACATTATTTTCTATCTTATACTTAAGACTCGTCTTCTGCTCACTGGGGGCTCCGCCCCCAGCCCCCCTTCTGTGAGACTCTTGCAGAGGGATTTTAATGTTGAAAAGTCCCAGCAAAATTAATTTATATTTTTACGTACTAAGTCACTATACCAGGTATCTCCAGTCGTGGTCGGGGGGGGGGGGGGGGTTGGATATAAAAAGTTACAAGACAAAATTAATTAAACGGTTCACAAATACTGAGGTCAAGATGTCATTAGTAGTTAGGGGCGAAGTTAGTTTTGGGGTGTTTTTGGCTGTGGGAGGCTAATTGGCTTTTAAAAGGCGAGTGTTAAAACGCTATGGAAGTTATGGGGGTAGTTTGTTTTGGGTGGGGGGGGGGTTTGTTTGTGAGGGCTCCTCAACAAGGCCTGAAGGTTGGCCCTGGTTTAGGTCGTAATGGGGGCGTTTTCAGGGGCGAGTGTTGTTAAGGCAAAGAGATTAGGAAAAAAAGAAGGAGGTTTGTATTGAAAAGTCACAATATGAATGAACTCTACAAATCCTAGCAAAGTTTATCGTTTAGGGGGACTGTTGGTAGGGGGAGTAGTTAGCGGTGGGATTTATGATGGATGAGGTGGGGCTGTTTTTTTGTTAGGAAAGGGTTGATGGTTTTCGGGTCGAGGTAAACGTATTTCATAAAAAATTACAGGTAAAAATTAATTTAACTATTTACAAATTCCTAGCAAAATTTATTTTGGGTTTGTGAGGCAGGCGGTTATTGATGGTTTTTTTTTTGCTTTGGGAGTCAGTTATTTGAGAGGAAAGACCCTCACCAGGGGGAGTCTCCCCCCTTTTTTTAATAAAAAGAGGCCGCCACCCTCAACACTTACACTATTTTCTATAGTGTTAAGACTTTACACCAAAACAAATGAATATTTAATATAATATCTGGATTACGAATCAAAGATCCATGCTTATTAACGATGATAAAAAATCTTAAAAACATAGTTTCTGATGCAGATTTATGTTAAATATTATAAAATAAAATAAAAAAGTTTCTATATTATGTTATTTTTATACTCTTCGTTAAATGTTAAAAACAATAATACTGTTATAACCTTTAACACTGGATATAAATAAAAGACGTCTTACAACACTTAAATACATTTGAGTGTTGTAAGACGTCTTTTATTTATATCCAGTATATAAAACAACACGTATCGAGAAGTTATTTAACCTTTGACAAAAAATGAGGTTGTAACAGCAAATAATTAGATTAAAACGTCCTTAAGAAGGTTTTTACTGCACTACCAATAAAAAAAATTTGTAATTTATATTTTAATCGGAAACAATAAAATTTTTTCCCTAAACAGTTTAATGAGACCCCAAAAACACCTTTTACAACTAATAAAGATTTATATATCAAGAAGAGTACGAGATATATGAGCTGTAGTTGTGCTCTTAATAACTGTGAACCTTCTGGAAAAGGGTCTTATGAAATATTAAAACCCGATCTATTCAGTATGTAATAGATCCACATCGCCACCTCTGTTGAGTTCAGCGAAATGAGAGAGAATTAACAGCATAAAATACCTCAAGCGTAAAACGGACGATTCGCATGCTAATTTTCTGTAACGTCGATGGTTATTTTACAGATAAAAATAATCTAAGATATAAATTTCCCTTATAATGGATATTGGTAAGTTTTTTAAACTCCTAAGCAAACAGGTTGTACAAAGTTATCTATCTTACTTTAAAACTCGTCAAAGCAGAAATACATCTGCTCAATTACACCAAATTGAGACGTTTGGTTGTACATAAAAATAAATATAGTCAGATGACTATCAAAGATATATTAAGCAGTAGAATAAAAAATACAACGCATACTGTGAGAAATTAAGTAGAGTATTTATTTTTAATACGCTCTTGTGCTTTTATATCAGCAGCAGTTTTGTTTGTAGACAAAACTGAACGAGTTATTTTTCTCTTATTCTTTGACGTCAAAGACTTTCCAATTAAACATTTTGACTTCAATATGGGGGGGGGTAAAAATTACACATGGTGAGAGTTTTCGGGACTGTACGGCCAGCGAGTCGTGGTCATCATGCCCCATTCTTTACTGAGTGTTGTACTTTGAAGTTTAAATCTTCAGTGGCTATTTTTAATAACAGAATCATCTGCTATGTATACTTGAAAGGGCTCAATTAGGTTTTGAAATAGTTTTTTTTCGATGGAGGTTTATTTTTATTTAGGGTTCTCGAAAATTTCCCAACGTAATAAAAATAAACATTTCAATCAAATATTTCCAATAATTATCAGAAAATGTAAAAGGAATACACGAATAAAATTCTGGTGGATTTGAGTTCGTTTATTTATTATCCATTGCACTCAAAAGCGTAAAATATGTACAGGTAAATAATAATTGCCCCCCCATACGCTATAAATAACGTTTTTAACATATATAGTACATCAAAAAGGCTGTTTACCGGTTGTTTTAAGTGTGAAGCCAATTTTTACAGTTATCATACAAATTTGTCACAGACATAAAAAAATTTATAGACACGAATAAAAAATAAAGAATCATTACTATTAAAATAAGGGTTCAAATACTTAGCTTTTCCGTCTGTTGGTCTGCACAAGTTTTTACCGAATTTATTACTACTATAACTCCACTTAAGATATGAAATTCAAGCTTAGTACATAAACAATGAATAATAGGACCTATTACTTATTATTGAGTGGCTTACTTCTTTGGGTACTGAGGAATGTGATGCCGTATCCGGCTTGACCGCCGAACCCTACACTACTCCCCGCACTACTCTCTCTCCCCCCCCCCCAACAACGCTCAATCTGCTCAACTCATGCATCAAAATGGAACGGCATGCACAGTTTAATTCCGGATACTCATTGTAAACAATTATAAATTGAATTTAATCACAATATTTATATGTTGCAAGAAATAACACTTTTATTTATAACTTAAGTAAATAAAATATTTATTAACATTTTTATTTATAACTTAAGTAAGTTACCCTTTTTTATTATTCCGTAATTTTTATTTAGCCTCTGATTTGCAATGGATCTACACACAGGTTACTCGCCCATGTAGACTCTTTCCTATGTTTGATTTGTGGAATTGTACTTATTCATAATATTTTTGGAAATAAAGTATATTTCATTTCATTATTGAAATTTATATTTCATTATAACATATATTCGAATATTTCATGCCTTTTAATTTGTTTCAAAATTTTTGAAATTAATTATATTTGGAAATATTAAACAAATTTAAGTTCAAACCAAATAGCCGCTAACAGTAATTTCGGCTGTGACATGTTGTAATATGCGCTGCGACTGCCGGTGGTTTACACGGTCGGCTGAACCCTTCCTCATATCTGTCGACTGAACCCTCCCAGCCTCTGGGCTGAAACGTTATGCTGATAGTAAACCGAACATTCAGTATTTTGTTTTATGATATATTTTGAACAGTCTATTTTATTCTAGGTTATACGGTATATTTTTTTTTTTTAAAGTTAAACAGTTTTTCATAGCTGTTCTTTTTAGCCCTATTGTTTCAGTAAAACCTTTTTTTTTACTTCTTTAGTTTAAACACTGTTAATGAAGTTAAATTTCAGTATCAAGTTCATAAGGGCGGTTAATGAAAGCCAAACAACCTAAAGTTCAGGATCAGATAACGAAGTTTGAGGCTAAAGGTTAATTGGTAAAGATTAAAAACTTAAAACAAACAATGATCTTTCCCCAACAGGGACATCGCTTCAGCTTGTTGCTAGAAATTACTTTTAAAATTAATTAAGGTAGTTTTAATCTATTACGAACGAAACTATAAATGATTATAGGTTGAATAAATTAATTTTGGTATTATCATCTTAAGAAACAAAATTGCTTTTTAACGATTATTTTTTTCATATACAATCTCTTAATTGCATCTTGACACAAAAATACTGGTGTCTTATGTGTCATTAGTTGTAGATGAGTAGGCAAAAACTAATGTAGTGACAAATTATGCCCTTAAAAAATTGTTTCTGAATACAAACACGATCATAAACAACCAGACCATAAACAAGATCAGTTTTTTAGGTCTGCAATTATTTGTTAAAGTATTTCTTATTCTTAAAAAACTTTGATGTAATCTAATTGAATAAAAAAACCTTTCAAAAACTTTTTAATGCATTTTTAAGAAGCGGGGTTTTCAACAAGAATGATAACAGATTGGGGAAGAAAATAATATAAATTTAGACTATTTTTAATAAGGAAAATTGTTCAGCAACTGGAAATTAGATTGTAGTTAATACTTTCGTTGTACTCGACTTAATTAAATATCACCCAAAGTAGGATAAAGCTGAGAAAGCTATTGTATGTTTTCCCTCACTCTTCTAAAAAAGTGTTTGTGTTTTGTGTGTTTCCTCACACATCTAATCACACATGTGTTTGTGTGTGGTTGTGTTTCTTGGTGTGTTAGTCTTTCTTCTAATCCCATAATAAATTATGATAAATATATAAGATAAACAAATTTAATTAATAAATTGTACTGTACAGAACTAATGCATGAATAACCAACAACTATTAATAAATCCTACTTTTTTATAATACTGGATGCATTTATTTAGGAAATCAACTTTTTATTTTATTTTTTGTACCGGAAACCAATTGCACATTTTTAGGAAATGGATGTGCATTGCTAGGAAACAAAATCTAAAAATGAAGGCATTTTAGCAAGCCCGCTGACTACAGCGGAAAATTCTGAATAATATTATTAGAACACGCACTTAACATAGGAAACCTAAAAAACCCAGATAAAAAAGACAAACCTACCTATGTAACAGCCGTAAAAGTAATCATATAAAAGTAAATTTGAATGAAGCGTTATGTTCTATGTTTAGAATGATACATTTCAGTTGTGGTAACATGCTATGTTTTATCATTAGATGTTACTAATATGAAGTGGTAATAATTCCAGATAAAATTATCTAAACATATTAATTTCTCAGTTTTGTAAGCAAATCATATATTTATAGTTTTATATTTTGGGGAAATACCACAAAAATGTTTTTGAGAGAAATTGACACCAGGGTAAAATCGGTAATAATTTCAAGTTTTCTCTGTTATTATTATTATTATTGTTATTGTATGACATTTACTGATTCCAAAAAATATATGGATTTACACCCTTTTTTGTCTTAAGGATAATGAAGTCAATTTTAAATATGAAAAAGAATAATATTTGGTTAAACAATTGAGCGGAATAAAGAAAAGCTTTTCACTATATATTTCGGGATGAATTTACTTCAGTAGGCCTTGTTGTAAAGGAAACTAGTGTTTAATAGCTTACTGTTTTACCGTGGTTAGCGTAAACATTGTGAGGGCCTATTTTATGGCTCTGACAATGGGCTTGCCCTGATAAGTGTGGTTCATCAATGGACTAAAGCCAGAACTTTGTCAATAAGCACGGCCGTAATTCTCTGGCTTACTATACAACCAGGTGCACAATACCTTTTAATGTGGCAATATGATGTACGAAACAGGTGGATCGAGCCTTAAACATGGCCCGAGAGACATGGCAGTGAGACAATTTACTGTTGTTTTTTTGAGGCTTGCCTTCTAAATGCATGTGCAGTTTTGGTCAGCCGAATTGGATTGGAACAAAAGTGTAATCTTTCCAAATCGCGTTAAAAACTCAAGAACTCAAAGGAAATCTACAAAAACGAAAATGATTTTATTTTTAAGGCCCATTAACACTACGAATTTTGTGCTGCATTACTGTACTTGCAGTATTCTTTCACAATAAGAAAAGTAATATTGTGTACCACAATTAATGATAATAAAATCCTACTTTAAACTTTCATTAAACTTTGAGAGAGTTTTACCGATTATTTCATGTTAAATAGAATGTAGTATAGCTTTGTTTGGGTGTAACGTTGATTGCATATTACCTTGCAACAAAAAATTCATACTGAGATTGTTTCTTTAATTCATGTAATAATATTATATAACGAGTTATATTCCTTGGGTTGAATATCTCACAAGATAAAACATTAGATAAATTTAAAAAAAAATAAATCATGTTTAACATTTATTTTGCAAGTATTTCAGTGAAAACATTTTTTGAGGTGGGTTTCTGTACATAAATCGTTGATTGCTTAATTAAGTATCAAGTACGCTTTGCCTGACAAACGATAACGATTTGCAGTGAATTTTTACCGCTACATCTAAGAGTAATAGACTGTGAACGTGTTAATCTTACAAGTTTCGCATCGCATTGGTTCGGCAAACTATTTGCAGCCTGCTGATATTTATAGTATTATGAATACTATTCTTACTTCATTCTTTTTTCAATTCCTCGTTTCATATTATTAAAGTAGGAGGAGAAATAACAGACGCAATCAAGCGACAAAATGACGCATAATATAACTAAATAGTAATTTAATACATAAAAATATTAATAGCTAATAGGACTTATTTTGTTACGGAATATACACTACCCACTTTGTGCCAACGATAAAAATATATAGGTTTTATTTATTACAAAAATCTTAGTATAAAGATATAAATTTTAAAGCGAATCGCATGTGACCAAAAGTCACGAAAATTGATTTGTTTTGTTGTGATGCATACATACGTTAAGGTTACGACGCGAAATTGAGTAGTTTGAAATAAAAAAAAATCGTGAAAAACTCATTTGCATGAAATCACTAAATACAAAGCAGCTAAGAACCGCATTTTTAGTAGGACCGCCACAAAATTTCAGATTTCTCAGATATCCGTGTTCTGACCTTGATGGAACTATAGGTCCTACACATTGCAGGAAAAAGTTTAATATTTTGTTGTCTGTTGCAAATATTTTAAAATACTTAGAGTGTTTGATGCTCAGCTTTAAACAATAACAAATCCCAAAATTCTTAAATTGTAAATACTAGGGACTTGAAATTCCTCAAAAATAAGACATTCGTTTTTACATTCCAAGTTTGAAGTTCATTCCTGGAATGGTTTAAAAGTTATGATAAATTATGCATTACATCTTTAGTCAAGGACAAAATAATCTGTATTCAGGATATTTTTTATATTTTTTGTCAGAGGAATCAATTGTTTATGTTTATCACATCATTACAAAAACTATTATAAACACCCAGTTCGTAATCAAAATTTAATCGGTGAATATAAAGCTAAGAGGAAACCTTTCTGATGAATTATTTATTTAAATTTATGTTTTCTTGTTACTATAACCCTAGAACTATTTTTAAACCCATGCACTCAAAACTGTTTTATGTTTTGTTAATTGTTAAAGAATGATCGAAAACACAAATACAACAATAGTCAACTCAGCTTGTTGATGACTTGTCGAGTTTGACTTTCGTGCTTCCCCACTAATGGTTCAATTATCATGTAAACTACATAACTTCAATAAATTATCGTAGCTTTCTAACAAACAGCGATCAAACTGTGATGAAAAGAATATTTGTTATTTTTAATTCAAATAAAAAAAACTTACAACTCATCAGTACTCCTTGTGAGAAAAGCAATACAGGTCCTCTGGTATACCTTGTGAGAAAAACATGGTATTTATTTCTTCTCTTAAACGTTTTGATATTTACTTGCCTTAAATCATGAAAATTATAAACTAATTTAGTTCAATACACACACAAAGACATGGTATGAATAAACCTTAAATTTTCTTCTTTAGAACCTCAAAAGTAAAAGGTAGTAGCAAAGTAGTCCTTATAAAAATAACGTTAGAAGACAATATGTTTAACTTATTTTACAATTCCTTTAACTTATATTTTAACCATTACAGGCTGAGTGCAAAAGAATCGCAGGCCGCACCAGCGGAGTATCCATCTGATTCTCATGATATGGTTCAAATCTACCTGCCGTAGCCAGCGCCTCGGATTTGAGGATTGTGTTTTTAACATCACTGTGGCTTATAACACTGTGGCAGATGTGATCATAACCAACAAATATCATACATTTCACCGGTCACTGCGCTTACGAAGAATGGGGTGTTTTTAGATGTCTAGGAGATTTTAGATTTCTATTCATAAAAGATTATTAAGACATGTTAGTTGTGACGGATTTTTTAAGTTTGTTTCATTTGATCTTCACTTGATTCGAGGCTTAACAAAAGATTCTCGTCCAATATAATGGATGTTAAGAGTTATTTAATTTATGTGACGAATTGCTTATTTTCAAGTTTTGTATTTCTACAGATATCTGTACGATTTTTATCTCCTACGAAAATGATACATGTGCTAACCTAAAACAATATATTTTATTTTAGTTCATTTGTCTCAAAATCCTTAAGCTAAGTGACATGATGACACGTGAGGAAGTGATTTTAGTTGAGAATCATATCATATTACATTTACCATACGCTTAATTCCAGATAAACACCGTCTCCTTGCATAAATCAGGTGCGTTCTTTGACGAGATTGCACGAAAAGGGGTATCGTAGGTGCAATCATATTTTAAATCCGTTTATTGGGACATTTAGAATACTTTTTTCAGCTTGATCTGAAAGTGAGTTAAAAAATAAAATATTTGAGATAAAAAGGCTTTGCTTTTCTAAGGGTTAAAGTATTGATAGTGTACTACGGAATTTTAGTCTATACAAAACATATTTCAAAACATTTATCAATCGAATTGAAACTAATTTTCTCAATTTACTCCATGATTAATAATCATTTATTGAATAGTTTACCTAAACTATCTCTTATAGTTTAGTTACTAAACACCATATCTAGTTAATTTCAGTTATATTAATATTTTTGAAATGCTTAGTAGAAAAAAGTTAAGTAATGAAAATACTTAAAAGTGACAGATGTGAGAGATTTCTTACTTTGCTGGAAAATAATAATACATATATAAATAGGGGTTTAGATTAGGACTGATCCCAAATAACCTAAGGTAACCTTTTTTTAAGTTAGAAATCAAGTAAAACTGATTACAAATGTCCCATAGTGAGGGAGACAAATTGAGTTCATTTGTTCCTCTGCAGTTATTCTCAATTGCACTTTCACTTTGGTGAAACCCTGTCAGACAATTTCATCTTTAAGTCGGATTCTCTTTTACAAATATATTCCTTCGAGAATATGAATAGATTTTAATAAATTAAGCTTTTAATGTTTAATTTGGTTCTTAGTTACAGAATCTCTAACAAGTTGATTAAGGCTTTGTTTTAATTATTGCCTGCTCAAGAGATGTTTTAAGTAATTCTTTCTAACTATTAATAGCAAACTTTAGAGAAAATACAATTTATGATGTAAAATCACTGTTAACCAACATAAAATTATGAACAGTGAAGTTAACCGTTAAAAAGGTCTAGCCAAAAGAGCTGAATGGTATAAAACTATGTTATATGCGATATATTTAATAATAATCATGTTAACGTGTTATATCATTTATTACTAATTTCATGTTTGGTGTAAGTTTAACGAGATATTGTATTCAAGCAGCATCAAATAGAATCCTTGGTCTTGATACTGGCGCGTCGACAAAGGGGTTGTATGTTTACATTTCATCACATATGCAGGAATCGGGATTGTTCTATTTCGTTTCCCTTTTTGGTTTTCAAATTGTTCACTTGTGTAGTCTTATCAAATGCATATACTTTCAAACTGTCGTATCTGTATTTTAAAACGCGCTAATGAAATTTTATTGAAAATAAAATTTTCAAAAACGACACATTTTTTTTGTCGTAGCTGTATTTTTACGTGCTATTTTTTTATTATTTAAAGTTTTCGTGATGGCTTGAAAGTATTACACTTGTTTAGAAATATTAAGAATTAGTCCATTTTAGTTTTGTTTATAATTTTTAAATTTTCAAATAGCTTTGAAATTCTACTAAAACTATTTTAACATCTTGTTTTTTTTATATTTAATTTCTTATTGCTTAACTGTTTTTGCACATATTTTTCATGCTTTACAGGTATAATACTACACTTAAGTATATATTAAATAAAAGTTTGTGAAACTAGCCTGTACTACAATAAAGTAAGTTACGTAACTTCCTCCGTCAATGCAAAGTAATATTAAAAATATATTGCTGCAGTTTCGAGACTCAAGGTTTCACTACAAAATCTTCTAAAACATCAAAATGACATTAGACACACACTGTACATGATACAAGTACACGAAAGGTACATTTAATCAAAATCGTGTGACCGGCCAAGACAGTCCCAGACACATACTGAGGGTTACGGCTGTATTATCCGATATCTGCTTGGTTTCGATGACCTTGGGGAGGGGTGAACAGCTGATTGTTGTGATTACAAAAAAACCTACAGCTGATTTTTGTTGTTGTTACAGCTGATTGTTGTGATTACAAGGATTTCAGCTATGCTGGCATCCTTTGGTGACGGAGACCTTCCATTCTGTCGATTAATATATTTGAGCAAAAATTTAATTTTTCGTTCAAGACGTCACTAGGCATTATCAAGGCTTTTTATATTTCGTACCTCTCATATACATTCACGATAGGGCCTTTTTTACATATATATTATGTAAAATACTCATATTCTCACTGCAGATTTTTACACTACGGTTCTTATTAGCTAGGTGTTCTGTGAAGCTGGAGCGCTGACTTTTTAATTCAGATTTAAATAGGTGTTCGACGAATCTTACTCAAAAGGAACGCCCAGTTTGTCCTACATAGACTTTTGGACAGTCCCTGCAGGATAATTTGTACACGCCAGTGCAATCTAAGCTGTCGTTATCTTTACCTTTGCTCAGGTTTTGTTCTACTTTATGAGAATCCTAACTTGCTAGTACTATATTATGATTTTTTAATTCCTTTTCAACGTGTAATGTGAATTTGGATTAAAAATTCTATTGTAACAAAATTGCTATGGTTTACCGTTCTGATTTGATTTATATATCTGTTGACTAATGATAGAATCTATATTATTACTTTAAAAAGTTATAAAATGACCTAAATGTAGAAAATATATTTTTAACAGGGCCAGAAGCTTTAATAAAAGTTTTTTTTTTAGTTTAATTTGTTTTGAGGCTTTTTTTGTAAACTCTTCAAGCAAATGTGTTTTGCAAATCTAGGATGTATCAAGGACGTGAATATTTTCGCAAAAGGCCAACCTTATCTAAAGTTATAGTCAATGTAGGCCGATTACGGCTATAATATGATGGTGTAATCATAAAACGATGTATGCCTTGCAACTCATAAATTATTTAATGCTCTTACTAGTTTATTTGATAATCGTGGTTATGGTAATTATAACAACATTAGCTAAATAATTGTGATCACTTTTTTATATGTCCTTTTATTAATTTCAATAGTTAAAATTATATAGTATTTTATAGTTTACGATAAAAGTTAGTGTAAGATAAAATTAAATAGCATTTATTCCAAATATGCATCAGCAAAACCATGGATAGATTATAATTTTACATTAAGAAACACACCAGTATTTAAAATAATTTTACTGTGTGAGGCCTTTCACCAGCTATGCTGGCATCACTAGACACATAAAAAACTGAAGGTTTAGATTTATGAATATATTTAACTTATATAATACATATTTTGAATGAACATAACCCTTCAGTTTGTGATATATCTGATGATACCAGCATAGCCTCACACTATAAAGTTATTTAATATATTGATGTGTTCCCCAATGTAAAATTACTTAATGTACAATATTAACAGTTTATCATAAACAAGAATAAAACGATTCTTTAAAACCATTATACATGCAAACCCAAAACGTATTTTCATTATTTCTTAATTTTATGGTTTGAAAACTAACTGATACATACTAGGTAATCACGTATTACCAGTTGAGCAACTTTTTAAAAGTCCTTATTAAAATAAGGCTTGTATTTTAGATAGTTCAGATAGGAATGAATTCTGTATAAATGAAGCTGTATACGTAAATTAAGGAATAATTTTGTATAAAATAAAAGACCTAGTGGTGTAAGTATTCTGAAAACCACGTTGCCTCACAATGACCACCTCAGAAAAGGAAGCCATTCAAGAAATTTATCGTGCCATAGTTCACAGAACTCCCTTTATCACTCCCAATGTCGAAACGAATATCATTTATTCTATTATATTTTTATCAATGGTACATTCTAATTCATTGTAAAAACACTATTTGTTAAGTAGTAGATGTTAACTCGTATGAACGAAGATAGGGTAGACTAACAAACAAAATAATTAATTTTTGCAAATTTCCTTTGGCATACTATAAAATTTATTTGAATATACAAATTTAATTTTGTCAATTACAAAAAATGATAATCAGAGCTGAAGTTTCATGGTTGGTTGACCTCACAGTTCGCTTATTCCTTTATGGTTTTAACGCTTTTATAGGAAACGCTAGCAAGCTCTCCCCTTCGTCTATTTAATATTTTTATTTAAAACAATAATATTTATATTAATAATTAAAATACATAAAATAAATAAAATAAAAATATACAATTAAAGAATGCATATGTATATAAAATAAATTATAAAATCATAATAATAATTATTATTTATTAACTATTTTATATATATGTATATATATATTTTTTTATTTAATTTTTTTCAATCTTAATTCAACTGCAATAACGGTTATTGTAGTTAATTAATTCTGTTGTTGTTATAACTTATATATTTGTAATATTTCTCCCAATTGAATCTGATTGAATTTGCTTTTTTTCTTCTTTTTAGTTTTATAATGAGTATTAAGTGGTGCTGTATTATGTATTGTGTATTATGTTTTTGTATGTGTCCCATTTGTATACTGCAATAATTTGCACTCACTAGTTATATATGCTACAATGTAATGGGATGTTATCTGTTTTGAAGCGTTTAAAATAAATAAATAAATATAATAGTTGAGGTAGGGGTAGTTAATCATTCATATCAAACATAATGCAATTTTTTTAATTTAAGTTTTAGAATGAAACAATGTAATGAAAACAAATTTAGTTAACTTTCATTCATATTATAAAATGTTTTGCGGTTCGATCAAAGGAGATAAAGGTTATAGGGATTTAGGCTTAATTTTTGTTAACGCCAACATAACTTGGATTTGATTGACATACTATTTGCACGAAAATATTCAAAGCTATTTTCTTTACTAAGCTCTTTCATCAACTTCATGAATTGAGGAAAACAACCTTCGTTAAAACAGGAGTGAAATAAAAATGTGGATTTAAACATAAACCTTAGTCTTTTAGTATTAATGTCGAGGCTTAAGGGATGGTTTTGTTCTGTTTTGTAGGGAGGGTGTGAAACGCGAGAAAATATGTAATCAAACTATAATAATAATTTAAAAACCTTAAGTACTATTGATAATTCCAATAATTTCAGTTAATGAGGGCTAGTTCATTAAATAACTTTTCAGGTCACCCGGCATTAATCATAACCAACATTTTAAACACTTGACTCAACAGTATTGCAGAAAAGTTGATAAATCTGTAGCTTTATTTGATATCGTGCTAATATATAATCATGTTCAAATGATCTATTGCAAGAACTATTCATTATAAAAATATAAAAAACTGCAATTATGATTTACTTACATTTTTAACAGCTACGTAAGCATGATTACTATTAACGAAAAGAATGTAAGTTATGTAACGTTATAAAGTCCAGTGTCGTTCTTAACGTTAATAAAGTGGAAGGTATTTTACATGCTCATTGGAAGTTAACTCGTAAAAAATATTTCTCGTTCTAATTTATCTTCATGGTAAAAAACTTACTATTTTTTCAATCGTTTAGATCGTTTTCTAGTCAACAAATTGCAGGTAAGTCATTATTAAATATTTAAAACCTTTTTTTTTGTTATTTCACATCTCCGATCTGTAGCAAAACATTTTCCATTTAAATAAGATTCAAAATAATATATAATAACATACTGTTTCTCTGATTATATATTATTTAATGTAAGAGTTAATGTGAAAATGTTTTAGGCTTTAGTTGAACATCCTTTGAAAATAGAAGCACTTGCTCTAAAATATTGTTACATTAGGCCTTAAACTTTTGTGTTTCCTTTCATTTTTCAAGTTCTCATAAAATTATATCTTAGAATATTCGTAAATATACTTATGAACTTTTTCTTTGGCATTTAACATTGTAATTTGTGTTTTTGAATAATGAAAACTTACGTTCATGCTAATAGATCCATGTTATATCGGAACTTAGCATGTATAAAATACTTTAAAAATCGCTAAGCTCTAAACAAGCTTTCTAATGACTTTTTAATAATTCTAACTATTGCTCTAGATTGTCTTTCCATAGCGAGGGTCACTTTGATTTTACCGAAAATGGCATGGATTGAACTTACTATTAAGGGATTTGTTATGGACATCTGTTTTGTTTTACTTTTACGTATCAGATTTTATAACATTTTAATAATATAGAGCAATAAAATCAAACAAAGAATGACATCTTTATACCACAAAAATGAATTTGAAAATCTAATTCACCCTCAAAATATGTAAGTAATATGTTCTTATTATCTTAGCCGTCAATGATTCGTTTTCAATGTTTTAGTATTTTTGTTGGTTTTTAGTGAAAGAACCTCAGAAATACCTAACATGATTATTCAAATGCAATGTTTAAACAATTGATTTAAAAGTAATTTAAGGAAATATAAATAACATAGAAAATGACTCTGCATATTCTACATTAAAAATTATTTTTAAATATAATAACCCAATTAATAAATAAACACATAACCTAAGAAAATATTTATACACCTTACACAACAAAAAAGGAATAGATTTTGTTGTTTCACATTGCATAATCTCGTACTTGATGGGTGTCAGCCAAATACAAATTTACTATTAGATAACAACCTCCAACATCAATTGAACCAAGCACATGTTACACATCTCACATGTCGTTGTGTAAATTAACTCTACTGATTGTCTTGTTGACTCACAGATCTTCTGGGATCATCACTACTGGTCAATATAATATTAGAAAACAACCTCTGATATCCATTTTACATCAACGCATTTGATTGGAATTTAATTTAATTTATTTACCCCCAAAAGCAACCTTATTTTACAATATAAAGCAATGCAATAGAATGAATAATGACAACACGTTAGAGATAACTACCACACTTGACATTCAAAAAATCTAAACTACAAATTAAAAATTCTAATAATGATGATAGAAATAACAGAGTGACTAGGAATAATAATTGTATGAGATTGTTTCATGCAACAGCAAAGCAAATTTCGAAAAGATTAATCATTGACGTCTGGAGATTCAAAACGAATTATTTATCATATATATTTTAAGGCTAACTTTAGGATAGTTTGTCCATCTTTAATTACCATTTATCTTGGAAATATTTAACATTAAGGCATGAAATGAATAAAAAAATATATTTTAGTACGTATGAAGCAGCTAGATTAATAAACAGTTCTCATTTGAAAGTAAAGTTACATAATTCCTAACAAAACATATTTACTCTCACCAATGAAAAGAAGAAAGTCGAAGACAAGTCCAAGTAAAAAGTGTTGATGAGAGATCATCTGTCCTCTATTGACTGGAATGTCTTGTTGGACATGGATGATAATATCAGCAAGAACTCTGTAGTAATGTATGACCTCAATCAATCGTACATTGTTCGTTGTACGCATTTGGAGACTGGTAAATGGTTAGAAGTTTCGATTTATAAGTGTTTTGACATTAATGTTTCCAGTTTATTCATAAACAGTTTTAGTCGTAAAATATATCCCTTACTCACATTTTATGTGTTGAAAAAATACATAGCATTTTATGACATCACGATCTTAAAGTCAAAAGAAAAAAATCAATAAATACAATAAATTAGAATTTGGAAAAATATTCATGAACCTTTTATATCCAAAATATAGGTTTTTACTTTGCAGGTCCGTTTGGTTCCTCTACCTGGCCGATTTTCAAAATTGAGATTTCAAACTAGACGTGCAGCCGAGCCAGATATTATGGCCCAATCCATACATAAGACTTATGTTAATTTTAGCATTGGTCTTACGGATGATCTGGGACACATCATTTCATTAGACCTTTATTCACTTGCAGATTAGCCAGTGAACTGATGCTGAATAACGCCGGACCAAGATCGGACATCAAGGGTACATTAAACACTGAGGTTCTCATTGAGATAATTTGATCAGTTGGCTATTGAATTTTCTATAGGTAGCTTTCTAAAGTTAATGAATGTTTAATGGTGAGTTTACCAACACTATTGCAAGTTAAATATAATTTAGATTGATATTTTAAAGTATAAAAGCTGCATAGATTTTATTTAGGATATATATAATGTATTTTAAGGCATTATTTACATAATTTATTCAGTCGTATTTTTTAAAACTCGAACTTTCAAAATTATGTAGTTTTTAAAACTGACTTTTTATATCACATGCCATATATATATTTTTTCTCTTACAAACCAGCTGTCAAATGCATCCATATATTACCACAATGTGATTATACGCTATTATAAAAATCTAATAAAAATAATATACACCAAATAAGCCCGCACTTAGCGACATTGGCTTAAAAATAAATTTTCAGTTGACAAAGATTGAAAGAGATTAATATTTTCCTTCCAAAAAATAAAGTGCTAGGTTAGTTTATAAAAAATTACAAAAACATTACGGTGGTATTAAATGGCAACTTCGTCCCTAAGGCTTAACTCTGACTGGACGGCTGGATCTGAGGGTTCGGGTTTCCTTGTTAAAGATCCCTGAAAATTGACGTTGTTAGTTCGAAGGTTACTTGAGATGGCTAGAAATTTTGACCGACAACTGATTATATTTTTCTGTAAACAAATTATTTTCTGTTCGTAAAACTGAAATACTGATCTAATCATATAGAGAAAAGCTTGAATAAGTATAATTTTGGCTATATACATAATAATCTCAATCAAAAACTTCACTCTCCATTCTCTCCATTATACATTTATTTATATAAATTAGCCACTATGCCAAATATTTAAGACATAAATTAAATATTAGAATTAATTCTTCGCCGGCAATTTCGGTCCGCGAATACTTTTGTAAGACAAGAACTATGTCTTCGAGTCGAACACCACTCTGATATTTGTATTTATATTTAATATTTACTAGAGGCTTGAAGGGGCTAATAGCCCCTAAACATAATCCTTCTTTTCCATAGTGCAAAATACCTTCTTAGAAAATAGGCTTTTGGATCCACAAAATTATGATTATATCTAGCATTTGGTTTTAAATAAACAAAGCAGACCTTTTTACATCCCAATGGTTTTTAATGACAGCTATTTTACGTTATTTCTCATTTTATAGTAATCTTAAAGCAATTTCAGTATTTTCCCCGCGTCCCTGGGATGGAGACCTTCAATTTCAGCCCCCCCCCCCCCATCATCCTGCGACCTTCCAAACGCCCACATTTTCGGCGCAAAAATTTCCCTTACGTAATTATATATATAAATCATTTGGTATTAAATCCGCATCGTTATAACATAGAGTAAACAAACGTACTTAACTTTTTATAATTTTATATTATGAAAAAACTCACACCCTTATTATTGTAAAATCGTAAAATCTTAAATTTAAATTTTTATTTGTTACAGTACATTGGACGTGCATAGTTAGCTGCATTTTGAAAAAATCCCACATGTCAACATCTACCATGTGGCTTTGAATCAAGCATTAGCACCACATGTTTGATGTAAACAAAGCAGACGTTTTTCAATCCCAATGAATTTTAAATGGAAGATATTTTTCGTTATTTCTCATTTTCTGGTAGATTTGGACATAATCTGATATTTTTCCCGACCCCCTGGGACCGAGACCTTTGATTTGAGCCCTCTCCCATCATCCTGCGAGCTGTCAAACTCTCACAATTTTGATTGAAAAAAATCACTTACAGAATTAATAATATAGATACAACTCTGTGGCACAGCTGTTTTAATTTCAAAAGATGTAAACAAATTAAACCCCATGTTGTTTTAATGGGAAAAGTTTTATTCTGTTGCGAATTTATGGTAAAAAAATAAGAAAAATGAATAGTTTTCCCTCAAAATTCACGTCAAGACCTTTAAAATAAGACCCCTCCCATCCTTCTACGGCCATCCAGTCACTCACAATTTCTTTACAAAAATTTGACTTACGGAATTATATATATAGATGGTTTTTAATGACAGCTATTTTACGTTATTTCTCATTTTATAGTAATCTTAAAGCAATTTCAGTATTTTCCCCGCGTCCCTGGGATGGAGACCTTCAATTTCAGCCCCCCCCCCCCCCCATCATCCTGCGACCTTCCAAACGCCCACATTTTCGGCGCAAAAATTTCCCTTACGTAATTATATATATAAATCATTTGGTATTAAATCCGCATCGTTATAACATAGAGTAAACAAACGTACTTAACTTTTTATAATTTTATATTATGAAAAAACTCACACCCTTATTATTGTAAAATCGTAAAATCTTAAATTTAAATTTTTATTTGTTACAGTACATTGGACGTGCATAGTTAGCTGCATTTTGAAAAAATCCCACATGTCAACATCTACCATGTGGCTTTGAATCAAGCATTAGCACCACATGTTTGATGTAAACAAAGCAGACGTTTTTCAATCCCAATGAATTTTAAATGGAAGATATTTTTCGTTATTTCTCATTTTCTGGTAGATTTGGACATAATCTGATATTTTTCCCGACCCCCTGGGACCGAGACCTTTGATTTGAGCCCTCTCCCATCATCCTGCGAGCTGTCAAACTCTCACAATTTTGATTGAAAAAAATCACTTACAGAATTAATAATATAGATACAACTCTGTGGCACAGCTGTTTTAATTTCAAAAGATGTAAACAAATTAAACCCCATGTTGTTTTAATGGGAAAAGTTTTATTCTGTTGCGAATTTATGGTAAAAAAATAAGAAAAATGAATAGTTTTCCCTCAAAATTCACGTCAAGACCTTTAAAATAAGACCCCTCCCATCCTTCTACGGCCATCCAGTCACTCACAATTTCCTTACAAAAATTTGACTTACGGAATTATATATAGATAGATAGATAAGGTAGTAAATAAACCAGCTTTGAAAACAAATTACTGAAGACTGCCCGAGAGCAATGGTTCTCTACACTACTAGGCATTCTAGTCATCAATTGAGTTGAATTTTATACTAATATATTAGATATGCTCATTATTTGCGATGATGTCAAGAAAGTTGGAGTTCAAGCTGTGTGCAAAATGGTGAGATTGGTTATAAAAGTATATTATATTAACAATTAATTGATAATGCAAGCAAAAATTTTTCTGTTGATGTGAGAAAAAATATATGAAATATAAAGGCTCTAAAATGGATAGTATTATGCGCTACTTTGTAATTTTTTATTTCAAAGACTTCAAGGCAATGCAAAGTCAAATATCTCATTTACATTATAACATCACTATAAAAAGATAATTGCCGGGACTGCAATGTCTTTTTCATTGGGGGGTGTTATACGTACGTATAACACCCCCCCCCCCCACCAACCTCCAATTATAATGGTTACAATGCCTTGATAATGACGCTATCAAGTAGGTCTATCAGGACATATTACTGTACTGTCTCCATGTCAACATTATTGTTGCTAGGGCCTACTATTAATTATAACATCAATATAGTGAATCAAATAATGTTGTATGGTGCATGGCCAGCAGGAATAGCCTTTTTAGTAATTATTTTTAATAAATTAACACTTATCTGCACTAAAGTCTTAGTTTTCATAACAGCTATGATTTTATTTCATTTCGCATTTTATAAAAAATAAATCTCGTAGGTATTATTTGTTAGGGCATCGTTATTTATAACAAGTGTTACTTAGTATCAACCAACAGTATAATGTTGACGCATTTACTATTAAAAAATGAACCCTCAAGCATAACTATATTTTAATTTCATAAAACATACCCTCATGTAAGATAAATTTTGTCCCGGAAGAACGTATGGCATCATATGGTGACGTTAAAATCATAGGCCAGAACTAACCCATTAGTAATAGGTGGAAAAATAAATAGTAAAAATAAAAAATGTCATAAAAATGTTAATTCAATGCTACAAAATGTCTAAATAAACTATAATCAAACACACACATAACTAGTTAAATATCTAAATCACCAAAACATTGTTCGACTCAGTTTTCCCGGCCATCCATGGTATACTGATCATGGCAGATGTAGGGGTAATGCAGTGTTCAATTACCTCTAAGAAAATGCTTAAATGACAGCAATAGCTACCACATCTTGCGTCGTGGTGGCAGCACATCGTGTAATTTAGTAATAACCCACTCACTTCTGGGAAAACTAGCGTCGCGGTAACTGACCGACCCGAAGGCGGCTAGTTTGCACCTTGGTCAGAAATGAAGTTTAGATGACCTTCAACCTTCAACCTTCGACCCTCACATGGCAAAAACTAGGGCACAGCTGCACCGGGCATTTCTGAAACACCCGTATTGACAACCATCGGGCAGTCTTACCCACCCGAAGCGAATATGTAACAATGTACTGACGCCCCACACCTACCAATTGGGTTCACTACTTTTATGGGAAATGTTGTTCGGCAAGAGTGCAGTCCAAAGTTTGACTCGGCCTTTGGATGTCTAACCTAACAACTTATATTCTCCAATATAACTGGCAACAGGAGTAGGATTAATTTAATAGCCTTTCCTGCTTTGGTGATATTGTATTGGTAGTACCAACATCAATACAGTTTAATCAAAGTAAAATGCCCGATAATATTGTACAAGATAATACAAGGTAACTCGTTTGTGTAACAACTCACTCTATCCCCATACCGCTGTACACTTGGGCTCATCTGAAAATTACGAAAAACCCAATATTACAAGTTACATTTGATTAGCGCTACTCTTTCTTTTTCATTTCTATCATTTCTTTTCAAATGAGAAATTTAATAAATCTAAACCAATAAAAACCACTACTTATAAACATGTGCTGTTTCCTTGCAAACTTATACAAGAAATATCAATTCACAAAAGTTTTAAAATTACATAAATTATAAGATACTGTGTTTAAATTGGTGTGAACAAAATAACTTCATATTAAGCTAATTACATATGTAAAATTCAAAATAAATTATATAGACAGTAATAGATAATTTCTTTGATTTAAAATATATATTATTTTTCACTTACTTTGTCAACTAGCAGTGCAAAACTTGGGGAATAGTGCAAATGTGAACTTTATTAGTTCATGATTGATGATACCTCCAAATCTTAAGTTATACAGGAGTGCCAACTGGTTAATTTTGAAAATAAATTGTACTGTACAAGTGAATCAGTTAAGTAAATAAGATATTTTATAAAAAGTATTATTTATTTGAATTTGTTATCCTCTTTATTCTTTATCTTGTTTAAAAATTATGAAAATTAAAATTAAGATATCATGTCAGTTCAATAAGATAAATAATACCATAGAAAAAAAATCACGAAAGATTTTTTAAAATGACTACTCGTGATCTACTGTACAGAAATCATGAAGTAGTTCGCTCCGCCTAGTTTTCGAGTGTTTTTTTCTATATCCGTTCACCATTAGGAATGAACGTTCGGATACGGCTCAAGTAAGGAGTCCAAGAGAGATAGGTTGTTGGGTTGGATTTAATACTATAATAATGTTATTTTAGTATTAATTCCCTTGAATAAATATAAATTGTAAACGTTTTAGGAATATAAACGTCTGTAAATTGTATCCGATTTTCAAATGGAATTCTCATGACAAAACGTATAAAAGTTTAGGAAACAAAAGGTCTTGAACAATTCTGATAGTTTTACAAAGTTCTTTCATCTAGATGACTCTGTCTGAGATGCCTTGAGGCTAGCCACAATAATTCTGTTGTAGATTAAAGTTCTGTCAGTAAAAGGACTTCTGTCAGTTTAGACCGATTGTATTTTTTCTCACTATAAACTTTTCACCCTTTATGGACATTTTATAGACATAATATAATTTGAAAAATCAACTACTTGAAAAACATGCATACATAAAATAATAATATATTAACTAGGCGTTTTCCGTATATAAAATAAGTATTATAATAAAATTCCGAGACGAAAAAAATAAGCAAAAATTCAAACATTACTGTGACAGAAAGTATAGGAGTAGGGTTTCTTAAAATTTTTAAGTGAATTTAGTGTGTACATTTGTATGTGTACAATTTACACGTGTAAGTTTCAGTAAATGAAATGTTTCTCCTATTAAAAACTAAACTATAATCAATATGTAAATCCACGTTAAATAAGGCTGAACCACTATATTTGGGGGAGCGAACATTTATCCGTGAATTTTTTAGGCAAGTACCTTCAAGGTGACAAATTTTATAGATTTTAATCTTATATAGATGAGATTTTGGTGTAGAATAACGAAATTGTGCTTAAGGAAAGAGAATAAATACATAAAAGAGATTAATCTTTATAGAAGTGAACAGTTTTTTTACATTACAACAAAAGGCAATATTTATAAATCTTAAAAGTAATGCATAGTCTTAAACTAACCGTCCCAAAGTTAGTTCTTACAGCATTAAAAAACTAAATATTTTCTTAATTATGAAGTGTACTATTTACTATAGCAAATCGTAGAAATAACAGTGGAAAAAGACAGTATTGGTAAATTGACCACTTTCACCTTAAAGCGATAGCAGTATCTTAAATCTATCAGACGTACTCAAATAACACATACCATGCAGTGTTTACTATAGTGTTCGTATGATAAATGGCATACTCTAAGATAAAACAAATGAAAGGTAAGGGTAATTTATTTGGTCATGTGTTATTCAGAACCTCAATATCATGTTGGGGGCTGCTGCGGTGCTTACATCACGATAAAAAGTGTTTAAAATAAACTGTAATGTGGTTGGTATTGTGTAAAGTCTGATAAAAATAAAATGTAAAAATGATGTAATGATAATAAAAAGTAAAAACAACTACTTACACACACTTGGGGGGGGGGTTTGGAGTAAAAATAATGTGATGTATAATCAAATTTAAAATAATGTGATGTAAAAATAAAATGTTAACAAAAATCTGCGTGCAGAATAAATTTCATATTGCGATTCCTTTGAATAAAACCATTTCAAAGGAAGGCATTCAGAGTTTATTAATGAGTATATCTAGTTGCCTTGGACACAAAAACGGTTAATATTTAGCTAGTGATGAAATATTTATGAGTAATTATGTTTTTTTTTCCAAAACCGAGAATTTCCTGTGTTAAACGTTGACTAATCAGAAGTATATTTTCAAAATAAATCTTAAATTGTCAAACAGACCACTTCACTCTTTAAATACTTAATTGTAAATGCTCATTTTAAAGCATACATACATTATTTCAGAAAAATTAAAATAACTTGCAATTTCCGGTAATAATTTACCGATCGTTGCTTATCCGGGTAAATTTAAATTATTTGGTGAAATTAATGTCGACGTAGGATCTGGAAACCCTCAATAAACGCCGGTCACAATTTAATCCTCTTATAAGTTCTAATTTGTTTTCTAATCTTTTTATCGCTTACCTTCATGAGTATTTAATGATCCATCAGTAACCGAAAGGTGGGGGTACCCGTTAGTCATTTCTACGCCAAACTTGGGGGGGGGGGGGTCATAAGGTTTATATAATTGTCATACGTAGGTTACTAAAAAAGAAGATTGATAAATGTGGAGAGCCATGAAAAATTTTTGCCACTCTCTTCTTTTTATACTTCTTTTTAGTACTGCTTATTTTCAGTTTTTTTTTTTTAGTATAATTCTATGTTTTTGTTTTCTTGTTTTGCTTTTTTTTGTAAAGGCTCACTTAACACACTTGGTGAATTAAGTGTATTGTAAAATAAAGGAAAAATTGTTTTATCTCAGTTGCGCACTGCCCACAGATGGTTGGATTTCTTATTAATTCATTTCAACAGCTTCCCAAGTCATTACAAGTTATTTTTTAGGTAAATAAATAAACCTAAGACAATTCAAACATAATACTTGCAATAAAAACATCAACAGTATGGCAACATTCTGATGTAATTATTATGTCAAGGAAACTTTTAAACATTATTTATCATATACATACACAATTACATCAACAGTTTATCAAGTAGAATGTCTAGCTTGGTTAATCACTAAAGTGATGAACAAGAAAACATAACAAAAACACATATGAGTCTATTTAATGCAATTTGTTATCATATCAAAGAGTTAATCTGTGTTCATATCGAATATTTTTTTGGACCTGTATTACTAAGGCACTCAAGTAAATAACACAAAGCAATACACTAAGAGCAATATAAGGACAACCTTCACGAAAAAAAGAATTACTTTCTACATAAATAAATCTATTTTGTATACATGGTGAAGAGTTTATTGGGAAAGATACAAATTTTCCACTTAGTATTACTGTGAAAAATTATAAAACTCTTCCGATTCGCTTTGACGACCATAAAAAGCTGGTCAGGGGGTTCAGACTCAGCTACAGTATTTCAAACCTTTCTCAAAACCTCTCAGGTTTAGTATTCCTTATAGATAAAACATTGAAACCCCAGTTAGAGTTATTGCAATTCCACTTAAAAGCTACAAAACCCCAAACATATCATCGTTAGTATTTATAAATTTTCTTTTTGTCACCACCAACGGTACTACTGGTTGAAATGAAAAATACTTTGACTGATGAGAGGTCTATATCTGTATATTTGAGAGGATTGAATCACAGTTTTATGGAAATAGCACGATCAATTAGGCCCTAGATTAAAGTATCGTCTTGCAATTACTAAGTAATATCCTGGCAGGACCGGTGACAGTGGGGGGTAGGGGGAAAATTAGCTATTAATTAACAATCCCGTCTAAGGGTGCCAACCTTAGTCAGTAACAAGGCTACAAGATCGTGCCACTATCATCACGATCATCACACCCATCCTTCACTCATATTCAGGGTAACGTCCTCCATGAAGTACCTGTCTTATTAAGAATGATTAATGATTAAAAATGCATAGGGGCTCAGGCTCGCAGGGGGCCCGGAGACACCCATAAAAGGGGCAAAAAGGGCTGAAAAGGGGCCCGAAAACACACGAAATAAGTTATAAAAGGTCGCCAGGTCTGTGGACCTGGGGTTGTAGATTGCTCAGGGGCCCGAAAATCCTGTCGCTGGCCCTGTATCCTGGTAAGAAATTGAACAATAGATATGCATTACATACCCTAAACTATTCTCGGGAGGATATGTTTGGATTAAACCAATCACATGAGTACATCAGTCACGTCGGACGGGGGTGGATCACGTTCTAATCAAACCGGATCAAGCGGGCCAGGCTTGAAATGCAACACTAGTTAGTTAACTTAGTTTTGTGTTGAGTGAGTTAAGTACAACACGGTTGAAAATGTTGGCGCCCAAGCTTGCAAGGGTGACAATTTTTACGAAGGAGACAATGTGCTTCACTCTCGAAATACACACAATATTTTTTCTACACCTGCAATAATAAATATCCTGACAAAGAGTTTTTATTTGCTTTACATAAGCGTCATAAATTACAATAAAAACTATGAGTTAAATTATGTTTGCTCATAACCCGAAGACTATTAGATATAAATAGACTGTTAGTGTTCATAATAAACAAACAGTTTTTTTCTTCTTATAAAACAATATGAACATAACGGAAGTGGGAGTCGTGATATTGAGGAATACCGATGAAGCGTGCTATAAAGCATTAAAATGGCCCATTACCAAAAGCTTGGGCACGTAATCCATGGCTATGAGGAATCTTTAAACAGCTACTTACCTTTCATGTCGTACCTCAGGGATAAGGCAGGAGATTTGTGTTATTACATTTCCTGCATTCGCGAGGTAGGTTACTTAACGTTGTTTCATTTATGATAGTATTTTTGAATCGAATTTAAAATTCGATAGTTTACATCCAAACATAATTTTATTTCAGGAAAAGACAAAATAAATGGATTTAGATACGTTACTAATACAATAATATAACTTATAACCAAAGTTTACAGTAAAACTAATTATATATTTTATGGTATATATTGCCCATCCAACCCGTTTTTTTCATTTGGAAATTTATATCTATGGTTCTATAATCCGATGAAAACAATGTACGAAACATAATTTCTTTTGATAAGACTATAAATGCACTCTTCTCTCTCTAACAAAAAAATTTACTTTTGTCACATTAGTAATCATTAAGATCTGATCGGTATGGTATTGTATTGATACACAGGTTCACTGTATTGCTGCAAATCAGCACCAGTTAAACGACCCAGGTTACTCTGGATTGGCCTTTACTGTGCCGGTTGACATTATCGTACCTGTGAGAAATCAACCAGAGTCTTGTACAACTGGTCATAACACAAAGCGGCCGTGTCTCCGTGACGGCAAAACAGTGAACATCGCTCCCGCTGTAATTGCGACACCTGCAGTTGTGGAGGGCAGATTAGAAATAGCTGCTCATTAGCCAAAGCAAACTATTTTCAGAAAACATGTTACGGCATATATGCATTCTTTATATTGGTAATTATTACCTCACAGGTACACTAAAACCTGCCAATCCGGCATCTGATGGTCCAATGGAACGCTCGATAACCTGGCATCATTGGCCTTAGAGTCCCAAATTTATTTGGAACAGCTAGTACGTTGTCAGTAGGGGTCAAATGGGATTGGTAAAGTTCGCTATTTTTTTAACATTTCCATTACTACTTGTATCAGAATATATAAAGACGAAAAAGGCACCCTACCACCCACATGTTACGATACCCCGATTTTAAGCAGAATTTCCGTAATTGGAACGCCTATTTTTGAATAACGTTAAATGATCCAGCTCTTTTTTTATCTGGCACTCCAAAAACCACAACGTATAGGCCACAAAGGGGATACTGATTACGTGCTAAAATAGTATTCTGTGTCAAAGAGACATGTTAATAGTTTCCTACGTCAATATTTAATATTTAAAAACTAAGAAACCAATGCGGGACTTTTTGAACACCCAGTATAAAATCTACTACAAAGTTTTAAGATTAAAGTAAGTGTGATGAATCGAAACTGAGGAATAATCTTTGTTAATGAGTAGGATACTGAAATTCGAAATATTAGCAGTCGAATGTGTTTGAACTGAGGTAGATATATGGCAGATTAACGCTAAGTGAGGACAAATATATCTTGTGTGTCACAAGCGTCATTCCAGGAAGGAACATTTTACATGGTACACGTTACCATGACAAATTTCCATCGCTGAAATGACGCAAATGAGCTACAAAACGCATTTGTTTTCCTTTTTGTTTGTATTTTTCGAAAAATGCAAAATAAGTACTGTATTATTCTATATAACACAAAATTCTAAATACCTACTTTCCCAGTGTATACAATTCTATATTTATGAAAGCAAAAAGTTAATTATAAACTGTGAATAAGAAAAAATATAAAACATTGAAAAATAGATTATATATAAAATACAGTTTACCAATCTAGTCAAAGTTTAAAACTATTTTAATTAGATTAATTACTATGAAAAATTGCTTATCACAAAAGTACTCAGAAGTTGATAAAAAGGCAACTTGTTAAAATTACTGACTAGATTAATCTAATTCATATATTTTGATGCATATAGTTATATTTATAAAGAAGGGAACTTTGTTTAAAAAATTGAAGCCAACAACCGTAACACAACAAGCACTGAGTTTTAAAGGAAAAAATTAATGAGGTAGTATATGGTGTGAAACTGTTCTATAGTTTTTCAATGATGTACGATCTTTATATCTGAGTAACTCAAAAACACAAATTTATTGATTTTTATATTCAATTCCCTCTAAGT
Organism: Flexamia atlantica; assembly: GCA_035578135.1. Classification (NCBI taxonomy): domain Eukaryota; kingdom Metazoa; phylum Arthropoda; class Insecta; order Hemiptera; family Cicadellidae; genus Flexamia; species Flexamia atlantica. The sequence goes on along the minus strand of JAQJVK010000049.1, from coordinate 1,745,716 downwards.
ACAATTCAACAAAAGTTCAAGATAATTTATCAATAGCAGAGGGTTGGAATTTAAATTCATTGTGAACGAGAATTCATAGTCTTAATTGTTTAGTCTGACCTCTCTCAGGTTTTAAACCAGAAAAAACGCATTTCCATCAATGCCAACATTACAGGTATAAATGATTCATTTTCAATTTTACAAATTTATATATGTATATTTAATAAGCGTGCAATGTGTTTAATAAGCTGTTAGAGATGAAGCAGGAAACTGCCTTCGAGCGATAACTTTAATCGCCGAAGATTAAAGTTAGATAAAGAAGATTAAGGATAAAGGAAGGTCTGCTGATCCCGGCCAACTGTCAGCACGGATTTTATATTGCCTTGTAAATCATATCAAGCTTAAACCAGTTCTCATTTGTTCTCACACTGCAATATTATAATAAGGCCTATTTTACTTGATAACACTTATCAGTTTAATAAAGAACTCCCAATAATCCTCAAAAACCGATTTAGAACATCAGTGAACACATACTTTAATTCAATAATATAGTATATTTAAAATTAATAAAGTTTATGTGGTATTTCAGCAAAATCATGCCCCATGATTTTTTCCATCGTGTATTCTAACCTAAATTAAGTTTAGGATAGAAAAAATTGGATCTCCTGTTAAAGTAGTGTATCACTCATTATAGCTTAAATTTACAGATTTACATAAAAAACATAGATGCAATAAAATACCCCGTTCCAGCAGACCTGCATACTCAGCGAATTTCAAATGCAAAAGAGCACATTTTAATCCAACATAACGAGATTTGACATGTTTTTATAAGCTCCATATAAGAGTAACATAGGGAATGAGTATGCAGGTTTGCTGCTGCAGGTATATTAAAACTGGGCGGTTTTAATTCAATATTCAATAGATCTGAACTAGAAGAAGCTATTTACCAAGTTTTATCAAGATATGTTGAGAAATAAACGAGATATAGAATTTTACTTATTTCCGATAAGGATAAAATTGGGACAACGTACTGTGTTTACCACTTTCAATATCTCGGTAACCAATGGACATAGAGCAGTGATTCAAGATACCAAATGGTTTGGTTTTTCAAGCTGAATCCAATGGCGCCAACAAAAATTTGGATAAATTTTATTTTTCTTTGTAAAGAACTCAAAAGACCCATGGTTGGGGGTTTATTCCCCTTTACCCACCTTCTGGTAATCAGAATGGGCTAGTTTACGAGCTTTTTCGAGCAATTACTACTGTACACGTTCATGCCAAATTTCGTAAAGATCGGACCATTTTTACACGAGTTATCATGCTTAAGACACACAAACACATAATGACATGGTGAAAACATTTATGAGTACTACGGTAACAGCTTCTTTCCTATAGGAGAAATTCGCCAAAAGTGCAAGAAAAATGCACTGTACAACCTGCTTAGTAACTAGATAAAAACTTATATTTTAATGTTTGTTAATAAGAGAAACAACAATTTTAGAAGATTTTCCTACTCACCATAAGTCTACCCACCCAAGCAACAATCTCCCATTATCATCAAACTCCAATTTTGTCATTTCAATCAAGCAAAAAAAATATGATTGAGGGTACTTTCAGTTCTGTGGGACGTTCCTTATTCGGAGAATTAAGGTTGAGCTTTAGTTGTAAACAAGTCAACCTGTCAGAAGGAACTTTGTATTTACGTTTAGCCTTTGTATCTATGTTGCTGATTATCCGTAACAAACTTAAGCTTTAGTTATCAACAAGTCAGGTCGTGTGACGAAGCTGTTTAGCCGTTGCATTTATGTTGCTGAGTACATTGTAACCTGTAACTTTCCTTTTCACTAAATGTTTATGCATAGTCCTCTGGGATAGCTGACGTTCTCTGTATCACAGAAAAAAATAGATTTGTTAGAACAACAGAAAAATTTGCAGATATACGACCTACAACGTTCGTTTGTAGGTCGTTGTACGACCTACAAATGTTTTTTGCTCGGTTTACCAATGTTTTGTTGTTCCAGCAAATCTGTTTCGTTGTTCTAACAAATCTGTTTTGTTTTTTCCAACAGAAACATTGGTAAACCGAGGAAAAAGCATTTGCAGGTTGTATATCTGCAAATTTTTTGCTGTCCCAACAAATCTATTTTCTCTGTGTATGAATACACAGAAAAAGTATGTTCCTATACAATATATATATACTTATATTCTTATACAGTAAGTTATATACGTATATTCCTTCGTTGTCAATGTTTGGGAGGAAAAAAATTGTCCATCTTCTAGACAACGAACACTCGTAGTTGTGGACATCACGAATTATTTAATCAAAGCAGCAGTCCAAGGCCTTTGTTTATACAGGTCTGCTTTGTATTTGTAAAGGTCTGCCTGGGAATATTTACTCTGTTTCTGAAGCATTGGAAGCGCCTATGGTCACTTTTGGCGTTTCTGGCAACTGCTCTTACATTGTTCTTCTCCATTGTCCCTTATGTTTGCAAACAAATAGTTACTATATGTTAATTAATTCCCAGCCCTGGTCTTATAAAAACGAACATTTTTATAAGACAAGATTTTTTGTCTTGTTTTGAACATTTTGAAAAATGTTCATAATGTCTCTTTATTTTCAAGGCTTCCAAATATTTATCTTCTTAAATCCTAGAAGATCAAGTAACACTTTTAATTAGTCAAATGTGATGGAATGTTTTCCTGGAAATTGTCGGTAACAGTTAAAAGCTCGGTATATTATTCTTATACAGTAGTTTCACAAATGTTATATAGCTCTCATTGAACTTAATCTTCTCATTTACTTGATATCGCTTAATACAAAGGTAGGGCATATTTAACCTATTTGCTTGTCCGGTAATGTTTGCTTTGTTTATTATTGCTATATTTTGGAAACCAAATGCAAAAAGAGAAAAATACAGAAAAGAGAATATCTAGTCTTCTTAAGAAATTACCGGGCTGCTCTTACAAGGAACAACAAGAGCATAATTGACCGAGGCAAACATTTTTTATTAATTAATTAGACCTTAAAAATTAGTCCCTTGACGAAAGAAAGATTTTAAAACCTAACTCTTTTCGTTAAAAGTTTTAACTTGTCTAAAACTCGATTTATTTAAATAAATAACAGTTTATTTATAGTCAGTAGTTTCATAAATAATTCTAGTTTATACAAATTTGCATACTTTTATAAGGAATATATATATTCTATAACAAAAGTATTACTCTATAAATATCATAATATAAAGTTAGTCCTTTTAAAGGGTAATGACAACATTTAATGACCCGATATTTTCAAACTAAAATCCTAGATGTGACGAATATAGTATGGCGTATATTGGGTTATAGGAGATTTTCAGCATTATGACGTAAATGGTAGTATTATTTTAATAAATATAGCGAATACAAGTTTTTGTATTCATCACAACTATGAAATTAATGAAAGGTAAAAATAAAATTACTTTTCAATACCATCTACATTTGCAATCATTTGGCGCACCACGGATTAAATTAAAGTCTTATTTTTATATATCACTAAATAAATATTAAATGTAAAACGTGAGAGGAATATAAATATACACATTCAGATAAACTCAGGAGGAAAATTTCGTCGGTACTAAAGCTATCTGAACTTCCGATGTTCTGGGACTGTTTGATAAAACTTCCGTCATTCCCATCTTTTATATCTACCCAGATTTTATATTTTCCCTCTGGTTTCTTATTAGATGCGTTAAAATATGTATTGAGGACTGGCTAGGTTAGAATTATCACTATGATTGGTTGCGAATTAGTTATAGTTTTATTTTGAGATTTTTTTGGTCGTTTAAAAAGTATTATTCCATTGAAATTGTTCTAAACTGTTTGTCATAACACTTTAGTTCAAAATTAACTTGACTTTCTTTCTCGTTTCTTTTTAGCGTTATTAAGTTTTGATTGTTATATAAAACAATCACTAGCTCTCTTTAGTATAGTACCTTGGTATTGTATGAAAATCGTCTTAAAAATTAAAATAAAAACAATTAAAATTAAAACCATACTTACATATGCGAAACTGATGTTCGAAGTTAGTTTGAAAATTTATATTCACAAAAACAAATTTCTCTTAGTGAGAAATTTTCTTTGTCGAACTCATTAAATGACACCGTATTGATTAGATGAATGCATTTTATTCTTTAAAAACTTCGGTACGAGGTTAAAAAGCCATTGAGGATTCCACTTGTTGGGAATCTTAAAATGTAATATCAATGTTGAGGGGCAAAATATTTGTAGACAAGATGGATCAATTTATAACCTAGCGGTCACCAATAAGGCCTGAGCCCCTGGATTAACTGCTTAGCGGATTTGGGCCTACCCTATTACGAGAGACGTCGGAAAGCTTCACTTACTGTATTGCTAGCTTACAGAGCTGGTACAATTTATTAAATTGGATATGTAGCTTCATGTTACAGAAAAATAAATTATGCGAAATGTTTCCAGCTACTACATATGAGTGTGAAGTAACGTGTATTTGCTTTTTAAAGTTAGATTTAAAATTAAAAAGAAATCGTTGATTTAATATTTTTGGATGATGGGCAGCTTTTACCAGCAAGAATTGGTTTCTGATATGTTTTTAATTCTTTTGTTATAAAGATTATAAAAGCAAACAGAAAAGTTTTGTTTTATTTTTTTGCTAAAACTCCCTGTTTTAAAAAAGAGCCAGGTCAATGAAGAAAATATAATTTCCTTGATGACATGAAAAATTTAAATGCAGTTTTATCAAGCAATAAATTATAAAGAATACATGAGTACATTTATAATGAATAAGATACATCAACTCAGCCTTTTTATAAAGAAATATGAATTTCAAAAATTAGAAACCTCATAAAAACAACTGACTTGTTTATTTATCATTTAAAATTAGCTGAATCTAAAAGATTAAAATTTGTTTCAGACCTGGCAGCATAATTGTTTTATATTTTTAACACATATTATAATCGATATTACCTCTTTGAGCCTGCTATAATATTTATTAAACCCAGCTTTTAATAACACATATTTTGATCAAATGCTTTGTTCCTTATAACACTTTGGTAACCAAAACATTTTCTAAATAAATTTATAGGTATAAACATTCTCAGGTAAATTCATGGTGGGCCCACTCTCACATAGAAGTTGAAATTCAATGATATGTTTCCTGATAGCTCAACCTTTTTTTGAGATTATGTGCAAGCAATTCCTTTATCAAAATGAGGATGCATACATCAATAAGCAAACATATAGACTGATGTAGATTATACGGCCAATTATACCCTCGAGCTATATACTGAAGGTATTACCTCAGTATATATAGTGACTTAAAGCTTCGGCTTGAAATTTAAATTTCATTACTGAAGAATGGCTTTAAACTTTAAAAATTGCCTGTAGGTTTCAAGCAAATGATGTATTAAAAAATATGATATCCTTTATTACCTCTGAAAAATACAATCTAAAAAACGTTTACACAAAATAAATAACCTAAATTAGAAAACTAGATAAAATAGGTAATGTGAATATTGGTTTAATATAAAATACAATTATGAGTTTAGCAAGTACATGCCTTTTTAAATTATTCTTAAAAACAACCTCTCCTTCTAAAATTTTATTTCGATTTCTCACTCTTGAAGACCGTAGACAAGGAAAGTCCGTGTCAAATAATAATCTATGTACGTAAATGCAGGTTTCAAGAGGCTAAGTAAAAACTGGTCGTGTCTTGTAAGGTCTTAAAACACGTGTTCAACATAGAAATAAATAAACCCAACCAAAAGGACTATGTTTTCTCTTAAACTAACTAAACTCTTTAAAAAAACTTCGTAAAAGTATACTGAAATTAAATACTTCCTTTCATAAGTATTTCCCTCACATTAGGAATATTAATAGGAAAATATTAAATCACTAAAACTACAATTATAGTCTGTTATGAGTGATTTACAACAGAAAGTAGTTTGATTTCGTTCCCCTACTATTAACGTTAGATAAATTTACAAGAATAAAAATATACAGTTTGCTGCGAATTTAGTTCAAACATTATTACTAATTTATACGTAATTGTAAGATTGAATATTAAATCGCAACAGAGAAGAACAGAACATATGATAGTAAAAAAATATTAGCAATACTAAGTAGTACGTTAAAATACTATTAATCCAGTATAATTATTAATTTAAATAAAATGTAAAAATGATGAGAAATTCATGGAGAATGATAATTTATATTAGTGGTAATATTACAAAAGCAAGGCCCACCGTCAGCTACGTTCATTGCCGGTAGGAAATTTGTTTCTAAACTTTTTTAGAAGTTATTATTTTTTAAATTTAATCCAGACAGTATAACAATTTTTTACACAAAAAACTTATGAATATAAAAGTAAACGTAAGCGGCTCAGTTTAGTTTGCTGTTTAATCATCACTCAAATCTCAAAGTCTCAGGGAAATAATAGGTTCAATTTAAAGGTCGTTAATTTGTTTTCCTTAGACCTGTTTACCTTATGTATGTTATAATATAAAAGAGTTTTTCTGTACAACTGAGATATTAACTGTTCCAAACCAGCCACAAGTACAATGTTTTTCTACTCTCGAACCAATATGGATGAGCAAAACCGTAGGAAAGAAGTATCCCCAGACAACAATTGAAGCAGGTGGCCGGAAGTTATGGGCGGGAATGCTCGCTATTTCCTGTTTTCTCTGTTTCATGAGTTTTTGGTTGATTGCGAAGATAGTGACGGAGCTGATCCATTGTAATCGTTTGTTCAAAAGGATGTTTTTAACTATATGATGAACACGTGTTATATTCCGTATGATGAAAATGCTACCTAGGATTAGTTGTGATACTAAACGTGTGTAATAAATATATCTCAAAAATATAATTATATAAAGTGAAAATTTCTGTTCAGATTATTTTCAACTGTTTTTTTTTTTTTTTTTTTTTAGGAAAACACGTTTTAGGAACAGTAACTTAATATACTTAAAGTGTAGAATGTAGTACTACTTTCTCTTTTAGTCGTAGATTTTTTTAATAATGTGGAGTAAACAAAGAATTGTTATTAAAGGGAACGAATGAGTAAGATATTTTTATTTCGAATTCGCTTTTTAAATTATTCCTGCAGGTTTTTTTTATTTGTTTAATGTATATAAGTAGCTTCATTTTAATTTCACTTTTTCGAAATTATATTAAATCTTTCAAACATCTAAACATAATAATATCGACGAATGCTTTTACTAAAGAAATCAGTAAGTATTTGTGTACAAAAGGAAGAAAACGTGCCGGCCAATAAACCTCTCAAAAACAACAGGGGCATAACTTTAATCTGAACCCTCCCCTTGCAGATGGAGGGGAGACCCTCCCAATTTACATGGGTTCACTCTAAGTTTAGGGCTTATGAATCGATTTGCAGCCAGCACAAAGGGCAATATTACATTACAAACTTTATTAGGCAATAAAGAGCTGATACCTTGATATTCATCGCCTCTTGATTTTGTATAGGTTAGTGATTTCATTTGTTATAGTATTTAAGGTACAATAGATTTTAATACTGTTTAAAAAGAATTTGTATATGTAGTTTTATATCATATGCAGCTTAAGCTGATACTAAATAATAAATAATGAAAACTCGTATTTTGTATTCTTTATTCTGTAAAATGTAAATGGTTAACACTTATTTTATCTAGATAATATAAAAAATTCTATGAGCCCAATAGTCACTTATTAAAATACAAATAGCTGAAACATTATGGGCAAGAAATGTTCTGATTACCAAAAATGTAGTAATGTTAAATTATTCAAAACTATACACTTTTCGTTTTCATTAAAAAAATTTGGAAATAAAAAGGGAAATCCGTTTATTTCATATAAAAAAATACTCATCTAAATCAGTTATGTTTAGAGGGAAAATATTTGTTCGTTACTATCCGATACCTTTCTTTCATGTTGGTAATTGCATATTTCACAAAACGTAAAACTGCTAATATAATGTCTCAATACAATTTAACACTACAATATATTAAGAAAAGAACTCTTTCATTGAGTTTGTTGTTCAGTACATCGTTTTTTTAATAAAAACCATGTCCTAACCTTACTGTAAAATGGTTATTAGGAGTTTTGGACTCTAATTAGGAATTTTGGGTTTTTTAAGATATTAGTTAAACATAATGTAAAATAAAATATTTCTGGGATCTTGCACATCCAATTTCATAATTATATAAATAAATGCTTTTAAATCCTTATATTTAGTCATCTCTGTGACTTTTATTGAAAAATCTGTGTAAATTTTGCAATTTTAATTCTGTTTTACTATTTTCATACCTACAAAATACGCTCGATAAATAAATGCATTAATAATTAATACATTTGTGAGTATAATCTTAAAGCCCCAGACAAATGTCAACCATGACAAACTGTCGTTATTGGATTTTTTGTACGAAATTAGAACCAGGTCGAAAAGGGAATAAGAGAGTAAACGACATGGCCCGAATGAGTCCATGTTGAGTGAAATGTAAACATCAAAGGTACGAACCACAAAGTGAAAGTGAAAAGGTAATGGTGTTTCCAATGTCCGCTGCTTTCATCTAAGTCTTGGTAATGTATTATGGAAAAGTCTGATGGAAAAATACTCTACGAACTAGCTCTGGGGAGTTACTTGTCACTGACAAAATTAATTTGACACATCGACTGTAAGATAACTGGCTACTCATTAAAAATTAATATAATAATGTACATCTCCATCTGGGTATCATCAATAAGGCGCTTGATTATTTAAGTGTAAAACATTTTGAAATTCGTTGTATACCACGTCTTACTTTGTAGATGTATTGTAACTATAAAATGTTAAACTGCATTTTTAAATCGTGGGCCTTACATTAAGCAAAAGTATGCGTTTTCAACACTGTTTCTCAATTATTATTGTTGTGTATACTGTTGTCTATTGGTGTTTCGCCGAAAATAATATGTATTTTGAAAATGAAATATCGAAATAGTTGGTTACTCAGTTAACTGTATGTCCCTTAAGGAAAATTATTTAAAGTGAACTTTGTTTCCCTAGGTCTTTTCCCAAAGGGGTTCTTTTCCTAGGTGGTTTCCCAAAGTATGTCTTTTTTGAAAAGTTTTAAAAATAACATGTATGAACTCAAAGTGAATGTGGTTCAACTCTACTCAGATGAATGAAGCGTTCAAACCTTAGGCTAGAATCCGTCTCCCCCGTTAGTATTGTAGTTGAAAATCGATATTTTTCAATTTGATGTAATAACTGATTTCCTTTAAAACATATGTTTTATTGTTACCAAAGTAAATATTTTTTAAATAAACAATCTAAGTTACTGTTATAACCGTCTATGAAAATATCAGTTTCAGTTAGTCCTTATTCTTTTACCTTATTATATTACAATTAGAGAAACTGACAAACCTAGAGTCAGTCAGGATTGCAAAAATTAGCTGAGTTAGCTAATTCACTTTTATGTGGTATTACGATGATTCTAGAAATTAAACTTGATTTAATTGAAGGATGTATTTGGCGTTATACTGCCAAATACATCCTTCAGTAGATGTAGGTTAATGGCTCGAAAATTCCAATATGTCGTCGAGTAACATTGAAGATAACTTATATGTTGAGCGATAAGTTTACTCAATAGCAGGTAGATCTCAAACCTAGAATTTCACCAGAAAGGAGCGTTAGCTGGTTCAATGATTCCGGTTATTAATTTTGCCTACGATATAATAGAAGGAAGAACATGTTAGACTCCTACCTAGGCAATTTAATGCTCTGGTAGTACCAAAGTGTCGTGCAAAGTGTATTTTCTTAACGTTTAGAAGATGCAGCTAATTTTTATGTACTTACGCAGTAATTGTAACCATGTTACGGTGATCTTTAATGTTTTTAGAATTATTGTTTATGATTAGCTATCATGCAGCTAATAATATGCATTAAATTCCATGCTATAATAAATGCAACTTAAATGCATATGCTTATGCTTAAATTAATACGCGGCTAATCTATGCTTTAAATTAGGGGTTTCGATGATTATATTGGCATGTTGGTTTAGTTAACATAATCGCAATAGTAAATACCAAAAAATTTCGATTTCTAACTTCGATATTAATGGTGAAGACGGATTACAAAGTTTCGCCGTTTTTTCATTATAAGACGACTGAACAAATGGCATTAATGTCTTGAAGGCTCACCTCCTCTTGGCTAACAGCTATACAATGTTTGTGCGAGTCTGGAACTGTTTCATCATTCTCAGAATATAATTAATTATTTGTAATTTAAATTACTTAGAGAATATATCAATGAACTCATAAAACAAACAGAAATTTAAATAAATAAATAAATTGTATCACGAAAAATTATCCCTGTTAAATTTTTCTCTGCTGTTACCTCCAAACGTTTTCCTCAGAGAGGAAAGTATAATATTTAGATTTGTAAGACTAAGTTTTATTTATTGTTAATACGTGATGTTTAGGTTAAGTTGACTCTAAAACCATCAGATACATTTTTAGTACCCATGGGCAACAGCCGCCATCCTGGAAAATGGCAGAAAATATAAATCTCAGTTTATGCTTTTATTTAAAACAGTGTAATTATTAAAACCATGCACTTTGCAGTAAAAATAATCAAAATATCAAAAATTTAAACTCCATCAAATTAATTTGTACAAACAAAGATTTACAAGAAAATTATGACTTAGCACCAAAATAACTCAATAAAAGACCACAAACCCATTACTAAAATAGAAGGCCTTAAAATACATCTATTTTACTCCGGGTTGGCTTGAGGATAACGTCATAAAAACCGTGGAAACATAACTTTAAAAAAGTTTTATGAAAAATGAGGATGACGTAAAATATATTGAAATAATTTATAACTTACCTACTGACGTTACACAGTACTATTGTATTTATTTATATACAAATTCTTGTTAAATTGATAGCTTTCATTCGTTATTCTGGTTAGAGGTTTACAGCTCGTTTATAACTCGTTTAGACTCAACAATTGATGAATTAAATGAAAGCCAGTGATCCCTTGAATAATCATCGTACATAACAACAAACATAACTTTATAAGAACTGAAGGTATTATCCATAATTCAGGGAAAACCTCGGATAAACCTAAATTTGTGTTTTTTATAGTGCTGTAACTCGCCTTAGCATCGTCCGATTAAAATAATCTCTGTAAGTCAAAGAAATACATCAGTTCATCGATTGCTCTTAAACCAAAATGTATAACATCACTTAAATATAACTTAAAACGTAAATCTTATATTTAAAACATATTTTGGAGAATCTAGAATTTGTCTTCGTTGAAGGTTTAAATTCGACTTCAACTTTTATATTTTAACAACTAATCTGTAAATGAGAACTGGCAAGGCACTACGTATTTACATATAACAAATATAACATCAAACAATTATTACTCGAAAAAAAGAACATAAAAGAAATTATTTGCTAATTAATTTTATTGTTGGAGTATGGTATGTTAATCGCTTAAAACAGCTTATATTTAAACTACAAATAGCTCAAAAAATAATTTAACAAGCAACCAGAACCTAGAGGAGTATTAGAACTATGAACTCTTTAATCCTAAAATTACTAAAACGAAATGGTCAAAGGCTTTGTATTAGCCGATCATATTAGAAAAAGGTTAGGTTTCTTGTTACTATAAATAATAATTCGATAAAATTACGTATACATAAGTTTTTAAATAACGAAAGTATAAGAACAGATTGTAGAAAATAATTGTTTGCCTTATAATAAACTTTCTTTTTCCACTTGTACATAGCCAAGCCAAAGTTAACCCGTAATAAATAAAAATCCATCATAAAAATTATGAAACTACAATAAGTTACATCTTATTATACATCCGACATTAAATAGATGTATAAAAGAGGTATAGTAAGAGGAAATTATATTACTGCAGCTATAATGCATTTAAATGCATTGTGTGCACGGAAGCCGCGCCGAGTGCCGTTAATGCGAGTTGTTGTCGAGTTCCAGGTAAACCGTATTCACTGCAACTTCATGCACCTGGAATTGTGGTTCCTGTTGTCGTCTTCCTCGTCAGCTCCATGGTTTTTAGAAATATCGAATAAAAACATAATATGTCCCTAAATCTCTACCATTAAATTTGTATTTTAGGAATTAAATGCAACTGCAAAATAAATACAATAAGCTGTTATCACGTAATCATGGTTATTCAAATAATTTCTCATCACTATTTCTAACAAAGTAATAAAACTGAAAAGATTCACACGATCAGATGTAACGAAACATAGTTTTTTTCTAGAAATAAGTCTGAACAGTTTTCGCACTAAATTATTGTTCGATAAAACTCTTTCATTTATTTGTAGCAATACTAGAGTTTGCAATGGCCTGTACGAGACTTAAATTAATGGGAGCACTACGCTGGATTTTCTGTAGTCTCCTTATCCTAAAGTGATAATAAAAACCCCACCGTTTAAATAAACATTAATATGGATTGACGACGTGGACTTATCCTCGAGGCATTTGAAAAAATTAATTGGTTATCAATATTATGAACTAATCGGTGCCATTTAGTACTTAGTATACTTACTATTGAAGTAGAACGTATCATTCGGTTCATCGAAACGTTAGTGATCCTTGAAGATTGTTAATGTTTATGTTTTTTGTTCTTCTTTGTTTTACTGCATTAGCATTTTAACTGGCACAAAAAATAGATGCAAGATGGCAAAAAAATACAGAATATAAAACACTAATCCAAGAACATATAGTTAAAGGTAAAATATAAGTTTCTTAGTACAGATAACTAACATGGAAAACTAAACAAGTATTGTTGCTGAGAACGAAAACTTAAGGAAAAAGGGTTGCGCAGTAAAGATGACTAAGCCTTGTTATTTAAGGCTGCTCTGAAAAGTACCTCTTTTAACGTGTATCCTTTTCTTAAGCCACGTCGCCCTTTAAAATCACAAAAAATTGTTTTGAAATTTTCTTTTATGGTAATAAAATAGATATGATTCTATTGACGCCCATTTCACTTATAAAAATAAATTACTTAAAAATGAAATCTAGTTTTATCCGAACGAACTAATAACATTCATAGGCCTGCACATTCGAAAGTCTAACACTATATAGTGTTTATAACCGTTTCTTTGTTGATATATAGTATGAATAGAGTAATACAAAATTTCTGTGTTCTAAACTAAAAAGCTAGAACTAAACTAGACTCATCTAAGAAGAAGAACCTAAGATAAAACAGCAAATAAAAAATCATTGGTGGTCATTTTATTTTTAGAGTTTAATTGAAAAATATTTTGGTAACAGCTTTTAACCATTTAAGATGATAAAACAAGCAATAGACAATAATATGACGAATAATTTATAATTTTCATGCAACGGTCTAGATAAAAATAGATTTAAAAATGATTTCGTAGGTAGTTCTTTTTGCAAACTCAAGTATCATTAATTACAGAGGCCTTCAGAAGAGAGGATAGCTTAACGTTGGAGCGCAATCCAAGAATTCATTGTTCCTGAGATTAAAATTTTTATCTGCAGTTTAATTGAAGAAAAATAAACTACATAGCAAAGCGCATTTACTACTTCATTCCTACATAGATTGCGTTGAATCAAGTACCTTTGGAGTTCCTTTCTTCTGGTTGAGGTATATGTATTTGTAAACTGTATTGCTTCATAATATGTAATAACTATAAAAAGAAATTGAAAATTAACATAAGGTTAAGAGTAAAAATTAAATTTGTTCATATTCCATAAAACAATATAAAACATATTTTAGATCTCGCATGCATCTTAAGAAGGAAAACATAAAAGCAATTCATAAGTCTTTATAAAAACAACATATTTTGGCTAGTAAAACCTGAACAGTTGATTTACTTTTAATAAGGAAACTTCTCTTTGAGAAATGAATACAAATTTATTTTGATAAATTAAAAATCTGCGTCAAGTATGTTGAACAAGATATGTATTATAAATTACGTGATGATTATCATATGTTTTAGAAAGTACAATATTAATAGATGCATGTCATTAGACGATAGTAAAAAGTAATTAGGTAAAATTCACCATCATGTTCATACCACTTATAAAATCAACATAAAGCTCATCTAAATCTTGTAATAGAAATATCTACAAGTCTGGTTCTAAAAGTAATAGTCGACATTACTTTATTTTTGAAACAAATAAATTTGTAATGTTTGACTTGATAGCGTCAATATTGTAAGGATAACGATGATGTGTTAGAATAACATGAGTCGTTAATCTATACGGTTTCCCTACCTCAATTGTGTGAAAACTGCACACTTCAGTATTTACCGAGCCATCATTTATCACTTTACAAGCGCAAACCTGAGAAATATCACGCCATTGATTGTATTTTATGAGGTAATTAAAGCACATGTTGTCATAATGCACTGAGATTTATGTAAAGGTTGTGTGAATCATTATTCTCTATAATCTTAAGTTATTAAAGAAAGGAATAAAATTTAGTAACAGGTTTGTGATGTATTAGAAAATAATTTAGAAAATTGCCACGAATATAATATTTAGTCCTACTTCATTTAATAATGTTTTTAAAATTTTTGTAAATTAACTATCTACTTTATCAATCAATGACTGCAACTTTAGATTTATTAACATTTCGCTATTTTTTATTTTATGGTAGGTTAATCTATACGTATAATTATCCTTCTTAGTTCTAGTTAACTAGAGCTAAGAAGACATGATGTTCTCAAGAGCACATCATGAGGTTGAATGCTAGGATGAAAATACATTTTACTAGAACATCAAAATATAAATCCTCTTTTCAAACCTCCTTTAAAAATATGTACGAAGAAGACAATGGAACGGTTTCAGCAGGCTAATTAAACCTTTATTATATCTCTTAAACTTTGTTTTAAAGTTGTTTTACTTTGTGTAGTTTAACCAGGACTATTTCTAGGTACGGGAATAGTTATGGGTGTTATATAACGTTTACGTAGAAAATGGGTGAAAATCAAAAAAAAATTCATAAACCAGAGATTGATATAACAAAATTTCTAGGAATGAAAGTAATTCCATAAGAATGTGAAGAGTTTTTTAAAGGTAAAAAACTGATTTATGTACGTATTGCGTGACAAATACCTCCTAATTTGAAGCCTTTAACCAAAAAGAACTATTAGACTTTTACATATGAAATACGGATCAGAAATAGCAGGTAGAATTTGAGATTCTCTAAACAATCGGTTCCTATTAGTCAAAAACAAGCTACATAAAACATATAATATATAAAATATATGATTTTATATTTCATGTATGAAATATGTCATTCTACAGGTTGCTTAGCCTTTTATTTATTCCTGTTAATTTTTTTATAAACACAATGAGTATCCCAAGGCAATAATGGAAGCAAAAAGTAGTATTAAAATATTGATTCCTGAAGTAATGCTGAAAAACACTGATTCACTGCTTTAAAAAAATGCAAAAAAACGTAGCATGTATGTTTTTAAATGGATATAACAAATGGATATAACCATTATATTAGAAAGTAGAACAAAATACCCTTTTTTCATGGTGTTTTTTTTCATGGTTTTGTTTCTGCAACATAAGGATAGAATTATAATAATATCCCTTA
Organism: Flexamia atlantica; assembly: GCA_035578135.1. Lineage (NCBI taxonomy): Eukaryota > Metazoa > Arthropoda > Insecta > Hemiptera > Cicadellidae > Flexamia > Flexamia atlantica. The sequence goes on along the minus strand of JAQJVK010000049.1, from coordinate 1,730,136 downwards.
CCAGTGAATCACTAACCAATTCTATGGATATAACCAAAAATTTTAAGAAAAAGCTGGTTCCAATAGTTTTACTTAAGGCCGTTAGTAAAATCATGTACATGTTCAATTACGTTAAATGACAACCTGTATTGGAACCTGTATTCCAACCTATGTTGGAGATAGCCTATAGCGATGGTTGAACATTAACACGTTGTTTGTGGCTGATCAATATGCATGATCAGACAGCCTCGTTCAATCCCGCGCAACTCCCAGGCAAAACTTTTGCCCAAGCTTTGTGGTAATCCCTGGCGCAACCTGGGTACCATCCTCACCAGCCACCGATGTACAATTTAATCATACGGTCTAAAATTATCTGTGGAAAGTTCCATTCTACAACTGTGCTTTCTCAAAAATTTATAATTTTTTTTTAACTAAGTTCTAACGCAGATGCTGATGTCATTGATGGTAAAGTTTACTTTTCGTGTTAACTTTTTATTGACTTAAACGTTTTCCTTGAGTTAAAATGTTCTGCTTTCCTTAGTTGTAATTTAATATTTTTTAGTTGCAATAGTTTAAATTTATAACCTAGAAGACTGAGTGAAGAGCTTTCTCCATGGAAATTCCAAAAATTAAACAGTCATAAAAACAATAATCACATATCCTTTGCTTCCATTTATACAAGTTCTTTTTTTAACACAACTAAAATTTTAATTTATTATATAAGTATTATACCCCCCATGATCCCCGGATTGGCACTACAAAATTACTTTCTGTGGGGAACAATAAAAAATTGAGACCCACAAAAATAATTCACAGAATATTCAGCAGCATGCAACATATATAACGAATTTTATTCAAAAAATTAAATTAGGTGCTTTGCAAAATGTGTTCAGGATTTTGATGAAGAGGGCAAAACTTTGTATAACTGTCAGGGGCAGATTGTTTGAACACTTACTGTTAACTGAATGTCATCAAACGTAAATGATAGGTTATGTTCTTTGTGCGTTTTTCAATAAGACATTTAACGGTGAACTAAATTGAAATATTAAGTTTCTAAAAATGTAATCCGAAACGGTTTTTCATTCTTCCACCCTCTATTCGTTTTTCTTTATATCCTTTAATGAAGTCAACAAAAATTTTAGAAACCCTTGAAATATCGTGCAAGGTCTCAAAATATTTAACATGTATCTGAAATACTTCACTTCTTTAGCTATATCTTCTGGTAGGAGTAATTGGGGAGTCTAATGCTTTTTACCCCCAAGGAAATAAGGAAATTTTCTCATAAATTTACATTATTATATAATATTAGTAAGGAGTTGCCTATTAGTTATCTCTCTTAATAATCTCCAAGTCATCCTTGGTTCGATATTAAGATGTTAAGAACGAGCTATTTATCAGAAGATGTTCCTGTTATTTTTACACTTATAATTTTTTTTCTCATAACCCACACCGATTAAAAATTTTATGTTGTATGGCAGAAATACTCGCTCAGTGAGAGGAAAAGGTAAAAGACACTCAATATAATCCAAGAGAAAAAAGTACAAGATACGAATTAAAATAAACCGGGGGCTAACTAAACATATGCCCAGGGAAAAGATGTAAGATTTGAAGATTATAAAGATAATATATTATTAATCTAAATACCACTTAGTATAAAAAGAATGTATTACCAACCTTCGTCTAATTTTCCATGATGAAGACTATCTTCAGTGTTTAAAGGAATAGTAACAAAGTAACGGGAAAAATTGCGGTTTGATGTTTGTTCTACTTATTTAATTACAGTTAAAATACAGATGAAAACCCATAAAAGAAGTTTTATTAATTTCATAAATTTCACTGCCGGATATTATTTCATTTAAGAAATTACATTCTAAAAAAGCGTTACATTAATACAACGAAGACGCACAATTGAATCCTGACTTGTATTTATGACTGAGTAAAAAGTTTGTATTTACTCGAAGAGCAATCAACTTTTCGTAAGCCGTATTAAGAGGATGATCTAATCCAAGCAACTAATTGAAGAAAAATATTTCTGATAGGCTTTTCCTTTCTTTTCTAGACTACTACGCCTGACTGAATCCCATTTAAAAGAGCTATTGAAATATGTATGGTTTTCAGTCTTAGTCAGTAGATGGTATTGGCCGGTCAAACCGGCCAATACCATCTACTTTAGTCAATTGCCTTAACCTTAACCGTAGTAATATTTTTAGAAAAATAAACATTCTTCAAGGATTGTCTCAACTTTTATGTAGGCCAGATAACACGGCCAGTCATTGGTATTGGTGTGTCGTGTTGACACATTTTTATGAAACGCTAGATTTTTATGGCAATACTATTTTTTGTTTTTACGTAAATTAATAACCATACAATCCGAAAATACTAACAGATTACACGATAATACTACTCAACAATACACGAAATACTACATGAAAATACTATCCAAAACCACGAGTTTTTAAACATACAGAAAATATGTAATCAACCGGTCACCTTATATTATCATTAAATTTACTGACACAGATCGAAAAACTAGTACACGTTATTCAAATAGGTAAATATTCGTAATCGGTTTAGAAAAGGACGCAATGTTGAGGTTTACACAATGTTAATGCCAGTGTTGACAGCGAACGTCAGGGCATCCGAGCCCGAGGGGTTACCACGTCAGTCGATATGTAATATCCGTATGTTTTATTTTCATTGCTTCTTCATGGTCGAAATTGAAAAGTTTTATTTTAAAAGTAATCGCTATATGTGAAAGTGACAGGTCAATAAACTCTCGCTGCCTAGGTTACACCTCTAAACTTTATATTAACTAAATTCAAATAACACTCAGCCAAAAGCATTAGATGAAAGATCTATAATCACCTACATTATTACTTATAGATAGATTTTATAAATGTGCACATCTTATAAAAGTGTAATACATTTATTCCACTTGAACTTTATTGACTTAAATTTTACTTAATGCTCTTGAAAATGCAAGTCTTTAACTGACTTATAGGTAATAGACATCAATGAATAAAAATAGCTTAACTTTCCAAAATTCTTTTATCTATATAATACCATTATTTAATTTATCACCAATGCAACAGCAGAATCTCAGAAAGCAACAATTGGATTTATAAACAAGACAAATGAGCAGCGTCATTAGCATTGATCGCCCTAATTATGCTTTGCATAATGACAATAATTACAGCTTATTCTCATTGGATTGCTTGTAATTTATAAAATAACGAATAATTAGATCTTGTTTACTCAGTTTTCCCGGTAAACTCACAAATCGATCACTTGTGCAAAATATTTATAAGTATATTAAACTAAAGAGAAAAAAAAATCATAGAAAAGTTTGTGTTTGATTATTTATTCCTCAATAATTTACTAAATAACCAATCTAGTTACTGATCAATTAAAAATCACAGTATGGCACAGAAAAAGTCTACAATTTACCATTACCCTTTATTTGATTTTATATTCTTAGCCTGTAAATAGGATTAATTGAAATTAAAACAAAAACAAAACTTCAAGATGTCTAAAATAAGGTAAACAACATTTTCGCTGTGTTTTATATAAAATTATTTCGCCACAAACAAAAACAGAGTATAGAATTGCGTGATATCTTGATATGGTAAAGTCTGAATGATGAGGTAGGCCCACACGCATAAACACTGAATAGCCGTCTGTCATGAAGAAGTAGTGCTCGAGACACATGCCATTCCAAACAACAGGGACGTAGACTAGCTTGAAGTCCATACCACATTGTTCATTTAGTAAACTGTCACTATATGCACATGAACACCCAATACTGAATGAATTAATTGATAAGGTGGAGTAGTTTAAGAAGGTGTGTCTTATAAGTAGTATTGGTGTACGTTAAACAAGTCTCCTAAGTTTAGGAATAAAGTCTTGAAATTCAGCCAAGAAAGTAGCAAAAGTGCCCTTCAAACTAAGCATATGTATAAAATATCTAGTAGATTTATGTATATGTCATATTTACTTGAAGTTAAATCTCTAATATTTGACCACCATATACTAAACCATTCGCATAGTTGTATACTGTATATGTTACCGGCAAATTATGTAATCAGGCATTGTATAGAAACAAACAATGCCATGAAATGCCATGGTGCCTAGGCAATCTATACAATGCCAAAAACTGGGCAGGTTAAGGTATATTCTAATGTTATCGACATATAACCTAACTTTACTTTTAACTATCATTAAGTACAAAAAACTAACTTCACATCCTTCGCGACCTTGCATTTGATTCGTTGTTAGTCGCTGTCAGCTCGTTCTTTACTAAGAGTATTCGTGCTACCTGCATGCACATATACGTTAGCTTCCAAATGACATTTTAGAGTGTTCAAACCATGTAGCTTTTCTTTTTTACTTTTTACTACTAGCCTACTATCCATCACTGTTGTCACTTTTCACTCCTAGATCCATCGCAACTTCTAATATTAAACCAAAGCACCTATGAAGTAATATAGATTTTATACTTTACCTAGTCATTCTATAGAATGAAAGCCCACTGGCTCTTAGGCAAAGTATGAAAAACAGTGTTCCACAGTTCGCAGTTCAGGCGAAGTTTCTAGGTCAATGACTCCCCCCACCCCTCCCGTTCTTCTCTTCTCACGCCTACGCCCCCGTAACACATCTGTTAACCTAACCTAACCTAACAGGTCAGGTTAACTCATTTTCAATTTGAGACCTTTTATATTGTACACTAATTAATTAAGTTGTTATAAACGGACATTTTCAACTTTCAGGACTTCTACATTGTAAAATAAACAATTTTCTAACCAAATTGGTTCATTTAATACTTCGCCCGCTTACCTAGTGGGCATTCTATAAAATGCCTAGGCATTATATGCAATGCCTAGTCAAAGTGTTTAAGTTAATAATAATATTACTCCATTTCACACTTTGCCTAAAAGCATTAGGCAATGTATAGATTGCCTAGTCATGCTATAAAATGCCTGAATTTCATACTTTACCGGCAATATATATATATATATATAGGATACACACATGAGACTTATACATATATGAAAGAACCTTTGTCCCAAGTTTATACGTAAATTATGCAAATTCAATGCACTGAGCTATCAACTATCACCGCACTCTGGAGAATTTAAACCGACCTGTATTATATCTACCCTCATGAACACTACATAAATATTAAACGTGGCAGGTCGGGCCTCGCGTCCGCGATAAGATGATACATGGAAAGCGTTGAATGCTTCCATTGCAGGATTGAGGCGGCTCATCAACAGTTATGTGGGATTATAGGCTATATCATAAACAGCACACATGATTCAAGAACTTGTGTTAAACTTTAAGTATATAAAATTTATAAAATATATAAATTTATTTGACAAATATAAACGTAACTATATATTATACGACAAAGACATAGGGAAAAATTTCATTCTTTGCTAATTTTTTTTGCAAATTAATTATACTAATAATAGTTTGGCTTGAAAAGTACTTTCTATTACATCTATCGATAAAAATGATTTCGATAGTGTGTTGAACAGTTTTGGTTGATCTTCAAAGGGATGGAAAAATATGAAAGTCACCTAGACATAAATAACTGTAAAAGGAAAATCAACACCAGTTAAGGTAACGTTCTGTGTCAAACCAAAGTATGCAAGCCTATTAGTTAGTTTTAGTGTCAACATTATAAAATAATTACCATTTTACTATAATTTATTTGTTTTGTATTATTTTTCATGAAAAATATAAGCTGCCCATCACCATGGGGTTGAACCTGTTCAGGGATCAACAGAGAGAGGGGTACCATGTGAGCAATAGTCACATAGATCAGCCATAGGTGAGCGCTCATAATGGACGAGGAGACGCCCGCCGCTGGGACCCAACCAGCGACGTTGGATCCAAAGGTTTCATCGACCAAACAGTCCAAACTAAATTGTCAGAGGTATAGTATCTCTTAACCTCTGAGCTACCGCCTCGGTTTAAAAAGAATATAGCAAGAAAAGTAACTGAATATACTTTAAAATTTGCGATGGATTTGTATAAACAAAATTTAAGAAGAAGAATTTCATTGATACAAAATGTTTTTTTGCAAATAAATTTACTTAGCATAAGTAATGTGTAATTATACATATTTCATTTACTAGGGGCAAACACAATATATTTTTCATCGTCTGTTAATAAAATACGTGAAAATATTGAAAATAAGAATAACAAACACATTCTGTACGTGTTATAGCACTCGAATATCGTGCTATATATACGTACCGATAATCTGCATGTTTCAAACTACAATAACGTGGCCAAAAGGAGAGACCAAAACCAGACTTGCAATCTATTTTAAGCCATTGTGATCATATCCCTTGAATAGAAAATACAACGCACCATGTAATAGAAACCACCAATACAAGCGTCAACGTACAAATCTTCCACATAATAGAGACCATAAATTCAGAAGGTAAATTATTCGTAATGAAAAAAATGTGTTATAGTGACAAACTGTAGCTCAACTTATGAAGCATATTGTCAGATTGATCTAACCTCGAACACCTAAACAAAACTAATACAATCAAAATCATGAATTTACACACGCAAATTGGAGTGTTAACAAATCATAAAATAGCGAATCAATCCAGAAAGAACGCTATGTTGAGGTTTACATCGATGTTTCTGGAAGTCTTAGTCATAAAAATGGATGAGTATTGCCCCTGAACTGGTATAGAATAATATTAGTGATTTCATCACCTATATTAGTGATTTTGGTGACCTTCATCATATAGTTCGTCATGACCCATTTAAGAACTGTATGATGAGGGTAATTAAACCTCTAATATTGTTAATGAAAGTGTTTACAACCGACGTCAGAGAGCACCGGAGCCTGAGGGGGTTAACACCGTCGATTGGCAATATCAATATATTGTATTTTAATTATTACATCATGTTCAAAATTGAAAATTTTTATCCAAAAAGCAATCTTTTAACGTAATATGAGTTGTGATAGTAAAAACCTGCAACCTACGTAATGTCTATAACCTCTATTATAAGAAAATTCAAATATTTGCTGAGAAAGTCTCAGAAAAAAGTTATTTTATACCATACATTATTACTTAAATATAAGTTTTAGAAATTTGCGATTTACATAAACATTAAAAGCTATTCAACTTTCTCTATGGTTTTAAATTTTACTCATGCGGCTTTGCAGATAGTAAATGTACTTAAGTTCATTTTTGATTAAACATCTCACGGAATAAAAATGGCTGGGTTTGCCAGACGCCTTACTGTTTGCCGAATATTGTTATGCTATTTATCTATTTATTATAATATTGAGTGATTGATAAAATAGCAGGAATCCAGATATGTTACTGGAAATATAAACGGAATCAGAAAAAACACAACAAAGATCAGCATCATTAGCATTAATCGTTCTAATTAGATGCTTTTGGTAATGACAATAATTGCAGGTTATTCTCATTTGTTTACACTGAGAAAAAAGTCTAGTGGTAGACTACAGAAATAAAGAGGGAACCTCATTAAATCTTGTGCTTACCTTGCCGGATGCCATTCTTGAGGCTGCCACCAGCCTTGGCTAGTGTAAGGACTCCAGCCACATCTTGTGTGCGCCACAAGCCATCTTTGGCTGTAATTGTGATGTCATAACTTAATGACGTCACTACTATATCCTTAATTCTTGAGGTAACAAGCATACTGGACTGGTGTGTGTTCCACTCTGTCTAGTTATAGACTCAGTACTGTCTAGTGCCAGACCCCAGCAAGCTAGTAGCCACCTCTATTTGTGTCTGGTGTCGTTCTACCCTGGATAGTTGCAGCTCCAGTACTATCTAGTGCCAGACCCCAGCAAGCTAGTGGCTACCTCTCTTTGAGTCTGGTGTCATTCCACCCTGGATAGTTGCAGCCCCATTACTGTCTAGTGCCAGACCCCAGATAGCTAGGGGCCACCTCTCTATGTGTCTGGTGTCGTTCCACCCTGGATAGTTGCAGCCCCATTACTGTCTAGTGCCAGACCCCAGCAAGCTAGTGGCCACCTCTCTTTGTATCTGGTGTCGTTCCACCCTGGATGGTTGCAGCCCCATTACTGTCTAGTGCCAGACCCCAGCAAGCTAGTGACCACCTCTCTTTGCGTCTGGTGTGCGTTCCACCCTTGATAGTTGTAGCCCCAGTACTGACTAGTTCCAGACCCCAGCTAGCTAGTGACCTCTTCTCGTGTTGTCAGCAGGTTGGTTCCATCATTAAAATTGATTTAGCCCACAAATCGGCCACAGATGTAGGACTTAGAATCACACTCCCCCCTAATGCTCCAGTATCAACTTTTCTGTTTAAGCCAGTTTTGATTTTATTCTTGATCCAATGATTAAATCTTTTTTCCTAAATTTCTGCTAGTTTAACTATATTTATACCAACAGCGTCATAATTATGTTAATGAGTTACTGTTACGTTAAAAAAACTGGCTTGTTTGAAATGCTAAATAAGACATAGGAACAAGGGGCGGGTTGTGATTCAAAGAACTGTATCTGCAGTTCGCTTCTGGGCTGATTTATGTTTTACTTTACACAACTCACAGAGGCAGAAAGAGGTGGTAGCTGCTAGCAGATCGGATCTGGAACTAGGTAGTGTTATGGCTACAACTATTGTGGCAAAATTCAACATTTTTAAAATAAAAGGTTGATCTCATTAGAAGACTAATTTGATGATATGGGTTTTGGTTCCAAGCTGGCTCTTGCTTTTAATATTATGATTATAGACATATACCACAAGACTTATTTTCATTTTGATTGTTTCAAGTAAAGTGAACATTAAATTTAGCAAATTTTCAGCTTTTTAAAAATACTCAATACAGCTTCGAAGATAATTACAACAGATTATCTGATATATTATATAATTTAATAATCAACCAAACATTATAAAAATGTAAACATTTGAGAAGTTAAATTTCTAACAAAATAGGACAAGTATATGTTATTATAAACTTTTACAATTTCTAGTGCAACATTTTGAAGATGCTTCATTGTTAAAGCTAGTATTTAATAAATAGTATAGTATATGCCAAGATAAAACTGCAATCAAAAACTTATTTAAATAATGAAAACATTATTAAAACTTTTGTAATTTTGACACTGAATATCATTTAATATAAATAAATTTTCTATAAACGGTTAATTTGAATGTATAGGCAAAAAAATATTTGAGACTCCAATTGTAACAGATTTATTAATTGTAATTAAAACAAGTACAAATCAAGGACATTGAATTAATAATAATGATGGCTGTAATAATAATATTCCCTTAACCATAACTATTACTGACAAAAAATTATATAACTGCTGCAAACATGTTGGTTTCAAGAGGGGGTTCCAATCCTACACAACTACCTGCTCCTCCCCTTTAAGACTAATTTTAACTTTAAAATTTGGTACACAGCCTCAACTGCTCAACCAGTCTTGATTTATAGCTCATTTGAGAGAGAAAAACTATTTATCGATTCCAGTTATCAGATTTTAGATATCGCTTTAGGTTTAAATGTAAAATATAAAAATAATAATTAGTTGTATTTTTATAAAATTGTATTGGTTGTGATATCAAGGGAAGGATATCACTGGAATATCTGGATAATTTTGTTTAAATTATCCAGATATTAAAAAATATACTATCCTTTAAATATTAATATACTATCGTTTAAATGAGCTAGCTATAAATCTCAAAAATTTTGGTTGAGCGGTTGAGGCTGTATTGGATTTGAAAATTTGGGAGGAGCAGTTACGAATGTGAAGTTTCTCGTGACTGGAACCCTCTCTTAAAAAATACTATACAAAAATATTAACTACAGTATTACAGGCAATTATAGCTACTGTCATCATTAAAATAAAAGTATTATGCTTTAACAAAAGCTTTTACAGTAGGCCCTACTTGCAATATTATCAGCATTCAAATAATTAAGAAAAAATACAATGCAAGAATATTAGGTAACAGTTTTAGACACTACATCCATTAAAATTAAGCTTGAGAAAAACCCTTAACTGTTCTGGCCACAGTAGGCCGACTATTATAGTACTGACAATTTTATAACTGCTGCTTGAAAGTCATAAATAATCGAAAAGTCACAACTAATCACTACTTTGCTCTGTTTCATATCTTTACAACTCCCTACCATAATTATAAAAGGCTGAAGTGTGGGACCATACCGTACATATTTCCGTTTTATCTCCTGCACCGCAGCCAAAATGTCTGTTTCACTTGAAAGAAATGATTTTCCTGTTTCGAAGGCTTGTTCAGTCCTTTTCCATGTATCTTGCTAATTTTCCTCGTGTACAGAAGATAGTTAAGTAGAAGCAGGATGGCCACACTTGATTGAGGAGAACTATCCTCTGAAAAAAAGGCAGACATACCTGTAATAATCTTTATATACCAACATAATAGCAACATGTTTTTTTTGTAATGCACCATAATAGTTTTGTAAGACTGGTTGGGTGCCCTGTCAGAGGTCTGAGGGAGGTTATTGAAGATGGCATAGCACCCTGCATTATAATTTTCAAATGTTTTAAAAATTGTTAATAGCCCACCTAAAATATGTCATCAAATTATTATTTTTTTTTAACTATAGGGCTTACTGTTTTTTTCTTGACAGTTTTATTATAAATCTGAAAAATTCCATTAAAAATTATCCCGGGTGTCCCATAATAACCCCCCCCCCCATCTTTTTCCTATATTTTTCAAATATCAATCCCTCACCACCCCCAAACATTGTTGGGTAGTTAATACTTCATTTTGAGTAGGTACCCAATTTCGGCCGCCATCTTGGATCGGCCATATTGGATCCAAAATATATTTTTCAAATGTAAAAGTGGAGTTATGAGCCATCATTTTACGCTAGATTTTTTCACTAATTACAATGCCGCAATCCGTTTTTTAATATCTCGATTGGTTCTTAAGACATGATTACTGTAAATTTTATTAATACTAAAAATTTATTTATTTTCAACCAATTTAAGCATTACAAATTGATAAAATAGGCTAATTTTTAGTTTTTGAGAAATTCATATTTTTTAAAATGTTTATTAAAAATTTATTAATATCTTGAAAACTAAACATGATAATTAAAAACGGGTTGAATGAATGAATGAATGAAAATACTTCTTTATTGAGGCGAACTTAGGACCACATGGTCCTTTCTTACAGCTAACCTCTGGTTGCGGCATTGAAAAAAAAATCTAGATTGAACTGATGGGTCACAACACCATATTCATATTTGAAATAACTTACCTCATTTCAAAATGGCGGATCCAAGATGGAGGCCAAACATTTACATTGGAGAAAGTTAAGTGGAAATAATTCAACAATGACTGGTGGTGGTTATTCGTCACTATCTAGCATTATTTTGTGGTTATGGCCTATTTGATCAATTTTTAATTTTTAATGTTTATATTGGTTGAAAATAAATAAATTTAAAGTATTCATATCATGAGAACCAATTGAGATATTAAAAAACGAATTGCGGAATTGTAATCAGTGAAAAAATCTAGCTTGAAATAATGGGTCACAAAACCACTTTTACATTTGAAAAAAATATTTTTTATGCAATATGGCGGATACAAGATGGCGGCCAAAAATTGGGTACCTAATCAGAATGAAGTATTAACCACCCAACAATGTTTGGGGGTTGTGTGGGATTGATATTTGAAAGATATAGGAAAAAGTTGGGGGGAATATTATAGGACACCCGGTATATAACATTGGGGAAATGTTGCATTTATTAAATAATAATATATGTAATAAAGGCAATTTTGATAAAAAAGTAACAACAAATTAAATGTGTGACATCTACAATTTTAAATTTTTCAAAACAAATACATTAAATGCCGTTTGATTAATGATTCTTCAATTACTTTGAAAAAAGTAGTGTCTTTTTGCTTGTAAAAAAAAAACAATTTTACACGTTGAAAACCCAGAGTAAACGCCCTCCCAATGTTGTTAGATTTAGCTAATCCCAAATTTATAATTTTAAATTTTTAGTCGAAATTGTCATTAATAATAACTTTATATTAAATCGATGTTATATTATTACCTGATGCAATGGTTTTAAGATGTTTTATTGCCTGTTTCCTGTCCTTATCCCTAGTTTGTTGTTCCTTGGTATTTGCTATAGTCAGGATTTTATTCCTGTACGCTGTGATATTGTTTGAAAGACTTCTCTTTTTCGGGATGGAGATGGTCAAAATCTTGAAGAAACTGAAAAAACAAAGTTTATTTTAAAAGAGTTTTTTTAGCTGTTTATAGAAAATTCTATTTACTCTTGAAAGGAGAATTTATTATTAATGGAGTTTAAGTGAAAAAAATAAGGTTCGAACCATAAACTTTGGCCAGAATTATCTCCCCATTATTATAATCCTATAAGCATATTTTCTGAAAAATCCCAAATATTATTTATTTTTCTCATTAACTAAATGACATTACGTTTGCCAGTATATGCTGTTATGTCATTACAAAGGGGGGGAACAAAGGGGACAGATTGCCCCGGACCATAAAAGAACGGGACCACATTTTCAGCTGAGTATTTTTAATTTCTTTCATCATAATAATTAATTATTTAAATATATTTCAAAAAACCCCGTCTATATTTTTGATTGCAAACAAAGAAAATCAAGTTGGATGTCGACTGATAGCGCCACGGTTCCGAAAATTCAACCCTTGATTAGTATACTCAAATAAATTACATTATTTTATAGGCCTATTTTGTACAATTCTAAGACACATTGGCAAATATATGTAGACATACCTTTAAATTGAAACCTCAAGTATTAAACTCCTTCCAGCCGTTCTTGAGTTATGACTATGAAAAGAAATCCTCTCGCCTTTGGGGTATTCCTAGCCTACAAGTTTTTTCAAACTCCGTAAGGTCTTAACTTGGGTACAAGTATGTGGGAGTTAACACGATGGTCCGAAATGGCTATTTATTTTCTAATTTATCTATCACTGGAGACATATTAAGTTACTTAGTTCAAATAATATGGTTTTATCAAGTGACGTATATTAACTTCACTTAACAGGAAGTGGTATTTAAATCAATCATGTTGTCTAAAACATCACAAAGAATTAATTTGAGGAAATATTGAAAATCATTTCAAATTTCAGTCACCTACTCGGTTTAGTTTATTTAATGTAAAGATCCAGATTCAAACACATTAGCAAATTAACAGTACTGACAGGATAAAAGTTAAAAATCCTTTTGAAAACAAAGTAAACATCAATACATAATTTCAACCACTTCTCTGCTACGCTGGCAAGTGCCACTGTCAGTCGTCAGTGCTGCCAGCATAAAAGTACCATTAAAATCCAAAATTATCTTCAAATTATTTTTAAAATTCACCATTCTCATTAATGTCCTTCGTACATTATAAATGACTTTACAAAAATACCCTTTGTTATTTGGGAATGACTTTATAAAATTAATTCGAAATTTTGTCAATGAATACGAGACAAACATTTACGGCTGGCAGAAACCATATTTTGTTTGATGTGCTATGTTGAAACGTCAAAACAAATTTCATGATCCTGAAAAACAGTAAAAATTACACCCACAATAGAACTTAAAAACATTGTGGGCATACCAAACAACATTTGGATCAAACCACAAAAATGTAAAAGTACGATAATCGTACGTTGGAACACACTACATTAACACTTGACTTTATCGTTATGTCCCCATAACCCTGAAATTTTACCAAGCCCGCAAATATAATTGAACGATTTAACTGAGGAAGTATTTTTCAAATCGGCTAAATTTATAGGGCCTATAGTCAATGGGTAGATATGTGATCTCATGACATTTTACTATGACATTATTGACTAAACAATACGGTAACTTTTATTGCCATAAAACTCAAACTCACCGGTAAAATTCTGTTGTAAGACGTGGAGGTCCCAATCCTGCAGGAAGCGTGAAGTTTCTTCACCCATTATTCACAAAGGAAACAAAGAAAAAAGTCACTACAATAAACAGTCCAACCAGTTACACCAACAACTCACTCAGGACTGCATGGGTCGAAGATTAGGGGTATGACGCTGTCATCAGTGTGATTGCGCATGCGCGGTCACCTGTCAGGCACAGGGACGGTTAGAGCCCACCCTCTGGTTGGCTGGGGTACGCTGCAAACCCCAGCCTTGGAAGTGCGTCGCGTCTATACGCTAGGGTCCCTCACAAACATTTTGTTTTTGCCACATGACATTCTATATGTGACTACCACAATGCGCGCCTGGTGTTAGGCGGAGGAATACAAAACATCTAGGGCATTGAACGAGCACTAGTACGGGCTGGGGCTAAGTGTGACGTCACTGATTTCATCACACTAGCATTGCTAGTGTCCGCAACATTTGTTTATTGTTAACGCCTAGATTTTAGTCTGGACTGTTTTAACATTACACTGCTAGGAACGGACCAAAGCCAAATTGGAGATGTAATGTGTGCAACTCCAGACCACATTGGTTTGCCGCATGCCGCTGGTTGTAGCGCCAAGAATCATGCGAAATCAACATTTACTCGCAATCTGGAGCTCTGATTTTTCTCAGTGTACTTGTAATTCAACCAATAAATATACTGTTACTGTTTACACGTTTTGCTGGTAAAACACAAATTTGTTATATTTTCAACAAAATAAACAAGACTTTATGTAACAACATAAATCATATATTTGTATATGTATCTGTACCTTCGTATATTTGTAAGGAAATATACCAACAATACAATAATTTTCATTGTACGTGTTATTGTACATAAATAATTTACAGTGACATACAAAAAATAATCCAACTGGCGAAATGAGAACAAAGTATTAATAAGGAAAGAGTACATAGCAGAATTATAATAAACTGTTGTCCTTGTGATTTTACGAACCTCTATCGCAACATGTGAGAGAAACCACCCGTACAGTTTCAACGTATACATTATCCACCTAATAAGAGAGGGTATAAATATAGAAGGAGAAGAATACCCATAAAGCGAGCAGGTGTTACAGGTTATACAGTTTATCTCAACTTATGACGGGGAATTGTTCAACCCAATCTTATCTCGAATACCTAAACAAACCCATAATTCCATTTATTATCTTAGAATATATTGGCCCTAGACATTGCAGTATCGTATTTGCTCTTACAAAGCTAAATAGCAATAAACAAGATTATATTTTACTATGATGCATTATTTGGACTTGTTTATTCCCTTTTAGTGTTCAAAACTACACTAAATCTTGGGAGGTGAGGAAACTTCTCCCTCTATCAAGTAATCCAACTTAAAATTACATTTATCCTTCTTATTACTAGAGTGACCAAATTTAAATATTTTATTTTATAACCAAAAATTTACCAGATAAACAAATAATTTAGTCCATTAATAAAGGATAACATGAAAGTGTAATTCGTACACAATTAACCACAGACACGAGAATGGGTATGAATGAATCTTAATGTGGCCGTATTATAAGGTTAATGTAATAAATTAAACAATTAATTATCAATAGACGCCTTAACCTATACAGGGTGTCTGTAAAGTCCGTCACCAAACGCCATAACTTTGTTTATTGGGTCAAAATAAGCAAAAAAGTTCCTGTGAAGGTATGTCCTAAAATGCATATTTATCCAGATATCCGCCATTTTGTATTTTTCACAAAATATTTTTTATCTCCGAAGTTTGAGAATTGATTTTTTTGAAACTTGGTATGTACCTATAACTAGTCAAGGTTAGTTTATGAAAAAATAATCAGCATGATCGAATAGTAAATTTCAAAATGGCGGCCGTTTGAAACCTTTAATTTGAAATATCGGAAAAACGTTACGTAGTACAAAAAAATATGAAGAATTAAAACTTTTAGAAAATTTAATTTCCTGTCTATTGACACCAGAATTATGAAAATCAGCTAATGAATAACTGAGTTATGGTCAAATTTATCTACTGAGGCAGCGTAATTGACCTAAGTCAGCGCATGACTCAATGCAACAATGGGCCATTCTGCTTCCAATTTATGCTGCCTCGTTGAATAAATTCGACCATAACTCAGTTATTTATTGACCGATTTTCATAATTCTGATGTCATTAGACTGGAAATTAAATTTTCTAAAACTTTTAATTCTTCATATATTTTTGTACTACGTAACATTTTTCTGGTATTTCAAATTAAACATTTAAAGCGGCCGCTATTTTGAAATTTACCATTCGATCATTCTGATTATTTTTTCATAAACTGACCTTGACTAGTTATAAGTACATACTAAGTTTCAAAAAAATCGATTCACAAACTTTGGAGATAAAAATTATTTTGTGAAAAATACAAAATGGCGGATATTTGGGTAAATATGCATTTTAGGACATACCTTCACGGGCACTTTTTTGCTTATTTTGACCCAATAAACCAATTTATGGAGTTTGGTGGCGGACTTTACAGACACCCTGTATATAAAGATATTAAAATTACTTATGTAACCTTAAATCACTGTAACTGATCATTGAAAACAGTCCACTAAGAGTGTGTAGGCTTTTAAAAATTGTTTATGTACTTCGTAAAAAATTTAACTATGCATCCAAACATCCCTTGTAGGAAAGTTAGGTAGTTACAATTTTGCGAAACTTGAGAATCTGTGTCCATGTTCAAAATCAATGTTTAAAAATCTATGGTTTTCAATACATTCAATCGCGATTACTTTAATCACGATAAAGTTTCGATATCTTAGTCGAATATCGAATATTTATCTGCACGGTTATTTGAGGCTGGAGTTCGATATGCAGCCTACCTTTTCTCCTTTCCTATTATGTTCCGTACGAACCTAGCTATTCCTGTTACAGTGCAGTTATTTTCTAACGGTATCAACATGTCTTAACCCAACATAAGTTAGCTTGATTACTATTGTTTTCAATGACATTTTGAAATTTTCAAGCCACGAACCTTTTCTCAGTGAATTTGCTGTTTTACATCCACGTTGGTTACACCGCCAAATATATCCATCACCACTGCCATTTTTAACTCCTAGAGTCATTGTATTTCTCAAATGAACCTACTCAATCAGCTAAAAACCTAAATTTTGCAATCCTTGAAGAGGAATTATTGGGTTTTTTTTGTTATGAGATACCTCTGTGCAAATCTTTAGCTGTCGCATTTCCTTTATATAAATTAATTGGCCTAATTTTTCTAGATATGCAATAGGTTTTATTTTAGTACCTAATCTATCTAGTTACAATGAGTCAGCAAAACGAAATTCAGCCATTATATTTTTAAAGAATTAATGCTTTTTAGCTAGTTACAGGGTTGTCATTTTCTCTAAATCTAATAGGAAAAAAGTTATTGGAACTGACATTTTAAAAATAGTAACCTATATTGTTTATTTACGATGAGTTATACATTAATAAGAACATGTTAATAAGGAATTCGATTAGTTATATCGAAAGTTTTGCCTGGTTCTTATAGCTTTTCTATAGTAGTAATAAGTAAGTCCGTGGATAAAATATATTATTATCTTTTCCCATTACATGTTAAGAGAAACATAAACATAGAGGCCTCGTCGCAACTGCCCCGCTGTTTACACAGATCGCCGCCGCGGGATAGCGTCGCCCCCTGCCACACGGAGCTGCTGTTTATGTTATTGGATAAACAACGCGCTTCAATTTAGTGTCAATTAATAGTTAAGAAAATTCACCCTCAAACTTTAATACTTTATATCGTCCAAAAATTAGCCGTAGAACATCTGTGGCTTGCAAATTTTTTTAAGGAAGATTTTGGGGATTTTTTAAATTAGGAAGATTTTGTTTTACGTGTTGTTTGTTAAATGGGATGTCTTGTTAATGTGAAGTAGGTACAAACATAAAAAATTGAGAGAAACGATAGCGGTTTTTTTTTCATTAACTGTGTTACTTTTTCATTTTATTTCATAACAAATTAATAAATATAATACAATGGTTTGATATAAGGAAAATGAAAAATTCAATTGCAAAGTATGACTAAACTAAAAATTCAAACCAACTTGTTTGTAGTAATTGTCATGTTTGAACATGTATAAGCTGGTTTCGTGCCGTTAGATATATTAGTGTAAAAATGCACGAAATATGTTTAATAAGAGGTTAAAAAGGAAGGTAGAGTGTAATAAAAAGCCACAAAAATGTCATTTTATGAATATATCTGTTTCCACAAAAATGTTCTGTTGGCAGAATAGTGTAAATGTGTTAAATTCTATATATTATAAAATTCTAGATTTATTAGAACTCCTAGAAAGTTTCTGTTTCAAATTTAATACAATGATATACACATAGAAAACTTTGTAACTCACTATGAGGTCAACTTTATTGAGGTCAACCCTTGAGGTTTTTTATTATGAGATTCCCCTGTGCAAATCTTCAGCTGTCTGGTTTCCTTTAAATAGATTGGTCTTATTTGTCTGGACAAAGCTTTTTTATTTAGGTACCTGATTTATCTAGATATAATAGGTTAGCAAAAATCAATTCACCTATTGTATTAACAAAATTAAATGCCTTTTAGTTAGCTAGATTATCCTAAGGTTTTTTTATTAAACCAAATAAAACATGACCACATAGTTTTCATTCACACACACTCAACAAAAATAAACTTAGTTTGACACTTCATCTAGCAACCATTTACTGTCAAAGTGTCACGTTTGACAATCGTTACTGCTACAAAACTCCAACTGTGTTAAAGTTTTTTCCAAACCGTTTCAGTCAAATAATGTTCTTACTCTTATTTTTTTATATGTGCATTTTGGATGTATTGGATAAACGCTTTGGTATTGGAAATAAATGATTCGCTCTTACGTTCTTGTATTTAAATTAATTGCGACTTATCGTTGTAATTTGAAACTACTTTTCTTTCAAGGTTACTTTGAACCTATTCCTCTGGGCACCTCTTTAGTCTTATCCCTCTGGAATGAAGATGAACCCAGGAAAGAGGGTTTGAAATATATCTTTCTTATAAAATACTATTCTAATCAATTGTTATGAAGAGTAACCTAAATTCAATAGTGAATACCGTCATGGCTAATACGTATCGTAGAAATTTATTTCAAATTATTTCTTACATAAAATAATATAGAACACTGAATTTATTTACTCTTTATTCATAACAAGATGAATCGGGTGCTGATCAGTAACTATAATTTTGTCTCTCATTTTCTGAGATGAGTAGCGTGCCTCTTCATAAATCTTAGACATAAAATATGAGACGCTTTAAAATTGCGGTGTCTTATAGCGGGAGGCAACGTTGTTCTCGGCTTCTGTAATTTGTTTTGTAAGCGGATTTATTTTCTGCCTCATAAATATTAAATGAAAGTATGAGATGCATCGTACCTTTTTCTAAGAGTGAGAGATTTTTAAAATTAGTAAAAAAACCTATTAACTAATAAGCAAACACGTTTGAAGTGTTAAATAATAATACGATTATTCTGGAATATATTTATATCACAATCTTCCCTCTAACGTTTAAAAGAAAAACTAATTAATAAAAAGTTAATGTCAGTGGAGGTTAAGCTTGTGATTGGTATTAATTAACTACTGCCTGAAATCAATTACACAATGAAACTTATGTTTTGGAAACTATTTTCATTTTGAGATTGTGGCCAACAAACTCAATTTAACCAGTAACAGTTTATTCCCAGGAGTAGTCTTTTAACTTGGCCGAGAATTTAAGACTATTAAAAAAATACACTAGGGTGTTTTACAGGTGCCTCTACAATGAAAAGTTAAATATACTAAAATTCTTATTTCCTTATTTCAGTCCTAATGGAAATATCGACCTATAATATCATAGATTCGTGAATAATAAAGTAGCCGTCGATCTTTACTTACTTTTCAATGAGACTTATTTACTTCTCCAAAAGCAAATATTTCTACATTGACATTAAGGGCCAATCTATACGAACGAAAATTGCGTCGAGCTAATGCTGCTAAAGCCCAGTCGTGAAAACCGACCTTCTATACGGACGCTATGTTCCTCCCGCTGTGCGGACGCTTTTGCCGTCGCGCCCCTTTCGACCTTTTGTACGGCGGCAAAGTCATCGCGATAACCAAGGTCACACCAATTTTGTTGAGATACCAAAATGCACGCTGTTCACATCGGGGTGTTGGCTTTTAATTCCTTCTCAAGCAGTTCTCAAATTGTGACAAGCGTGAAGTTACTGGGCGTCACCTCGTCTCAATCTTCGAACATCGCTCTCCCGACTTCCATCCAACAATGTGCTTTTTGATTTTATTTGCCTGTTTTAATAGACTTTAGACTTAACGTCATTAATTGGTGGGCGTTTCTCTATTTTAATAATAAACTTTTCAGTGTAGAACATTATTCATTGTTGAGTCGAATGACGAATGTCCGGGCACCCGCAACAGAGACGACATAGTAGCGGCCAAACACAATAAAATTAAAAAAATTAATTTTTTGCTCCAATAAAACACCGGACATAGTTAATATTGTTCAGGTTCTAGTTTTAATTCTGGAAATGTCCACGATTAAGATAAGCCTGTGAAATTTATCAGTAAAATTATTACAGAATACTTACAATGATGAAGGTATACAACCAAGGAAAGTTTCATATCAGCTGACTATGATTAAGAAGAAAGAAATAAAGGAAGGGACGCTACAACAATTTTTCTTGGAGGAGTTGCTAAAAAAGGTCTTACCCCTAAATCACTCAACATTTTTGTTTGAAGATTCAAAATATTAGCAGGCCGAAAGCTATTACAATAACAGAGCAAACTTTTGAGATGGCATTAAAGGAATAAGCTAAACAAAGCAAATTCCCTTCACTTACTCACTTTTCTCCTTATTTTACTAAAAGTCGCCCTCAATTAGAGCAGGTTTCCAAGGGTCATAAGGCTTAAAAGCGCGATCTAAAGAAGAGAGGGGATATAGTATCGGGAGTAGTCACACAACCTAACCAGAGGTGACCGCTCAAGATGGAGCAGGAGTCGCCCGCATCTGAAATCGAACAAATGATGTTTGACATACTGGATCAGCACATTTATGCTGAGCTACCGCCTCGGTATTAATTTTAAATGAACAGAAAACATTCAATCATAGGCTAAGATTCATGCCCCTTAGTAAACAATATAGCATAGATCTAGCAATCTGAGTTCAGGACATTGTGGCTATATCATATAGCTTTGCCACTAGCCTGTACTTCTTTTCATTTATTCTGTTTATTTTTAATGTTTACATTGGTGTGTTTACTTTTTGTTTTTATTGTTGTTATCTTTCTTAAGAATACAAATTGATCTACAACTAATCATATTATTTACCGTACATTGACTTATATTTTCTACTTTATAATTAATCAAGTAAAACATAATGACGAGAAATATCCTTTATTTAATGTTGGTGTACTTTAATGTGTGGTGTAATGCCACTGAATATTTTTATTCCATTCCTGGAAACACTGTCAAAAGAAATTTTTGCATCCTGTTTCTTTGAAACTCTTTGATGTTCCATCAGGAATGTGTTAACACGTTTTGTTTAGAATAGCTCTTTTATAAAAAGGAAATTACATGCTTTCTTGTTGGTACATTATAAACATTCCGTCGTTGTCTTTGGCAATAATATACTTATTTGTATGTATGTATATTTGCTCTCTCAAGTGTTTTTTTATGGTCCTTTGTTGTTTTCTTCCAATGCCAGAAATTCCTAATTTCTTGCCTTTAAAGTAAATTTTGCATGAAACGTTGCAAATAAAATCCAATCAAGAAAAATATATTTAGGAGTTTGCAAATAAAATGGCTCCTCAGGTATTTTTACTGTGGCAACGAAAAAACAAATAAAGTGTAAATATAAACGAAAAGATTGTTACGACTGACCATTCAAACGTGCTGGGAGAGCGTGATGAGAGACAATGAAGTCAATATCCAAAAAAATATTTATTCAGTATTTCATAGTATTACTTTATTAAACAGGTACTTTAATTATTATTTTATAGTTTTTATAAAAACAATTATACATAAATTTGTTTTGAAAAAAGCAATATTATTGTTACCCTATTGTTTACCCTATTACTATTTAATAAAAATAAAGTTGGTTTTGAGTAATTATTTTACGTTATTGAACATGATTGATGTAAGATCAATAGTTCAAGCCGTAATAACACATTGTGTCTCCCTAAAGCTACAAAATTTGAGATAAGAAGTCGAATGTTTTTATTTGACGTCTAAATGTGCCTTCAAGGGTCTCAAGACAGTGCGTGGACCCAGAACCCCACGAGAAGCAGTCAAAGCACGGTTTTCGACCATAGAAATAAATTTGGGCAGCAGATAAAATAAAAATAAAAATAAAAGATGTAAATAAAACAAACTGGCAGCTGTGATCGGCATCATATTGATTTTTCATTAAATCCATTCAAAAAATATTTCATGGTTTGGATTACAGTTACCAAATTTCTTTATTGTAGCTCTTTGACTTCCGCGACGAAACCACGAACTTGTTAAAAACTTGTTAGTTACGCTCTGCTTATACTGGAGCTATCGAAGAGCCTTAACTAGCTATAATCTTAGCCCGGTATGACCTTAACGAGGTTAACAGGGTCTTCAACGATGTAATTATCATAATTTACAATAGTATTCTAATCACGTTACTTCAATTATATTAATAATTTTGTAAGATGTCAAATGCCTGGTAGTAAGACCTACCTAAGCCTGGGAGGATTAAATATTGACAACAATGCTAATCCCACAATCAACAAGAAAACCAATAGTGGATGGTTAAGGTATTATTTTTATTAATGTTTTATTGGTTTTAGAGTTGATTGCAGTAGGGAGTTGAGAGTTTCTTATTGTATTTTTATAAGGGAAACTGTGCTGTTTTTTTGTGTCACGATAGCAATTTGAAAATCAAAACAGAAATTGGCGGCTAGTGTATATCTGAAAATAAATACTCTAAACAATTTAATCAGCCAATAATATTAGAAGTAATATTTGTCAGCGTGAAAAATAGTTAAAGTCCAAATACATTATTGGCTCATAGCGAAGAGATGTCTAGAACCGAATGCTTGTCACTTACGTAACGCCCAAGTCATTGCAACATACGAAAAAAAAACATACGAAAAGACGTTACCTCTTCTTTATAATACAAATGGATAACTCAACGGAACAAATATTAAGACAATCTGTTTTTTACTTCCACCAAAAAGTAATAAGAAGAAAGAAATGCATGTAACGCACCCTGTATAAATACTCACTTGACTATGTCAGCCGACCATATTCGGTGTTTTTCGTTGTTCTACATGCTACGTTCGTTCATGAAGGTATTTCATCACTTGAAACATTTCAAGACATCATGCAATTCAGTTTTTGTCTCTATCCTGAACTTGAAAGTTACTTGAATTGAAGACTTACTGAAAATATTACGTTATTCTAAATACATGAATACTATTAAACCAATAAGTGATACAGCGTAGTTAGTTTGCCTTGACATTGATCCGTCGGAATAAAAACATCTTACATAGTTATGCGTGAGATAAGATGTACGATAAAACTTGAGAATTTACATTTGAAATTTCATTTTGGTCAAGTTTTGCGAAACGGTAACCACATTAACACGGCAAAACACATTTTGAAATGTCACAAACAAATAAGGTGAGGTCTTCATTTCAAGTTCTCTACAAATCTTTTTATATTAAATTTATGAATGGTGTCAGGGTTAACGTGGGCATTTAGTATTTTAAATATGAATGTTGAGAAACTATGTAAATATACGATGCAGTATTATTTCACATGGTGGATTTTCCTTTAGGTGTTGATAATGATAAATGATCGTTCGCTGCGATATAACACAAGATTGCACCCTCCACTCGTAACGAAATAACTTCGAGTGAAATCGTCAAAGTACATAAATGCAATAACAAAAATTATATTGTTTGAAAAAAAATTATATCTCAAATTAGCTCTTTAAAATTGACTAAGCTATGAGATAAATGTTTCATAATTTCTTAACATGCAATACGTATAAAACAAATTATTGGGCAATTTATCATGTTTTAATTTTTTTCTTAAGTATTAAGAAGTTTGTGAAGGAAGTATTTTGTTAATTACAAAATCAGTAATAAAAATTAAGAAATATATCATTTTCATTCATATTTCTAAAGAAAACTAAATATGCGTGAAATGTTATTTTTTAATTTCTGTTCAAATTAAATCTAAATAATATACAATCCGATGTGTAACTGACTCACTGATTAATAGATACAAATTCAAACCATACTTCCCAATGAGCTAGAGACTTGAAATTTTGCACGAATTTTTCTTGGAGGGTCTAAGTACAGGAAAAATTATCAAAAGTCGACATTTTTTATTTTAACCCTCTCAAAAAAATTACTAAAAAATCGCTAAAAAAGCTTTTTTACAGAAACGTTATTTTGAGCTCTAGTGGTCGAACGGATGGTCCTATCGAGAAACGGACTGCACCATGTGCCACGGACTTTTCAAGATCTACAACTTTGGTTCAGTGACTTTTTGCCCTATCTCGTCTCCTTCACACTTAGATTGCTCTAGAAATTTCAATTTTCGAAGATTTTCCTTTGGT
This sequence comes from Flexamia atlantica, assembly GCA_035578135.1. Classification (NCBI taxonomy): domain Eukaryota; kingdom Metazoa; phylum Arthropoda; class Insecta; order Hemiptera; family Cicadellidae; genus Flexamia; species Flexamia atlantica. The sequence continues at coordinate 1,705,603 of JAQJVK010000049.1, read as the reverse complement.
TTTCCAGCTCCAGTTGGCTTGATATTAAACGTACAGGGCTGAAATTTGGTTCACATCGTCTGTACAGCATATATGTTACAAATCACCAATAACATAATTAGTTCTTAACATATAAATGCATCTAACGCTAAAAAATCTTTGATATTTGCCTCGTTAAACCCTCCTGGCATGTTCTTTTAAGTTGCTGGTTAATGCAGCTTTCATAACTGCTAATGTTTTTCTTACCGGTATAAATAATAATAATAAATAACTTTTATAGTTAAATATTCTTTACAAGCAAAGTTGATGTTTTAAGCCTGAAAATACTTCAATCGTATGATTCTTTCATGCGCTAATTGTACTTAAAACAATGTTTTTACATTTAGGTTCTCGCTGTTTTCACTTCATAGCGGCGCCGGTAATACAGTACGTGCCCAAATTAGATAAAAGAATCAGCAGGTTATTGGTCGTGTGGTTCTCTGGTTCAGTTTTACCATTGACAAGACACCTGTGGGAAAGAGGATAATCCATGGTTTTACCGCGCTTAGATATAATTCTGTTCTACGTTATCGTGAAATTTAGTACGATTTCGTCGACTTGGAATGTCTTCAATTTTTTCTATGTAGAATTTAAATAATAGAACACCCGTCGAAACCAAATATTTGTATTATTTAAACTTAAACATTTTTAACACATCTTTAAATATAGCCTTCATTCCGTATATTGCAGTGTTTCAGTACCAGTAACAACTATTATGTTTGTTATCAGGAAAAGAGTAACAATCTCTCTCTATTAATGCCCTATTAAAATAATCACGGGTGGTCACAAAAATCTTCCAGTCTGGTTTGTTTGTACTAATTAGTGATGTCAAATGTCTGAACAAAATCAATATCAAAACATTAAAAAGACCGATCTTTGAATTGATATTTGTATTACTCAGTTAATTTTTAAGCGGAAATATAGAGAACGACTCTTTATTTAATGCCATGTTTTCTAACAAAGGTGGTTATCGAAGCAAAAACCTTGCTCTTCAGGTAACTCAACGTCCAAAACTCAAAGGGTGTTATGTTTGGAGACCAGACAGGCTCTTGTTAGGAGTCACTGCCAAACAAACATTGCTTAGAATTAACATAATAATTTTTTTGTATTCTGTTTCCGCTTGGAAATCCGAAATAGTTTAAACAACCAGCGTTACTGAAAAAGGCATTAAATAAGGAACAGTTCACAGTAACACTCACGTCTCTAACCAACAAATAGCTGAGCTGTAACAAAATAAGACAAGACGTTCATCAAATTTGAACTTTCCTCGTGGTTTTTTGTAATATATTCTTAAATGATAGACCCAAGTTTTGACTTGGTATTACTCAGTGTCCCCGCCCACGTTTAACCGAAGTCATTGGCCATTTCTCAACCCTTTCAACCCCTACATACAACCAATAAATGAAACAAATTAAACTATTTTCAAATGTTTGGCATTGTTATTTCTATACAAATACTTTTGCCTAACCCCCTGGCCCCCGACCCTCTTCCCCTTCAAATAATTAACCTTCCACAACCAACAGCTCCCACCACCAAACTAGTGGTTCTATCGAAAAACAATCATCAGTATTGTATTTAAATTAGTTTTTCTACAATTTTGGTTCTTATTTTAGGATATTTTGCCCTATCTCATTTCCTTAACCCCTAAACTGTGCCCTGAAATAAATTTGTTTGTAAATTTCCACTTTTTTTGGTTTTTCTTTATTTTTGTGTTTATTTTATATTTTGATTCAAAGTTTTGACATGGACAGTCAGTTTTACCGCTCAGGTTTAGGCCTCTATCAATGGTCATTCGCCAATTTACTTCGTTTTATCCTCTCAAAGAGTTCTAAAGTTTAACTTTCATTAAATTTGAATTTTCCTCGGGGTTTTTTCTAATATATTCTTTAAATGAGAGACCCAAGTTTTGACCTGGGATTACTCTGTAACACCGCCCACATTCAAGCGGAGTCTTTGGCCGTTTCTCATCCCTTTCAACCCCTACATACAACCCAAAATTGAAGCAAATTATATTATTTTCAAATGTTTGACATTGTTATTTCCAAACAAATACTTTTGCCTAACCCCCTGGCCCCCGGACCCCCTCCCCGTTCAAATAATTAACCTTCCACAACCAACAACTCCCACCACCAAACATCCTCCCGAACACCAACATACCATATGCCAAGAATTCGTACATATTTATATAAACTTTCCCTCGTGACTTTTATATCCAAACACTCCTCACCTGAGGGATTTTTACCTCTCAGGTTTATCAGAGGTCATCCTCCCACCTCCCATGATTAACCCTAAGTTATTTGTCATTTCTAAACGCTTTCGACCCCTAATTCCGCCAATACAAGAAAAATCAAGTACTATTCAAAAGTTTGGCGATAATTTTTTAAATCAACAATTTTGTCTCACACCTGGCCCGGCGTTATTAGAGGTCAGAGGTTCATCAAGGGCTACTCACCAACTTTACCCCATTTCAACTCCATGAAAAAGTTCTCTAAATCTAAACTTGCAATGAGTTTACAACTGCACTGGTGATTTTTACCATGTTAAGATATCTTGAAGTAGGAATTTCAACCAAAACAATTAAATTAATTTGGTCTGGTGTCTATTCAAAATAAAACCCCCTTCTTAGGGACTCATATTGGGAGGTCTGGGGGCGGAGTATTGTTCAACTGCGGGAGAACACAAACGGGGGCCTGGGGGCGGAGCCCCCAGCGAGCCGTAAGGCGAGTCTATATATTATACAGCCGCATGTGTAACTGACTCACTGACTGACTGACTCATCTATACAAACTCTCAACGGCTTCGCGATGAGCTAGAAACTTGAAACTTAGCATGAATATTACTTAGGTGGTCAGACTCCAGGAAAAATTGTCAAAACGAAACATTTCCGCCCCCGACTCCCCCAATGGGGGAAAAAAGGGGGAAAAATTTAAGTTCGAAAAAATATTTTTCGTTTTCGGGCTATAGCGGCTAAAACAGGGGTCATATCAAAAAACGGACTGCACCACGTGCTACGGATTTTTCACGATCTACAACTTTAGTACTGTGACTTTTTGCCCTATCTCGTCTCCTTCACCCTTAGATTGCTCTAGATTTTCAATTTTCATGGATCTTCCCCAGGTTTTCCAGCACTAGTTGACTTGATACACTACTTAGGCCCCTGTAAATTTGCAGGAGTGTTTATTGGGTGGTCACACTAAATATAAAATTGTCAAAACAAACAATTTCATCCCCCCACCCCCCAAAGGGGGTGAAATGGAGGAAAACTTGAATTTCGATAAAAGTACTTTTGGTTTTTTGCCTCTGGCGGCTAAAATAAAGGTCCTGTACAAAAACAAAGGTTATTTCCTTTGTTAAAATTAAATTTCCTACAATTTTAGTCATTATGTATTTTGCCTTATCTCATCTCCTTCACTCCCAAAATGTCCTCCAAATTTAAAATTCTTACAAATTTTCAGTTTATTTTGAGTTTTGATGTTCTTTAATATTTACTTTTAGCTTATATACCTCTATTTTCACACTGAGATAGTAAGTTTATCCTTTAGGGTTATCAGGGACCATTCGCAAAACTCACCCCTTAAAACCCCAAAATAGTCCTCAAAAGTTAAACTTTCGTTGAATTTTATATTTTCCACGTGGTTTTTATTTTTTGTCAAACTTATTTTTGGCCAGAGATGCCGAATTATTGACAAAAGACAGTCAGTTTGACTTTCTCGGGTCGTTATAAGTAATTTACAGTTTTTATCCCATTTCTAATCCTAGAAAAGTTGTCTCAAGTTGAACTTCAATTAATTTTACGATTTGACTCGTGGTATTTTTGCCAATTAATTTTTCTTGAAAGACTCAATTATTGACAAGGGATTCGTCAGTGTCAACCTCCATATTCATCCGAAGTCATTTGTAATTTTTTAAATCTATCAACTCCTAAATGTGACCACATAAAAATCAAACTAAGCATTCTACAAATTGAGGCCAAGTCTTTTCTAAACAAATTCTTTTGCCTCACCCCCTCACCCCATTAACCCTCTTTCACAACGAAAAATTAACCCCATCCGGCATACATCATCTCTACAACATATATGTCAGAATCCACGAACAATATAACTAGTTTGTAATATTAAAATGCCTATAAATTTAAAATAATCTTCAAAATTCGCCAAATGTCAGCGATTTCCCCAGGTTTTTCAGTTCCAGTAAATTTAATATCATACGTAGAGGGCTTAAAATTGGCATACATAATCTCTACAATATATATGTTACAATTAAAAAATAATATAACTAGTTTTTAGTATTAAAATGCCTATAAATTTAAAAGAACCTTCAAAATTCGCCAAATGTCAGCGATATCCTCGAAAATCATCATTGAAACTATGCCACGCACGGTTTATGTTCAAAAAATGATTACGTGCACTAATTCTAAGAAACAATTATTGAAACCCTTAGCCATTGATATAAAGCAATATATTAAACATGGTATCGTCATAAAAGTTTCAGAAAAAATTGCTGATAACAGATTTTAATATAGTTTCTCGCTGGTGGTAATGTCACAAGTTTCAATGACATCCTCTCTTCATCCAGCTATTGTTATTACTGGTGATTTTTTCCCAATTCGTTTATTGCTGTGACATCAAACTGTAATATGTTGATTTCTAAGTTTAATTGGATTTAATTTGATAATTAAAATAGAACTCTTATAAGTCTTACTAATTCAAACGGGAGGGTCAGAAAATACCCAACACTAGCCTGATCGGACCATCGGATGGCGGGGTTAGGAGGGAATAGCTAAACCCCTTAAAAATGGGTTTTTGTGATCTTTTATATAGAAAAATGAAAATAATCAAATCCTGGGTTGGACCATTGGATTTAGACTTAACAAGGTACTGTGAATAATTATTCTCTGTCAACTGGTTGCCGAGATATGAATCATGGTAAATACTGTTCTTTATCTTAATGTTTTCTACTCCTAAATTAGTCCTTTAAAACTGAACTTGCATTAACATTTTCATTTTCCTCGTTTTTTGCTAATTTATTATTCAAATGAGAGACCCAATTTTTGACAAGGATTAATTAGTGACTCCACCCACGTTTACCTGAAGTCATTTATCATTTCTAACCCCTATCAACCCATACATAAAACTAATAAATGAAGCAAATTAAGCATTTTAAAAAGTATGGGAATTGTTATTTCTCAGCGAAAAAATTTCCCTCACCCTTTAGCCCCACCAACCGTGTCCTCCCTAAAATAACTAACAACTAACGCGGCTAAACCCCTTCCACCAAAATTACCTTCCCCAAAACTAAATCAAATTAGGCATTTTTAATACTTTTGGCAACTTTTTAACACATACATTACCCTCACCCTCCGCTCCGAACCAACCAGTTCTCTCACGTAAAATGTAAAACCCTACCCTCCACCCCAACCACCCCCCCCCCCCCCACCAAACACTTACTACGATACAATTTTCCCGAGGATTTGTAAAGAGTTTATTCTTAATTTGACTGTTGGTAAGCGTCACCTCCCACGTTTATCAGTCATTTGTTATTTATTACCCCTTTCAAGTCCTAAATCCGACCAGTAAATGAAGCTACGTAAGCATTTTTAAAATGTATGGCAATGTTATTTTCAAACAAATACCCAATATTTTCTTGCCTCATCCCTGGCCCGCGATTCTCAGAGGCCACAAGTTAATCGTACGTCATTCGCCATCTTTACCCCGTTTCAACCCCTAAATAGTCCTCAAAAGTAAACTTTTCCGTGAATTTTCAATATTACTTTTTTCTCTTTGTTTTATAATTGAGAGATCCAATATTTTACATTTTAAATGTTATAATATTTAACTTACCCAATATTATACTTTATTTTCCTTTTTTCAATAGCCAAACCCCCCCCCAGGAGCCCCCTTAACCCACTCTCCCTTAAAATAATAATTACCCGCCCCATAAGCCAAATATCCTCAAAACCAAAAACCCCCATCCCAATCAACAACCCCCTGCCCCTAGCCAACCCCCAAACAACTTACCCTCTACCTATAACACCTTGTGCTAAGTATTTGAAAACAGTTTAATAAAATTTGTCTTTTGGCCTTTCGGAATCCAAACCCCCCGGAACTCACTATAGGGGGCCTGGGAGCGGAGATTTTATAATTCCTTCATAGTTTTTATTTTTAGAAAAATCGCTGACCACGTACAAATTTACGTGACAAACCCTGACCCCGACCCTGACTTTTTACGTAAACAAATAAACTAATTTTGTTATGCGACTTATCAATATCAAAACTAGTGGATCCGAGCGCACGGAATCGTGCGCTACTCTAGCAGAGCGATAATTCAAATGGCGACAAATTTAAAACACAATCATGCTAACACGATCCGTATTGAGGGTTATGTTTACACAAATTAAAAAATAACAGCAATTAAATTATCCAGCTGATCAAAATGTAAACAATTATGTTCTTCATAAGGATAACATGGGAACTTTAAAAGCCAATGGGGCAGAGCCCAAGGGACTTTTTCAAAAATGTAAGGCCAGTTTGCAAATCTACGCGACACGCTCTTTCCAATGAGCCGTCAATGATCAAAATCGGTTAAGAAATGACGGAGGAGTTCATAAGACAAATTTCGTGTTGGCGTATTAATTATATAGATTCCTCTCAAAGGGGCTCACAGTAGGGGGCCTGGGGGCGGAGCCCCCAGCGAGCCGTAAGGCGAGTCTAAATAATATACAGACCGATGTGTAACTGACTCACTGATTAATAGATACAAATTCAAACCATACTTCCCGACGAGCTAGAGACTTGAAATTTAGCACGAATTTTCCTTGGAGGGTCTATGTACAGGAAAAATTATCAAAAGTCGATATTTTTTATTTTAACCCTCTTAAAAAAATTACTAAAAAATCGCTAAAAAAGCTTTTTTAAAGAAACGTTATTTTGAGCTCTAGTGGTCGAACGGATGGTCCTATCGAGAAACGGACTGCCACGTGTGCCACGGATTTTTCAAGATCTACAACTTTGGTTCAGTGACCTTTTGCCCTATCTCGTCTCCTTCACCCTTAGATTGCTCTAGAAATTTCAATTCTCGAAGATTTTCCTTTGGTTTTCCAGCTCCAGTTGGCTTGATATTAAACGTACAGGGCTGAAATTTGATTCACATCGTCTGTACAGCATATATGTTAGAAATCACCAATAACATAATTAGTTCTTAACATATAAATGCATCTAAAGCTAAAAAATCTTTGAAATTTGCCTCGTTAAACCCTCGTGACATGTTCTTTTAAGTTAATGTTTAATGCAGCTTTCATAACTGCTAATGTGTTTCTTACCGGTATAAATAATAAAAATAAAAAAAACTTTTATAGATAAATACACTTTACAAGCAAAGTTGATGTTTTAAGCCTGAAAATACTTCAATCGTATGATTCTTTCATGCGCTAATTGTAATTAAAACAATGAATTTACTTTTAGGTTCTCGCTGTTTTCACTTCATAGCGGCGCCGGTAATACAGTACGTGCCCAAATCAGATTAAAGAATCAGCAGGTTATTATCTGGTCGTGTGGTTCTCGGGTTCAGTTTTACCATTGACAATACACCTGTGGGATAAGAGGATAATCAATGGTTTTACCGCGCTTAGATATAGTTCTGTTCTACGTTATCGTGAAATGTAGTACGTTTTTGTCGACTTGATATTTTTCCAATTTTTTCTATGTAGAATTTTATTATTAGAACACCCGTCGAAACTAAATATTTGTATTATTTAAACTTAAACATTTTTAACACATCTTTAAATATAGCCTTCATTCCGTGTATTGCAGTGTTTCAGTACCAGTAACAACTATTATGTTTGTTATCAGTAAAATAGTAACAATCTCTCTCTATTAATGCCCTATTAAAATAATGACGGGTGGTCAAAAAAATCTTCCAGTCTGGTTTGTTTGTACTAATTAGTAATGGCAAATGTCTGAACAAAATCTATATCAAAACATTAAAAAAAACCGATCGTTGAGTTGATAATTGTCTTACTCAGTTTATTTTTAAGCGAATATTGTAGAGAACGACTCTTTATTTAATGCCATGTTTTCTAACAAAGGTGGTTATCGAAGCAAAAACCTTGCTCTTCAGGTAACTCAACGTCCAAAACTCAAAGGGTGTTATGTTTGGAGACCAGACAGGCTCTTGTTAGGAGTCACTGCCAAACAAACATTGCTTAGAATTAACATAATATTTTTTTTTGTATTCTGTTTCCGCTTGGAAATCCGAAATAGTTTAAACCACCAGCGTTACTGAAAATGGCATTAAATAAGGAACAGTTCACAGTAACACTCACGTCTCTAACCAACAAATAGCTGAGCTGTAACAAAATAAGATAACTAGTTATTTTATCGGAAAACAAAGATCAATACTGTATTGAAATAATTTTTTCTACAATTTCTGTTTTTATTTTTTGGATATTTTGCACTATCTCTCCTCTTTCATCCCTAAACTGTGCCCTGAAATAAATTTGTTTGTAAATTTACACTTTTTTGGTTTTTCTTTATTTGTGTGTTTATTTTTAAAAAAGTTGCCCGCCTTTAAAAAAAGTTGTTTTTTAATTTCCACTTTATTTTTAGTTATTTTTTAAATCTTGATTAAAAGTTTTGACATGAGGAGAGTCAGTTTTACCGTTCAGGTTTAGGCCCCATCAAAGGTCATTCCCCAATTTATTCCGTTTCAACCCCTAAAAGAGTCCTAAAGTTGAACGTTCATCAAATTTGAACTTTCCTCATGGTTTTTTGTAATATATTCTTAAATGATAGACCCAAGTTTTGACTTTGTATTACTCAGTGTCCCTGCCCACGTTTAAGCGAAGTCATTGGCCATTTCTCAACCCTTTCAACCCCTACATACAACCAATAAATGAAACAAATTAAACTATTTTCAAATGTTTGGCATTGTTATTTCTATACAAATACTTTTGCCTAACCCCCTGGCCCCCGACCTTCTCCCCTTCAAATAATTAACCTTCCACAACCAACAGCTCCCACCACCAAACTAGTGGTTCTATCGAAAAACAATCATCAATATTGTATTTAAATTAGTTTTTCTACAATTTTGGTTCTTATTTTTGGATATTTTGCCCTATATCACCTCCTTAACCCCTAAACTCGACCCTGAAATAAATTTGTTTGTAAATTTCCACTTTTTTTGGTTTTTCTTTATTTTTGTGTTTATTTTTATTTTGATTCAAAGTTTTGACATGGAGAGTCAGTTTTACCGCTCAGGTTTAGGCCTCTATCAATGGTCATTCGCCAATTTACTTCGTTTCAACCCCTCAAAGAGTCCTAAAGTTTAACTTTCATTAAATTTGAATTTTCATCGTGGTTTTTTTCTAATATATTCTTAAAATGAGAGACCCAAGTTTTGACTTGGGATTACTCGGTGTCACCGCCCACGTTTAAGCGGAGTCTTTGACCATTTCTCACCCCTTTCAACCCTTACAAACAACCAAAATTGAAGCAAATTATACTATTTTCAAATGTTTGACATTTTTATTTCTAAACAAATACTTTTGCCTAACCCCCTGGCCCCCAGACCCCCTCCCCGTTCAAATAATTAACCTTCCACAACCAACAACCCCCACCACCAAACATCCTCCCGAACACCAACATAGGTACCATATGCCGAGAATTCGTACATAGTTTTATTAACTTTCCCTTGTGACTTTTATATCTAAACACTCCTCACCCGAGGGATTTTTACCCCTCAGGTTTATCAGAGGTCATCCTTCCACCTCCCATGATTAACCCTAAGTTATTTGTCATTTTTAAACGCTTTCTACCCCTAATCCCGCCAATACATGAAAAATCAAGTACTATTCAAAAGTTTGGCAAAAATATTTTAAATCAACAATTTTGTCTCACACCTGGCCCGGCGTTATTAGAGGTCAGAGGTTCATCAAGGGCTACTCACCAACTTTACCCCATTTCAACTCCATGAAAAAGTTCTCTAAATCTAAACTTGCAATGAGTTTACAACTGCACTGGTGGTTTTTACCATGATAAGATATAGAAGTAAGAATTTCAACCAAGAAAATTAAATTAATTTGGTCTTGTGTCTATTCAAAATAAAACCCCCTTCTTAGGGACTCATAATGGGAGGTCTGGGGGCGGAGTATTGTTCAACTGCGGGAGAACACAAACGGGGGCCTGGAGGCGGAGCCCCCAGCGAGCCGTAAGGCGAGTCATATTGTATAAGCTTCTTAGCAAAAGTAGAATTCGGTGTTCCTTTAAACATTATTGAGTAAATACAGAGCTTGAAATGTTACGATCTTATTTGGAAAAATAATACAGCTTATTGAAGTAATTAAAATAATATTCTTTATGTTTAATACTTATACATAACATAATCATCTCAATTAAATATAATAATGAAAACAGGTTTTAAATATTTTAATTCTTAAAACATTGTTATTAAATCATTTGTCGTGGTTTCAAAAGGTTGACCTTCTAACGATATGATGAGAAAAAAAGTTTCAGATAAATAATAGCCATATATAATTAGACTTTTTATATTTATAAACAGGCGCTAAGGACCACCAGGAAACTTGGACGAAAATTTTGCCTAGGCTGCGAGGAATGGAGTGAAGTTCTCAAATCATGCATATGGATTAACACCAACCTTAGAGTATATTTCTCTCTACGTTTTTATGAAACGGTGGCTTTCAAACATGATTTGCTCAATACCGTTTAAATACACTAATAAGCTGATCATACAACTCTGTAGTATTTTATTTTATTTTTTATATTTGAATAAAATTAAGCACCTGATACCATGCACTTAAATCTATCGATAAATGGCCTCAACACGGTTTGGCTGATAAAGGAGCCTAGTGCTCGCTGCATTGGCAAGTTAGTCACGTTTAGATCGACCGATGAACATTTACCACTAAAACACTTCCATAGGCTCAGATTGCTTTCATTGCTCACGATGACAATGTAAATCATCGTCCCTTGAAAATATAACTTGAATTAGCAATACAAAACTGTCTGTGTCGATGTATAAAGTATAAAATAAATTTAGACGAACCTAAAGGTTTTATCAACTGTTATTGTTACTATTATAATCGCTTAGGGATCATATTTAAATGTTTGCATTTGAATATGTGTTTTTAAAGACTTGCTCAAGAGATTTTTAATAACTTGGTAATCTCCTAGACCCTTAGCAAGTTCTGATGCTTACAACGTAACTGGGAGCCTGAGTAGTTACACGCTCCGTTGTACGCAAGTTATGGAAGTGTTCTTGAAACTCTGGTAAAATAGTGTTAGCTAAGGTGAACACAGTATGCAGCATGGTAATTATTTTGTAAAGCAAGATGCTTTGTATAATATATTGGTTTACTCAGTTTCATAATTTAATACCCTAGTTGAAAGGTTTTTTAGTAGTTTTTGACTTAAACACAGAGGAAGAACCGGTACCGATTAGCTGCCTAATGTTTTCGTGTCCGTTATTTGGGTGGTTTTAAGTATGTAGGGGTGGTTTTGAGTTTGTAGGGGTAATGTTAGCACCCATTTCTTTTGGTATCAAATTAGCTTACAGGTTATGACCTGAAATAGTTAAAATTGACGACATTTGCTTTAGTAATAATTTTTAAATATCTACTGTTAACTCTCGCAAGAAAATACAAATTGATGGCATTTTGTATTTTTTTCATTTAACATATTATGTAATTTTATTGCTTCATTTGTAATTTATTAACGACGTACATAATATCTAAATGACTAAACATTTGCCTTAAAAACAATTTGATAAACTTTTGTTGTGTTTATAGCCTCCGGATTACAGGGAAATACTAAAGTGGTTTACAGACCTGCTTTCTTGTAATCCTTATTGCCACTAAAGGTTAATTAGTTTTTGTGTGTTTCGATGTTTTTTGTTCGTGATGTTCGTGTCCGTCAGTACGTACGTATGTGTTTTCTCAATTAATCGACGATCTTCAAATGAAGTGAATCATCACATCCTTGGACGGCTTTGAAGATGACACCATACAGGTGTCGAAACTAGTTGCCTTTAGCGACAATAAGGATTACAAGAAAACAGGTCTGCAAACCACTTTAGAATTTGATAAAACATATTATTTACCAAATTTAACATAAAAACAAATTAAATGAAAGGAAAACATGAAGCACGTTGGGCTTTTATGTAACACATCATGTTACCTTTTCTCAGAGACGTCTTCGTCACAAAGCTTTTGTATGAAAGGTGGTGTTTTATAAATGACGACAGGCATGACTGGGATTTCGAAGCTTGCGTCCAGGAAAATATAAGGGTTTGAAATTAAATATAAACAACACATATTTTTCAAGGTTTCTATTGGATTCGAAAACATAATAACATATATTTAAAATGTGCCTGAAGTTTGGGACTTGGCTGCTTCTTGCCTGTGCCGCGCGCCGCACCACCGCCCGAGCGCCGCCGCCCACGCATCCGACTCGCTGCTGCGCCTGCACTCCCCGCAACGCAACCTCAGTACACCTCAGCCGTGCGTTTGCGTCCACAGAATTGCAGGCTCGTTAATTAATTAATTCATTAATTAATTAGTTGGATCAATAATGGAAGGGCTTGACAATATTTTGCTTGACTGTACAAATTTCTCTGGAGACACAGAGAGTTTGGTTTCTGAGTTTTGTATTCAACTAAGCAAACTCGCTGCTAACTGTGAACTAGATATTTGCAAAGACTTTATTGATACAGCTGCAAACGTAGTCTTAGCTCTAAACTCCCTCTGTGGGGAGGTAATTGAGACCAATAATAAACATATTGTTGCCGAAAGGGAGTTAAAAGATTTGAATGCTGTGTTTGAGACCTTCAAAAATAAATATCGCATAGAAATCAACGAGTCCTTAGTGGCAAATGACTCTCTCGTGAGTGAAAAACACAAACTAGAAGACAAGATTCAAGTCTTAAATGATAGTTTAGTTAGAGCTTCCAGTGCTAACTTAACGCTGAGGCAACTACATACAGATAATGACAGACTTATTGAGGAAGGCGAAAGCTTGCTGAGTGCAAATAGAAAGTTCATTGCTGAGAACAGTAGAATAAAGAAATTGCTTGAGAAAAATGAGTTGTACTCTAAAGACCTAGAAAATAAGCTTTTTACTGTTACTCAAATCCTCAATAACTTAGAAGCAACTATAAATGAGAAAAAGAAGTGGTTGTCAGATGATCTACTTTCTGCTTATTTTTCTTTGTTGAACACTGAAGTTTCTGTTCACCGCAATGATGTGTTGTTTGTGGGGCCATCGCTTACCCATATCTTGAAACTTGGAAATAGTGAACAGGTTACAGGTTTTCTATCTGACTTGCACCTAAGTAAAAAGAAATATATTTTCTTTTGTTTAAATAATGCTTTTGACAATGGAGGTGGGTCACATTGGAGTTTGCTTCTCCTGGACGCGTGTAACCACACTGCATCTCACTATGATTCTGCTCGAGGTGTCAACAAGCGACACGCCGAGATGCTGGTAGCAAATCTTGGGTTCGACAAGACACAACTGACCGAGGGCCGTGCGGCTCAGCAAACTGCGGGCTACGAGTGTGGTCTACACGTGGTGGTGAACGCGCGACTGCTGCTGGCTCACCTCTGCGCCGAGATCCCCACCCCGACATTCACACCGGACACGACCGTCTGCAAGGATGATGCTGCGTCCGAGAGTGCAAAGTGTGAACAAACTGAGATTCAGCACAATGACTTGCAGTTAAATAGCTTAGCTAAAATAATCTCTGATAAGGTATGTAGCAATATTTATGATTGGAAAGTAAATAAACAATCCTCCAACAGTAACAGATGTAAGAACAAAGGACGTAAACTCGCATTGCAATCTCAAATTTCCTGTAATAATAGGTTTTCTGCTCTGAGTAATGTAAATGAGTCAATAGATTTTTGTGATGAAAATATTGTTAAAAACCCCTCAGGGTCCTGGTTTTTAAATCCTTCAACTAAAGAAAAAAAGGCTCGTTCTCTCCACAAAAAGAAAAACAAAACAAAAAATAAAATTGAGAAGGATTGTTGCTGTAAAGTTGTCCTTAATTCAGAGAACTTAACTAAGTCACAAGTAATTGCTAATGGGTCTTTTTCAAGCGGTATTGTTTCTAATCGAATAAAGGATCAAATTTGCCCGGTGGATGGTAAGTGTTCCGATGATTTAAAAAATGTATTAGTGATAGGCGACTCTCATCTTAGGTATGCTGGTAAAGAGGCTTCAAAACGAGGCGCTCAAGTACAATGCGGCCCTGGAGATAGAATTCAGGATGTAAAGAATAAGCTCTTAAATTATGTAGGTACGAATTTTGCTGTAATTTACTTGCATGTTGGTTGCAATAATTTAAGGAAAGGGTTTAGGGGGGGACCGGGGTACAACGGCGGGCACGGAAAATGTGAATGTCTCCACAATATGGCAGATCTCTTGTATGCGGCTAGAACGGAGTTCCCGAACACAGAGATCTTGCTTAGTAGTATTTTAGTACGTCGTGACATTTCTTCTAAAGCTTTGTTTGATTTTAACTATCAACTTGACCTGATGTGCAATAATTTTGGCATATCTTTTGTGGATGGGAGCTCTGTAGTTGGCCGAGGAAATTTGTCACGGGATGGAGTCCACTTGAATCGAGGTGGAGTCTCGCGCTTGGGGTCGCTGATTGTGAACCATATTTCTGCAGCCTTAGATCGTACGTCTGCTACTCCAGTTTGCTCCCTTGGAGTCATTTCACCTCCGCGCTCTGTTTCTCGGGCAGAGAATTCTGTCTCTGACTCTCACTGTTCTCTTGAGGGGCTAGAGACTTCTCATGTTCCGGGAAACTAGTGTGGAGGGGGGATAAAGAGAGTCTCAAAGTGGCCCATATCAATATGAGGTCTTTGAACACAGCCTTTGATGAACTGTGCTCCATTGTAAACGATTTTAATTTTGAGATTCTCGGGGTGACTGAAACATGGCTCCAACCTAGCACACCATCTATTAACTTTGTCATACCGGGCTACACGATGCTTCGAAGTGACCGTATCGCTGACGGTCGAGACCTGGGTGGTGGTGTGGCTTTGTATGTCAAGGAACACATTCCTGTACAGCAATACCACTTACCTGAGGTTGTTGGTACTGGTATTGAACATCTGTGTGCTGTTCTGAAACTTAACGGGAGTAGGGTTGGAGTATGTGTGGTGTACAGGCCGTCCTACGTGAGGTACACTCGCCTTTCGCCTTTGTTTCATTCCCTGTTTGTTGACCTTGCAGTTGAAGTAAAATCAGTCATCTATCTGGGTGATACGAATATTGACATGCTGTCACAGACCTGTTATGAAACTAAATATTTACAACGACTCATAAGAGAATCAAATGCTGTACAATTGATAAATCAGCCAACAAGGGTGACAGAAACTTCTGCCAAATTGATAGATCACATAATAGTTGATAAGGCAGTCGAGATTGAAAGAATTGGAGTTATTGACACCCCAGACATTTTAGATCACAGAGGAGTGAAGATGACTGATCATAAACTAGTATATTGTTGCATTGCTTCAACAAAAGAAAACAGGGGGCCGAAGTTAATAACTTATAGAGATTTTTCAAAATTCAGTCCAGATGCTGCTCTTAGACAGATAGCCCTTGTCAACTGGAATGAAGTGTATGAGTTGGAAAATATAGATGATATAGAGAAATATATCACCAAGCAAATTACAAAGACTTTTAATGATCTAGCACCAGTTGTTTGTAAGAAAGTGACTAGAAAGAAGGCCCTATGGAGAAATGATGAAATAAAACATTTATCGAAACAAAAAAATAAACTTCGCAAAAGATATTGGAAAACCAGAAAAGAATCAGACTGGGATGCTTATAAGAATTCCAGAAATAACTTGAATTATATGGTGCGAGCAGCTAAAAAAAGGTTCTTTATAGAAAAGCTAACCTCATCTGGAACTCCAACTGAATTTTGGGACTGTTTAAAAAAGTGTGAAATAATTGATAATAAGAAGAATAATAGGTTCTCCCCTGAGTTAAAATCAGATGAGATAAATGAATACTTCGTAAATATGGGATCTGGAAGTACAGTATGTAGTGGCATGGTAAGGATTCTTCAGAATGACAGGAAACATGGGGTCGTAGATAGGTTTGGTCTAAAGATTGCTACTGAAAATGCTGTAAAGGCTGCAATGAATGATATTAAGACTAATGCAGTAGGTATTGATGAAATATCAATTCAAATGTTAAGATCAGTAAGTCCGTATGCAATAGGAGCTATAACGCACTTGATCAATAAAAGCCTAAGCTGCGGCATATTTCCCGAAAGCTGGAAAACAAGTATTGTTGTACCACTGCCAAAAGTTACTGCACCAACAAAAGTCGAGCAGCTAAGACCAATATCTTTATTACCTGCCATGTCAAAGATCATTGAAAAAATTGTTACTGAGCAGATAACAACATTTATGAACGAAGAAAATATCCTACCAAAATTACAGTCGGGATTCAGAAGGAATCACAGTACTTGTACAGCACTCACTAACTTGTTTAGTGACTTGTTTGAAGCCAAAGATAGAGGTTTATACAGTACAATTGTGTTACTTGATTACTCACAAGCATTTGACTCTATCGATCATGAACTGTTATTGGCTAAGATGATGAACAATGGTTTTGATGATGGAGCTATTCGTTGGTTTAGGTCCTATTTGGAATCCCGACTACAGGTTACCAGGGTTGGGAGTGAAACATCTAGGCCTCTTTTCAAATTGCGGGGTGTTCCTCAGGGTAGTTGTTTAGGCCCTGTGTTGTTCAATTTGTTCACATCTGATTTGCCCAGGTGTATAAGTCATTGTTCAGCACATCTGTATGCTGATGACTGCCAATTGCACTTATCATATAGACCTGACCAGACCATCACGGCAATTGATTTAATCAATGCCGATCTGCAAAGTATTGCTGAATGGTCAAACAGGAATGGTCTCAAACTCAATGTTGATAAGTGCATAGTCTTCCATACAGCACCACAAATTCTGTTACAAAATCTGAGCGAATCTGGCATTACAGTCACGCTTGGTGGCAATGAGTTGACAGTTTGTGACTCCGTCAAAACTCTCGGAGTTACACTTGACAAGGAACTGTCTTTCTCAGCTCATGTCACCCTCACTACACAGCGTGCTGTTGGTAGACTGAGAGGTCTAAGCCGATTCAGAACTCTACTGCCAGAATGTGCCAAGTCGCAGCTCGTACGATCTTTGGTCCTCCCAGTTTTCAGCTATTGTTTCCCTGCATATGGGAACAGCATCTCCAAGGAGGACATGGCAAGAATCCAAAGAGTTCAGAACTCTGCAATCAGGTTTATTTACAACCTGAGATTCTTTGATCACGTGTCATCCTTTCGAGAGGATGCTAAAATGATTCCTATGGCCGATTTATGCAGGGAACTGACCTGCTGCATGGTTCACAAAGTGCTCATGCTGGGTGAGCCTCGGTACCTCTGCGAGAGGCTCAAATACCGAGATCAGGTCTCTAGCCGGAGAACCCGCTCCGACAAATCACTCCACTTCCCTAAGGTGAGGTTGGAGGTTGGAAGGCGTGGGTTTTCTTACTTCGGCCCGCAGTTGTACAACGGCCTCCCCAAAGAAATAAAAAACTGTATCTCACTCAACTCTTTCAGGGCTGCTATAAAAAAGTATAGAAAACTGTAAATATTGTACATACATAATTAAGTTAGGTTTGTTAGGTTAAGATGACTTGAGTCGGTTTGTAAAACATCTTTGATGAAACACGCTTGTAAATAAAGGCCTTTTTATTTATTTATTTATTTATTATTTAAAATACCTATTTACAATTAAAAATATTTGAAAAGAGAAAAATGGTTTTATGTGACTTATATGAAGCAAGATCAATCCATCAGTTCCCAATGTTAGATAGTTATTTTATACTTCTCCTTCTTTCTTTCAACATAAGGATAATTTTTAATACTCCCATTTGATTTTCAGTAATGTTAAATCAATAAGAAGTGACAGATTACTAAATGTTAAAGAGGATTTTTCAGATAACGCGAAGTGTCGACTTTACAATAAACTGGAGAAGTCACAGTTTGTAACAGCTGATAAAATGACGTAACGAAGCGGCTAAGGAAACTGACCAGTAGGCAGACCTCCATCTCTGTGCGGGGCCGTATGTCATTTCCGAAAATGCAATTGTCGTGTCGTTTCGTAAATATATCAAGTTCAGTGTAGAATACTTCCGTGTTTTGTATTTCGTACTATTTCGTTTTTTGTTCGGGGTTTTATTTCAATTATGGCAAACACCCGAGTGGTGTGCTGTTTTACCCTGCGTCAACCGCGACTGAAGATGTATCTTGAACGATACGAAACGTCTCGCTACATTATATACATGACACCTTCTGGCTACCAATAAGGTATCAAAATAATAACAACATCCCACTATAATTTATTAAATAAAAAAACTATACGCAGATTTATACTTTGTATTTAAAATTGTCTTTAAAGAATCATCGACTTCCTATTGCTCATCAATTTTGGTTTCCCATTGGTCTATGCCGGAAGTCTTGAAAATCTCAAATGTAAGCATATATTAGGTTACATCTAATTTTAACGGAATTAAAATTTCAAAGAAAACAACGCAAACCTAGTCGCAAAAAGGAGAACCAGTCATAAATATTACAGCTGTTAAAAATGTACTACATAAAAGGGCATCTTCAACAATCATATTCATCGATGCATATTCATAAATGGTTAAAGTTGTGACATGAACATGTTGTGACTATAAATATTTCATATTTCCTCTCTAATCAGTAACAGTATACTCTTCAATCAGTTACACACAGAGATTGACGGCATCCGTTGATAGAATAATAGAATAATAATCCTGATCCATTATCAAAAACATTTTCACACTTATAAAAATAATATTAGTTTTCAGCTTTCTGACTACAATGTACTTCGTTTCCATTATTAACCAATGTGCACAGGCATCCCTTATCGATCATATAGGAGAGTATTGATTAATGTGGCTAATGTTGTATCATTATGAAATTTGGGTTGGTAAAATGTGCAGTTTGCAATAATTTAAGTATGATAGAGTTGCCATAAATAACAACATATGAGATAAAATAATGGTTTTTAGATCTGCTGTTTTGAAAATTTTAGAAAGTTCAAGAGTTGAAATATGTTATGTTTTTGCTTTTAACTTTAACATCAATATAAAAGTTCAAATTAAAAGTTACAATAACTTGTAATAGTTAAAAATACCACAGGAAAAATGCTGGGTCTTCATTAGGATTTGAACAAAGAAACGCATTTAAATAATCGTCATCTAAAATTCGTTGTGGATTAAAAATGTATTGTACCTACAGGAACTCAAATTTTATCAAAAAGTAAATACAAATGAGGAAATTACCATTGGACGGATTACAAGTTATCTAATGAGTTTATGCCGTCATTATTGCAATTAGCCCAACAGGTTATTAGAATGATTAATGCAACGACCCTGTTCAGTATTTATTTTAAACTCAAATGCTACTGAATGTGAATTTGTATAGTTTATACTTGTAAAATAAATTTGTTAATGAACATTGAATTTTCCAGTTATATTAAATAAATTGATGTAAATAAATTTTATTTTAAATGCCACAAAATATAAAACTATTAAAATTCGTTGCATGTGTGAGTTAAGTTGTGTTCATACGTTACGTTTGACATAAATTATTTGAAGCTAAATATCGATCAAAGAGAGTGACTTATATAAAATTTGAAATTAATTAATTTTAAAATATTAAATTATTTATAATCTATGCTAAAATTACAGGTATATTATATAATAAACTTTAAATGATCTGACTTATACAAATTCGTTTGCTGGTATTTTGTAGATTTAAATATGATTTTTTTATGAAAACATATTGGGTGAAACATAAAGTATTTAAAAAAGAAAGTGGTCTAGGAAAATAAATATTTCCGTTATGTTTGAACTGTTGGAAAATATTGTTTGTTAAAAAAATAACTGGATACTTTATATTGTCACACTTTTGCGTTCATTTTAAATCAAGTCTTTGTAGTAATTAGAGATGTTCCAGGTTTATAGTAAATACTTATAGATTATCTAAATTAATGACAATATTTGAAAATCGCATGCAAGTAAACAGATGGGTAACTACACACAGGAGATACAAGGCTGTTATATTAAAACATCTGTATTCGCCTTTATGTAATTGGGCAAAACTACGAAAGGTGTTAATAGGAGAGTTCGGAAACACCCTGTAACTGATGAATTATTCGAACGGAGGTTGCCGATGGCACAGGGGTCTTGCCAGGTATCACCACAAGGAAGGACTAAGTCTTGCTCGGGAAGTCTCGATGTATCGAATAAGATGTCCTTTTGATTATATTAAAAACCACAAATATTCTTGTATAAACTTTAAGGCTTAATCATAAAAACTGGAACCTCATATAACACGCTCTAGCAAAGTTTATCATTCAGAATATGTTAAACAAATCAAGAAAGTAAATGGGCACACACATAACTGATAAAGCAAATTACCCGTGTTTGTATAATCGACGTACATAAATCACCAAAAACACATTCACCGCTCATTAGATTGCTTATACAAGCGGCTGCACTGTTGTTAATGATGGGCCGAATCAATAATTGCTTTTGTAATTGAAAAAGAATACATAATTTTGGGGTGATAAAATCTGAATAGATGAAAACATGTAACGGGCTAAGAGTGTATAGAAGATGTTTAAGGTTAAAATTGCTTCAGTCTACCTGTTTAATGATGTTGACGTTCGTGTAGAATAATTAAATGAATTTGGAATGATATTTTAAAACGGTAATTTTTATATTTAAATTTTATTTACTTTTGATGACTTTTGGCTAGAACATTTTTCTAAAAATCGTTATTAACGTATCGAAACTAAATACGTATCATTATTTTGATATATATTAATTCTTTGTAGGAATGTATCTTAATCCATTTTGTTTTAAAATCAATATTTTATTCACAAAAAAAGTTCAAAGATGTATATGAGAAAAATTAAAACAATATATACTATAAAATTTCATCTTAATAAAATGCTTAGGTTCCTAAACAGCCTATTGGTTGTTTTCTTATTATCTCACAGTGTATCACCATGCCCCAAGGATTAGTTGTTGTTTTTCTTCTTAGTACATATTTACAATCTAGCCAGAATTAAATATCATAATGCTGTAAGATTATGTGAAAAGTTTTAGTTGCCCGAGGTTATGAAAGCAATTTCAACCTTAAACATCTTCTATACACTCTTAGCCCGGTAAATGTTTTCATTTATTACCTTGTTACCCGGAATATTGAAGTTATATTGAAATTGCTGACATAGCAGACACCTATATTATTCATGATGGAATCTTTTGAAATTTTACGGCATTGTGTCTGTTATTAATGTACAGAACAAGTATTAAGCGATTTACAGCTTTCTAAACATTTGCGTCTTGTCAAATCATTTAAAGATCATAAGTTCCAAATGTAAATCTAATGTGTTTATAACCGATGTTATCAAAATGTGAGACTATGGAAGAAAAAAATAGGTTAATAATATAGCAAAGTAGTAAAAAACCACAATCTTTAATATCCTATAATCGCAGTTATAAAAAACTCGATAATATTTTAAAAAGGTGAGGGTGAGATTTATGAACAATAATCAAAATGTGGGCGTTTTAAATATTTTTGCCATACACTAAGTCTAACTTAAAGAATGGAAAATAAGTTTGGCCAATGATACTTTCACCTTGAGCCCTTGCATTAATGATACTTTCATAGAGTTTTGATTCTGTTCCCAAATGTGATTGTATTTTCAGGGCCGTAGGTTAAGTTATGGTGAGCCTTGACGATATCTTATATCATGTAATTAATTGTGATCATTGACAATAAACTTCTTGATTCTTGATTCATTTTAGAGTAGCCTTAACAAAAAAGGCTCAGTTTTCCTTATCGCGTCAAAATTTCTTATTCGGATAGATCTCGCACCCAAACGTATAATAATTCTTCACTTTTGTTGTTTGAAACAGTTTATATTCTACTTTACCCTTTGCCATTTGTTTTACCTTTTTTACATTGTCATATGTCAAGAAATACAAGCTTATAAAGTGGTATATTTTTAAAATTGTTCGAGGTTAGTTGTTCAAAATGAGATTTACCGATACAGTAGATGCAGTAACTGAGAATATGACTAAAAGCGGTATCATTATAAATGAGTAAGTTATGAATTTTTAATGCGTTCAATTTCATTACTGTGTATTCTATTCTATCCCTAAGATTGGAAATTTTATACTTTCTCTCCTATAGTTTTTTTCTATGCAATTGCATTAATATTGTTGTAATTCATATCTTCGTTTACATGTAATAAACTTTACCGTGTGTAAAAACAAAAATATAGATAAAATACCTAGTAAAAAAATATGTTTTGCTCACGTGGCAATTTTATTAAAAATCTCTATTTTAATTTTTAACTCTAATTTCGATCCTTTTGACCTCTTCTTAAATTATCTTTTTCTGCGTATTTAAGTGAGTAGATAAAGAAATAAATTTCAAGATTAATTATTAGTAAGGGTAATAGATTCTTATAACATCATTGTTTATAATCAGGGGAATAGAATAGTTATTAAATGCATTTAAAAACATAAATTTTTGAAACACCATGATTAACCCTAATTATATATCATAATTCAGCATTTTTGCAGATGAGGACGTATTGTGCAACCAATCCCAGGTACACAAGTCCCGTGAATGAATTTAGGTCCCATCGGGGACAAACAACAAACTCCCATTATCAACACCCGCCACTTCATCCAAGGGCACGAAGCACACGTAAAACTGCTATAATATGTTTGCATTTTCCTGACTAAAATATTAGCCCTCGAGCGGGCGCATGCGGAGTCTTCCTCCTCACGTGTTTTTTTACTTATTAAAATAAGTAGGCATGTTGGGTGTCGGCAGTCGTGTCCAGCTCCGATTGTTTAAACCTAACAACACGGTCTAATTCATAAAGTGAAATCATCAGTTTACTCTAAATTAGGGCTTAATAATTTTAGCTGAAACAGCTTTTACAAAATACACATAAATTATAATTTTAATACAGTTATCAAGTAAATATGAGACTGTATTTTTTTGTAGCGTAAAAAGGGAAAGCCCGTAAAATAGCATGGTAATTTGATACATAAGCCTATTTATAATTTCAGGAAAGCTTTCTATGTACCCTGCAATCGTATACTTTGTCCGGTCTCCCTGTTATCAAGTAATTTAACTTATTTTAAGCAGCAACAGTAAGAGCAGTTATCAATTTAAAGTTCATAAAAATATTTAAGGGTACAAAATCACGAAGTAAAAAAAGTACAAAGTAAAAAACACAGTGTAAAAATACTACCCACTAGTCACGTGGTCTGATCTGTGATAACCAATTTATACGTTCACAATAATTTAAATTCTAGCTTTAAATATTTAATTTTTCGGTATTCATTAATATTTATCATGTTTTCCCCTTTTCACCTGGTTGAAATTTTATGCAAAAGGTAAAAAGACATCGACCCTCCATCCAAGCCAAACGATTAAGCTGAGCTACGGGCAATCAGAGAGGAACAAAACCTGTACCATCCCGGAGAGTGGGTAAGAGATTCTGCATAACAAGCTTCACTCAAGAAATTCTGAGAATCGTTCAGCGAGAGGTTTAACTCAGATTTCCCACCTGCAGATCCTTGAAACAGAGTCCAAATCGAGATGTATAGAGAACCACTAAAATCGTTTTCCTGTGAAATGTGACACCATGTTGTTGCAATTTTTCTATAACTTTTGTTAAGATGTCAATTAGTTTACGTTGTGTAAGCAGGGAAACTTTTTTCAGCTTCAAGTCTTTTGCAATTCTTAAATGTTTATATTAATATATATTTATTAACATATCTCCTTTGTTTTTCGGGATTAAGACATCTATATTTTTATCAGAAAAACTTTATTATGTCTTTTAAAAAATGTTTCACAAAAAAATGCTCTTTAAAGATTGCAGCTTGAAAACACTTCAATTACTGTATCATACTATAAATACATCAAGCTAAACGGTTAATTGAATATTTATAAAGACAATAAAGGTTCCTTTTACTGGGTAAAGTCTGGTAAGATATTATATGAAACTTGGGTGACAGGACTCTACACTGCAAAGAGAATCAGCAAATGGACATATTGCTATTTTTTGCGAATGTAAGGAATTATTAAAAATGTCATCCTTTGTATTAGATGGAGAAGTCACAGAAAAACTTGGATGCTTTCGGATATTCTGTTTGACACAGTCCGATACGATGAGCTTTTAAAAGTAGTTCAGATCGGAAGTCACCTTTTTCTACCCCAAAGGAGTTGTTTTTTTTACGACTTCGTACTAGTCTTTATTGTTGACCTTTCCCTTCGTTCAATCCCTGAGATATTTTTACTCTTGTAGTATAATTAAAATTTTTCTTTTCAATCTACACATTTAATTTGCGTATTGATAAATCGTTCTGTTTTTATAGTAAACATTGTTTTTTTAACAATAGTATTAAATGCGTTAAACTAACGGACCTAGATTTTCTTTACCTTAACGTCCTCTACTCTCAAATACCTTTTAAGGGGATGTATATTATATTTACATAATCCCCCAGGAATTGGTCATTATTTTCTAATTTTATGTATGATAGCGTTGACGTGATTCTATATAGTGAATGATAATGATGTATCTAATATCTAAGAAAAACACAAAGAATTTTCTTGTGTTTATGAGAAACGCACAGTCGCATCGCCCGAAAATAAAACATTCTTATTTAGCTGTGATCATCAATGAAAGTAAATCAACCTCTAATTAAAATCGTTTATCACGAGAAAGACAGTGGTTTTAATAAAGATTTGGCCCAAAATATTGTTAAGATAACTAGGGCTAATTTATTTATCTGTTAGGGATGGGTTTTGATTAATGTGGCACATTTTTCAATTCTTTTAAATAATACTTCAATGGATGTTAGGATCGTACAAATTTGTGGGGAGAGGAAACCCCAGTGTGACAGCGCAATGAAGAATAACTTGAGAGTAACAAGCGGAAACAATGTGTCACCCTCGGTGTAACTGTGGTGGCGGACAGTTGGAATGAATGGGGGTGTTTCTAGTAATCTTCAGTAGCAAAAAGTTCATTTAATGGCTTTCTTCTGAAGTATTATTTAATTTGTGGGGGATATTGATTATTAGGCATTAAATTAATACGTGTGAAAATGGAAAGATCCAATAAAATTCCTTTCGGAAATAAATCTAAGACTCACTTTATTTTAGCGGTTGAAGGACAAGTGATACAATATTTATTTTATTGTTGTTTATATTTTGCATTGATTTCACATTACTAAATTAAATAAGTTTGAGAATTGTAGATAATTTTACTCTAAAAATAATAGTGATGACATTTATGTTTTATACTACCAAATATTATTCTACCGAGTAACAATAAAATTAAAACTTCATAAAGTACAAGGACTGTACGGTTAAAAAGAATTAAGGCATGGATTTTCCCTGTGCCCAAACACAAACATTAGAACACGAACATTGAGATAGGCCTTTTTTCTCTAGGGAAACAGTTAAACACATAAAAATTACTTTTATATAAACACTTATATAAAACACACTTTTTATCATGTATTAAAGCTCCTAATCACAACATAAACTAGGGTATTGTTCCTTATTCCTCCCAATTAAATGCGGAAAGCCGGTGAATAAGCCAACGTGCCGGTTCTTTATAGCTATGGGACTGGCTGCAGTTTCGATAAAGGTTCCATTTATTGGGCTAATTCACTGAAACGGAGCCTATTGTTTTCGGGTCGTGGAACAAATGTTGTTTATAAAGAGGGTTTAGAGTATTCGAAAGAGGCTTTTTCGTCAGCGAATAATTTTTCTTTAATAAATTTCACCATATTAAATATTTGTTACGTAAATGTCTTCAGGTATTATAATGTGATAAAATATTATATGGTACAGTTTACTATCAAGCTGATTAAAATACTTTTCAGATACGCGTATGATATATAGCATTAGAAGGTACAATTTACGTGCGATTCATATGAGATCGTCAAATACCTCCTCACCAGAAAGACATGATTCATTTCAACGGAGACAAGCAAGTATTTTTTTTTAATTTAAGCTTTTTGCGTCTACTGATTCTAGTTTTTTTAATGTTCGTAAACTATAAACAATTTCTGATATTTAACATATATTTAGATATTTCGACACTCAATAATGTGTTTAATTTGTCTATTTATAAGATACAATAATTACCACATAACGTTATAATTAAATATTTTGACCAACGAAATAATTAAATATGAGAGCAAATAACTAAACTAGTCAGCCTTTATTGCTAACTACGACATAAGGTAGTGAAAAAATCAGGATTAATTATCTCCAACTAAGAAGTGTTTACATGTTAGGATGGAGCTAATGCATACAATATTATACTTCTGCTAAGCTGTGGATTACTCTAAGCCTCTGTCAGGACGTTCCATTTGATTAAAGATTTTACTAGTTGATACATTTATGAATAGCCAATTATAAAAAGGTTATTGCAGGGGATTTCCCTATATATTACATAAACAAATATATCGCGAATGTGAAGCAATTTCTTAATACTCTATTGTGTTTATATTTAATTATGTCATTATTATATTTATATTCGGTTTTCTTAAATTATAAATCCTACTGGAGATAATGCGAAGGGTAAAATTATCAAAGTCTAAGTTTTTGAGAAGTACATTAGTATGAATAAAAAATTTACCTTATACATTTCGAATGTTCAAAAACAAATGTTTTCAATCAAAAAACGTAGAGCGTTATCATCTGTATAATCAAAATTTACCTATGTTATCATCTTGTTAAAATTGTTTGAAGTATGTGAAATATATCAAAAAACTAATACACTTTTAAATATGAATAACAAATGTGACCACAGGCAATGCATTAAAATAGTTTTTAATGGTTCATAAATTATTGTGTAAGCCTGGGGTACAAAACAATATGATACTTAGGGTGAACCCATTGTGCCGTGGTGATTACAACACCCTTCCCTTCCCCCTTGTCGAGGGCGGGGACAGATTAAAGTTATGCCTCCGGTGCTTTTGAAAGGTTCCAGGCCTATCCGTCATACTGCTACCCCTGAATATTTAAATACTTATGCTTTACCCGTTATTGTCAATAAGGTAAGGTATATAATATAAGGTATTTCATAAACTTTGTAATTAATGTTTGTGCATTGCAACGTTTTAAAATTCTCTGAGTCCATGTTTACCGTGAGGGTTTCAAAATGAATATGTATCGATAACAAGTTAAAAAGGTGTGATTTACTTCGTTTAGGCGAGAAAATGAATTTAAAAGTTTATTTATTGAAAACAATTGTCTAATTGCTAATTTATGAGTCAATATTTGTTTACATATTTTTTATGTATTATAGAAATAAGTGTTAGTTGTGTTGGTGCTGTAAATATGTAAGTACGTATATATTTTTGTATGAATGGTTAAGTATGTAAGTACATTTGAAACTAGTTGTGCTAGTAAGATTTATTATTGTGGTATAATAATCTTTTTATCTATTTTTATATTGCTAGTTAGTCCTACTTCTACGCAAGAAATGTATGTATGAAACGTTTTTACTGTATAAAGTCAAAACTTTTTACAACAATTAATTGTGGTTTAAGTAGGGTTTTTTGTATCATTTTTGGGTTTATGTTTTTAAAAGGGTATGTTGAGAAACCGTTGAGTTTGAATTTTTTTTGTTACGTATATTTGTAAAGTACTGCCATTATTAAATGTATAATAATGTGAATTTCTTCCAATCAGGCTTATACTTTGGAAACAAAATTTATTTTCCAAGTTAAAATTAAATAAATTGATTTGTCTTTAATTAAAAATGTCATCCTGGCTATTTTATAATTTTTTTTTATATATCTGTGTTTATTTTAAAGTGTAAATTTATTTTGTACTTATTGTATTCATGTGCCTTGGCTTAGCAATGTATGAAATTGTATACTTTTGGAAAATAAAGATATTATTATTATTATTATTTTTATATAATAAAATATATCAACTATATATTAGTCGAATTACTTGTATAGCTTTTATTTTCATTTACTACAGACGAGTAGGCCTTTGTGCCATGACCAGTTCATGAGGAAATTCACGTCATATATATTTGATTAATGTATGTCTACTGAAGAAAGGTACAGGCAAGCGAATGAAATCGCTTGCCTTATCATATTTAAATCCGGCAAATGTGTAGAGTAAGAAGAAATGTCTTAGAATTTAATAAATATCCTGCAATATATATGCTGTGTGGACTTCAAATGTTCTGAGAGAAGTAGAAGTTGCTTAGTGTTTCTTCAATACTAATTGAGGGCTTTTTAGAAAAAACTACACAGTTTTTTTCTTTCACATTCTGGAGCACAATTGAATATAGGATCGGTATATTAACTCAGTGACAACTAACAAGACATAGTTACACGTGAGCATCTCGTATAGCCGTATCCTGCCCAACAAACAACTGCAGTTGATCATCTCCGTCGTTGTCCCGCAGTCAAACAATGGCTTCATGGAACACAGAAAACAGGAAATAACTAGCATTCACCAACCACAACTTCCGGCCACCTTCCTTAATTGTTTTCTCGGTTTTCTTCTTACGAGGATATTGTTGGGATTTAAGATTATAACCATATAAATTACCTTAATTACTATGGGCAGATGTAAACGATGTTTTGATCCTAAACAGTTAATATCATTGAAACATGTTTAACTGTATTACATGTTATCATTTAAATGTATTACTGCTAAGAATTGAATTAAATAAATTTTTTATCATAAATTTGCATAAATTTGCATACATTTTTAATCAGAAATGAGAAATTTTTAAAATTAAATTACGTTAACTTCACTGTAAAAATTTAATTGTAACCTCTAGTTTTTAAGTGACCTTACTTAAACTTTAAGTAGGGTCACTTTAAAACGAGAGGAGTTTCAATACCTCTCGAAACGTAGTGTAGTTTAAACACTAGAAGCGATAGGAAAAGTCCAACAAATTAAATAATAATTACAAATCCTTCGATATTATGAATTTTAAAAATACAGATGTCTGTTGTTAGTAAAATTTTAAGTTTTACTTTACTAGACACTGTATCAATTCATCATAGGAGAAGAAGACTTTTCTTATTAGGAACTAGAATTAGCGTTTTGTTTGGCGTAAAACAGTCGTTCTTACGTACGCTCTTTAAACTGTACGCTTAAGGTATTTATAGCTGAATGCAGTCCAATATTTATATCCTTAACAATGTCAACATTAAAACGTTAGTTGTACAGAGAGGAGTACAACTAGCGTATTTGAAGGACTTGAACAGGCATATAAGTAAGCCAGGTATATGATCTATATTTCTGTACAAATTTAGCCCAGTTTTGTAGGCTTTGCGAATACGGGGAAGAGATATAAAATTACACAGACAGACATACGGATCCATTGATACTTATACAGAGTCACCCCTACTTAAATATTATAAATTTAAATAAATATTTTTTGTAGATAAAATCTCATCAGATAAAGAAAACTGAAATAAAGAGGGCGATTCGTTATATATTAAAATTGTATTGATTTTCTTTTGTTTGATTTTTTTTCTAATAATCCAAAACAACAAATAACTTTTCAGAAGAGGAGTACTTGGAAATCTAAGCTTAACTTTGTTTCTCCAGTTAGACACAAGTCAAACAGTTCATGTCAGCTAGTTACCCGTCTATTTGTTTTACTTGTTCATACTTACTTGTAATAGCGTAAATACCTTGCTCTGTCAAAGTGATTCTTTGTAGTCTTCTAGGCTACTGCAGTTCCAATCTCACAGAGATCATTCTCAGAATATGAACATCAAATTTAATTTCAGTAACAGGCAGGTATATATATCTGTGTTTCATTTAAAAAACATTCATTTGTTAGGGGTACTATAGTTATGATTGAAATGAACATAATATTAACAAAGTGCCCTTTTTCATAATATTTTTATTTAATTTGACAACATGTTTCGGGTATTATCCCATCTTCATGGTCAAAGATACATATATATTTGTGTATCTTTATATTTATATGTATTGATTAATATATTTACAACGTCCTGATTTCAACCATATTATCATTAGAATTTAATAAAAATATAATTAACCATTACGAGTTGCCTGTTGGCTACATGATTTAATCGATATCATGTACACTAGCATTAATTATGACTAGCATACATTCTATTCTAGAAACATTATCACATTACATACCTTCTAGATATAGCTATAAGAAATTAATTAGCATCGTACTGACGAATATGTTAAAAATATAATTGTTTTCATAAATTAAAGAGTATAAAATAAATCTTAGTTAAGACTATGGGGTTAAATAATGTGATTTAATACTATACTATATTGAACCATAACTTATTTAAGACATGGCGTCGATTCAAAGAAAAAGGAAGATTTCTTTCGAAATAAACACAAAAATAACCGTGGTCACTTAAGACGGGTATCCAGTCCAAAACAGATCACATTTCTAACACATTCTCCAAATAGGCAAGTGTTACCTTTTAAATTATTCGGAACTGCCTTATCACTCAACATAATAAATTTGATTGGAGCTGATTAAAAAGAGTGAATAATCATCTAGCTATTCTAGTGGATAGAATTCCAATGATTCAGCTTTTACATCGATTGTAAAAATCATACTAAAATTACTGATTGAGATCTCAAAATTCTCCTCATTGGAATCGGTGAATAACTTCGAATGAGTTATAAATCAGCCATTTTGACTGGGTAGAGGCTGTGTCGAATTTAAAAGGTAACATAGATTTTAAGGGAGGGCAGGTAGCCGCCCGTGACTTGAGCCCCCTTTAACTCATTTTTACAATTATAAATCAATCAACTGTATACAGTGAGTTAATTATTTGTGCACACCATTGGGATCTCGTAAACTATAAACGATACAAGAAAGTTTAAATTAGCGAGGTATTGCCCAATAAGACAAGTAAAATGGTGGTGAGCAATTAAAAATATTCGACCAAACTCGTTCGCTACGCTCAAAAAACCATTTTTGCCCCAAAATTACCCACAACTCCCTTATTCTTAAGGTACGATACTGTAAGTCGGGTGAAATTTACACCGAATTTCAAGTAGAATCTAAATATTTAGTCAAACATGTGATACCATTTAGGTTTTCTGACAATAATGCTCAAGTCTATAATTTCGAATACAAACATGTCAAATTTTATGTTTTATTGGAAAGATATTTTTCTCCCGACTACAAAAATACCACACATATGATACTTTCCTATACAAATGTGTATTTAATCACATCAGCTAGAAGTAATAGCTGTAACTAACAGCTGATTGGCAGCAAAAAATTGTTTTACAGATAAATGGTCATCTTTATTTGAAAAAATAAACACACTGTATAAAAAAAAAAACTATACACTTGTTTTTCATACATACCAAACATGCTATGATATAGTTTTTTTTTCCTAATGAAGCTTAACACTAATAACGTTTTTTTATCTTACACAATGTATATTTATATTTCAGTCAAATTAAAAAAAGATATATATATATTCGACCGTGATGGCAACAGAATATGCGACACGAAGCCTGCTGCAGATCACGTAATAGGATACGGCGAAATCCGCTAAGCATTTAATCCAGTGGCTCAGGCCTTGTTGCCAGGTGCCAGGCCATACAATGAGCCAGGTATTTTAATGTATAAATACTTCTGCATTAATTATTCAATTTAGCTAATACTTTAATCATGCATTAATCTGGGTTTAAAGTAAACAAGTGGTAGTAAAACTTAACTGTTTTTATATTTAAAATGAACACTTGCACTAACTGAGAATAATTATTTAGTTTAAGTACACAACTTCACAAGAAAAAATATTATTAAAAAATAAGCTGTTACTGAAACTTGTTCAAATAATTAGAAGCACTCTACAAACAATAAACAAATGTATTTCTTTTTTGGTCAATTTCGTTTTAGTTCAGAGGAAATAAATGAAAGTGCTTACATTATAATTATAACCACTTTATTTTAGAACACAACATTTTTCTCCATTCCAAGAACTTATTTAAATTATATTTTTCCATAAGATTATAAAACTCACTACCTTTTAAAGTTTGTGCTTCTTTTACTAAGCGGCGTTAATTGTTAAGTCACTATACTGACGACAATATACATTTTTTTACCTATCTTAAACAGTGCACAATTCTAACAAGCCTGACTCCGGTTGTGCCGCTAATAATCTTTCTGTCAATTGTTATTCCTTTGTTCTTTTAACTGTGAAATATATGTGGAAAACTTTCAGTTATGTTTAAAAAATCATATTCAGGCAATGTTGGGGTGGGTTTCACTTGCCACAAGCCTTTCACCAACAAAATCAAAAGCACGTCGGTCGTTTTATATGTATGTTTATTTTAAGCCAGTAAATTGTTAAAAAACAACCCCCTTCATATGTTTTTGTATTTGCTCAACATAAGAAAGCTACATAAGATTAAAGTATTACCGACTTCTGAAATATATTTACGTGTGGAAGTACCAGCCAGCTGTGGTCGGGGCTATGGTTTGCGGGTTCTGTTCCATGTCAGTGTTGTCATCAGAAGATGTATCCAGGGTCATTTGGGCCCCCCTCTTTCCAAAATCCTGGCTTCGTCCCTGTGCAGAGCCCTGTTTTCAAGCAGCTGGACCGTCTGCTTATCCAGGTCCTTTGGATGGAAAGGAGGGTGCAGAGCCTTATCGAAAGGTAAACCAAAATGGCGTAGAAAAGAAATGTACTATTGATATGATTGATATGAGAAGGAATATGTAAGTTTGTAGAGGAGAGGGAGAAAACCCTTCGTGCCCCCCCCCCTCCCACTTTATGTTGACTCCAACCTCAAGAAGATGATACTGTTGAGGTATTCTAACCCAAACCAACACGAGGAAAATATGTTATGCTGAGGTTTAATGCCAAATAATATTCCGAAATTCAACTACCACATTACACATCATAAGATTCCGAGGAATAAATTAAAACTTGAACAAATTAATTGTTTAAGTATCATGTTTTATTCCATAAATTAGGTATAGTGAGTAGTCATAATTAATCACTCTGAACCTGAAAAGTACGATTTCTATTACGTATTCCCAAAGAAAAAAAAACAAATAATTAACTGGAAAATTTACTTTTTTCCTTGAATAAAATCATTTTGTAGAGAAAGAAGGAAAACCTATACAGGAAAGAAACAGAGGTGACACAAAACTAGTTTCTCTGCAGCTGAAATTAAAATTGAAACGAAAATGTTTCTCTAAAAAAAACTATCCAGAAGGTAAACAATGTTAATAATGAATAAAAAGTTAAACATCATCGAACAATTTCATTTCAATATTCAGCTTTGCGTTGACGAGTACACTTAAGCCAAGATAAACAAAGTGAGTTGAGTGAGGGCAAGTCGCTTGGGCCCTGCCTACATATGTATTAGATCAGAGAACATCCACCCCACAACATAACATGGTTTGGAGTTACTTGTTTAACATAATACTGCTGTCACATAGAAGCCCTCGTTGAGAATTGTATCACTCTTGGCATAAACAAAAAAGACCCCAGTTTATATACAAAGAAACCCTCCTTTCATTGTTATATTTCCCTATATAAGTGTAGGAAATACATAAGTAAAA
This sequence comes from Flexamia atlantica, assembly GCA_035578135.1. Taxonomy (NCBI): domain Eukaryota; kingdom Metazoa; phylum Arthropoda; class Insecta; order Hemiptera; family Cicadellidae; genus Flexamia; species Flexamia atlantica. The sequence continues at coordinate 1,671,840 of JAQJVK010000049.1, read as the reverse complement.
CTATAATAACTAATTTGGCCCTGGTTAATAAATATTTGTTTTCATCCGCTGGTTTACAATTAATTTATGGGCCTATTCGAACTTCAAAAACGCTGACATTGATTGCCTTACTGTAATGATTTCCAAATACAGTACGTGTTGTTGTAAAATATTTTGAAAATTTTTAGAGGTTGTGTCCGTTTTCAAATTTTCGAGCTATTTTGCAATACTGTTTAAGAGTTTTAAGTAATAGTAAAAAAAATTAAATATGTGCATATGGTTATATTGAAACAGTTTAAAAATTATAGAAGTTAAACAAATGAAAACAGTTATAAGAGTTATAATATGAACAAACAATCTCATATTCCGTGGACTCGCACTTGTTTATTGTTTATTTAATGCTAAATAGTTCATCAGAAACACAATTACACCAATAAGCGAGACTGTCGGCTGAATTTGTAGGAAACTTATACCTAAGTCAACTCAATCACTTTCGAAGGTTAAAAGGTGTCTCTAGGAATATTATTAAATATTATAAATATTTACAAAAATTTTTTTAATATTAAGGATACATTGAAAATATTTTGATATACTGCCATTTGTATTTAATTTCCCTATAGCCTTACTAATAACTATAAAAAAATGTAATTTTACGGGAAAAGCAATTGTTTTGTAGAAACAAAGATTGTGCTGTCCTAGGAATAGCTATAGTCTTCTATATACAGTTGCATGTAACGTCGCTTTATCTATAAACAAATCTAATTATGCACTACTAAAAGTAGAGTGTCGAAATTTAAACGATAATATAGTTAGTACTTCTAGATAATTTAACCAGCTACCTTAAAAACATGAAATTTTATAAGTAATAGGTGTCATTGTAAAATTATTGTGAAAGGCCTACTCCTGAGAAAAACAAATTAGCATAGGCTAGAGGATGGAATGATTTGCGAGGCAATATAAAATCCCTGTCGACAGTCGGGGTGAGATCAGCAGATATTTCTTTTGAAATTATCGCTCAAAGGTCGTTGTCTGTGTTATCTCCGAATGGGTTTCGGTTACAGAGTGGAGTCGTGAGGGTACCTCACGTAGACAAATTATTTTATTTTTTGTTTAAAACCTCTTTAGGGACATTTCTTAATAAATGTTTTAAAAACTTAAAATAATTTTGTTTTATGTAGTTTTATGTCTAAAATGATCGTTAATATGTTTTTTTTAGTTCCCTTACATTTATTTGTTGATTTATTATTAAAGTTTTTAATATAATACCTTGAATATTATTGGGCTCTTCCCACCTCCAGGTTGACGGCGTTGGTCCAATTACTAAGCAGAGACTGCAATGAGGTCAGATCAGTCCACTTATCACATTAAAACGCAAACACAATATTGACTAAAACACGTAAACATTAAAACAACGCACGCCTAAACGAACTTGACGTTTCGAAAAACAAAAAAAAACGTTTTTCGTTATCAAAGGTCCCCGGAGAAACACTTAACTATTTACATTATCATCATTCGTGGTCGCGGTCAATCCTAAGACACCTAAGACATGTCTTTCAAAGAACGTAAATTTTTTAATGTACTCGAATGAGTACACAATGCTAATGTAGGCCTATTGTATTTAGAAACTTTACCCACATCTGCTTGATGGTCTTGATGGTCAACTTATTTACTTGAGCAAACCCACATTTGAGCAAATATCACATATGGGTACATTAAAAATTGTAACAGCCACATTTAAGCAATCCACATTTTGGACTCATCCAAACGTCTCTGTAAATTTATAAAAATGCCCTTATGGTTTACTTTTTACATTTTATATCCTTTAATATTTTTTAAAACTAAAGTGAATACTAAGTTTCTTGTTTCTTGAAATTTTGTAGATGTGTCGTTTCCTTTTGGGAAGATAATTTTATTTCGAAATTTTCTCCAATATTGTTTTAATCTATTCATGCAAATATGAATAACTACCAATTCTGTTTGCATTAGAATTGGTAATTCAATAGATAACAAACTGAGGAATTCATATATCACATAGAACTATAACGATATAAGTGTTTATTATGGTTATTAGGAAGGTTGACTTAACATTAACACAATTTTTTATTATTAATGTAGCCTATATGCATTGTTTTATTTTAACATTAATTTATAAAGAAGGTATGGAAAACTATGATAAAGAAAGAGGATGAGTTTAAAACAACTTGTGAAGATAACGTTGAATAACACATGACGTTCAAAGTAGCTTTCAGGATCTTACGTTCGCAAACCTCTCCACCTAGATATTCAAAACCTCAAAGTCTCTATAATTGTATACATTTAATCGCTCCATAAGAGGTTTTTATCCAAAAATGTTTTCTGCCTGATATAATGTAATGATCTTTGAAGTTCAATAATCAATCTTATTCATAGTTCATTCTAGTTCTGTTTGAAATATAAATATCATTTAGTTGTTTTTGGCTCAGAATCACAATTTTGAACTATTAAAATACGGTAAAGTGAACTTCTGTAGTTAGTATTAAGGTAAGAAAGTAAACTTTATTGTGGTAGTTTATGGTACAAACCCGAACCCCAGTCTAAAAACACATGGAAAAAACCAAACAATTGTTTCATTACGAGCAGGAAACAACTCGAATAACTTTTAAAAGAAAAATCAACAAAATAAAAGAGATAAAAAAATATGACTGGCGTGTACAAAATAAAGTTTGACGACTGCCCGAAAATTTATATTGGCCAAACTACAAGATCAATAGATAATTAAAGATGTGTTCTTTGGTGATATGTTCAAAGAACACATTACCTAAATAAATTCAAAATCATAATTTGCTTCAGACTTGATCAGTAATATTCATAACTACACAAGTTTTAATCAATATTTGGAAGTACTACATTCATACAGTAAAGAGTCCTTTATCCGGATTGTTTATAAGAGTTTGAGTTTGAGTTTCTAATCGAATGTAATATACGCCACTGCAAATAAGTTGACCAATAGATAGGAGCGAGGGGTAAACAAAGACAAAGACAAACCAGTGATAAAGGGTAAGGCCAAGATCATCTGGAGCCTCAGTTAGAATTGCAATCTCGCCCGCGCCGGTCCTGTCTTTATGTAAATAAATATTTGGCCAAAAATGTTTCTCGTGCGTAAATGTGTTTTGTGTTTTTAATAATTTAATCTTCATTTTAATGTTTACTGATCTCAACAAGAGTGATTTTACGTTCTGCACCTGCCTGAAAATGGTGCCATGAGCACCGAAACCACGTGGTAGCCTGTGTTTCTATTTTAATCATAGGTAGTTTAACCTTTTTAATAGAGATAGAAATGTTTTATTCAGTACCTTTTGCAAATGATTTAATCAGTGATAACAGGCTTTTTCAATCAACTAAACCACTCTTAATGTTAAATATTCAATGAATCCTATATCAATTAGCTAGAACTTTATTAATGGCTAGTTATGCCGTGGACTAAGGCAATTTTGTACAAAACTTTACAAAAGCCGTATATTATTTACTGGTAATTTTTAATTGATTTGTATAAAATTACTACAGTGAATTCCTTAGGGATAAAATAGACTCCCAAAGGCAACTTTGAAATAAAATATAACATTAAATTCGTTACTAATAAGTCAATATCATCAAGCTAAAGGCTTTATCATCAAGCTAAATTTTAACACTTAATAATCCTTCAAACTTTTGAAACAACAATAGTTATAAAAATGATACCTGTAAAAATCTGCAAAGTATAATACACTACCTAATTGCTGGCCACTCACACCAAAAATTACTTTTAGAGACTGCAACTATGTGCGAGAAAAATTCAAAGGGTTCAAATTTTAAATTTAAATATAGGCCTACTACTTAAATATATAGTGTACCCATTTTGAGGTTTATTAATAAAAACTAAGAATAACCCAGCTCTGGGAATAAAAAGTAAACAAACTTAAAATTATTAAAAAAATATTTAACTATAAATCGTTTAGAACGTTTAACTTGCGGTGTCTACGTAAAATGTTTTTCTATTGTTCAGTTTCGATTGTTGTTTTTCTATTGTTGATATTAGCACATATAAAACAGGAAATGTACTCAATCATCCGCGCATAGTATCTCTTAAAACTTGGTTAGGCCTTTTCGTGTACAACTGGAATAGTTCTTGCACACCAGTGTGACACGATCACGTGCACAATAAGGTACATCAATAACGACTGACTAAAGCAGTCAGCATTCGCCCACTACGATATTAGGTATTTATAACAGAAACCAGAGTCTTAGTTAACTTGTTTATAACAGATAAAAGTCAGTTCACGATTACAAACTGTTATATTTAGCATACAACTGCAAACTCACGAATCCACGGATCTGTCAACACATGCACTAGTAGTGCCAACTATAAATACTAAACTATATTTTTTTGAATGACATAATTCACTAATAAGCTTTAAAAACAATATAATATTCATGATTATGTGTACCAAATCAAATTCTATTATCACGGAAATTCTTAAGATCACATTACATGTGATCAATTTTATATACAGTCTCAGAGGGGAATTGTAAAAACACGGAGAAAGAGGGCTTTACTCTGTTCCTAAATTCGACTCACGTTTGTTTAGAAGCAGGACTGAGTCAAAAGATAACAATGTCCCAGTTAATGGTGTGTGCCGAATTGAACAACTTGAAACTGTAACTTAAATTTTATTCAAGGCGTTTCTTTAATTTATAGAAATATATAGAGGCCTTTTTATATAAAATGTAATTTGTACTTTGATATTATTTCAGTATTAGATTACGAGTAAATGTTTTGCCACGATTAGTTATACACCTCGTTTACGTATATCCATTAGTTTTTTCATAGTCTATATTTTATATACATTACTAGTCGTACCTTTAGAAATTAAATTTCAAAATAATTTAAATTACTAGTTTTAAAAATTTTATTGCAAATTATTATAGTGTATGTGCTTGATAATGATCAAATTTAGTGATGAATATATAAAAAAAATAAATTAATAATTTTATATGATGTGTGATACAAAAATTACATAGTATGAGTTGCCTGGTTTTATTGACTGTTACAAGTATAATTGTTCACCTGTACTTGGTAATGACTAATCTTATTTTACATCGATACAAAGTGAGACTAAGCCTAAATTAACTCTTAGACTGCTTAGTAAGTGGAATTATGACATTAAGAGCAATGATATTCATTACCAGCGCAATGTAAGCTGCCTTATACCACATTTAACTTCGTATTCAATGGAATCATATTAACAGGACATTATTCCACCTATTTATTAGCTCGTAAAATGTAGGAAACTATACGAAGAACACCTTAGCTATTGTGTTATGTCGTTGGGCTTACAGTAACGGGTTACTACAAATGCTTAGTATATTAACTGTACGAGTATTGTTCATTTGGTATTACGTTTGGTTATAGCTTGCCGGTTTCATTACCCGCATGAAATTAAGCTCTCCAAGGTACTGAATCACTTTATTGGAATCATCAAGGACAAGAAATCAGAAAATTACTAAAAAAGAAGAGATCCATTTGAATATTAAATAAATAACCATATAACGCCCCTCGCTCTGCATTTTTGACACAATACGACCATTTAAAAGTTCTTTAACTGTCTATTCATTAAAAATCTTGTTTGATAAAGTCTTCACTTTTCAAACACAATCTTTATATACAGTACAAGAATCCGATTTAGGTTTCCTAACGCCGAGAGACGACTCTCTGAAACGAAACTGGATCACTTGAGAGAGAAAATGTTTCTTGAATAGCCTCCTTCAAGTTATAAAAATCATAAAAGGTTTATTCAAGTTCAAAATGAAACTAAAGAAGCGACTAGATAACAAAATTTACTCAATCCTAAAAACCAAGCATACAATTTGATCCTGCTCCACAACTCTAACTTACAAGGTTTATGAAACTACGTATTTTTGTTTTACTATTATATAATATAGCTAATTACGCCAGCCTGCCTGGGTTGTATGTATTACCTTGTTATGTGCCTTTCAATTCCAAATCAGACAATAATGTAAATATGGGTGGTTTACAAATGTTATAGAAAATACGTAAAGAAGTGAGAAAATAAATATCACTTTTGCTTTAAACAGTTTTTATGGGTCAGTTTGAATCTGATTTTTACTAGGCCTAACCTTATAATTTATTTATTTTTTACTTACTTATTTACTAACGAGCTATTCAATTAAAATACAATATTAATCAATCGGCATCTCTAAGCTGATCACTCAAGGTATTGATTGAATAACCGTCGAATATAGACAACTCTAAACATTACGAGTGAATAATAATGATGTTTGCTCAGTAACTACTAATCAGCGGGTACAGGGTAAACGTTTACAGACTTGTAGCATCTGACGTATTTATGATTTCTATCTCTTTTTAAAAAATATTTATTTATCATACGTTTTGCATTATTGTGCATAGCCTTGATAAAAAAATTATTATCATAATAACTAAAATCATCTAGGTGGCGTTTCTGTTAAATTTATTTAAATATTGTTAAATTGGTTTCAATTTATGCTTTAATATTTATATATTATTATTTTTGTTTGTTAAATGTAATTTTGAAATGAAATTATATTTTATTGTTGGGTACAAAGTGTTTGTATATTTAATTGAAACATTTAATTTACATTAAAAGATAGTTACATGCGTTAATTACATGAAAGTTGACACAAATAAAGTCAATGCATTATTTGTTAATGAATGAATAATAAGTTGAGTCGCTTAACAAAATGAATGATAAATCATTTAAGCTATTCAAGTATTCATTCTCGATAAAAAATCTCCTCCAGTATTGTATAATTGACTTGAGGGTTTTGTTGATGCTATTTTGTGACAACCCCCTGCCCCTTTATTACCTAAAACAGATTTTGGAGGAAACTCTTAACATGCCAATTATAAATAACACTTTAATTTTCTTATTAATAATAATTTTCAAATTTTTAAATGTAAAAAAACCTAAAAAATGCCTGATTATATGGCATTTTTCATTTCTAAACTAGGCCTATGCAATATTATATTAACAAGTTGGGTAAGAACTCATTTTGGTTTGTAATAATACACATAACATAACATATGTTATAGACCTACTAAATCATATTTATTACATTGAATTGGCAAACTTTATTGTTTGTATTACATTCATTATATTGACACGGCCCCAGCGATTTGGATTTATTGTTTACCTAGACTTCAATTTTCTTTTAAAGTCCATTTACACATTTAATTCTCTGCAGAAACACAGTTGCTTGATTTGAAAGTGAACCGTCTTTAATTTAGGGCCTGATAGGTTAGAATATTGGTTAAGGAATAAAGATGAAAATGTATACAAACAATCTAAACAGCCCTTTTTTACCTTAATGGAATATAGTGCAAAAATAAATTGTAGGCTAAATAATGACTTAAGCTAAACAAATAAACAGAATGTTCATAAATACAAAGCAAAGGTTAAATTTACCAATGTTTTATATTAGGAAGATTTATAACATTTTTTAGAACAATACTTTTTAAGATGATTCTTTTCTAGAATTCTCGCTTAAGAAGCAATTTCACGGGAGCTGTTTCCTCCATCAATCACAAGCTCAGTTTGTTGGAGATCTGAACACCTTTCATAAACCCAGGATTTTTAAGACTCTAAAATTAATAAAGATTTTTTTAAGTCGTATTATTTCTTACTGTGTGGTAATGTCAAAGCATATGGGATAACAATATTTTTGGTTGTTTGAAAATGTATTAGCCCGTTTGTTATTAAGATTACAAATAATAAACTCAATATATGACATTAAAAAACTGCTTGGTTTTCTAATCGAACATTTATTAATTCATGTCTGTTCGATAGTCAAAGGCCAACGGCTCTGGGACTTAACGTTTTCACAAGACCACTAAGTAGCCAATTACTCTACACTCGGGGAGTTTCAATGCCTAATGGACCGGTTACGCCGATGTTGATTCATCTTCATATGCTATTCAGCACCACTTTCTGTTCATTCGAGCCATTCGTAATTCAAAGTGCACAACTAAACCTCAGACTCAATAGAAAACTATTTTCATAATTTGTTATTTAGGCATTATTTATTCTATGTTATTGTATTAATATAAATTTATGGATACATAGGTATATATTTATTTATTTATTTATTACATGTATTAGAATAATGTTTGTAAAACGTAACAATTTAAACCACCTGGGTCTTTTGTTATTAGAAAGAAAAGCCATAGTATAATGTTTATGCTTATATAATATTAGCTCAAATACAGTATAACATAATTGTCATTTATGTTAATAACACAACAAGAACGTATTATAAATTTCCTCTTTAGATTAAATTTTTAGCTTTGACTAATTTTAGTAGGACATTGTGTTTTCTTTTCAAGCGGTTGTCTTTGATAACATGTTAAACATTTTATTCTCTTTTTAAGAACAAATCCTTGATAAAATAATTGGAAGGTTTTCTCTTCCAATCAATGTCCTGCTAGATATTTAAAAATAATTTTCAATAACTATACATGTTATTGTTCACAAAAACTAATATTTTACATGTTAACTATAATGGTACAAAACGGAGTGCTATTATGATAATGTTCTATTTTGAAAAAAAATCAATTAAATACGTGTAAATTAATAAAGATTTTTGTACGGTAAGTAGATTAATAGAAAGAATAACCATTAGGAAATAGGTTGTATTAATAAAATGTAATTTTGAAATAAATAAATAAATAAAATTAATTAAAGATATTCATATAACTTATGGATGTAAAATAAACGTTTTTTGCATGTAAACTTTATCAAAAGCTCAAGCTAATGCTATAGAGTTAGAGATAAATAAATACAATATTACTCTGGAACGAAAAATGGTAATTAGGTTTGATAAACCCGTAATAATTATAATCTGATATGATGTTTTAATGCTTTCGTTGTCTGTAATACTGTTTTCGGATTAGGTAATTAATATTGTAATTGCGTTTGTCTAATCCATCGTGGACGGTTTATAAAGCGAGAAAATTAAAATTAAAATCAAATTTTCAAATTATTGCTTACATAAAGCTTGAAGGTTTTATAATTATTTCTTCAGTGTGCTCGGTATGATTCGAGGTCCTTAACCCTCAACCTCAGCAAGGCTCTTGAAATAAATTAAATAAGTCTGTAATTTTCATTGAAAATTAAAACGGGCGTGACACTTCACTATCACGGCACAGTACGTTAAATCGGACAACTGATTCTTTTCCGATAGAAAAGTATACAGGCCGTTAGAGTGTTGATAGAATATATTTACGCTCTAGCATAGTTTATCAATTCATGAATGCTTTAAAGATATTTCCCCAAATAAGAGTTTGAGATTGAGTCTTGAATTGCTTATCACGTTGGTAGAATTATAGTTACATCAATGTAAAATATAATACATCACATGTTTGGCTGTAATTGATTATCAATCAAATGAAAGTAAAAAAGAAATATGTCAATAAATTAGCACCAATACATAAAAAATACACAAACCAGAATACCTTACCTTAGCGACCAATCACCGATAACCATTTTATTTTTATTCCAAATATGCCTATTGGCATCCCGATGTCGCTTTTCCCTCTTTGAATATTTTACAAGACTCTTTGAACTAACATTTATAGAAAATCACCCTTTTGAAAATGAAACGAAAAAGTGAGAACATTGTCTGAAATTAGCCTTCTATTCGATCAGCATTAGTATATCAGACTCTTGATTGTTCTAAATTTCATATTACAATTATTAATAGTACATCCTCGTAACGCATTTTTCCGTCGCAGGATAATCTATTACATTAAAAACACTAATTGATTTGGACTTGTATGATTCTATTAAACCACTTTTTACTGTGAGAAATACATGTTTCACGTCAACCATTGCAATAATCACAACTACACAACGTCCGCCAGTTTAGCTAGCATTTAGTCCCCTCACGTCTCTGACGTCTTCCACATAACAAGCGACAGTTTCTGTCACTCAACGCAAACTTTCTTATTTCAGTAAAGCTCATGTGAGTTGGAACAGTTTGTAGATAATCTTACATTGTTATTGTTAAATTAACCATTTATTTAATAATGGGAAATTATGAATCATGGTGCTGTTTTTATGAAAACAAAATAAAATCCTTTACTCCTTGTAAACATCTATGTAGTTTAATTCACCTAAATATCGTTTACTTTGTTCAGTTGATTAAAATCACTATATGCAAATTTAAATTCCTCTGTTAGTGTCTAAGTCCAAAATAATGCGAAAATGCACAAATATTTGCGATTGGTAGTTATTTCAAAGACAGTCCACGTCTCACTGACCTGTTGCTGCGGGGTTCATTAGGGGGGCTGAAGCATGAACTTTGTTAATAACTATGGCTATAACTCTTTGGCTGCACCCCGCCCGTGTAATCTGACACGCATTGCCTCTGTGGCAGCGTCTTATGTGAGGCGTTACCTAATATAAATTGCAGATATACTATATTTTTTCAAAGTAATACCGTTTAATCTATCTTATCATGTTTTAAATCATGATATTAGTTTTTATTTTGGATTGAATTGTATAATTTATAAAGAAGAGTATAATTTATAAAGAAGAGTATAATTTATAAAGAAGAGTATAATTTATAAAGAACATACTTAAAATTATGACAGTTAGGTGATAGGGTCTTAAAGTAATTACGATGCAATAACTTCTTGTTTAGGACAGAAACTGGAGGTATCAGATAGGCATAAAAAGAAAAAAACATCATTAAGGTATATTTAAAACCTCTTAACTTGTATTGACTGTCTTAAACTATTATTAAGGTCATTAAATGAATATGCCAAAAAACAAAACTTATTCAGACTGCAAATCGAAGAAATTGTGGTAAGTATGTAACTGTCAAATGGGTGAAAATCTCTACATTCCTATAGAATTATCAGCTTCCTAAACTCTAATTGTGACTCTTGTAAGACAGAACAGCGTTTATTACGACGAGGTGTTTGAAATACATCTTAGAGATATGTACATTGAACATATTAAAAAAAAGCCCCTAATGAGGGAGGATTCAAACAATCCTTATTATTTATTATAGTACAAAATACGAAATAAATATTCATCGAATTCATAATGACAGAACTGTCGTGATGAATTCTTGTAGAATTAATTAATATCCTAATTTAAATAATAACCTTGATTGTACAGCGATCAAGATTGGACATCTTTTAATTGATAAGTGACATCTTAATTTGCCGATATTCATTCAACAGCACAAATTAATGGAACCAAATATACTTTAAAATATTACACGATACTTTTGGATTGAGGGAAATTAAAAAGGCAACATTATCGAAGTGGACAATCAATGAGCTGCAGTTTTTAAAGTTTCTTTTATTTATTTATTTTTTAACTACTTAACTATTATCATCAGCTATTACTTGAAATGTATGTATACAAATTAAATCCAAACGACCAATTTGACAATTTTAGGGCATCTAGGGCCCTTCATTTTAGTCTACCCTTTACTAATTTTACTTACTGCTAAATGTCACACCAGGCTCTTTCCAACGACACCTAAGTTATTAAAATCGGTTCAGTGCTGTAGGAAGAGTCTTGATTACTAACAAACTCTTGGCAAATTAAAAAATATCCTACACTCTTATAAGAGCAATGTTAGCGGTCTTGTTTCCTTGCGTGCGTGCTTGCACATTTATCTCAAAAACGGCTCCGAGGATTTCCTTCAAAGTCTGGAAATAAGTCATTCATGACTCAAAAACGTCTTTTATGCAGATTACTTGGCCAGAGAAATTCTAATAACGTAATAAATCTAATTTTAAAGTGGTAAAATTTTAACATAAGCCCTATGGGTTGCCGTGATAGCAACGAAAATAAAGAAGGAAAGTGTAAACAAATGAAGTAATCATAACAGCTGTTTGGAATCTATGGCCATCAAGGGAAAATACAGCAAATGGGATTAAGAGTCCATGGAGCAAAAGAAAAGGTTTCTATTTATCAATTTTATGATTTGTTTTTAAATATTTTATTGTAACCGGATGAACTAGTAAGCATGAAATAACAACGAGCAAGGCTCGGTCCACCAGTTACTTTATTTTAATTCGTAGAACTAATTGAAAAATGTATCATTATATGAAATTATCGTAAGGTGTTTCTAGGTAAAACTCGTAAATACTAGGCTTTCTCTGGCAAACGATGCAATAGGACGTATGCATTGTCGAAATTATGCAAACAACTGCTTTAGATACATTTTACAATGTACTAAATTATAACAATGCCAGCGCTTGTTGAAACATTGTCAGAGATGAAAAGCCCTTGCGTTAATAGTTAGAGGTTTATGGGACATCATTAAACAATAGAACAATGTCGACAATGGGCAACATAACACTCCGGGGCCCGAGCCAAGGGCTCTGATGTTGATTATGATGACTCGCGTAATGACCTATGCTTAATAACCTGGGCCTCACTAAATCAGTAATTTAAAATCTTTGACTTTCTTGTTCAATTACCTATGCATAATAAACTAATCCTCAACAAAAATCAGTTATTAAAATTCCCTGGCTGTCTTGTTAATTTTTCAACATAATAATCGAATATAATCTTGTTTTTTTTTCCTTTCGACTATAAAATTAAGGATTGGTAATTGATTACTATTGATTTCATATCTGGAATTAAAGTTGTCATTTATGAAAAGATGAAAGACTCGTCATGCATAAAACAATAATAAGTGTGAAAAAACTGAGAGCTTTAATGCACAATGAAAAAATATTCCTACTCCTCTTATATATTTTACGTATAAGTCTATCAATTAATAACATCATTGTCCGTAATTGATGAGTTGATAACATTGTTGATGATACCAGATATTCTTGTTTTTGTAATATACAATAACAAAACCACGAATTGAATGATATCAAAAGGGAAATTCCATGAAAGCAAAGGTTAGAAAAAAAATTCTATAATGAAGCTTTTTATAAAAGAAAATTTTTAATGAAGCATAAGTTTATCAAAACAATTAAGGTTATTAGTTCTTGGTAAGTTTTTTAGGTAATCACAGCTCCAAATTAACCTTCCGTTGCCCAGTAGAGGTTTAGGAGTGCATTATTTGTATCTTCCAAATCCTGCTTTGGATTCCAAAGCTAAACCAGGATTTACAAAACACTTTCAGCCGTTGAAAACTCGTTAAACAACTCTAAACTCCTATAGGTTACATCATACGGGTCTTATTTGTGATTATCTCTAAATAGATTTAGTTAACGCTCGAACAACGGTTATCACAACCAAATGCAATAACTTCACGAGTCATTTCAATAACACAAGAGTTATTGAGAAACTCTAAACAATATTGGCAGTTTGCCTCTCTGATATCAACATACAGACATAACAAAACTGTATTCACGATGGATTCATACTGCCGATTCAGGAACAGATAACATTGAGTTATCCATGGTAAACCCCAACTCCAGCCAGGGGGGCAGATGTCAGTGTGATGACTGCTATTCAATATTCAAGATCGGGCCTTCTCAACTTGCTGCCAAATCAGCCTCAACAGCGGGGATGTGTAGCCTAGCATTCTAATATTCTTAGAAACTGCTCCTTTTAAAACATTCCGTGTGACCTTTTAAAGAGTTAGTAAAAAAACTATTTATAGATTATACAATTATTGACAGAAAAATAAGTCTTACAGCTTAATTTAATATACAGAAGCTAGAAGTATTATGTAATGACAATTTCAATAAAATGATGGGTATAATTCAAAGGCAAATTAATCTGACACAGATGATTCCAAGGATCTCAAATATCGGACGCCAGAGTGATGCAATCTTATTAATTTAAACCTCAAAATTTATTTGATGATGAAACAACTATAAGACTTTCCATATCATGAAAGGGTCAAACTTATCAAGGGTTTAGATTGTCTATATGGTTCTATAACAGATTCAGCATAAATCATTTTGAACGTTATATTATAATCTAGAACTTGATCTAAATAATTTGAAGGGTCACTCCCAAACTGTATTTAATAACTGTACTTAAGATACACTTTAGCTAGGACTTAATAGGGAAGTTTTGACACTGCTCTAGCTTGTGCATATTTATAAGCCCTAATCGATGTTTTGCGAAAGGTGGTAAGGGAAATCCCTTTTATAGCTTTTTTAAAACTTATATCATCGAAATGTTACCATTCATATTGACAAGAGCGATTTGATAACTCACGATGGTAAACTGTAGATGTTATTTTAATTTTAATAATGCAGTATAAAAATAAGTAATAAAAAATATTTTTTCTAGGCCAAAATACATTGCGACTGCCAATATACAATGCAATACCAAAGTGCACGTTTTTGCACACTTATGTAACGAAAAACACTCTCGATACCAAAGTAACAGATTCTCGATTTTTCACATTCTTGTTTGCATATAAAAAGATGTTGGGTTTATCAGTTGGCAATTGAATTATTTATTTTATAGTACTTCTTATTAACTTATCTATTTCTTGGAGAGACTTTTTTGGAATTTTGTTTATCTGTGCTTTTTGGAAAGTATAAATTAAAGTTGGAGAAATGTATTGATTAATTATTTTAAGTTTTGACTCCTTATAAGAAACATATTTTTTAGACAGGAGATCTAAGTTTATAAATAGTTTCCCAAGTATTTCATTGAATTATTATATTAGTGGATCGGTATTGTTAACTCCAAGACATTTAATACTGTCTTCTTTAGTTATTGACTTGATTTTATTATTTCCATATTCCATTTCAATATATATTAGTTTTCAATTTTTAATTACTATTGCATTTGATTTTTCATAGTTTAGGCCTATTTCCTTTAAACGATCTATAACAGAATGGAGTAGGGCTTTTGCTGATTCTTTTTTCTTGGCAATAACCACAGTACCATTTGCAAAACCTAACTGACACTACATATTGCCAAACCTCTAGTTGGAACCCATAAGCATTTCCTAAGTCTTGTTCAGGTAGCTCTTCTAGAATGTGGTTAGTGCTTAAGTTATAGAGGATGTGTGATATTGGGGATGCTTGAAATACTCAATTTTTTATGTCGATGCACTAGGTTTTCCTGTTACCTACATGTATCTGTGTTTTATTATTTACTAAAATAAAGTCGATAATGAGATTTTGTAGTTTAAAAGGTAGTTGAGACGATTGGGTTGTTTTAATCGTGTGCCTATGTCCAACGTTTTTAAAATCATTTTTTATATCTAAAAAACTTATTGCTACATCAAGCTTTTTATTATTTATCTTTTCTAATAATCTATACAAAGTATTAATGTTAATTTTACTCCCCGGTGTATTTACGGATCCCTTTTGATTTCCTTTAAGTGATATATATCCCGTAATTTCTTAAACTATAATTAGTTTAATAATTAGTGTTATGATTGATGTAATTGAAATTGGTCACTAATTATTAAGGCCGTCTTCTACGTCTTTAGTGATTTTAAATTGACTTGGCTAGTTTCAGGTTGTTTGGGATCCATCTTGTATTAAACTTTTTTTATATTGTAGATAATATCACAGATATGATAGTGTTTCATACTGTTCTTAACACACTGTCAATTGTACATTTTTTAAGCTGAATACTAGGGTTTAAATATTTTGACTGTTAAATTTAAATAAAAATATTAAAAAGGTGTTGAATATTAAAACATAATTTTATTTTATTCTTTAATCCTCGTTACAGTTGATCAATTGTGCTGATTTTCGGACTCGATGTAACAAATGTCTCTCTAGACATATAAGCCAAATTTTATCGCAATCGGACCTTTTTTACAAAAGCTATCGTGTTTACGGACAAGTATATATGAAAATGAACGGTGTTTTAGGGTCTAGGGATCTCAAAAAGAAAGAAAAAAATTGGCTCAAAACATGGTCCCGGGCTAAAGTGTCACCGTGCCGCTTACGGTAATAGGTACTTCCCTACTGGGAAAATTCCCTAAAAACCTTATACTCTACTTAGATGACCCACAATGTTTAACGTTGAATGTGTAACAATAACTGGCAACTATCCCTTCTTTGTGAGTTTTTTCCAAGCACAATTTTCATTCATGTGATTCTCTTTAAAATATTCACTACTTCCATTAATTTTAAGTGACTCTATTAGTTAGAAAGACATTAAACAAAGGGTAAATAAAACAGTGTTATTTATCATTGAGATATAATCTTCAAGAAGAATGGTGTTTTAAGGCTTAAGGCTCTATCCAATCGACTAACCACTGCATATATTCTGTCACTCTCGCAGCGGTTGAAATATTTTGCCGACAATCCTTTGCAAGCATAGATAACACTCCATATAGATAGTATATTGTTCCGCGGTCTTCCGGGAACCACTTCATAAGAGGACCGCCCGAGTCTCCAAAGCAGAAGCCAGCTGTAGTGCAGATCTCTCTCGCGTCGACACCGCCAGAGACTTCCTCGCGGCACTCGTCTTGGGACATCATCAGCACCGTCTTATACTGAAGTTTAAAAGGTTGGGCTGTAAAGAGTAAAAATGTAAGGTTAAACAGAAATTGTATTTTTTTACCTAATCTGTTCGTCGCCATGCGCCAATTAGCCTACGAGGCGATCTAAAGACAGCGAGGTAACGTGACAGCAAAATTCATACAGAGCCAGAGGTGACCGCTCATGATGGAACAGGAGTCGAGCACCTGGGATCGAACCAGTGTCGTTCGAAACACAGGGCAAGCGCTTTACCTTTGAGCTACCCCCTCGAAACAGACCAAAAGAGTAACCAGCCCTTTTACATGCATTGGTGTAACGTAACACCCTATGAGGTTGGAGTAACTAATATTGTTTATTCTTACACTGTAGCGTCTAACGCAGCTCCTTTAAAGTATAACTCGGCTCCATTTGAAGTGTAACTTTTCCAAGATATCTGAAATTCAGAAACGCTTGAAAACCATTGGCCGTTGTATTTTGACATGTCACTGGCGATTCGCAAGTTGAAAATGGGTTTGTGGTTTAGTTCGTGAAGAACCTTTATGAACTTTTCTTAGTTTTTGATCGAGTACTAAAATGATTGGCTTGGGAAAATAAGATTACCAATAGTTTAACAGTTGACCTTAGAAAACTAATAGTTGCTAAATGGAGAGTAAAAATACATAAACAGTAATTCAATACTGGCACAAGATTATCTGAGTCAATATAAATATAATATTCTCCTTTTAAAAATAAATGACTGTACTGATATCCAAATCAGTTTTAAAACATAAAACAAAAACAAAAGCTTACTAAAATTAGGCTCAAGTTTGCCAAAGCCCATTATCTCCATTTCCGTTCCGTTCTCTGTCTCCCTACCATACCTTATAGGTAGGCATATAGGTTGAACTCTGTCTGCAACATATTACGTCAATTTATTATGAAAGATTTAAATAACAGTATTCTGTATTCTGTGAAATATATAATCAAATATATAAACTGTTAGCATAATCTCAAACCATAACAGGGAACCAATATAAAAATAAACCTTCACCTCAGACCAAGCGTTTTCTCCGGGATGGGGCGACCAAAAGAGCCTATTAATTGGCACAAGGTTTGTAAAACGAATAGACTTGTTCCAAGAATCTGATTTTGCTGTATTGGTTCCCTTTACTCTCAGGTGGAACTATATTTTAGGAGTTTCAAAATTAGTCAAAATGATTTCACAATTTTCAGCTTTTATTTCTTATATGAGACATCATATTAAACATTTTATAGTTGGTAGAGATTTATTCTTTAATATCAGCAGTTGTGAAGTAATTACTTTCAAGGTTGAAAACCATCAATCTGGATCCCTTTGCCGAATTAAAATGAGACAAAATTAACGTTTCTTGAAAAAAGTATAAATTGTGACTTAATCGTTTGAACGTACTTTTTACCAAAAACATTTTAAGTACTTAATTTCCCTACTGTTACACTTTAGGGTCTCTAATGTCATTGCGACTGTTCGTATGTACTTTCTTAAGGCATAAGTATATTGTATTTTGCAAATAACTTCTTATAAGCCAAAAGGTGGTATTTATAAGCATTAAATCTTTACTCTCTCACCTGAGAACTGAATCTTCCTATTAGTTCGAGTCAAGCAGATGTCGTTTTTTATAAACTCCAGTTCCCCGTTCACCGTGCAGTTGTAGTACTCGCCGTGCCTAAATATCTCCTCTATACCCACAGTAAAATACTCCTCGGCAAGTGCATTACTGCCTAGGTACCAGAGGCTCGTGCCCCTGAAAAAATATAGGGTGTTGATAAAAAACTTACAGGACTTTGGGATATGAAACCAGAATTAAGGAATAAGCTCCTATAAACATGGGTCCTAAAATGCTCCGTTATCTGCCTGTCGGTCTGTGCGTGTTTTTAATATGATTCTACATAACTTTGGAAGTATTGAAGATATCAACTTGAAACTTGGTACGTATATGCTGACTAATAGGACCTATTTTGGCGCGGAGTATCAAGTTTATACTTTGTGCCGTTTGAAAATGGCAGCCATTTTTGATATTTTAAACCTAAGTATCTTAAAAAACCGTAAACTTTACAATTATTTTACAGGAGACAAAAACGTTGTGCAATTTTGTACAACAAAAAACTAAACTATATAAAGGCTACGAACTACAATTAACAGAGTTATTAAATTTTTTCCAACGGAATACATGCTTGTTTTATGGCAGTTATATCAAATTTGCGTGAATTCTGTTAGTAAAATTGCAATAACTCCGTCAATTGTAGTTGGATCTTAATAGTCTTTGCAAGATTTGTAGGAAATAAAACTATGCAATTCTGTCTATTGTACAATTTTTTTTCGAATTAATTGGTTTTAAGATATAAGTTTTAAATATAAAAATGGCTGACATTTTGAAATGGAACGAAATGGAGCAAGGTAGAAACTTTATACTCCGAACCAAAATAGGTCGTATTAGTCAGCATATACCTAACAAGTTTGAAGTATAATCTTTAGTAGTTCCGAAGTTATGTAAAATCATGTTAAAATTACATACAGACCGACAGGCGGATAACCGAGCATTTAGGACCCATGTTTACAGGAACTTTATTCTTAGTTTTGATATTAGTAACCGTACTCCGAAGTCCTGAAAGTTTTTTTATCAACATCCTGCATATTGATCAGTGATGTAATTACATTTAAAGCATGTCGAATGATAAATATGAACACCTCATTTAAGGGATTCTTCTCATTAATGAGATCTATTTTCGGTATACAATTTTAATAAATATGAATGTATTTCATGAACATGTATTGGTCAAGTTTAAAAATACATTTTTAAATATTCTAACTTAGTTTCATATTTTCAACAACTTTTATTAGTAGTGATAGCGATGTACCCATCGCCTCTAGGTACCATTAGGTAGGTAGTATGGAGTAACTTCAAAGAACCGTAAACCAAAGAAATTAAATCAAGAATAAAACGTACAAAGTAAAACATTTCGATTTATCTAGATTTAAAGAGGGGACATTTGAGATAGTAGAAAAAATTATATTGGGGAGATTAAGAAAGCAAAATACATATTAAGACTAGAATAAATGAAATTATCATTGCAAAAAAGAAAAGATAATGCAGCAATCGAATATTTAGCGCAATTAATATGTAACGATAAGGTAAATTCGCTAAAATATATAAATCATGTGGTAAATATTACTTTAAAAATCAAAGGAGAAGGTAGTTTGGGAATATTTAGTGAATTAAATCCAGCGACTAGAGAAGGATATAGACTGGCGATTGCGCCAGAGTTGGCGTCTGCTGCGAGCCGGCGAGAGTTCCCATACTACGATAATTGTCGTACTTATATGATAATCGTCAGTTACAGTCTAAATTTTCTCCTGTTAGATGGTATTTTAAGGCCTGTAAAATACGTTATTTAAAATGTTTTAAGATAATATATAATTGTTTAGTATTAAAAATATTCTTCAACAGAATTATACGGTTATCTTGAAGACCTTTGCATGTTTTTACATATTTGGCCAAATTGAGCCAATTTCTATAACGGTTTGATAATTTCAGTTAATTTACAATCAAAATCAACATTAAACTGGAAATTAAGGCTAATTATAACTTTTATAAACTAGCTATCCTAGTCAACATTTTTGCATTGTTATAAAGTTTGATCACATTACAACTCCATATTTTTTTATTAAAAAGCACTAATTACCAAAACAAAAACAATCACTTATAACTTGTTTAATTATTTGTTATTTGCTATTGATAAGACCAAAATGCTCCTTTAATTTGACTCAACTTGTAAAATATAGTTCATACGCCTTTATCGAGTCTGAGTTTAAGAAGTAAATATTTATTTTTGCGCTATTATGATTGTACTGATTTTCTGAGAAAACTTTAAAATCGTCTCCACCATTAAAATCTCCGTTAAAAATCTATATTTTTTGACATTTACAATCGTGATTATATTAACCAAAACAACATTTCGATAAAACATCCAAACGGTAATTTAAAGCATTGATATTTATGTGCATAAGAATGTAGTAAATAAACAATGATTCTGACAGGTTTCATCGAAATAAAATATTGAAGATCACAAAAATACGGTTAATGTTACTGTGTTAAGTACATAAACTTTAGCTGCACCTTCTAAATATTGACAAAATACACTTTTCTCGACACTTAAAATTGCCTTTATGATAATACTGACGCATAAAATTGCCCAGGTATGAGTCGAACAGGTCCTTCCTTCTAATATATCGTAGAAACGAATTAAAAACTGGAGTTGTTGAGCCAGATATCACATATTGCTGATGATATTCTACGTTTGAGGGTTACCTGCAATTGAGTTGACTTATGGCTCCACATAAGTTATCTTCAATGTTAATCACCAGAATTTTGGAATTTTCGAACCATTTACATACATCCACGTTGGTTACACTGCCTAATGTATCCATCGCTTTTATCACGTTTCGATGCAAGGATCATCGGAACATCACATGAAACTGAATTAGTTAATAAAGCAAATTTTTGCAGTCCGTGACTGAGTGACTGACTCCAGGTTTGTTAGTTTCTGTAATTGTAATAGGATACTAACTACAAACGACATTTTAATAAATGGTAAAAAACTATCTAAATTGTTTATTTAAATAAGATTTACATTAATAACACTAAAACATAATTTTTAAGGATGTCTATTATTTGTATAAAATCGAAAAATATAGATTTTTAACTCCGATTTTAACGGTTGAGACGTATTCTAAAGTTTAGCCGGTTTTTTAAATGATATAAAGAGTAAAAACATGAAAAAATCAAAAAATAACAAAAATTAATACATACGGCCATATTACATGAGATCCTCGATATCATGCAGAGTGCGTATGCAGACTTTCTGCCATAGAGATGTGGCCGGGTCTGCTGGGGCTGTAGGTAGACCAATGTAAAGGATTGGGGATATGGGGATCGTCAAAATGATTGTCAATATTAAACGAATTTCTCTCCAAGAGTTAAAAATAAAACCTAAAATTCATCTTGAGCGTTGAGTGTTCGGTTCTGATTCATCAAACCCAACTTCACTGAGGAATTAATACCTACACTCTCATATAGTCACAACAGTGAGCAGCCGTCAATATATATCTTTCATTTATTATTGATCCCCCACAGCTGATTGACCATTTCCCTCCAGTTTGCGCTAAGTTTGCACCATCTGCGAACAAGCAGAAAAGTAATTGCATTGTAACCTTTGCTGCTTCTTTTAAATGTAAAAATCAGTTGATTTTCTGGCTAAAATACCATCAAACAGGCTCATTAGCCATTATGAAGATTTAATAAGAAACTGTACATTTCCACTTACAGAAACCCTGGGAGTTTAACCGTAATATTTTCTGTAACTCTAAAACTTTTTGTCAAGTATAGCAAAAGCTTGTAAATTTGTCTACAAGCTGTTGCAATACTTGACCAAAAGTATATATTCTAATTAAATATTCTAATTAAAAAGCAAAACGACCTAGTGAAGGCAGCATGCATGAAACTTTACCTAGCAATAAACTCAATGCTTGATGGAAGCTAATATACAAGTCACGGACTTCACTAAACCAGGAGGGGAAGGGTATCTTGTGTGATTTAGTAGCAAATTTCCTGCATTCTGCGAGTATTCCTGAATAATGTAATGAGAATAAAAAAAACTCAGAACAGAAAACGAGTTTAAACAATAAGTCAATTCTTGTGTTCTAAATAGCGGCAGTAAGATTGATATCACTAGACTTAGTCCTAAACGGAGTAATATAAAGAGACAAAATAATAAGATAAAGATTATTCACCTGAACGTCAGAAGTATTGCAGGAAAAATTGGCCAAATAGAAATATTCTTAAACGATGAATCACTTGACATTTTTATAATCTCATAGCATAGTCTGCAAAATGACTCAATTGAATCAATAAAAATACACAACTATCATCTTGTGAACCATTTTTCCATAAACAAAACCAAACTAGGAGGAGTAGCAATTTTTTTAGAAATTGCCTAAAGCTGGTAAACATAAAAATCTCAAACATATCCACTGTACTAAGTGAAGAGAACAATTTTGAGCTCTTTTACATTATTTTCAACTTAAATAAAAGTAAATATGTAGAAGCAGCAGTCTATTGAAGCACAGATGGTAATGAAGACAACTTTCTTGACAAACTCAACTCAGCTATCCTACCCAGATAAATCCAGAACCTAGGACCCCCAATCTTGTGATAGTAGGAGATCTCAACATAAATACCCTAAAACAAGATAGACAAACAAAATATCCTTAAAGCTTTGGTCTAAAAATAGGAATAAATACTCCAATCAGAATAAAAGATAATACAGCCACATGCATTGACAACTTTATAGTAAACTGAACAGTTCTAAATAAATGAACCATTGAACCTCATATTTCAGATCATCAAGCTATCGGCCTATCAATTAAATCAGGAGTGGTTATGAACGATAAGTTTAAGAGTGAAGAAACAAGATTAAAAAAGAAAACCTCAACGAATAGGATAGTAGGCTAAGACAGGAAGTTTGGGGTGACTATCATTCAGAAATGACATAAATGAAAAATGCAAGAAGTTATAGAACACGACTAAATACCATTTTGGGATAGCCTGCCCCTTAAAGAAAATAGAACTAGAAAACTAGGGAAATAGACCAAATAAAATGGGTGTCTGAGAAAATAACATGATTAAAAAATAACATGATCCAAAAATACAATCATTAGAAAAAATGTAAAACACTCAGAATAAAAGTGAATACAACACAGCGCTGAGATTGTATAGATGTGCGTACAAAACGAAAAAATAGAATGGCACAATAATAGAATAAAATAATGCTGACAATCAATCAAAGAGTAGAGATGAATGCCAGATTGTTTCTGGGGAATAAATGTTGTTGGGCCCTTAAATCACTCCAAAAAAGTAGACTCCTGTCAAGGAAACCCAAAACTAAACTCTACAAAACTATAATACAGCCAATATTACTCTACGGATCTGAAACCTGGACATTGACAAAGAACCAAGATAAGAAAATACATTTTTTGAAAATAAAACACGAAGAACTATTTATGGCCCCATCAACGAAAATGGTGTGTGTAGAATCAGGAAAAACAAAGAACTAGGGAAATCTATATAGACCCAGACATAATAACCCGAAAAAATGTAGGAGACTGAGATGGACTGGCCATGTGAAAAGAAAATAAGACGAATCAATGCTAATAATGGTGTCTGAAAAGCTTCTTCGGCAGAAACGACCACTAGGACGACCTCGGCTAAGATGGTAGGACCAAGTGTGAAGAAACATAAGAAAGCTAAGAGCAGAGACAGATTGGATGAAAGACAGAGAGAGATGGCGAATTGTTGTTGTTGAGGCCAAAAACCGGCTGAGGTTTGAGTGGCCACGTAGGTAAGGTAAGGTAAGGTAAGGACAATAAATCAAATGAAAGCTGGAAAGTTATTAATGATCATAGAAATAGTGGAAACAAAAAAACAACAAAAATTGAGCTGAATGTAAATGGTGAAATTCTCAAAAATCCCAAACAAATAAGGCCTGTCAACAGGAAATACTAAAGCTGCTTTTAAACTTCATCAATGTTCCATCCTGAAGAGGGTTTTCCCAAGATCTGCAAAATTGCAAAGGTTAGGCCTGTCTTTAAAAAGGGGGATGAGTTGGAGATGGGCAATTATCGACCAAAATTACTGTTGCCTACAGTTTCAAAATGTGTAGAGAAAGCTGTCTGTGACCAGCTTGTTTCCTGTTTGAAGGGTAACAACCTTATAAATGGGAGGCAATATGGCTTCAGAAGATCAATATCAACCAAATTGACATTAATTAATTTTGTAAATTAATGCATTGATGCGATGGAGGCCGGGGAGACTGTAATAGGAATGTTTACAGATCTCAGCAATAATATTATCCCCTCGTTTTCTTTAAAACCTTTGTGTATAAAAACCTTTTCCAGTCTGTCGAGTTTCTGTCCCTTTTCCTCCCTAGCCGTTATTTTTAAATCATTATCTATGCTTGTATGTTTATGGCTTTCATTTATTAAATGTTCCGCAAACTTGGATTTTACTTGTTGCCCTCCTCCCTTTTTGTTATTTCTATCTCACTTGTAAGTTTTGTATCTTGTATTAAAAGTCCTGGCTGTTTGCCATATATAATACTTATGCAGTCATCACAGGTGAGTTTGTATACTCAGAACAATTATAATCAGAGCTGTCATTTGATTTATTAGATGGCCTACAATTCTTTGTAGATTTTTATCACATTTAAAAGATACAAAATACAAATTTATTACAAATTTATTTATTTTAAATACTTTCTTGGCAGTGTTTTCTATTGTCTTATAGTACCTAACAGACACATACTTTTTGGCACTTGATGTCAGTTGTGAGGTAAATTGATTTATATTGTTATTCATTTTCCTTATGAAAAGTTTATCTATTACTGCGGGGTCATAACCGTTCTGTTGTGGAATGTATTTGATTGTGTTGAGTTCTTCAGACCCGTTTTACTATCCATCGGTTGCTGACTAACCTATGTATCATTGAATTGAATGGTGAAAGCTTCTGTGTTTGGGGTTGATAGGATGTAGCATGTATAACTTTATCTGACTGCGTAGGTTTTCTGTAAATTTTAAAATTATGTTTGTTTTCTTTTTTTGTCATTGTTAAGTCTAGGTAATTTGTGGTATTTTTTGTTTCGGTACCTGACGTAAATTAAATATTTATGTAGATTAAGTTTAAATAGCTTTCGAAGTTGGTTGTCTGTCTTTTATTCCCTAATTTCAAGCGGAAACGCGTCTAACACTATTTAAGGATTGAAGACGTAAGTAAGATTACAGATTCATATCACATCAATCCGTAGCTACAAATCATTCATAATGAGAATTTCCTATTTTTTGTACCACCCAAAAAATACCAAGACTAGGATGAATATACCGGATTGTTAGTAATTTTATGTACTTATAAAATATATCCATGGCTTTATGGTTAAACCTTAACGTTAGTAAGGAACACCAGAAATCTTCTATTATACATTAAGATAGGAATAAAACCATAAAAGTCACCCCCCCAATCATGTCACCCTTTAAAATCACAAATAGGACACAAAATTACACATTCCCATCTGTTATAAAAATCTAACGACTTATGTGGATTTTACGTTAAAGTAACTAAATAAAATAAGGCCGCCATATTCGAATATGGTGGAGTTAGCTCTGCAGGCCCGAAGTAGAAATTTTAGATTTTTACTCAGGACATATTGATGTCCATTTTGCAGTAAGAAAACATTTTTGCATTTTTTTCGTTTACGTCATACATTTTTTTCCTTTTCGTATTTCACTGGACTACAATGGACGAATACGTATTTGATATCCCTCAGTCCAACCGTTATAAAGTCTGTTTCCAGCAACACTTTACACCCCGTGTTTCTAACGACACCTTATTTATTAAAATCTGTTTAGAACCGAAGAAATAAGGCTCCGACCGATTGTTGATTACGAAAATTCCTATAATATTAATTATATACTGTATTCTAAATGTTGCTGAATACATACAAAAAATTTTGTTGTCGGATGAATTTTAAAGTTTTATAAAAGTAAAACAAAATGAAATAACCAAAAGTTAGCTTTATAAATTAAAATAAATTGGATCCTTCAAGTAATTACGCCTACCCATTAATTATTTTAAGACTTCAAAATCACAGAACATCTAAATACATGAATTTCCTCAATAAAATTATTATTGATCTGTAACTAACTGTGATTTTTATCTATCTTGATGTTTGATGTGTCTCTTACCGAAACCAGCCCTGGCCATCCATGGAAATGCATATGGATTTCGTACATCATATCCACCACGAATCCTTGTCGAGACAAAAGTCGGTGGATACTTTTGCTTACCACATCTTCCAACTGGAAGGAGATGCCAGTTACGGTGCGTGAGTAAATTAGCTGAAACAAACCAATACAGTACAGATTTGTGCAGAAGACAAAAAACGGAAATCCGTTATATACAGACATTATATATATTCGTAATGGTTTGTAGTTTTGCCCTATTTACTACCAGGAAAGTTTTCCTATAATCGGAGATGGGTATTCTGTATATTATTTAAACTCGTTGCCTTCCTTACCACATCGATCGCGTTGTTTTACAAGATAAAAGTACTAATCCAAGCGTGCTGAAATAATTAGATGTTGTAAGAAATGTCAGGATAGAGTAAATGTAACTCATATAATACATAATTGCATGACTGTATATTGAGGTCACTTCTACAACAATATGGAAAATTTCAATTATTCCCTGGCACTACCAATGATAGTGTCAAATTTCTGTTAGACTTTATAGGTCTTTTGAAACACAGTTTTTGCTATCATATTATAGAGGGTACATGTATGAAAAAGGTACTATGTAATGTTTAAAAAAAATCACTAACTTCTGGGTGGAGTCTGGTTCAGTCGTTGCGCCATCCAGTTACAGTTTTTGGGGTCAACCTTAGAAATCCCCTCCCAAGGAATTCCTAGTAACATGAAAATGAAAAGCGTCGATTTGATCATTTCTCTACAACTAAACTCGCAGTGTATTATTTGCCTGGAACGTTCTAAATCATAAACAATAAAAAAAAGGCTTATATTGAGATTTTTATGGAAAATTATCTTTAGATCTTCGATTAAGATAATTCGCAGCAATAAAATTTAACAATGCTTTCAATCAAAAGAAATGTGGATATTGTTTCTGTAAAAGATTAATGTACTTTACAACGAGCTATTGAATTGAAATAACTCATGATAGCGAAGGGTTTATTATGTTCTGAATTATATATTATCAATCGATTAAATAATTTAAACTGTGCAGAGAAAAGCATTGTATTTTTATACCTCATTGTTTAGATAACAAAAGTTAAGAATGAAAGATTTGTCGCCAGCTGATATTTAGTACTATCTCATAGTAACCAAGGACATAGAACTAATATAGACTGCTTATACATAGGAAAAAGTGAAGTCTTACTGGAGGATTGTCACCGACCTTCAAACACAAACATCAAAGACTTAAAAACATGAACATGATTCTAATTTAGTTTGTCTTTCTTTTTGAATCATCAAAATGTTATGTAATGATACCCCCGTTGCAGCAGACCTGCATACTCGAATTTCAAATGCAGAACAATACATTACAAATCAAACTTAGCAAGATTTGACATGTTTTGTAAGCTCCATAACAATAACATGGGGAATGAGTATGCAGATTTGCTGCTACAGGTATATTAAAGCTGAGTGGTTTTAATTCAATATTTAGTAGTTCTGAACTAGAAGAAGCCATTTACCAAGTTTTATCAAGATGTGTTGAGAAATAAGTGAGATATAGAAATTTACTTCTTTCCCATAAGATTAACATTGGGACAATGTACTAGGTTTACCACTTTCAATGTCTCGGTAACTAATAGACATAGATCTATGATTCAAAATACTAAATTGTTTGTTTTTCAAGCTAAATTCAATGGTGAAATCCAAAATTGGATCACTTTAATTTTTCTATGTGAAAAACGCAAAAGACCCATTTTGGGGGAAGTTTACCCCCCTTTAACCCCCTTCTGGTGGTCCGATCAGGCTGGTTTACGAACTCATCCAATTGATTACCACTTTACACATCTGTACCAAATTTCATAAAGATCGGACCATTTTTACGGCTGCTATCGTGCTCACACACACACACACACACACACACACACACACACACACACACACACACACACACACGCACACACACACACACACACACACACGCACACACACACACACGCGCGCGCGCGCGCACACACACACACACACACACACACACACACACACACACACACACACACACACACATATATATATATATAACATTTTTTTAATGTTAAATGTTATTTTTAACATTTAACATTTAACCTATATAACATATTAACATTTCAAAACACAGTACCCTGTTTTCTAAATTATTTAATTAGACCAACATGTTTCGGAGTTTTAGCCCATGGTCACCGTTTTTAACTTAAATCTGACCTTATATTTATAAATATAAATAAATATAAATAAGGTTAGATTTAATTAAAAGATCGTTTAAATTAAATCTGAAGAAATTAAGACCGGAGTTCTTAAACAGGTTACTGTGTATTGAAATATTAATAATAATAATATTAGTAGCCCTCATACATTTAACTTTGTTGAAAATATATATACAAAATTGCTCATTTATAGCAATAGGATTGTTGTTTATGTAGATAATGGTCTGAGACACACTCTATTCTAATAAACTTTAGCTCTTTATTATCAGGTCGCTGACCAAAACCCACATAAAGTCAGATTTGCGTGCAAGATGTAATCTGGGTGACTAAGAGATCCACCGCACGAGAGCTACGTCAGTGTCCGACTGGGGGATAAACTTATACATCATCAAAACTTCTTATTTTATAATTAATGGTCTTTTTTAAACGTGACCTTTTTATATATAAAAGTAAGGACAACGAAAACAATTCACTGCATATTCAGCACCTTAAAATAAACATAAAAAATGTAATGCAAGAAATTTAAAGACGTATCGTGCAAAACGTGTTCAGGGATTTGATGGAGAGAGCAAAACTTTGTAAAAATGGCAATGGCAGGTTGTTTGAACAAATAATGTAAATTAAATGTGATCAAACTTAATCAATAGGTTGTATAGGAAGTAAATATTATCAAAACCATACCCATTCATATTTATACATGCACTATCCAATCTTGAAAATGGGTTGCGTTAAAAAAACACCCTGTATAAAACATGTATTTATTAATCTAGTGCTTGCTGCGAAAATAATTTTCTCGGGTAATAATTTTGATGTTTATCTGAACGTCCTACTGGTCACTTAGTTATTTTAAACACTCTCCAAAAGTAAGATGAATGGGAATTTGGGAATTGATATTAATAATTATGGAAGGGATAAGTAATGGAGAGTTATAACAACTGACGTAATTTCATAAGTATTACGTCATTGTTTAATGAAAGAAACCGTTACTTAACCATTTTATTTTACACACGTAAAACGGGGTTTTATTCCAGTTAACTATGATTTATACTTAAGTTGTTAGTGAAGTGGTGTTTCATTGGATGAGATATTTAAAAATACCAATTTTTGCACTTTATTTTTCTGATAAAATATTTATAAAGCCCGATGATTTAAAAAAATGCTATCCTCCTTACTCACCCATTAAATTGCGTAGCTTACTGGTACACACATCATAGAAGGATTTTTTTCTGTGAACGTGTATTTTTTTGAATCGCAGCTATTTCCACCTAAAGAAGCTATTTATTTATATTGTTTTCTGGGTACCCTTGAATAATTCAAATACATCCCTAAGAATAATTTTCATGTATATATTATTATTTTCTTATATGATCAATGTTAAAAATAAATCATCGCCTATAATAAACTTTTAATCCAGCTTAAACCAATATGCAGGTAGAACCTTAACGAATAAAATAGGAGTCTGTTTAAATTACGAATCCATTTATTATATAGTTTACTGCTATTTTTTAAAGTTAATTGTTTTAAAACACCTCTGAAATAAATTATCGTTGTTTGAGTGTAATGGTGTGGAAGAGGACTCTTTGTGTTTGGTAAATTTATTTATTGGCTCAGGTTCAGCTTCCAATGCACCTGCAGATAACGATAACGATGTTATACGATATTATACGGGTTTTTAACGCAACCCATTTTTAAGCTTGAATAATGCGCATATAAATATGAAACGAGTATTGTTTTATGGATCTTTACTTTCAATACAACCTATTATTTAAGTTTGATCACATTTAGTTTACATTATGTGCTCAAACAACCCGCCACTGGTATTTGTATAAAGATATGCTCTCTCCTTCAAAGTCCCGAACACGTGTTGCTAGGTACCTCTTTGAATGTTTTTAAATTGAATATGTTATGTTTGTTTTTAGGTGCTGAATATCCTGTGGATTGTTTTCGTAGGCCTTAAGAATGTATCCTCAAAGAAAATAATATAGTGGGTTCAAATCCAGGGATCTTGGGGGAAATAATCCTTCACTGATAAAATAAAGTTTTGGGTTGCGTTTAAAAAAAACACTGTATTTTAGGTTACTGTTTGTTATAATATTTTGCCCATAATAATGATTTCCTTGTATGTAAAATAATGGTTAATATATGTACACATTTTTATCCAGAAACGTACTTTTAAAAATTATTAAGAATCCATAAAGTACATTACGGTTAATATATGTACACATTTTTTATCCAGAAACGTACTTTTAATAATGATCAAGAATCCATATGAAGTAATCGTAGGTAGACAATTTATCTTAGTGAAAATTGTGTATCTGAATGATATATTTCATTTCATTCTTACTATTACAATATTGGTGTTAAATAATGTTGACCAATAGCAATTGTGACCATTGATATGATAAAATATCGGATACATCAAAATAAGCAACTAAAACAATTAATAAAATTAGAGTAAGCCCATCGCAATAAATATTTCATTTTAGTGGCGAGGGAGGAATATCAACACAATTGCCCGACCCTGGATTGAAATTTAATTAGCAGCGAGCGGAAGGAGATTCCACTGTAACTTGGTCGGGGCAAAAACGTAAACTTCAGACATTGCGCCTGTCGTAGGATTTGCATAATGGACTCAATCTAATTTATATAAAGTTACTATCTTAATTTTTTTAAAGAGGTATGTGGTAAAACATTTGGTGATGTCATACAAACACCACAGGAAGTATTTATTTTATATTTAATTAGAATATAAAAATAAAAATACATATAGGCATTAAGTTATAAAATATTAAAAAACAATCATGTCGAGTTTGAAAATTATCTGCTTTGTAATAATTATACAAGCGAAAATTGTTTACTAACATTCAATTACACTACAAACTATTACATTGAAGCCTGTGCGTCAATTCCTCACATTAATTGCTTAACATTAGAAAATGCTTAAGTTCAATAATATGCTGTGTTGATAAAAACGATAATCCTAATAATAAACTTTAGTGCGTCTTACAATACATAAGGGACTAATACTTGGGATTACAAGCAATTTAAAAATATACTTCAGAGTTATTGTGAGTATATCGGACACATGAGGGTTTTGAAAATGCTTTAGAATTCTATACAGAGTAGTAAAAAAATGTATAAACATTTTTGAGCGGAACTTAAAGAAGACTTATAAATCTTTTCTTTAAGCGTGAATAGATTGTGAGGTATAAGAAAATTTTATGAAAAATTTGTTCTGAATTCGTAATAAAAATATAAAAAAGGTTGTAATAAAATCAGGTATACTACCTCATAGCGTGTCGATATACAGGGTGAATCTTCTAAGCCGTCCACAACAGATTATAGACAAACGACTTAACATACAAAGACGAAACAAAACATTTCCCCACTAAATCATACTTAAGGAACAAAGTAAAAATATTTTTAATCTTTTTAAAATACAGGGTGTTCCGAAAACCGGGGGTCATGGGTTCGAATCTCAGAAATTTTAAATAGAAACATATGTCATATTATACATCATTTTAAAGCTATAAGCAAGATAAACAATTTGGTGAAAACAGAACTCAATTATCTTTATTATTTTCAAAATGGCGGCCATTTTTGTGAAAAATATTGGTATTTACGGAATACCCTGTATCTCGAGAACTACTGAAGGTTTTTTCGTTCTGTTTGAAAATTCTTAATCCTTGTTAACTCAGCTTTAATTTGATATGCAACATGCCAACATTAAAAGGAAATAAGTATTTTTTATAAATGTTGGTAGCACTGAAAATCAAATATTTTAAATGGCAACATATGTTAAATAGTATATCATTTTAAAGGTCTTGCAAAAACCTACAATTTTTCAATTTATACTCCCCCTCTATCTTTGGTAGTTTTTCAGTAATAAACAAAAAACATTGTTTTACCATATAACGCCCATGTTAAATGTGCAGTACTCAAAGCATTTAAATTTGCATCCTTTAATATTGAGAACAGCAAATTTCTCAATATTGCAAGGATAATGCTCTTGCAAACTAAAGAGCATTCTCTCTTTGATATTTTTTCATTATAAAACCTCTCAAATGTTATAGATCTATTAAAGTTGTTTTTCCAACAATTTTTATCGCTTAATTGTACATTATTATAAAAAATGTGACACGATTTTCTCACCTTTATTGACTTCAACAATGAAACTACTCATCAAGGCCGAATTAATTATCAAACCTACACGAATGCAAGTTTTAAAGAAACACAGGTTACGGTTGACTGCAGCTCGATGTAGCGTTCAAAGTTTACTGCAAATAGCAATCGTTTGTAAGGAGTTTCAATACTCCTCTTTAACCATTATAGAAACGTCCATAAAGAAGATTATGGTAGGATTTTTGTTGAGACGTAGTAATTACAAAAGCACGTATCTTGTTAGTCAAGAAATTATCTAACTATTTGGTAAAAAGAAAACAATTATTCTATGTAAATGAATCGGTGAAATTAATGTCTTCCGATGCCTAGCTTCAATAACATGAAAATAAATATGATGTTTTTTATGGTTTTAAATTTTTAACAATCACAAATCAGAATTTCATTATCCCCCGGTTGGTCTTTTTACAATCAATACCTGTCCACATCATTTTTAAGAGAAAATCGTTTGCTAAATGTTATCCAAAAAAATCTTTTGTTGCTATAAACGTGTTAAAAATATATTTTATGTGTATGTTTGTGTGTTTATAGCATGGATTTATTATGTATGTTTTTGTTTTATGAAAATCTTTCCAATTTTGATTTAAAAAGTTATTTTTGCAGTGATCAATATACTGTATAATGTTATATATTAACAATGATAATATAGTTTAAAAATATTAAACAGGTAAATACATTACCTAACAGTATACTTCTCTCGTTAAAAACTGATGTAAACTATTTAACCAAATAGTTATTCACTATTTCGTAGGAAGAAAGTAAATATATTTTTATTGTACACTTCAATATATACGGAGAAAATTAATATCGTCATGTAATTTGATTCTGTATTTTCCATCTTTATTTAACTAGGAGGGAGAATTTTAAAAATCTATTTTAATGAACCGATTAAATACAACGTAATTAAGCCCAAAGCTACAGAGGACCAATTGTCTGACCCCACTAACAAAACTGTTGTTTTGAGTTGATTGGCTTTAGTTTACAAAACGTAACAGATTTTGTTTTGATTATCAATATCAACCAATCAGATTTTACTAAACAAATTATTCGTGTTTATAAAGTTTCATTCTTTAATGAGGCAATAATTAAACTTCATATCAGGAGAAAACTAATACGTTTTAAAACATCTCTATATTATATTTAATCCAAAACAATATTGAAATTGTTTGCTTACACTCTCATCCCCCCCCTCCTGAAAAAAGAAGATAAACAGGGGATTTTAAACATTAAAATATCATAGACACACAATTTGCTCTTTTCAGAAACAAAATATAGCCTTTGTCGTATAAACTTTCATCGTTCTAAAAGTGAACTAAAGTAAAGACAAAGACTAAAAGAATTAGTTCATCTCATAAAACTAAAGATGAACTAACAAATCGCATTAAATGTTTTAAAGCTGATCTACGCATGTGTGGTAGTAGGGTCTCTCTCACACACACAATGTTAAGGTATTGTGGACCTGGGTGTAGGCTAAGCCAGAGAGTTATTGCCGTGGTTATTAACAAAGTTCAGGCCTTAGTCCAATGGTGATCCACGCCGCAAATCAGGGAAAGCTCGTTTTAAGTGACATCGAGCTCTTGTTTAAAAAACAACGTTGATTTAAATGTAGAACAAGCATTTATTACTAAAACTTACTTTTCTTGTTGTGAAATGTGTGTTCAAATGTTTTTTGTAGAACCTTAGAATGCCACTTTTGGAGGGCTACCGTCAAAAAGAATATTGACGAAAAACTATAATTAATATTTAGCCCACGCTAGCAATATGAATGAGCTCTAACAATACTCCAATTCTATGAAAATGTTCAAACAATCATTCATTTATTATTATTACTAAAATCCTAAAACATATAAGGATATTCAATGCTGAATGTTATGTTGTTCGAAATTGAAGTAGGGACAGATCATAGTCCAAATTTTACTGAAAGTGTTATAATGTTTTTACACAACCGAGTAAGATATCAAAAATATGTGACCCGCCGAGGGAAAAGGGCCCTTATCTTCCCAGACAAAATTTTACAGGACAGTGAGTTTTAGAGGAAAGGGTAAAAAATAATTTTCTTTTCATTCATTCATTGTTCCTTACTAATACTATATGTTTACAAACAATATCTGGTCCATCTTATAGAGTTAAACTTTTAACTGGGTTAAATATATTTTTTTTTACTTTTGCAATCCAAAGAAAGGGGACCTTGACTTCCCCTATGCTATTTGAACGCTTTAAGGTTAAGAAAATCCGAGAGTTGTTTGAGGAACAAATGCAGACCTCGCTAAGTTCTGATCCAGGAATCAGTTCATGAAAATGTACAAAATCTTCCAGAAGCAGTAGTTGACGATTTCTTGTTTCACAACGTGTAACCTAACCTATTGTAAAAAGAAATCTAACTTTGTATTACTGCAATCATTCGTATACCTACATACGCTTCTAATCGGAACCGTAAAGTACCGTGCACTTATCATCGGTAAAGTGTAATTTTCCTGCAGCAATAAGGAACAGAATCAAATCCGTTACTCCATAAAATTATGTAAATAAAAATAGCAGTACAGCTAACGCGACATTAATACTACTCAAGTAAACTGATTACGTATAAAAATGACTGTGATCAGTTTCCCAGGTCTATATCCTCATATCCTGCTTGTTACCTCTAGTAACAAGCCCTAACAAGGCAGAGGAGCAGGTGGTGGAGGTGGATGGCCTCATAATGTTCCTTTCAGCAACGCGATCCTTTCCTTTCACCATCCATTGTTTACGAACCCATTTCATTACTCTGACACCTTAAGTGCCATATGTGAACGCATTCATTAATATTAGTGGTAAAAAAAATTGAACTTTTTTTATTATGCTAGTAGGATTTTATTAAAACGTAAGAAAAAATGGCATAAAGGAATTTGTCAAGTATATGTCATTAGAGATTCATCCATCAAGTAACAGTTTAGTATTTTGATGATTCATCAACATAAGTCGGGTACGTTATCATTTATGATTGACAAAGTCTTTTAAGTTGCATTATGGGCCTTGAAACTATTTACGATATTATGTAATATGACAAACGAATAAATTTATATTTACAAAAACTACATACAAATCAAGTAGTACTCTTTAAAGTATAGGATTTTTTAGTTCACACATTAAAGTAACCTAATTTTTTGCTTACATATAAGTTATCTAGTACTAATGTCTTAATTAGGTTTCAGGAACACCTGTATGAATAAAAGAAGATTAAAAAGTGCCTTAGGACTTATTTACCTGCAATTCTAAAGTTAGAAATTTTATCAACGATTATCAAACTGTACAGGTCTATTATAGCTCTGAATATTATCTAAAAGATCAAACCAATATTTGATTGGTAGCCGTGTTTATAGTACCAAAAAAATTTGAAAGCCTAAAATCCTTGGAACTAAGAGTTGTTTTCAATGAACAATTTGTAGTTTTAACTCGCAAAATTTTAAAAGAAATGCGCGTTATTGGACATTTTTTGTTGAACTTGCTTCTACTTTCTATTCGAATTCATAATATGAGAATGTTCAAAAACCATATCAATGCATAACTGTCTATGCAGGCCAGACGAATTAGAAAATGCTGAATTTAATTGAAAAGTTGAATTTTAAAACATATTCTTTTCGGCGGGTGATGGTAGTTATAATTTTTCTCCTCAAGGTGTTCTTACTTAAGGCATTTTAACATTGACCCTTGGGACTTATGCCCAGTAAAATTAAAATAGGTGTATTTAGTCTACAACAGAGTGTTCCATATAAAAAGTAGTTGATCAAGTGACGTAAATATCAGTATCTTTTATATATCCCAAAATGCAAGGAAAATTTTATCAAAAAAATTAAAAAATAAAACTGAAAGTTCACAATAACGATGAATAACAAATAACAAAGCATAACAATAACGAACGAAGCAAGAACAACAATAACGATGGAATAACAAAGCAGCAGGATATTGCAAATAATAGAGATAAATTAAAAAAAAATTATAATGTAGAAGAGAAAAGGGACCAATGACTCAAGAAAAACAATTTTAACTCCTTTTATCGTGGGAGATGCCGCGGGTAAATGTTTAAATTTGTCTGTAGTATTTACTTAAATATTTAGATTGTAAGGAGATTTGGTGTTTGAAAACCATTTTCACAAGCGAGGAAAGCGTTCTGAAAATAAACTGCAACGCAGAGTCAACTCTCCAAGGAGCCACACATTATTCACATCTTGCTCCATCAACTTTTGCATCTGTGGTATTGAATGATGGTCTCACACAAATACTTGAAAAGGAGTTAAGTAGTATAACTCCTAAAATAAAAATAAAATTTAAAATATATTCCTGTTAAATTTCACAGACGTTTTTACTTATTTTTTTTATTGAAAGGCATAATTTTTATATTTAAACCATATTGTTTGAGTTTTACGAAATATTTTTTTCAATATTTGCTAATGGATTAGTTTTTATAGCTTCTTCTTGTTGTTTGAATATAAATTTATATTAAAAATTAAAATTATAAAATTTATTGCTTAGTTACTGTGGTGTAGTAACTAATTATTTAAATTCTGGCTATTTAGATTGTAATAATTACCATATTTTACACAATTTCTACAATTATTTTTGTTGTAATTTACTATCAGTTGTTGTTATTTTATAATTTTTAATACTGAGTTGTGAGAAAGTTATTTAAGTAGGAACCGACATTGAACGTTCAAGTCATTAAATTGATCAAGGCCTAAATTACTTATAAACAAATGATTGGTTAAACTTTATATGTTTTCTCGAGGTATAGTTATATTATCTTTTCAAACTCCTGACGCTTTGAAATTATTCAAAATATAAGGATCTAACTATTGTCTACTTTCTGTCTAATAACATTAATGAATACCCAACTGTAATTTAAGTGTTTTAAGGGGCTATTATGGTTATTGCTTTTAATTTTCAAGTATATTGAGTGTTATCAAAATATTTTACGTTTCACATAAGCCGTTAGAGAAGGAATAGTTTATTAAAAACCTTTTAAGCATCTTATAAAAACATTTCTAAGGTGTTTGAAGCATTCTAGAAGCGATTGTAATTGTTTACTCTTTACACCTTTCAAACATATTTTGAAGTTTAGAGTGGTACTTCAAAGAAAAAAAGTTTAATATACGAGGTCATGGAACACTCTTACCCCTTTTAAGAATGTATTTTCCAAGGAAAGGCCAGAATATTTAACGATTGAACTGAAAGTGACTTTCTTTTGTCGGTCTACAAGAAGTTGATATTTAAAACTATTTTAGAACCATTTGAAGTTCTCATTTTGAATGTATAGACCTTATTACAATTATAAAGATATAATTTGCAGCATGGTTGACTTTTAAATTCTAAAAATTCTAAATATTTGAGTAGAACTTAGAGTAGAGATATAATCTCAAAACAATATTAGGAACAAAAAATAGCACAAAAGTTGATATATCTATATTATGCTTGTTTGCAGTACTATGATTTTAGGAGTAATAAATACAAAAACATTACTAATTTCCCTTTCAAGTATCCCTCATGAGATATGTTTTCTGAACAATAATTGATATTGAATAATTTATCTTCCAGTAATAAATAAAAAATATATTGTTGCACATTTGATTTGCCTATTCAGTTGTACACTGGGCAGCAACAAAGCACCTTAGAGAAATTTTTTGTAATTTAAAAGTTACCCGTATGTAAAAGCTACAATACGAGTCATCTATGAAGATTACCTGAAGATATCGGTAAGCCCGATCCAGTGAGGTGCTGAATTTTCCTACCAGTCCTCACAGATTCGATCAGATAATAATAAGCGTTTACTAGATTCTCATGCCCCCTACATTTGTTTTAAGAGGATCTGGAAGATTATCTATACAACATGTATTAGTATTAACTTGTATTTACAATTTATGTATTTTTTTAACCATAAATTCACCGATTAGTAGCTACTAGCATTCTGGTTACTCCGAAAATCGAGATATTTAAAAAAAATTTAACTCTCAAATTTTCATTGCATCTGTTTGAATGATCTTCATTAATTTACATTACGAAACGTACTGTATAACGAAAACAACAAAACGTGTTTTGTTCTGATTTAAATTATCAACCCTTGTAAAATTAGCCTCAATTTTATATGTCATGCTAAAATTTTGAAAAAGAGAGTTTTTATATTAATATTTATGTTACAAACAACAGATAGTGGGGAAATTTTCCTTTATTGTTTTTTCACAATAAATAAATAAGGATAATGTCATAAAAATTAATAAATTCTTGACTTTAATTATAAATCTCTAATATTTAAACAATAAAAACGCCATTTTAATACGAATCTAAAATAATATAATCAACCATATCTAAAGCCAAATGTAAACATATCATCTCTGTGCTGTGGTTATTGAAACAAACATCAAACAGCATTGCTGCGACAGTTGTATTTCACCCAAATCCTGCAACTTATACGTCAACTAAGTGGAGATTTTAAATATTTATATTTTTGTTTGTTCTCTCCTCATTTAAAAGGGCTAAGACATGATTAAAAATTGAGTGACTAATCTATACTTTTTTCCCATTTTTTTATTTGACATGTCAATTTTACTTACATACCTAATAAATTTTCTTAATTTACCCAAGAGTATGTGTTGAAAAGTATATGTATGCTTACTTTCTTTATAATTTCACATTCCTTATCGAGTTATATATTGTGGACAAGTTTTGTGCTTGGTACTTATAGTGCCAAGAGAAGTAATGTACCATTACATTCGTGAGACAAAGTTGTATTTTAAGATTTCACTCAAAAGTAAAATGACTATTACGTTCCCGTCTTAATCTTAGACGGTATTTAAGTTTACTGGTTTTTCTGCTTTCATCGCACTTACTTGATTGAGTAATCCTGTTTCGAATAACTCATCAATTTAAACTCTTTAGGCCATATACTGCTGATAAGTTCCTTGGAACCAGAGCAACATATTCAGGAAAATCATCGCTACAAGCTTAAAAACCCCTCAAACCTGGCAACGAAAAATTTATCACGTTACCAACAGATATTAGTTCTTTTTGTGTGGTCAAACTGAGAGCTGGTGAGCAGAACTGTCAACTAATGTACTATATTAGTTGTTGAAATACATAAAAATACACAAAATATATTATAAGAGTCTTTAATGCTTATTGTATTATAAATTATCATATGTTGCAAAATAATTACTTTGCTGTAAACCGTGTTATCCTTAGCTAACAACATTTTACCGCAGTTTCAAGAACACTTCCATAACTTGCGTACAACGGAGCGTGTAACTACTCAGGCTCCCAGTTACGTTGTAAGCATCCAAACTGGCTAAGGGTCTAGGATATCGTCGATTTATTAAAAATCTCTTAAGCATGTTGATGATAATAGTTATTAAAAAATCCAAATAAAAAAATAGTAAATACAAATAAAAAATGTAGTTCCTGGGTTCGGAAAATAAACGACTATAATAATAATAGTTAAAAAAATTAGGTTCGACAATATAAATTTACTTCATATATCTTTATATCCCTACGTAGACAGTTTTATAACTAATAATTAAAGTTATGGGATGATGATTTCTACTGTCATCGGGTGCAATGGAAGCAATCTGAGCATGAGTGCCTTAGTGATAAATGTTCATCGTTCGATGTAAACGTGGCTAACTTGCCAATACAGCGAGCACGAGGCCCATTCATCAGCCAAATCATGTTGAGGCCATTTATCAATTGATTAAAAAGCGAAATATCAGGTGTAAAGTTTTATGCCCATAACAATATTGAATTGATTGAAATACTAGCAGTCGCCCATGGCTTCGCTCACGATCGATAGCTTGAAACAGCTGTTCTTGCCACCGCTCTTAGAACTGTCAAATTAGTACCCACAGCTGATTACATTTCTATGTTTGAATGTTTACACACCCTTATAAAATGTAAACGTTGAAACTGAGGACGTTCACGGTGATTTAAACGTTGAATCGGGGACGTTCGGGGAGGCCTGAGGGTATTTTAAGGAAGTGAATAGGCCTATGTGTTTTCCAGGTTCAAGATCTACATCGGTCCAGGTTCAACCCAGTCGGTTTAGTATTTTTTGCGTCCGCTATCCACATCTAAACATACATACAGGAACCACCTCTTCTTTATAACAGTATAGATTAACAACAAAATACTAATAGTTGTATGATCAACATTTAAATATGATGTTGAGAATACCGTATTTGAACGCAGCTGTGTAACAGGTTGGAGAAAGATTTACTTAATGATCGTAGTCAATCCATATTCATGATCTGACAACCTCGCTCCAGTCCACGCAGCCTCCTAAGTAAAACTTTCGTCCAAGCTATGGTTGTCCTTAGCGCCCTCCTCAATAGCTACTGGCCGCGTACTTTAGCAGAAACTCAGAGAACAGAATCGTAAGTATGGTGTGATCTCTAGGATTATTATTTCCATTGCATTTGTTGAAGATACAGTTTACAATGTTAAAATATATGTAAAACTTATTGCTGTGTTTATAATAGAACTAAAAAATGTTACAAAATATAAGGCTTTTTCACAACCGAAACAAAATTTCGGCTACTTAGCCAGAGAATAATAAGATAACTTCAATTCATATAAATTTATTTTATATTCTGGCATCAGTTATCTAGTTTCAGATAATTAGAAGACCTGAGTCGCCCTGAGAGTAAAATATCAAAGAAAATTAAACACTATCGACTAAAAGAAAATTGATTGGGCACAAAAACTGTCTAAATCCCTATGCTCTCTTGGTTTATTGATCAAATATCCTTAGATACTAACAAACCCAGTAAACAGCTAACTTAGTTATGACGACCATGTAGTTTAATTATATTGCCCATATATTTATAAGCGATTTTTGTAATTTTATTGTATGAATATTAAAACTTTTTGGGACATAAAGCGATTTAAAGACAATGTTTCAAGATTCCTTATTTTTAAAACCTTTTTCGATTATTATTTTTAACGAAGAGACACCTGTAATATGAAAGTATTCAAGAAACATAAAATTATGTAGTAAATGAATACTTTCTAATTGTTTCAGTAAGCTGCATTATTTTTTCCAAAATAGGATGGTAAAATTACAAGCAGAAGCTCTGTATTTATTCAATAAGGTTTAAAGGAACACCGAAATCTACTTTTGGTAAGGAACTTATACAAGACGATCTAATTTGAACAGTCAATTTAAAAACCACATCTTGTGCATTTCTGAGTTTTTATTTAATAGCAATTACTTTCAAAGCAATAAATACATTAAATTATATATATTTGAATTAAATCTTATTTTTAAAACACAGATTTTGTAATTACATGTTTCGTATTCAAAAACTTTATTACTTGTAAGAATAATACTTCAAAGCTACTCTTACTAAAGCATAAAATCTAAAAATCTTTAATGGATGAATTTCATCCATTAGTTGATGAAGCTTCACAATTATTAGCCGGCTAGCTTAGCTAGGTATTAGCTAGCTTTCAACCTAGTGGATTTATCGTTTTAAAAAATGCGCTGAGCAGTTCTGAAAAATATTCGTTTTTTCTCCGACAGAATAACTATTATAATAATATGTATTCACCATGAAAATTCTGCTCCGCAGTTAATTAGTTTCGGGTGGAGAGTGCAATCTAGCGGTAAATAGGGGTAAACGTTTATTTAACTACACATGCAATAAAATTCAACACGTGAAATGATAACTTATCGCCCATTTACTTTCCTAACGTCCATATTACGATATACAGAATGTTTAACGTAACTCTGCCTCTATTGCTTACTTTGATAAGATTAAAAAAGGACCTCAAAATAAGACATCAACTTCATTTAGGTGGCAATTAAAAATGTATTTTTATGCGGTTGTGGTTACCATTTCCTAAATTTCCAAACTAAAAATGTTTATGTAAACTGTCAAGTTTCATAATCTTTCTAGCTCATGCACAATTATGTAAGGTGTAATTATTGGTTGAATTTCTTTAGGGACTTTGAATGTAATGTAATATTTTATATGGCAGTATTCAATCGCAAGTTCCTGTGAATTCAGACTAGAGACAAAAACATCCTTGCGTGAAGTCTTGAAATGTTTAGAGTGATGAACTATCTGCCTGCACGAACGTTGTATGGTCATCTGACATGGACAAGTGAATCTTTATAGAGTGCGTTACATGTCTTTCTATCTTCTTACTCGTTTTTTTGCCAGAATTATTACACAGGCTGATATTCGATACACCTTTTGAGTTATCCATCTTTAATATTACAAAGAAGCCAGCCATACAAATTTCGTCAGCCATTCAGGGAAACGTAATAACTGCTGCACCGATTGGATCAAAATTCAACAAGGTCATGAACCTGGCACCTTGGATTATTATCGTCCTCACATTCCTTCGGGCTTCACCACGTCGGCGTTTTACATAAATAATTTGAAAAATCAGTCTTTTTATTAGGCTTTCATCAGTTATATGAAGTAAAGATTTGATATTAATAAAGCTACCTTTGTTTATAAAATTGCAGAAGGATAGTCAATAATTGCTATTTAAAAAAAAATCAATATTTTATTGTTTTATAGAACAATAACATTAACTATCACAGTAACTGTTTAATCAAGAATGATTATAAGTACTGAAATTATAATGTAAAGACATATTTCATCTTTAATCTACTCCAATTTTCTCTTAGTACGCTCTTAAGAATTTAAAATGGTCTATTATTAATTTAGAATTATTGGGATCGAAATCCCTGAGGGCCCATGTTGTTTTCTTAATTTTAAATACATTGCGCGCTTTTTAAGACAATTGTGCACTTGAGGAAACATACATATTTACAAGTATATTATCGGTAAAAACATTTTGGATATAAAACGACAGCGTGTTTAAAAATGTATCAGCAAGAAAACATGGAATACCTTTTTATAAAAGAGCTATTCTTAACAAAACGTGTTGACATATTCATGATGGAACATCAAAGAGTTTCATAGAAACTGAATGCAAAAACATCTTTTGGAAAAGTGTTTCCAGTAATGGAATGGAATGAAAGTATTTATTTTGGTGATATAAAAAGC
The DNA here is from genome assembly GCA_035578135.1 of Flexamia atlantica. Classification (NCBI taxonomy): domain Eukaryota; kingdom Metazoa; phylum Arthropoda; class Insecta; order Hemiptera; family Cicadellidae; genus Flexamia; species Flexamia atlantica. The sequence goes on along the minus strand of JAQJVK010000049.1, from coordinate 1,628,124 downwards.
ACATCAACATTAAATTGACGAGATTTCTCGTCATTATGTGATCTACCATGCTTGATAAATCTATTTTTTTATCAACGTATCTATTTACATCTAACTGAACGTATTTTATTGATTTTAAATTAATACTGAGGCAGTAGCTGAGAGGGAGTTCGCTGGCTAAGTATGCCGAACGTCATTACTTCGACTCAACTGCGGGCGACTCCTGGTCCATCTGGAGAGGGAATCTCTGTCTAGCCTATGTCACTAATGCCTCGCTGTTTCTTGTGTATAATAGTGGTACAATTGATATAAAATGAATTATTCGATTTTTTCAATATTTATAATGGTGGGTATGGTAAACGACATAGAGCCAAGTATTAACGTAATAGGAAGTGTAAGAAAATAAATTTCTACAACAATTAGCTTTGATATCATTACGGACGCGCAAATAAAAAATTATGCAGCGAATCGAGATATTTACTAAAAATTAGTAAGAGCAAAAAGATAACTCAAACAATTACAATTTAAAACAATGTTGTACTGTAAAATCTTTTATATCAAAAGTTCCAAATTGGCGTGTAATTAGTCTATATGTTGGTCTATAAACATTGTAAGAAGTATCAATCAAGAAAAGGTAATTATAGTATAGCTTGATATGAATAATCGCAATATAACTAACCCCTTGACATAAATTATTTTTATTCAAACCTGCACTTCGCCATAACACATTGACAAACGCAAAAACGTATACCTTCACGCCTTGTAGCACGTGTACCTTCATTACATATTCTTTGAATTAACCTTAGCATTATTCAGTCTCTTTAGTTTTGTCATAATATGGCCAAAGATGAATAACCCTAATATATATATATATATATATATATATATATATATATATATATGTGTGTGTGTGTGTGTGTGTGTGTGTGTGTGTGTGTGTGTGTGTGTCATAACCCTGATATGAATATTATCAAGGATAAACCATAATGTATACCTAGGCGAAGCCATGGGCAAGCACTAGTATAATGTAAATAAATTCCAAAGTCATTTTAATAAATACTGTGATTAAAGAGATGTTTAGTGAATAATTTATATTCTCTACAAATTCCAAAACGCACTCGACTCTAAAAGAAAAGTGAAAGTATCTCATATTCTCATTTAATATTTATGAGGCAGAAAATAAATCCGCTCGGAAAACAAATTACAGAAGCCGAGAACAACGTTGCCTCCCGCTATAAGACACCGCAATTTTAAAGCGTCTCATATTTTATGTCTAAGATTTATGAAGAGGCACGCTACTCATCTCAGATGATGGGGGGCGAAATTACAGTTACTGTTCTACACGCCCTTCATCGTGTCATAATTAGAGAGAGTGATTTTTTTTTTTGTTAGTGAATGTAGGAAGAAAACTGAAAGTACATTTTCACAGCATGTGTTAGACGTGGCCGTATTTCACTGGGTTTATATTCAGCCCAGAGAGATAACAATTCATATAAATTTAGAGAAATAAATTCGATTCTCATTATAAAGAGAAGCAGTGACTTAATTAAAAACGAGTATAAAAGAGAGAATAGTTTAAGGCTGAGATCAAAGCATTTATCATGCAACTCTTGTGAAGAGCCAAGAGCATAGACACCTACAAACAACAACAACAACAACAACAACAACAAAAACAACAACAGCAGCAGCAGTAACAACAACAACAATAGCAGCAACAACAACAACAAAAACAACAACACCAACTAGAAGAAACATTAAATACAATAATATGGTCAGCTCAAGTAATACGGCTACGGCCTTAAGGCTGGCAAAGTCGCTTTGCAAAGGTTCAAAACTCAGAGAATATTCATATTTTTACTCGAAACCACAGTTGTGGCATTGATGCGTGGCTATAAAATTGAATGCTCATAAGAACATCTAAATAAGCAAATGTTCTATTCCATTGACGTTGTAATTTCTAACCTACACTTAAGTGACAGTTATATTAATGTTTATATCTGTTTACCAATTTGGTAGAACAAGATATTAAGGCCATTGCCAAACTTATTTTCCATCTCGTATTTGCAACAACATTAATATATAGAGAATATGCTATATACATACTTTATGTACAACAACTAGAGAATATTTTATGTAAATATTTTAAAATGTTAGATGAGAATATTTGACCAAATCAATTTGGGAGGGAAAAGATAACAAAGTTTGAGTTTTGTAGCAGTAAAAATTGTCAAACATGTCACTTTGACAGCAAAAGGTTGCTAGATGAATTGTGAAACGGTGTATTTTCATGGAGTTTGTGTCAATAAAAGCGATGTGGTCATGTTTTATTCAGTATTATTTTTAGTACAATTCACAATATTATATTCTAACTAGAAATCATTGGCCTTATGGAAGTTGATAGCTTAAATCTTCGGGTGAACCTGGGTAACTAGACACATTATGTTCCTAAATTAGAACATTTAGCGTAATCGAATTATACCGATTCCAAAAAAAAAACTATACATCTGTAAATATATATTGTATATCAAATATTGTACATAAATTAAATTTCCCTTTATGTAGAAGAACATTTAAGTGAAAATAGGTAATTAATAATAAATAAAAAAGTTAAATATTTCTTTTTAAGAATATTGTTTTTATGTTGAGAATAACTTCAATATCATATGACACCCCATAAAACTCAAAATAGGTAAAAAATACCGATTCAAAAACCATTAAAATGTGAATCTGTGTTTATACACTATACCTAAATACACCGAAGTTGTTTTCTTGCTAAATTTGCAACAATATAAAGTGGTAATATTGGAAGAGAGGACACATTAATCAACACTAAACTGATGCGTGGTGTTTACCCAATATCATAAACAGCAGCGTGGCTCCGTGTGACAGGGGGTGGCGCCCCGCGGCGGCAAACTATGTAAACAGCGGGGCAGTTGCGGCCAGGCCGCTATGTTTATGTTTCTCTTAAAATGTAATGGGGAAAGAATATAATATATTTTATCCACAGGCTTGCTCATTTCTACTATGGAAAAGCCATAAGAACGAGGCAAAACCTTAGAGTCAGTTTCCACGGTTAAAATCGAAATTTTGCGATTTTTATAATCGTGGTATCATAACCGAAACAACGTTTCCATATCATCATCGAAACGATAATTTAGAGCATAGTAGATATTTATACGCATAATATTTTAGAAAATCAACAATAATTCCAACAGATTTAATCAAAATAAAACATTAAATAGCAAATATTTAAGTGAAAACTAAAAAATAATCTTTTATTCATTGTGTTTGTGCATGCACACCCATGGTGGCAACGCCTTTCCTTATATAAACTTAAGGTAATCTTCTTATGTAATGGATCTTATCTTAACTTAATAAATTGAATTGTAAGAAAGTAGTTGTAGTGAATTAATGGAAGAGTTTCGAAATAACTGTATTCTTTATAATACAGCTTCTTATTACATACAGCCATCGATGTAAATAAGTACACTGGATTGGTAACTCAGGGCCCGCAACGCGAGCCGCCGGCAGTTGTTGCGTTTATGATTTTGCAGGGGCGATGGGGGAACTCATTTTTTGCCAGCAAACTTGTACTGATCGTCTAGTTAAATATTAATTGTAATTACTTAATAGTTATAGCAATACATCTATTATAGCAAGCGTAACCCGTAAAACTGCTCCCTAATCCGTGCGGTTTCAATACGATTAACAATACAGTTTCGCGCTTTTTCCCCCAACGCCCCTTCAATTCGTTATGCCTGCAACCCCAACGCCCAGCTGTGTTGGCTCGGAACTCACCACACGGGCTTTACGGGAAGCGCGCTACCTAGTTGTATTTATTTACATCGATGCATACAGCTGCTGATAAGCGGCATAACTTATTTACCTTAAACATTTAACAGTATCCATGTATCATGTTATCGCAGAAGCGAGGCGCTCGCGCTCGCCCAACCTACCACGTTTAATACTTATGTAGTGTAATGTATAATACACCTCGTTTGTTAAAATTTTCCTGAGTACGATAGTAGTAAAAGCTCGGTTCAATGAATTTACATAATTCACGTACATTTACTCGAAAACCTAAGGCAAGCGTTCTTCGCTTTATTAATCAGCTCAGGAATTTTCTTGTGGGTAAACTGTATATTGTGCTCTTACATCGACAACGGATTATCCGGAAGACTAATTTTACCTGATGAAGATTACACCTCGCAAAATACACACTATATGGTGCTAGAATATTGGAGTTTTCTAATCAAGTTAACATTAAAATTACACATGAAATCTATTAGATTTTTCTTATTTTAGTTTTTTTAAGAAACTCTTGATGCTTTAATTTCAATATGGCAGATTTTAACTTAAAGTTCATAACATATCTAAACCAAGACGTTAACCCTAATCTTTATGTGGAGCCATTTTAAAATACACCACTCTTTACTATCCGACTGCAATACAATGTTTGGTATTCAGTTTCAAGTAGTAATCAAATAAATTCAAGTCAAGTTTTATGTATACATGATACATGAAAATAGTGTCAAAAAAGGCATTGCCTATACATAAATAAATAAATAAATATATATATATATAAATATATCTTAAACATACAACATACAACATACAACATAGTAACAATTTGCTAAATGAACAATGTGGTGTGGACTTTTCACTAGTCTACATCTCCGACTTTTTTAATTACTATATACTTTTTTATTTGGGGCCCACTTATTCATGGCTGACTGCTACTCGGTGTTTGCGCATGTAAGCCCACCTCACCATTCAGACAATATCATATCAAAACATCACGCAATTCTGTACTGTGTTTTTCTTTGTGACGAAAGAATGCCTAAGAAAATAAAGTAAAAAAAATAAATTGTAGAAATGTCCTTGCCACGTCTTTAACTCACGAGTCCCTGCATTAATATATCGAGTGATTTATTTAGGAAAAAAAACAACCGAATAAATACTTCTATAGTATATATTTTTTTAGAAACCAACTCGTAAATTTAAAATGTGGGCGATTTTAGATTTTATAAGTTAAATTGAGTACACGCGGTTATCCATTTATTCATTATAGTATAAATTAAATAAGGTATCACTTTAATGATAGTGAGCTGTAATTTTTGTCATTACGCAAAGCAATAATAAATAATTAGGACGATCAGCGCTAATGATGTTGCTCATTTGTCTTGCTTAAAAATCCAATTGTTGCTTTCTGAGATTCTGCTATTGCATTACTCAATATTACAACATAATGATATACACTATGTCATAATAATATTTACAAACAAATCGACTTGAGGTGAGCTAAGCCATTTTTATTCATTGAAATCTTTCACTTATCAGTCAGATAAAATCATTTGTTTGCAAGAGAATTTAGGCAAAATTTAAATCATTAAAGTTCAAGTGGAATAACACTTATATTACACTTTCTAAAAGATTTACACTTTTTTTAAATATATTTGTAATATTATTGGAGGATATTTATTTTAATCTGAACCTTTTGGTATATTAATATTTAAACCTACTGATCACAGAGTTTATTATTTTTCAAGCAAGTGGGTTTTATAATCTTGACACTTCTCACGAATGAGGATAAGATTTAACACAAGACATTCCAATATCGGAAATGAATTAACACTGAAAATAAAACATACGGATATTGCATATCGACAGACGTGTTAAACCCTCGGGCGCCGGGGACTGACGGTGGCTGTCAACACTTCCATTAACATTGTGTAATCCTCAACATTTTGTTCTTTTCTAAACTAATATCGAAATTTAGTTTTTTCCAAATTGAGTCAGTAAATTTAATAATAATATAAGAGGATTGGTTGTTTACTTATTTTCAATAATGTTATCAGATTTAACATCACTTATTTCGGATCACTTATTTCGGATTTAACGTCAGCGTAATGATGTTTAACCATCTGTGCTTTTGAATAACTTAGTTAGGTCTGAAAGTAATTTTTAGGAACACAATAAAAACTGAAAAACCATATATTAAGAATTTTGCATGTATAACAAGTGTTTTGTTAAATTTTGAATAAACAAAATAAGGAATAAACTATTCGTGTTACAGGGCCTGACATGAATGATAACTAAAACAGTTAAATCTTAGAGTAATGTTTATTTGCTAAGAAATATTACTACGATTTGGCAATTGATTAAAACCGAAAATCAAAACCGTCTGTTTAGCTTTTCCAAATAGTATTTAGACAGGAGTAGTAGACTATAACAAAAAGGAAAAACCCATCAAAAATAATTGGTCAGTAAGTTGTTTGGATTAGATCGTCCTTTTAAAGCGGCTAACGAAAAGTTGATTGCACTTTAAAGTTACAACATTACAAAAATATGACGTTTTCTCAATTATAAATAAATACACTTCCTAAATTCAATAGCCTATTTTCTTTTTATTAATATTAACTAAAACATTTTCTTTCGGGATGAATTATATCAAGTGTTATGACATCCAGCTATGAAATGATCATATAATCAATTACTTTCTGTTTGTAATTTTTCATTTGCATTTTAAATTTTAGTATAATTAGTGTAAGAAAAATAAACTGCCCATTTTTAGTGTAAGTATTCTTTTAAACACTACAGATAATCTTTTAATTTTCATGGAAAATTTAAATGCAGTTTTGTTTTCGATTATTACTTTAACAATTAGATGAAATGTTGTCTTCATAGACCATGGTATTTATGTTTCTTTCCTTGGTATTTATATTTAAACCATCTGATTGATTTAATCTTCTAAGGGTACAGCTTTTCGCGAGACACTTGCCTATTTAGCATCTCCTCAAGCTAATTCGTATCGTGTATATTTTCTTCTTGGATTTTATTGAGTGCCAACTGCCTTTTTCTCTTACTCATTGAGTGCTACTGCCTGTTTTAATATCAGTTTATCTAAAATTTGAAAACGATGTGAATATTTACAAGTGAACCTTAATATTTACAAGCAAATATAATTGGAACGTCTTTAAAATAAACAGGTCGCATTGAAAATCTTTATTTAGGTCCTAGGAAAACTTTTATTATTGATAGATACTATCGTTTACAATGTCTGTAAGTTTTTAAGTTCTTTTCTTTGTTTCTTTGGTGGTCACAGCGTTTAAAATTCCCAGTCAATTTAACTACAATTAGGTAGGGAGGTAGCTATTAACGTAGAGGCATGTAGAGGCACATTAATCATCAAAAGATTGCACCATGATCCAAAGGTTTCTGAAAATTGATGTAAATTCTACTAAAGAATGTAATGAAAAGTTTACATACAGCAGAAGGAAAGACAGCTGTTTCAAATTACCTATTTTTTATATTATGATCTCAGTTTAGTTTACCAATCAGTTACGCAAAACAATGCGTGAAAAAGCAACTAGAGTCAAAACTGCCTTAACCATGGTGATAGTATTAGGTTTTATTAAATAAATATAAACAAAGTAAATATAAATTTTGTCTTTTAACGCTTTTTCACTGCCGATATTTAGAAAGAAACGGTTTTTATTCCGTCTTTCTGACTGTGGATTTAAATGACCGTCCATTTAAAAATTAGCTCTCAATACACTGAAGGTAAATAAATCATTTGGCCTCAAATTAGAAGATAAACGGTGTAGTTTTTACACAATAACAATATTGTGCCTTCATTAACATTACCATTTGCTCCAGTATTTGCTAATTAGTATTTAGGGGGAAATCATAGAGAAAGTACAGCTATGAAAAAATTTCTCCAAATAGCTTTGGACCGTACGATAAAATAGTGGAGCAGTGGCTGCCGAGGATGGAACTCAGGTTGCGCCAGGAATTACCACAAAGCTCGGGCAAAAGTTTTGCTTGGAAGTTACGCGGGTTTGAACGAGGCTGTCTGATCATGCATATTGATCAGCATCAAACAACGCGTTAATTTTGAAGCACTGCTATAAGCTGCCTCCAATGCAGAGTTTTATTTGAAATAATTATTAACATATAAATTAATTATTCTCTCCTATGTAGGAACGGCAGTGAGCCTGTAATCAAATTATTCGAACCTGATCATACATTTAAATCGTGCAATACTGATGGTTTTTTAGATACGTGATATAAAAGCTATGAATACATATGTTTCATCTTTAATTTGGGAATCTATAACTACTCCACTACCATGTTTGTCTCTAAGTAGTCCTATAAACACATTTCACAAATAAAACAAACAAGAGTTGAAAAAATGGCCCAAGAATTTCGGGAAATGCAGTTTTTGAACATTACTGATTCAACCACCGGACATATACAGTTTGGGTATTCTAAATGTAGCCTACCATTTATGCTAGATTTGAGAAATATTAAAGTCTAATAGTTTTTCTTAATCAAATATATTACGATTAAATCTAGGAGATATTTTTAACGTAATGCATAAATGAATCTGTTTTAACTGAAACGCAAACCAAACATTTCATTGTAAATATTTATTTTAATTAGGATTTGATAATATTAATATCTGGACTTATCATAAATTGCTTGATTGTCCTTTTATTTTCTGTGTTTTAATTTTCATTGGTCGAACATAACTAAGAAAAACATGTATAACAAAGTAAAAGAAATATAATAAAGGTATTAGCTACCTGTTCCGGCTAGTGATCAAAGATTTTTCTTATGTTCCCTTGTCTTTCACAAATCAATTTTGAGTTTGTAAAGAGGTTCTCAATTTTTGACGACCTAATGCAGTATATTTTCATCCTAACGTTCAACCTGATTATATGGTCTTTGAATCAGATACAGTTAATTAAATTTACGGAGAACCTACATGAAAAAAATGGAAACGATCATGATAGTTCCAAATGTGTGCTCATTGATCGATGCAGTTGACAGCAAAATTTAAAAAAACATAAAAAACATTAAATGAAGGGACTAATTACTATATTTGTGTTAATGCAACAAATTAAGATCCAATGCGTTTCAAACTTAACACTAAATAGTATTCCTAATACAAAAGCTTTACCGTTTGAGCAAAAACCGTTACACAATTTAGGATGTTAAGGAATAATGATTCACACAATCTTCACCTGAACCTAAATGTATTATGTGAACATGTGCTTTTAATCACCCCATAAATCACAAACTATGCTGTGATATTCCTCAGGTTTGCGCTTTAGCTAAAGTGATAGATGGTAGCTCAGAAAATATTGGAGTGCGCAGTTTTCACACTACCGTGGCAGTGATAACAGGCACCCATGTTATTTATAGCGCATCATCGTATTCGTTACAATACTGATTCTATTCAAACTAAACATTCTAATTTTTGTCACTTTTTTATAGCAAACATATTTCTTATTACCTCTCTAGTAAGAAAGGTAGATATTTTTATTTTACTGACATTACGTTGTTATGCTTTATATTATTTTGATTAGCAGAAAAAAATAATGAAGGTATATATACTAATTTTAATTTCATTAATATTCTAAAGACATCCATAAACAAATATATTTCTTTCTGAAACATATGATAAATATGCATCAACGGTTCTTACGATACATATTGTGTCAAATATGTAATACATACTTTTCCATATATCAAAATATATTTATGTATATTTTACAAAGGAACTTCCTTATTGAGAGTAAATCAAACCATTTTAAGGATTTATTAGCCTAGATCAGTTTGTTTTTCGTAAATACTTATGAGTTACTCTTATGTAGTTCTTTTGAAAATACATGTGAGAACTTGAACGGTAATCATTGTTTAAATAATAAAAATTCGTAGTCACTGATACGACAATTTAATAACACAAATATACTTACTAATAAAGTTGTAAGCTCTTTTTAATAAGTTCTCCCATTAAAATTACTATTTACTTATTTATAGCCTTTAGGATATACATAAGAACCTTATAAATGCAATTATAATAACAAAAATAAACATTAGAAAGACTTCTATTGTATTTAGTTTTAAATAGTTCGGAGCTTTTTATATCTAGCTTTTTTATTAACACGATCCAGAATTAAAAGAGCATATAATTGTAAATATAGTAAATAAATGTAAATTTTAAACAAGGCATAGCGGTAAATGTATTGTATTATACTTTACAATACATTATAGGATATAAGCACTGTAGTAATACTAGTACTGTAAAAATACAGTAGTATAGTATAGTACTGTATTATCAATCAATCAATCAATCAAAAATCTTTATTCATCGGAAAAACATTACATGCATATATTTACAAAAAGTGCAAAAACCACTTATGGGTTTGACTGCACTTACATTGTTCTTCAAATTTTTAGTACAAACAATCATTTTAATCTAGTTACTAATCATGCAGTTTTTTTATCTGGAGTGATTTAAACCGCCTCCACCGTGCTCATCCCATCTACAGTTCTTAGGCCAATAACAAAAATACAACAAAAACTCAACAAATAAATAACAATAAACGCCTCAAAGAATTACAAAAGCTCCAACATGTTCTAACTTTAAATTGTATAAATTTGTTCTAAATTATTTTTAAATAAAAAAGGTGATAATGAATAACAAAATATAAAATCTTCAAGTATAACAATAAATATAAAATTTACTAAATATTCAACAACAACAAATATATATAGCCATTTAAACGCAACACAGTAAGTTAATAAGAACAATAGATGCACAGCCTTTGGAATTGCCCCTGTGATAAAAACTAATCAACAAGGTTCCATAACCACTCATACATAGCCTCTTTGAACTTTTTGCATCTTTTTATGGCATGAAAAAATTATATTGTAATCTCTGCAAAAACGTGAACAAATGTGTAATTTTTTCCTTATCTATTATAAAATACTTTAATAACTTAAAATATAGTTCCTGGCACATATACTATCAATAAATGTGTATCTAAGTTGAGAACGTAAATATGTATTTTGGGCGATAAAAGACTGTTGTCTTGGGTAATAAAGGCGATGATTTACTTTAAAATACCATCCACCCCGAAGAATTCATCATCTGCTTCATAAAAACTTCATTTTCTTAGTAACATTTTACCTTGAACACATTATTATTTTAATTATTGAAGTAAGAGACATTCCCGCATCCTCATCATTAACTTGCGCATGGGGAAATTGTTTTAATAACCGTTGTTAGTAGCTTTTGGGTGAATTGACAAAAAAAATAGAATAAGTTAGTCTAATAAATTATTCCAGAGTAAGTTATTTCTTAAAAACTTGATGAAAATGTTACGTACCGCTTTTGTAAGGACTGGGTTTTTCGAATTTTTCTTCTCCATAATTATCCAGGGTTTAGTTCTTTGGGAAAACAATACAGTTGTACAATTTGATTGGGGTATCATATAAGTAAAGTGTTTGTTGTGAATGCAGAAGAAAAAAGTTAGTAATGACGCTCCAATTAAAATTCAGTGTTTTTATTTTTGGCAAATTAATTTTTTTAATATGATAAATCTGTTTATATTTTGTAGCTTACTAAAGCTAAGAACAATGTTTTTAACATTTTCCCATGTTTAAAATTTATTCTTAAATCACGTTACAAATTTACACTATCTACTTTTAAATGTAAAAGAGACACCAATGATAAAATTTATCGATGGTATTTAATAATTTAATGTAAAATAGCTAAGAAAAAAGATCAATATTGATTAGTAAGATTAGTCTTAATACAAATAAATTAAATTTTCATGGAGTAGATGATTCCTAGCTACCAAATCCATTTTATGTCTAAACATTTTTTTATACCGTTTCATGTTTAGTATAGTCGCTACACTGAATTTTTTACATTGAATTATCCATTCCTATTAAAGTTGGTTTTGCATTATAGAGGCTAATATATTGTAATATTAAGATAAAAACAAAGTACCATTTAACTTTCTTTATTTATCGACTGACTAGATTCAGCACTAAGGCCATTTTCGAAGTCTATTACCTTACATAACCTCGTTTTATAAATTTTTATTCTAAGTAAACAAGAATAATATGTTTTAATTAAGATGTTCCACATGTTTTTTGTAATGTTGGTGGTTTAGCTGTTTTTCTAAAATGATTCTTTCATTTTCTTTATTTTTTAAAATAGGATTTTTATCTTTATTTGACCATTATTCTTTTGGATCGTTCAAGTTGTGGGAGTATATAAACCTTCTTTTGTAATAATTTTTTCTCCTTTTGTTTCATAGCTTAATATACTCATGTTATTTTCCATACTTTTATACGTGTGATTCGACTGAAGAAGATGTTCTGCAAAATTTTATTTCATAGACATTTTGTTGTTGGTCCTAAGTGCTTGAATAAGTGCTGAAACTAGTCAGACGATTAATAAATAAAGTTAAAGGGTACTTTGTTTTTATCTTAATGTTGCAGTACATAATAGTAGCCCTAACCTGTGAAAATAATAATTATCAGGCTAATATTTGCACAAAGCAATGTTATCTAGGCTGACTTAAAATTGCCAAATATTTGTACCCAACTTAACAATGACTTCGCATGTATCGCAAAAATGTTGACAAACAATAAATATTCTATATTTTAGTGGAAAATACTTTTTTATGTTTTTGTTTGATTTTTATAATTTTAGATAATATGAAAACTATTCAGTATACAAATACACTCTTATTCTAAAACAACACCTAAGATACTACTTTATTCAACGAAATCTACCAAGGCATGAAATAGAAAATGTGCTTTGCTTAGTTGTTTCCTTTTCTTCAATTAAACTGCCGAGAAAATTTTAATTTCAGGAGTGATGAGATCTCTGATCGCTCTACAATGGTAAGCTTTTCTCGCTTATCAAGGCCAGAGTAATAAATGTCATTTAAAATTGCAAAAGAATCATGAAATATATCTTAATTTTATATATGTTAATTAATCGATAGATTATCGCATTTAACGTGAATTTTAAATTTATTGGTTAACGGATTTAAAAAAAAAATTTACTCGTAGACTCTAGAATTAAAAATCTCTTCTCATAAATGATTGTTTGGTTCTCAAAAACAACTAAATAAATGTAAAGGTAATTATCAAAATCCTGCTAATTTATTTTATATCTTTCTTCTTAAACGGTTCAAAGTTTTTTTTTTGAATACTGACATTTTATATTCTATTGGTATTGTATAGTGTTAAGAAAAGAGTTCGATATAATTTATTACAGTCGACCTTCAAATGTGTGAGCCTGTGCATTTTTACAGTTCATTTGCATTTAATGCAAAATATTTTCAATCTAAGTGATTATTGTGCTATGGAAAACTAACATCAGCAGAAAAATATATAATTTAATGTCATGAATGGAGGTTATACAAAAAACAATTGTGTGCCAACGTAACCTGAGAAAAGGATTCACTGTAAAGGGCTACTCTTCCGAGCTAGCAGCCCTAAATAACAAGGCTTAGTCATCTTTACTGCGCAACCTTTTATCCTAGAGTTTTCGCTCTGAGGAACATTAAACACAACGGGTCTGGGAAAAGATTCTTTTTATGGAGTTTTAAGGTTATTGAGGTTTTTGCTATAAAGACATAAGGTGTTATGCAATTTCAGGTAGAATTGAGGATTGAATGTAATATAGAGGATTTGGTGACGCCAAGTGTCGTCTTGGCTTCTTATATAGGTTCTAGTGTATTTCAACAAAATGCAAGGAGTGCGTTATTTTTATAAAACATGGATTTAGTGTGAAACCAGTAAGGAAATACTATTGGGAAAATCGTCATCATTAATTTTAGAAGGTCATGTCCTGAAGAAAAATAGATGAATTTACGACAATTTTTCCTTTTTATACTCCTATTTTTGACCATGACATAAAATTCCTAAAACATTAACGGTAAAGGCTTCGAAACATAGTTCGTTTTATTGGATATTTCTGAAAACGATCAAGCTGTCGGGGGTGACGACGATAGGAGCCACAAATACCAGGTATATCTTAGTAATATTCATTATAGTGTACCTAGAACCCAGTAATTGTATTGTGTACCTAATCCAGCAAATCGTAGGATAAATTTCGTTTACTTGGGTCTCGACAACAACTCGCATTAACGAAACCGGGTGTGGTTTACACAATTGATGTAAATGTATTATGGTTGTAGTATATAGTTTACGTGCACTATATCTCCTTTGCAGGTCGATTTTATTTTACATAATTAGAAATAATTATAATTAGAGGTAACTTTTAATAACCTCTAAAAAATACCTGTAATATTTATAATTATTATGGTTTAACTTCGATTTGGCTATGGGCAAGTTGTAAAAGAAGTTCATTTTGTAAAACAATTATCTGCACCGACTGTGCCACCGACTGTGCCGCCGACTGCACCACTGACTGCACCAATGACTGCACCACCGATTTCCTATTTCTGATCTCTATCGAAATTACACAGCTCTAAACACATAATTTCTAAAACCATAACATTGAGAAGTCTCGCCACAGTAAAACAACTAGGACTCTTTGATGGAACTGAATATGTATCTGTGAAAACAAAAGGTTTCTCTAGTAAATTTGTATAGTTTTCAAAGTGATATGTTTTTCTCTTAAAAATAAAAACGTACCTGTGTTATATGCTCATAGAAATCGCAGTAGCATACGTTTATGTTAAAACACTGAGACGGAGCACAAGTGTATATAGATTGGCCTCTCGTCACATTTTCGGTTCGAATACAGTAACTCATTGCGACGTTCCCAGGCAGTCCTGATGATAGCTTCCTTATTTTCAAAAATTTCTAATTTTGCCTAAGAAAATCGTTTGAAATCTTTCCTCTTCATAAATAATAAATGATTTGGCCAACTGAGTAGCCAAAAATTTCATCTGTAATTTAAAAATTACAGTTTTGGCTTAGGGAAAATCAACGGACATTAATATTTGCCACACGTGAGAAAGATTGTTAAACACTCATTATTTTGTTTAACATTGGCCTAAGATTTTTAAATATAGAACTAATCTATTTAATTTTTTATGATAACAGTACTCCTGCAAAGTAAGGTATGGTATACAACGAAATAAAACATTTGAACGAAAAATAAACATAAAAATGTATATTCAATAAAGTATAATCAATGGCAAACATATCGGCATATAAGGAATGTGTGATTTATTTTTATTTTCAACAAGCAACCAAATTTATGTAACGATTAATCAAACCAATTTTGTCGGTTACAAACATCTCCCCATGGGTGGTTCGTAAGTTGTTTTTTATTAAGCTTTTACATAATACATTACCAAGATTTAGATGAAAGCAGTGGACATTGGAAACACCATTACCTTTTCACTTTCACTTTGTGGTTTGTACCTTTGATCTTTACATTTACTCAACATGGACTCATTTGGGTCATGTCGTTTCTTCTCTTATTCCCTTTTTGGCCTGGCTCTTTCTAATTTCGTGCTAAAAATAACTAAATACGACGGTTTTTGGATCTCTGGGGCGTTCGGCAAATAATCGATGCCCAAATTTATTAGTTTTAATTAAACTAATTAATTTTGTGTCTCTTCAAAATTTTTAATGTAAAATAGAATGAAGATTTCAGTATTATCACAGTTTAGTTTGTGATAAGCGTTAAAAAGTTGGCAAAGATGAAGTAAACAGTTCTAATTAGCCTACTTTGATATAATTATAAAAATTCACTAACAAGATACTGAAAATGTGCTATTTCAACTTATGTTTTGCCACTATCAGAAAGAAAGATAGTATCAAAAATTACTATAAACTAATTTTAAATAGGTGTGAACCTGGTTTCTTTTAAAGAGCAATATTGCAAAGAATAAATTGAGTGAAACGTTTCTTTTCTGAATACGTAAAAAACATAAACATTTATTAAAACTATATATAATACTGTACAGTTCAATGTTTCACTAAACATTTATATTTACAATTAGACGTTTTTTAAAGTAATAGATTGAAGAATAAATATGTGTCTCCTCTGTACATATAGTCCAGGCAACGGAAAGGTATAGAAGGATTTTTTGAACACAATTTTTGACTTTGCAGGTTTTTTTGGACTTGTTAGGAGGTAAACATATCAAAAGTCCCCGTCCGTAGCCCTTGAGCTGGGGGAGGGAGGGGGTCTAAAGGTACCTTTTTTTGGTTTTTCCTACATATCTTGAAATTTATCAACTTTTACTATTCCCTATCACATTTAAAATTAAAGAAAATAAAATTTTCTATAAGAAAAGTATATAATATGTCTACTTAGATCCAACTATTTACAAGGAAAGCACTAATTTTATTGATATAAAAAATCCCTTCCATAAGAAATACATAAAATTTGTGGGTAACTTAGATCCCAATTGGGCAACGCTTTTTTCACCTAAAGAAAAATTAAAAGGGATCAGGAAATATTGACAAAATTTCTAGTAATTTGACACCTCAATCATAAAAATTGGCCTAAAATAAAGGGGTTTCGACCTCACAAAAACGTTATTTTTCAAGAAATTATTACAATTTGTTGCAATTATTGAGATTATTATATTTTGTTGGAGTAATAATTTGGTAAGGATGTTTTATATAAAATAAATAGTATTTAGATCTACTTTCTAAATAGTAAAGAAATATTAGACTAAAGATTTTTACAATTCTTTGATTGTGATTTTTGGAAATTAAATGTTTATTCACATTTAAGGTTTCATATATATTTTCAATCACTGAGCAATGGGTTTACAGCATATTTTTTGTTACCTGTATAGCTATTTTCTGTGTGTGTTTTACAGGAAAAGGGATCACTATATAAAAGTTTGTATCTTCTATCCTTTAATATTAGCTTCAGATATACATTATTCAAGATTACATTTGATTATTTTACCTCACTGGTATTAAAAACTTTTGTAACAAACACTGATATATTAATGTTATAATTAAACTTTGAAAAATAAAGAAAAGATGAATAAGAATATGGCACGTCTTTAATGCCTCAGAACTGACTGCAGCTCACATTACGGTTCAACTGATGGAATTTATTATTCCCGATTTCCACAAATAATCATTTAAAAATGGACAACTCGATAAGATGTTCAGCCGTGTTACTTTAAATGAAAGGTTTTCATTAATATATTATCCTTTTTAATAGAGATTAATTATAATTTTCTTAAAATTTGTTAAAGCTGCTCGTAAAAAAGATTAACCCTTATAAGGTTTATATTTCATTATTTTTTCATTATTGTTATTATATTTTAATAAAATGTTATTAATATAAAAGTTTATAACAAATTATTAATTCAATTAAATTACTCCCATGCTTATTTTTTTCTGACTGGCAAATGAGTGTACACGTTGATTCCTTAGCACTCTTTCAAAACATCTAAATTTTAATTATGAAAAATTAAGTCCTGGCATAACTATGAATCGTACTTTAAATTAATACAAGTTCAATATATATATTATTTATTCCAACGATTCTGAGGCTTACAATAAGCTAACACGATATACCATGTCAAAAACAATGCAAAAATGTTAAATGTATAGTAAATTTCTTATACATTTTGAATGTAATTGTGAATGTTAAGAACTGGTTCTTTCCAGTCTAACCATTTCTGCATCTGTAAAGTTCCCTCATACAATGACTTCAGTATTATATTTTTTTTTCTTATCAACCAAATTTAATATTAATATTTAGATTAACTGTACAGTATGTTCACCAATAATAATCATCCTTAACAATCGTACAAATATTTAATTACTCTATCAAACCCCAAACCTTCCTACTATAAGCTCAGTAGCGATACCTTCTACTCCCCAAGATATGAAAAATATGATACTTACATTGAACCCATTGTATATCGGGGGGGGGGGTGCCCCCCCTCTGTTAAGGGAGGGTTTGGATCAAAGTTATGCTTCTGGTGTTTTTGAAAGGTTTTTGGCCTACCCATTGTCTACCTCTAATAAGCAAATATTTGCCTCCAAACCTACTTTCAGTAATATAATCTATAGATCATGATTTGGTTTCAGTTGAATTTTTTGAGGTGGGCTTGGTTTATCACAAACTAGTGAACGAAAAAATAAGCTATTTATACATTCCATAACGCAAACATTCCATTCCAAGCAAGTACATTCCATATACTTACAGGCTGATTATGGAAAGCAATTTCAAATGTATCAATATTTTACTGATACATTTACCCACCAGTTCCTGTTCAAAACAAAATATTTTTACTCCGTGCTATCAAAAAAGTCAATGGCTAAGAGAAAAAGGAGTTCTTCTTTCTACACATTTTATAATATAACAGCATCCTACTTAACAAACAACTGCAGTGGGTCATCCCCTTTTTATCTACGCAGTCAAACAATGGCTTAATGGAACAGAGAAAACAGGAAATGGCGAGCAATCGCCACCCATAACTTGTGGCCATCCTTAATTCTTGTCTTGGGATACTCCTTCTTATACGCTATTGTTAGTACGTAGTGGTTTGAGAGTAGAAAAACATTTTACTTGTGGTTGTCTCGTACACATTATGAGTCGCACGAAATTACTCTGTAGGATTACAATAAAATTACGCAAGGAAAACAAGGTAATTCTCAGTTAATTGAAAAACGTTCTTAGAATTTTAATATTTCCTTTATAAATAAACAGTGAACAAAGCGAACCACTAATGTCCTCTTTTGAATTCATAAGTTTTTAATGAAAAGAATATTGTTGATTGGATTGAATTGTGAAAAATTAATAGCTTCTAAGAAAGTTTTAAAATTAATTTACCATAAAAATTAATTTAACTGACAATAGACCGTTCTTTTGTAATATTACCACAAAAGTGTTCTCCATGAATGTTTCATTTTTTCATTTGATTTAAATTATAAAATTTTAAGCTGCACTCATATGTTTTAATTATTATGTTTACACTATTTCTTATAAGTAATATTTATTCATCACTAGATTTAATACCCAATCTACCGATTCTGTATGAAGGAGTAATAACGATTGAACTAAAATAGCAGATATCTGTAAATTTGTCTTCTAGGTGTAAATCTATTTAACGTTGACAGCAAGTGACCGAAGTCAAACTAGTATCGGTTGTACTTAAACCAGTAAACAAATATATGATTTTAGTTTTTTTACATTATTAATTATTTTTCATATTATATTTCTTAATCATTCCTAAACTTTAAAAGTGAAGTATTTCAATTCAATATACTTTCACGAAATCTTACAACAATTTTAATTCATTTAAAAGAGAAAAATACTTGCTCAGTTGGATTTATGTTTATTTTAGAGTTGAACGCGTGTTTCAAAACTTTACAAGACACGACAAGTTGTCACTTAACACTCTTAACACCTACAGGCTCCATACATTCATTGTTGTTGTGACAAAGGACTTTCCTTGTGTACGCCCTACACAAAGCGCGAAATCCAAATAGCGTCTGAGAGGAAGAGGTGAATAATTTCAAAAGGCAATAACTTCCTGATTTTAAATCAGTATATTACATTTAATTAGAATTCACATTACCTGTTTTGTAATGTTTTCGTGGAATCTTGTATTGTTTTTATTTTGTGTTTAAAACATTAAACTTAAAACTTTTTTCGGAAAATATTTTATACATCATACGTTACTTATTGTTTTACTTAAAGTTTCCTTGTATTCTACCGCCTAATTTATTATCAAGGCCGGTAGGAAACTGAAACATCAAGCAGATGCTAAGTCCCTGTACATTCGGAGATATATCTATAGTACTTAATGAAGTTGTGATAGACCGCAGATTCTATACCAGTCTATTTGTTTTCATAGTCATGGTTGGTAAAGGAATTTTCTCAAAACATATATTTGGTTTAGACGCTCTGCATTAGTTATAATAGTTCCAATCGAAAGAACTGGAATTAATTATGAAAGTCTGTAAAATGTACTAGTTAGCTGAATACTGTGCCTCAGATAAGTACATGACCCTTTAAATCAAAACTACAAATTCTTAAAAATTACCTACTGAATCATAATTTGAAGAAATTTATATAGGCTACTATTATAACTGTTCATACTATTACCATTTCGCAGTCATCAAAGCCCCTACCTGCCATTTGTTGGCAGTATGATATTAGCTCTAAGCTGTAAGGTTATTTTGCGTAAAAATTGAACGTGAAACTGCATAAGTTTTATTTCAGCATATAAAAGCGGAATTTATGTATCTCATTAAAAGAAATGTGCTTATATAGAACAGTTTTTTTATTGACAAGTAAAAAATCACTTTAAGTTTTATGTCACCAGAGAAATGGAACTTCCAATTTTTTCATCTATTCATTCTTAATCATTCTTTATGAGACAGGTACCTCATGAAGGACGTTACCCTGAATATGAGTGAAGGATGAGTGTGATGGTAGTGGCGCGATCTTGTAGCCTTATTACTGACTAAGGTTGGCAAGATCCTTAGACAGGATTATTAATTAATAGCTTAACAACCAATGGCAGCTGGCTCCAGAAACAACCCATCAAAAAGCTACTAGCTTTTCTCGGGATCGATCCGGCTACCTACAAGTTTGTAGGCGGGCGCTATAACCACTACTCCAACCAGCCTATAATGATCCATGGCATTTTCTAGTAAAAATAAAGCAGACATCGTTCAGAACATTTATTTGTAATGAATATTTATTTATTTGACCATTTTAATGCATGACATGGAATGTAACGAACAATGAAAGATTTGATTCGATTAACCGTTAGCATAAGAACTACAGATAAATCAGAAACAAAACACAATGCTATTAATTTCACTTCCAACTTTAAAACCAACTACCCGTTTCTTCCCGCCTATTAATAGAAACAAGAATAATTTTTACAGAGTTTTTTTGTAAAATGAAGCTACATAACCAATGTAATAAATTGTACAGTAGAGTCCCGCAAACCCGGACTTCGATAACCCGGAATTCTGGATAACTTGGAAAGCGTTCCAGAGCAATAAAGTGCATTGAGATTCAAGGCCAGAGCACGGTGTGACACATATAAAACAGTTTTGGTTTTTCTTTAAGTTTTTTTTTATAACTGATAATGTAGTTATTGTATTTTTACTATGCAATAAATAAATGATTTTTTATAGAAATAACAGGAACTATTCTTATTTTTTCTTATTTTTACTCATTTCCTGATAACTCGGAATTTTCACAAACCCGGACACCGTTCGGTCCACATTAGTCCGGGTTTGTGGGACTCTACTGTACCAGCACTGTAAGCTGGCAATACAGTAAGTGAAGCTCTCCGACGTTTCTCGTAATAGGGTAGGCCCAAGTCCGTTAAGCATTTAATCCAGTCGCCCAGGCCTTATTGGTGACCACCAGGGAATAAATTGGCCTATTTTATGTTAAAACACACTTTTCTCCTCAATATAATGAGACTGTAGTAAGCTAAGATCTCCGACCAGCAGAGATTTTGTGTTGTAGAAGATTTTCCTGAATTAAAATTTTATCTTTAGTCCTCATAAGGTTATGGAAAGCTGTACTTACAAAAATTAAATAAATATGAAACGACGTTCTTTGGTTTAAGCTATAAATTATTAAAATTTAACCAGTTTTAGGTGAGTTAAAAACGTTTAACCAACAAAAGTCTAGATTAGTTGGAGTTTGTTTTGGCTAAAGGGACATTTTTTAGTTCTAGCTATTGAAGAATAGCTGTATGTTTTGGTATATTCTGCCGTTTTAATAGTTCTTCCTTTAAAGTTCCCTTAAGTTTTTTTTTTTTTAAGAGATGTTCCTTGTAACTCGGGTGTTCATACAAGGAACATCTCTTAAGAACATCTCTCTAAGAAGACTGGGCAATCTCTTTTCTGTAATTTTATTTTTGTTGTTTATTTTAAAAATACAACATTAAGACACAAACATAATCCTTACCGGAAGACTCACCAGTATTAAGACATGTTTAAAAATCGACATACGTCAGTTTAAATATATTCCACCTCTGTAATATGCTGTTTCAAGGAAACGGGAAGAATAAGTTCAAGGAGCTATTTTTAACTTAAAGAAATGATAGGAATAATAAACCTAGTTATCAAAGATTTTTGATGAAGTAAAAGTGTTACTGGATCTTCCAAATTTTAAGAAAGTAAATAAACATAACTGATAAAAGTAAGTAAAAATAAGTTTTTGTAAGACCAGGGCTAGGAAATTGAGCAGCATATAATAACTATTTTTTTATTGAATTCAAACATTTTTAGGAAAGATGGAGGATGACAGAGGTTTCCCGAAGAGCTGGTTGTGACCATTGGTGCCTCGAGTACTTCATAAACATACCAAATCACTACCAAGTTAAATTTGTAAAAGCTGAAGCTGGGGTATGCTGCTTCGGTTAAATTGTTATAGATGTGCACGACTACGTACTTATTCATCGCACAGAGTTTCGGACAACAGCTTTGCCTTTGAAAGATTGACAATGAGCTTTGACATTTCTACAAAAACAACTCTAGAGAAGTGTAAAGGTGATCGGCAACATAAACACAACGGCCAAACAGTTTGAACCACGTCTTATCTTGTTAACAACTAAAGCTTACGTTTGTTAGGGGTAATCAGCAACACAAATAAACGGCTAAACTGTTTTGTTTGACAGCTTGACTTGCTGACATCTAAAGCTTGAGCTTGATTCGATCACTTACCGAGTTAGGAAAGTACAATAGAACCAATCATAAACATCAAGTAATATATTTTTGTCGCCGGATTGATTTTTAAAATCCATGGTCTAAAATATGTATTTATTAATATTATTTTTTTCAGTATGATGATAAAAAATATTTCTGTATTATGATACTGTGGTAGTATAAGGAATCATGTTTTTAGTATTGCAAATGTATTCATCTTTTATTGCTTATGTATAATTTGTAATGTATACGATGAAATAAACCTTTCAATATGGACAAACTGTGGCCAAATAAAATAATATTAGATAGGAAAAATGTCAATTTCTTTTATTATGATTGGATTCACGAAATGATTTTGGCTCAATTCGGTTATAACAGGATACAAAGCAATAATTCTTTGATTTCCAGTTAATATTTTTTAATTGGTCCAGCTCACAAATTAACATTTCATACAACATAAAAAAGTATACAAAGTATGTTTCTACAACATAAAAATTCAGTTTCACATCAAATAATTTTATAAGAAGTTTATTTTTATTTAACTGTTTTACATATTGCAATGTTCATTATTAAAATAGTTTGATAATTTAAAAAAAATTAGATAAACCTGTTTTATAATTAGAATTTCGATACTGTTGTCCTCAACAGGTTTGTACAACAGACGTCAATTCCACTAATTTTCAATATACTAAATCGGAGCATGATATTACTAATGTTTAAACACGTTCCGAGAACATTGGAGGCACTAGCTTTTATAAAAAGTTTAAGTGTTATTGAGAAAAATATGCCTTATTATAATATTGCAGTGTAAGAACAAATGAGCCTTGGTTTAAGCTTGAAATGATTTATAAGGCAATACAAAATCCTCGATGACAGTTGGCCAGGATCAGCAGATCTTCCGTTTTAAGTTATCGGTCGAAAGTAGTTTCCTGCTTTATCTCCAAAAGATCTTCATTAAACACATATATTTGTTTGAATATTGAGTCGACACTATATGGTGTTTTACAATGAATGAACTTTGCTTTGGTACTTTTGTTAGCTCTGTTGGTTTTGTGTCCAGGACACCTGCTGTGGGTACTGTTTTCCTTGACACAGGTTTTCCTAAACCATTGATTTTATTATTTAGATTTTGATTTTTATTTAATTTTTGTTTTGAAATGTTAGTATTTAGCTCAAGTTTGCCTGTTATGAAACCACTGTTTTGATACATCAACGGTAAAGAGTATAATTGATTTATTTCTCATGGTTCAAGACTTGTACAGATAAATGTTTTGTAATTTTTATTAATGAAAAATTGATTAGGCTGACTGTGAAGTACTTCCTACTACTGTACATAATGCTGCTTTGTAAGTGTAATCACCAGTTTTTACTTTAACTTTACCAATATTAACCAATGGGTGGACGGAAGGATCAGAATTCATTTTGATGGAACCGAAATTATTTTTCGATGTCAAAATACGGCACTTGATGTGTTTTTTAAAGGGCTAAACCCTATTAGACCCTGGAAAAAATACAATATGAGTGCTTCTCCTAAATGAAAATTATTGCAAATGATCTGCTAACGGTAATTTATCTTCAGCCGAATTGTATTCAACAGAAATATAATATTAAATCACATATAATATAACATTTATGTGGATGAATTATTCGATTATTAAGATCGTATATCATCGAGAAGCTATAAAACTGTTTCACACCATTTGCTACCACAGTAAATGTATTTTCCTTGGAACTCAGTGCTTGAAGTGTTAAGAACTTGGCTTCAACTTTAAGAACAAAGAGTTCTATTTTATAGATATAGATATAGTTATTGAAAAATAAAATATTAGATCAATCCAATAAAACGTTTAACAAGCTTCTTTTTAGTAAATTCGGGGTGTTTTTACAATTAGAAAATTTTCTCATTAATTTTTTTTTTAAATAATGCGTATGTAAATTTTATTTTAGATTTGTTGTGTGTTTATGTTTTTTTATTTATTCTTTATAATCATTTTTTTCCTTTTTATAGCTATTTACGAGAATTAAAAACAAGAAAGAATAAATATAAGGTATAGATGTATTTGCGTTTTGCAGCTCATTTGCGTCACTCCAGAGATGATGATTTGTCATGGTAACAAGTACAAAGAAAAGTGTTCCTTCCTGGAATAACGCTTGTGACACAGAACGTCCCTTTGACACTTATCGTCAATCCGCCACTTATCAACCTCATATCAAACACATTCGGCCGTAAATGGTTAGAATTTCAAAGCAATAATATAGATTATTCCCTAGTCTCGATTCATCATACTTAATGTATTCCTAAAACTTGGTGATTAGATTATAAGTAGACTAAGTTATTTAGAGGTACAGTACTTCACATGTTTTTGTATTTTTAAACAGTATCTTTTACATTAATTTCACATCTGTGTGACTCTACAACGTACGTTGACCAAAATGTCATTGGATGTTTAATCCAGGACTTGGGTCGTTATCTCTGTAGAGCTATTTGTGGGTAATGGCTACTCTATACTGCCCTGCTATTTATTGTTTGAATATTTGAGGTGTTTGGTCACATTACTTTACTTACAGATGTCCAGTAAACACATCATTCTGAGCATACAAAGAAGTCTAGAGCTTATTATAGCAATGGTCTCGTCGGAATACTTATTAAATGGCCTCTATGTATAAATTAGAATGTTCTGTTAATATTGGCCAAGGAAACTTATTTTACTCAAACATTTGTTTTTATGAACTAAAGTTACTTTGTGATATATTTTAAACAGATAGTTTGTTTATAAAATAGGCTTTCTGGGTCAACCACCGGGTTTAATACAAATTAGCTATTTTAATTTTCATTACTTTTATGAAAAGTACAGTACTTATTTATCCGATGTATTTTATTAGTTTGTTTTGGTAAAAACATTTTTGGGGAAAATACCACATATGGTACTTACTTTCTTAAACCTACGACCTTGCCTACCCGAACGTGTTTTTCATAACATCTCGGACTCTCTTAGGCTTATAATGCAAAGTTATCAAGCGTCGAGTGTGACCTTCAGTCTGCATAATGCTATATTAGTGGGCTGTTATTATTCAAAGGTGTTAGTAGTTACCAAGTCAAGAATAGAGAATATATAAACCATATGGTCTGAAAATAGTTTGCTATTGGCTAATGAGTAACAATAATTTGCCCTCCACAACTGCAGATGTCACAATTAGAGCGGGAGCGATGTTCACTGTTTTGCCGTCACGGAGACACGGCCGCTTTGTGTTATGACCAGTTGTACAAGAACTCTGAGTGATTTCTCACAGGTACGATAGCGTCAACTGGCACAGTAAAGGCCAATCCAGCGTAACTTGGATCGTTTAACTGAAGCCGAGTATTGTCTATAACAATAGAGTGAACCTGTGTATCAGTACAACACCATATCGATCATTTCTTAATGATTACTAATCCGACTTTAAAGCCCAACATTAATTGTTTTTCAAATAATATTAATAACAGTTTTTTTTCAAGATAGTTAAAAATATTATTTTACATGCATTTTTTCATCGGGATTCAAATGGTCAAGAAAAAACACTTAGATAGACAATATACCCTTTAAGGTAAAATTTAGTTTTACCGTAAATATTGGCTCACAGTAATTTAAATATGCTACTAATGTATTAAATTCCTTTTACTGTGGCATCTCCTGATGAGAATATATATCTATATATATCAATATCTCGAATTGTATTTTCAAACAATCGATATGTAAATAAACCCAAATATCACCGTACATTAAACTACGTTAAGTAACCTACCTCGCGAATGCAGGAAATGTAATAACAGAAATCTCCTGCCTTATCCCTGAGGTACGACATGAAAGGTAAGTAGCTGTTTAAAGATCCCTCATAGCCATGGATTACGTGCCCAAGCTTTTGGTAATGGGCCATTTTAATGCTTTATAGCACGCTTCCTCGGTATCCCTTAATATTGCGACTTGTATGTTCACATTGTTTCAATAGGAGTAATAAACTCGGTTAGTATTATGAACAATATACCCTATTATTATTGCATTTCAGGTAATTTGAAAATAATTTCACTCATTCAATTTACTATAACATGCGAATTATATGTAAAGCACAATAGAGAATTTACCTCAAATATTTTTAAAAAGCTTGTGAGAAATAATATATTTTTTAATAAAGCAATGGACGGTCTTATTCTAGAATAGATATTGAAGTATGCAATCCTTAAATATAATCCTACTATATTTAAAGTATTGAATACTTTAAATATAATAACAACATTTACAAAAATATGAACTTAAATTTGTGTTCTTTCTGAGGGCTTCCGGGCTAAACCGTATAGACGCTAAACTCGATGAATGCTGACTTTTTAGATGTGTTACAGCATCCATCTTCAAGGCGTAGTGAATCGTACCACACAAAGATCGCTAAAACTAACTTAGTGAGAAATAGTCAAATTAACGCTCTTTATCAATTAATAAAGAGTCTAATGCTAGACACAAAAACTTCACTTTTAAGGATTGTTGCTGGATTTGCCTGTCTGGCCAGCTTGGTCTGTTTTGATTGGAACTTGATCCACCCCACATCGGGCGTGACCAATGCATATATGTGATTGGTTTAATCTAAACATGTCTTCCCAATTGAGTCTATGATATGTAATGCATATTTATTGTTCAATTTCCTACCAGGTATAACCAGGCTGTAATTAAATGCACGTTGATACTTTATGCTAGGGCCTAAATGATCGTGCTATTGCTTTTTGTTAGTTAAAGGATATTTACCTCACGCTAGGACCATTGGAGGTGACACAAGATAAATAACAAATACTATTTATTGATGATCTTTTTGGAGTTTTGTAACTTTGACGTGAAAATGGAATAACTTAATTTGGTTTTGAATAAAGAATGTTAGATTTTAGAAACCAGAAAATATGTGCTAAAGGTTCTGTTCTGCGTTTATCCCCTGAGTGTTTTATGTGGTTGTCAAGGCACATCGAAAAAGCTTTATGATTTTCAATATTAATACTTAGTGAAGGGATTAGTTTCCTTTAGCAGTAAGCTTTTCACTACATCCACACAGAGTGGATGTATGTATGAAATACGATAAACTGATGTCATTATATTGCTCTTGTTTATTTTATAAAGTGGATTGCTAAGTTTTATTTACTCGAGAGCTTGGGTACCCCATGTCTGAAAAAGAATTTAATCCAAACAATATCATCGCTTCGACATGATAACAAATTACTTTATATAATTGTAATTTTTTCTATAGTAAATAATTGTTGTATTTGATGCATGTATATACTGACTAATTTCTTAGTGTTCCTTTGAAATTCCAATATTTATAACATAATGTTTTAGGAGTATCGTTGCATTTTGCTACACTGCTGTTGTATTTGTTGCATGTAATAAGTGGTCTAATTTATTACTAACCAACTTAGGTTAATTTATTTATTATTTTTACGTGAAATATTTTTGTAGAATGCATGTTATTGCAAGTATTTCAATACCATTTTATCATTAATATTGATTGTATGAAAGAATTAATTTATTGGCCAACTGTTACGATTAATTCCTAAAATAAAATCCAAAAGTCTGTTAGCAGCACGAATAAATGCTTTACGATTTTTAAAAGTGAGTATTTTGGCAAAACATAAACTGTTTATCGTTTAATTATACTAACTCTAAAGGGTATAGTAATGAGATAACCTTTTGTGCAGTCTGGAGTTAAACCGTTCGTTAGTGTCTCTTTATAATTCAAATATAAAACTCCTAAAAAATACATGACATGTTTGCTTTTATGCTATTATTTTCGTTATCTCGGCTCAAAACAATGTTGAAAATTTGAAAATGTTTAGTTTCCTCCAAAATCTCCCTTTTTGGGGGGTGACTCAGAATGTTTGGTAAAGTAAAAAAATAATTCCGGTTAAGTTAGAATTATTCCCCAAAGGTTAATTGCTTGTCTTCACAAAAAAAAAATAAAATAGGGGGACGGACTTATTTTACACACTGTATGTTTTAAACATATCATTTTTTCTGGTTTATGATTTAATGTTTTTAAATTGCCGCCAGTTTAAAATTTATTATTTAATAATGTTGATAATTTTTTCGAAAATTCTAATTGGTATATACCAAGTTTTTGATGAATCGGTAAAAAAACTTCGGATATAAGATGTTACAAGTTTTTGATGAATCGGTAAAAAAACTTCGGATATAAGATGTTATGTGAAAAATACATAGTGGTAGATATACTGGTAAATATGCATTTTAGAATGTACCTTCATATCAACTGTTTTCTTAGTTTAGACGTAAGGAATCACATACAGAAATCCTGAAACGTTTTTAATGAAAGCAATGAACGCCATGGATATAGGTTACCCCCATATTTGGTTACATATGTTTAATATATCATTTACCTACTTATGAAGATAAAGTTAAAAGTTTTAAAGTAGATAAAGATAGAAGATAATAATCCAGAACAAGGCAAGAAAAATACAATGTTTCTTTGAGAACCTCTCAGAAAATAACATTTAATTTGGCGTTGAATGTTGATTTCAAAATCCAAAGTAGACAGTAATTTTACCAAAGCAGTTTAATTTCCCCGAAATAAGCAGTGTTTGAATATAGCGTATAAGTCGGCTTACCATCTCAAAATAATTTGCTCTAAACGATTTTTCTCGTTCCGGAATGACGTTTGCTTTGAAATTTGTATTTACTTGAAGTACTTATACAAGCTTTTTTTAAGTGGTCTGTTTGATTTTTATGATTCATTCAAAGAGATTACAATAAACAATTCATCGACACCAACCATTAGTGCAGTTGATATCAAAACACTTTTTATCGTAATTTAAGCGCTGCACCATTTAACCTGATGTTGAGGTCCTGAATAAAACATCAGGATTAATAAATTAATCTTACCTTCCATTTGTTTTTTCGTTAGAATATAGCATTTATCATTAAAGAATTATAGTAAACACTGCCTGTGTTATTTTAGTAAGTCTGATGGATTTATGAAACTGCTTTCGCTAAAATTTGTTAAAGGACATTTTATCGATAATGTATTTTCCCCGATTATTAATTCTACCATTGCCAGTAAAAAATAAAATAGCAAGATTTTGTTTATTCATGCTGTTGGAGTGATGCCCGAAAATGTTATCAAGAAGGAAGATTCATTTCAAAAGATTGAACTATACTCTATTGCTTTACAACAGCATTTGGTAAAAAAAATCAAAAACTGTTCTGCTTTATTAAAGTTTGTTTCCCTTTTTTATACTTATGGCGATTCCTTAGGTAGTGTTGTAGCTTTACACAACAACCATATTTATTTATGGCCAAATTTTAATAATGGAGCATCCAATTTTTATTTAATTTTGAAGGAAAGAAACATTTTATTCTTTTAAGCCTACACATGCTTAATCGAAACTCGCTTTTTTAAAGATAACTATTTAGGGAAATCAACTTTCATTCTTTCTGGCTGTGGTGATTTTATTGTTAGTTAAAACAGTTTTCTTCTTAGTTAATAAGGAACTATGTTGAAACAGTTGTTTTATTTACTGAAAACGAATAATCATTATATCATCATTTTACTCTACAAATGATTTTGCAGTAAACGTATTTTTTTAATTTTATTACGAAAAAATATACAACATACGGAGTAAGAAATTCATCGTGAGAAAGAAATACAAGCGTTTACAACTGACGGAAGTCCTTTTACTGACAGAACTTTAATCTAGAACAGAATTATTGCGTCTAACCTCAAGGCGTCCCAGACTGAGTCATCTGGATGAAAGAACTCTGTAAAACTACCAGAATTGTTTCAGAACTTTTTGTTTTCAAAACTTTCAAACTTTCTGACATTAGAATTTCCCTTGGATATCTAAAAATTATTATACTTTTTAACAATGTAACATTTATAGCTTATATGTGTTATGGATTATAAAACTAAATTAATTAAACGGAAGTAATAGTCAAATCACACCAAAGAGTCCATAAAGTTAACGAATAAAATTGTATGGAAAACCAAAATTATATATATTTCATTTTGCAGAGTCTTTAAAACTATAAACTGAATACAAAATAGCATTCTCCAATATAAAGGCATAATATATTAAAGTTCATTATTTTATACTTAAACAGCACGATGTAACCTTGTGTTAAAAATACTTATTTTAATAAACTTAAATGTGAACTATTTTGAGAATTAAACTCGCAGCTTAGTCTCGGAGTTTTATGCCACTATCGCAAATTTATGCAACACCAGTATATCAGGTAGAAGGTTTTATACACTTGATAGCTACGGTGCCTCTTAGTGCAGAGAAACAATGCTCTCGGGTTCAGTAATCAGTTTTCAAAGCGGATTTATTTCCTACCTCATAAATATTAAATACCAAAAACAAATCTCTGGGTTGTTCGATAAGACTTATTTCCCTCCTTATAAAACTATTTGCAGACCAACATTGCAGATGGGTAGACTAATTCAGTTTGTCAATTTATGTCCTGGATTTTTAGCATAGTAGTTAATTAATAAACTAAATGGAGAGTACTAATGATGGCTGAGATTGTTTTGTAATCAGCAAAGATTACCTTGAAGGCATCAGGCTTTTCTTTATACAGAGTGAATCTTCTAAGCCGACCACAACAGATTGTAGACGAACGGCTTGGCAAACATAGAGGAAAAATGTCTTACTTATTTATACCTAGGAAAAACGAAGTAATATTTTGATCTTTTTGAATTACAGGATATCCAAAAAATGTAGATCATGGGCTCGAATATCAGCATTTTAAATGTAAACATATGTGACGATATGTATCATTTTAAGCTCTAAATAACAATAACAATTTGTTGAAAACAGAACTCTTTTATCTTTATTCATCTCAAAATGGTGGCAGTTTTCGTCAAAAATGTTGGCATTTACGGAATACACTTTATGTCGAGAACTACAAAAAAAATTTTTTTTTTGGTTAAATATTATTAATCCTCTTAAACTCAGTTTTCATCTGATATACATGCAAACATTTAGAGAATAAACGTTTTTAGCAATAAATTTTTTGTTTTGATGTTGGTAGCCCTGAAAATAAAAAAAAAATAAATGGCATCATACGTCAAATAGCACATAATTTTACACGTCTTGCAATGACCAACAGCTTTTCCGCTTAAACCTACCTCCAGTCTTTGGTGGTTTTGTAGTTATAAGCAAAAAACTCCATTTTACCAGATAAAGCCCACGTTAAATGTGCAGTCTTCGATACATTTAAATTTACATCCATTAAATCTAAGAACTGATGATTAGGTCAAATCATCTTAAGGATAATTTCAGTGCTTAATAGAATACAGAGTTAATGTTAGAAGTTGACTCGTCCTCATTTAGTATCACTTTCATTCGATGTTCGAAATTTCAAATACTTTATTAAGTGGCTAGAAGACCCAACGCTGCTATATTATAGCATTACATTTTTTTATAAGAAATAACTTTATTGTTTCTAATACCTGTCTAAGTTTCAGAAACAAACCAAGGACGATTCGACCAACTGATTAATTTATGGCTTAATTGTTAAAAAAAATATTTATCAACCAAATGGGTCTCATGAAAATCGATATCCTATTAATTGTTGGATTAATATTTTGATTAACTATAGACACTTAAGTAGACGTTACGTTGCTATTTGAAAAAAATATCATCCTAGTCAAGGCAAACAGGTTACCAATATTTAGCTTCATTTAAACTCTTTAGATCACTGAGTATTCTTAGGACATAAACATTTTGATTGAAAATAATGAGATTAGAACTGAAAACATTAATAATTTGTTGAAGAGTTAAGCTCGGGCTAAACTGTATAACTCACCCTAAACCCCTCGAAATCCAACAAGTAATGGCTTAAAAGAATTTAGGCATTTCTGCGAGTATTTTTAGACCATGATTTACAGGCCTGAGCTGAATTGGTGATTAGGGCTGGACATACAGAACTTTAATTTAAGTTAAATTTCTGGGAAAGTATAGGTTTGTAATATTTAGGCTGTAAAAATATTTTACGACTAAAACAGTTGTTGAATATAGTGGAAACATGAAGGTTAACACGAATACAATTTAAAACATCTAACCATTTAGTCGTTTCCAAAGGTGTACAACGAACAATAAACGATTGATTGAAGTCATATACTGTAGGGTTCTTGCCGCTTTGAGAATCAATGTCCGACAAGACATCATTCTGGTCAGTGAAGGACAGATGATCTCACACCAACAGTTTTTATTCGACCCTGTAATATTTCAATGATGAAACTATAACAATTTACTATGAACTATGCCAACTTTAATAAAGTAAAATCTGTTTGATAATCTAGCTCTTGGCTTAACACATGAAACAATACATATACAGTAGAGCGCCGATTATCCGAACGTCGGTCATCCGAACCGTCGGTTAACCGAACGCCGTAAATTCATATTTTGAACATGATTTCAAGCAATTAAAATTTGCGCGCAAAAAAAGTGCCAGGGCTAAAGTAAACATAAATTTTGGACTTTTTTCTAATAAAAAGTTATACAGAGTACTGTATCTATGTATGATAAATTGTTCTTTAAAAATGTATACCCTTGTATTCTGATCGATTTTATAATAAAATTATATGAATAATTTTTGTTTGATAATTTTTTAGCCTTTTTACTAGTAAAATTTACGTTACATATATAATTTTTAAATTTTGTCTTTTCATGTTCGAATATCCGAATATTCATTTATCCGAACGCCCCTTGTCACCAATTACTTCTGATAATCGGCGCTCTACTGTAACGTGTCTAATATTATATGTTTCAATGTTACATACACTTCCAAAATCAGCTCCAATATACCTCCGAAATCCGTAAGTTAACTTTGCAAATGAAAAAATACAAAGGAAAAAATACAATCAAATGCATTGATGAATGATGGGTATCAGAAGTCGTTTGCTGATATTGCATTGATCATAACTGATAATCCCAGCAGATCAGTGAGGGTACAAGACAATCAGTAGAATTAATTTACACAACGACATGCGATATGTGTAACATGTGCTCAGTTAAATCGACGTTAGAGGTATCAAGTGTTACCTAATACGTTTATACTTGACTGACACCCACCAAGAAGAATATTGTGCGAATTTAAACAAGAAAATCAAATGTATTTTTATTGTTTTGTGTTTATAGAATGCAGAAATTATTGCCAAACTTCCCGCTTACCTTATCTTAAATTATTAGGCACTAAAGGGACATTGCCGCGATTGAATAATCATTAAAAACTTTTCATCATTTAGGTGACTAGAATGATATCAGACCTTTTTTGTTTTCATTATGTAGAACACAGGGAGAGAATATAATTTTACCAAACTTCCAAAATAATCGTAAAGCACATTTTATGTAAATTTTAACTTATAATCGACACTTGAAAATTACATCATATCGACACTTTTTTTAAGTGTTCATATGTATGTGAAAGTTAAGTAAATCATTGTTAAGGATTCCATTTTTGTAATGAATGGTCCTTGCATTAAACTATGCATAGGTCAATGGAGCCTCGTTATATAATAACAAAATAATTTAATCAATATATTTCAAAGTACCACGTTTCTGCGAAAATCCGGTTCCAACAATGAGATTGCAATACTGTTATTGCAATATTGTTGCAATAATGTTGGTGCAATAATGTTTATTACATCTAGATGACCTGGGAAGCCGCACAATAAACTGGCCTTTAATGTACAAAAACTTAGAAGTGTAACTAAATATTTTTCCTCTTTACAAAGAGGTATTTAGGGTGTATTTCTCTTTAATATTGGAATAAGTTGAATCATTATAACCTAAAAAAAGTAAGTGACTGATTTATTTAGGCATTTTTCTAGAATGATGAAAGCTTGTTAAACCCGTTAACGTAAAAATATAGTTTTTTCATGAACTTCCTTTGGTTTATTAAAAATAATAATTACATATCCCAAAGATTGTTTTACGCAGCATTTTATTACTAACAGTTCCAAATTACCTCACCTTTAAATTATCAGGCACTGCAGGAAAAATCACCACGATTGAAGTCACAGCACTTTGCCATAGTCTGCTTTAAATTACTAAACTGAATAAATCAAAATATTAAATATACAAATGAGGTGCTTGAAGCGTTCCTATTGCGCATTAAGCGTCAGAACCAGCGACGCTGTGGAACCAGGAATAAGCGAACTGTGAGGTCGACCACCCGTGAACTCTGCTCAGAATATTACTCTTTGTAGTTGACATAGTTTTGGCAAAATGCATTTTTTATGTGCATTCATATTTTCATTTAGCTTTTGTTATGTAGAATAGTATGCCCGTGGAACCTCTCATGTCTCAGTTTATTTTTTAATTTTTATTGTAAGATCTTTTACACCTATTAAATTCATAAACGATCCGTGTTCAAACAATGAAATATTATGTGGAATTGATAACAATAAAAAGAAATTATCTCCATTTACACTCGAGGAGTGATAAAAGGAGTTCTGTGAACTATGGGACGATAAATTTCGCAGACTACTTACTTTTCTGAGGTGGTCATTGTGAGGCAACGTGGTTTTCAGAATACTTACTCACACTAGATCTTTTATTTTATACAGTCTAATCCATTGATTTTCAAACAAAAAAATATGAACCATAATTTTAACAGAGATTTTTGGAAAGTGATTTAATTTGTAGTAGATGATAACCTATTGAGTATCGATTGATTTTTAAAATTCTGAAACTAATAAATAAAAAAAATTCAAAAATATTGCTTTTAAATAGCTATAGCATTGTTTCCCCATAGTGAAATCAATAAGTTTATCTTACACTAGGTTTTTTAACGTTTCATCAGTTCTAGTAAATAAATACATATATTAACCAAACAAAAGCTATAATTGTTTGCTAAATTTATCGTAGAAACTTTTCCGTAATGGAATTTGCAAAACAATTATGATTATTAAATAAATTTAACAGGATCATTAAGTAATCTATTCCTAGTGAGATATTTACTCATTTATTAAAGCCATAATCGGCTTACATTTACTACATAACATTAAAAAACAAGGTAGGTTTGTCTGAAACAATTATCTTTTTTATTCATCGAAGATTTCAAAATGTCTTTGCTTTTAAAAATATGTGGAAAAAGCGTTTTCATCACTCTGTATACGAAAATCGCCCGTTACCGTACAGCTGAGATTTACGAAAAACCTTGATTTCCTTATATCAAAACAAATCATGGTCAGCTGCCTTTTCCGGATCTAAAAATTAATTTTCTGTACCTAAAAATTGTATTTCCGTCCGCAAAAAATATTTTGCCTTATCCAAACAATCTAAGTTCCATTTTGGCAGTTTAATCAGCTGGCTTTAAAATAAAATAGACTGTACAACCGCATTGTGTTTTCTTACAGAAAAATAATTAAATTATGAAATATCGTACAATTTTTTTTAATGTTTGGTTACATGCTTGCATCGTGATGAAAAGTATTGTTCACAACTCGTCATAAAAGTCCAATTTTGGTGCTCGATAGTGTTTTATATGCTCCGCTTATCCCGAAATGGGCTAGTTTTGTAGCTAGTAGTGAAATATATTATTCATGCAATAATATATTTTACAATAAAATATTTTTTAATTTTGAATTTTTTAATATTTTTTAATTTATATTTTGCAATAATATATATTTTTAATGCAATAAAATAAGAATTTTTTTTCGAGCTTTTGGCCTTGCTAAAATAAATTGCTATCTAAATTTAGGGCCTTTTTATTACCCTTTTTACAGCTCAAAGTGGATTCTGGTGTCGAAGAAATAAAAGTAAAGCAATATAGTGCGAACAACTTTGTCGTCTGAGATTTTATAGCTCCACGTGGTATTATACGATCTTTGAAAAGTTGATATATTTATTATTTTATTTTATGAATTAGTTTTTGTCATACCTAACCCTAATATTTAACAGGATAATTTAAAATATATTAGGTCGCATAAATCTATTTTATATAATTTTTTTTAAGTTTATACAATTTAAACATCAAGCAAATCATACAAATAGAAATTTACTCGTACTAATAAAACATGTTTAATTCATGATTAAAAATTATTGTGGATGCATCATATTATCTGAAAGGTTTATCTTTTATTTTTATTTTACTAAAGTTGAAAAATGTCATGTACATCAGAACATCTAAACAATAAACTTACCGCTTTAATTATACTGGTTCTTATTATCAGTGCTTGATTCGTAAGAATTAAGGCAACGGAACTGTAATTTACCAGTTTTACATAACCCTCCCTCCCACTCCAGCATTCTTTCCTTCAAAAACGTGTCTCTGTGAATAATTATGTCGATTTCAAAAGTAATATTTTATTTAACTCAAATTTTTCAATAAGTAAATTAAAACTAAAGTAAATTAAAAACTAACGAAGCATTATTTAACTAAAAAATAAATCGTTTAAGGACATTTTTGAATTTTTTTAATACTTTTGCGAGTATTCGGGTCTTTTTTAGCGTTTTCAACATTCGAATCAGCCCGTAAAATTAAACAAATTTCAGGCTGAATGTCCACGCCTAATTTCCGTTCATTTTAAATTATCGTTATTTTCTATCAAATAAATTCGGTCGATTACACGCGATCGTCCCTTCAAACAAATAATACTCCGGCCGGCTACACATGAATACATGATCTTCTCTTATGGCGAATTCTCCGGCCGATAATACGTGATCGTCTTTTGCGGCTAATTCTACGGCCAATTACACGCGATCGTCTCTAACGAAAAAAATACTCCAGCTGATTACATACGATCCTCCCTTGTGGGAAATTCTCCGACAGATTACACGCGATTGTATTTTGCGGCATATCATCCGTCCGATTACTCGCGATCGTCTCTTACATAAGTACTCCGGCTGATTACACACTACCGAATTTTGCGGAAGAAAGAGGCCCCGGAACGCCGTTCCGCCGCAAATTTAAGCACTGCTCATTACACTCTAATATCCTTTGGTGAGGTAGAACATTATTTTTGTATATTAATTTTCAATCATGTAAAGCTTAAAAAGCATATGCCATTGTCTTTGCAATTTGATGTATTAAAAAGGTTTTTCAATATTCAAAATCAGGTCTTCCCGACTTACTACTGTCAAAGAGGATTTTAAACCTGTCACATGATTCTGAGTAGCTCTATACTTCTATACGAATAATTATGACAACATGTTTATATAATATCAATATCAAAGCAATTGCATTGAAAAAATATCAGATGATTTATTACATAACATATTCATTTACACCGTTGTTTATTTTGCGTTTGATTATCTTCAGAATCTAAACTTTCAAAGATGTTACTCCGTTATATTATTATTTATATTTTAACCGAAGATTTCAGCGTTAAAGTTTTTTATCAGGCATGTGCTGTAATACGTCTAGCTAAATTAATTTGAAGGGCAGTAAATTATCCATGCATTTGTAACAGACCTACCTCGTAGTCCCACTATCATATAAAATTAATTTTACCGAACTTTTTTTATAAAATGTTTAAATATTTCCCCTGTATAAATATTTTCTCAGGATAACTTCCGACTATAATACACTTTTTACATTTTACATTTTTTTATACGCAATTGTATTTGTAATTATGAGTTAATTACAAATCAAATGCAAAATAAAATATAAAAGGTAAAGTCAACTATTCAATATAAATAACTGTAATTTCACAACAAAAAAAAACTAAAATAATAAAGACATAATACATTTCTATATAGATACAAATAAAAAATTGTGCAAGCAAAGACATATTGAAAATAGTTTTATGTTTAAATAATGTAGTTAAAAGGTTTAGTTTTTGTTTTATGTAAAGTATATTTTATATTAAAATATAGAACAAGTTATAATATTCAAAAGGGGTGAGTGGGCAATTAAATCTAACATTATGGGTGTTGGACTGCATTAATGTTAAAACATCAGCGCTTTTAAGAAACCTTTTCACTCACATATTTTAAGTTCCTTTTTAAAATATAAATTTAATATTCTATTTGCTAAATGATTTATGATTAAGGACGCTAAATAAATTATGAATTATATGACTTATAAATATTGCCAGAGAGTTATAACTATTAAATACAATGGCTTAGCTCAGTTACGGAAATACATATAAGGATTACAGCAAGGATTATTTAAGACAAACAGCAATTGTTTTGGGAGAAATTTATTTTAATTTTGACATTTTAAATATTGCCAATCGTTGCACATAATCTTTGACTGTTGCAATTATAAAAGAAATCCCGATTAAAAAGTTATAAACGTTTGAAGTTATTGCGATTGAGTCCCAATGTAAAGTTAAACATGATGTGACATGTGAACATGTTAAAATTAAACTGGTACATCATGACTGGAATTGAAATTAAAGGCAGCCATATAACTTACTGTTCTAAATTTCTTTACCACAAACGTTTACATAAGTGGGATGAGGTGATTAAACTGATATTGTTCACATATTCTTACCTGACTTATTGTATTGAGTTTAATTTTTAAGTTATATGCCTAATGATCCTAAATATTCTATTGCGTCAATCAGTCGTTTAATTAATGTTAGGGTTATGATCAATATTTCATGAAACGCATTGCTTATCCAACACAATCAATGTATAAATACACATGAATTGTGTTATGTGCACAACAATACGATTTTGTTGTGTCAAATATAGCGCTACGGCAATAACCTGCTTATTAAATATTGATTAACCGGTATTGATCAGTACCTAGAAGCTAATATTAGTTATAAACACACGACGGCAAATTACTACAATTAAATATTAGCTTTATTGCGATTGCATCGGTAAAGAAAATAAATTAATGTGTGTAAACAAACATCCAACATCAACAAATATGCATTTCTAATGCATTTTTAAAAATACATTTTAATGCATTTTTAAAATATGTTAGAAATATATTTTAAATGTGTGACTTTTGGAATTGTTATAATTATTTTTAAATACATTAAAATTGTATAAATTATGTATTTCAAATGAAGTAAAAATGCATTCAAAGATTAATAAAATGCATTTTAAATATATTTATATATATACAATTAATACATTACAAATGCATTTTTAATGAATATTCTTCCGGTAAGAAACCCAGAGGTTTTCAATTTAATTGTAAAACTTCTTCAAAAAATTAATTAATTGATAAATAAATAAATAATATTAGCCTCACATTTGATTTTCATGAACAAAAAATCAACGACTCTTATTATGCAGGTCTGCTGCAACGAGGGTATTTGTTGGTAAAAGGAGTGTTTTGGATTTTTTACTAACATTTGCTATAAATTATCAGCAAGAACAACTGACTACATAGTTTAAGTAAGCAAAATGGCAAAATTCAAGTCATTGCCTTAAACAACTTATTTGATATTTAGTAACTATGAACGAGTTTTAATATGCTAGAAGATTAGTTCATTATAATATGAACTAAACCACAGATATAAACCTAATCTTCCATAGTAGTGGTTCACACTAAGTTACTAGTTTATTACAATACATTCCTGTTCTCGAAGGGATAGTGAAAGAGAATCCGCCTTAGAAGATGAAATTGTGGTGACAGGATCTCCCCAAAGTGAAAGCGCAATTGAGAATAACTGCAGAGGAACAAATGGACTCAATTTGTCTCCCTCACTCTTACAACGGGACATTTGTAATCAGTTTGACAAGTCTTTTTTCTTAAAAAGTAGATGACTCGAGTTTATTTGGGTGTTCTCTTACTTTAAAAGCAAACCTATATAATATGTAAGCAAGTTTTTAAGCTAAGACATCTGCCACTTGAGCGTTACTTTATTACCTAACTTTTTCCTATTCAGAATCCTAAAATCCAACTTAAATAAATAAGATGTGGTATTCTAACAATTGAATATAAATACTTTATAAATAATTGATTGCTTTTATCTGGCGATTGAATTGCCAGTTTAATACCAATGAGTTTATAATTTAGATGTGAAAAATAGTTGTAGCTTTGTTAAAAATTAAAACTTTTTAAACTTCACTATAATTTTAAAAGCTCTCATCATGCACAAAACGTTTCCAACGTACCATTTAATATATTTTAAACATGATTATACCTGATATTCTTATTTTGTGTCAACCACGTCAAAAGACGTACTTGAAATATGCAATAGATGTTATTTTTGGAATTAGGTGTATTGTTGAAGCTATATTGTATGGTCCTCTACTAAGATCACTAGTTGACGTGTCATTATGAAGTTTAGTCGTAATGCTTATGTTGTTTTTTCAATAGAAGATCAAGGTTTTTGTAAGTTATATTAATTTTATGAAAACTTATATAAATATAAGACTTGAAAATAAGGAGTTCAATACGTAGAACAAGATTACACCAAGCAGTCACTACTTTGATTACTTTGGATGAAATGTTTTTGGTAAGCCTTGAGCAAATCAAATGTAACAAGTGTAACAAACTAAAAAATAGTTATTTTTGTAATGAGTGAGTAAAGTACAATGTACTTTACTCTCGAAATACACACGACGTTTTTCCATCCTGCAAATACCTAATCTTTAAAAATCGATTTTATTAACTTAGTAATTTAATTATCAAATGATATTCATTTTGTTTCGATCAGCAATCAGTGCCTGTTTCTCGAGTAGCTGTAGTCAAGTAGTGATTTTAGTAGAGGACCACAACAATATAACTTCCAGATAACTTTCAGATCACGCACAGGTCATGTGACCCATGTGATTTTTTTAATTTATATGTATTGCTGCAAATAATTTTGTGAAAATAAAGAATTTTTTGATTGATTGATTGATTGATTGAACTTCATTAATACACCTAATTCCAAAAATACCATCTATTGCCTATTCAAGTACGTCTTTTGACGTGGTTGACACAAAATAAGAATATCAGGTATAATCATGTTTAAAATCAATGAAATGGTACGTTGGAAACTTTTTGTGAAATGAGGGATTTTTAAATTAAAGTTAAATTTAAAAAGTTTTTTTTAACATAGCTACAACTATTTGTCACATCTAAATTCTAAATTCATTGGTATTTAACTGGGAATTCAATTGCCAGATAAAAGCAATCAATTATTTATAAAGTATTTTTATTCGTGCACTTCCGATCAGCTGATTGATGCGACATTTATACACGCTTATTCGTAGACGTTCTTACAACTGATTGGTGTCAATGTTATTCTAATGTGATTATTCCTGCCACTAAATCAGCTGTTAACACCTGCATTCGTTGAGCTCCAACATATTTGCTTCTCTGCGTGGAAATTATTTGAAGGCGCTCTAATTTTTTATTATAGAATTCAATGTTATTTTTATGAGTTTACTTTGTCTCCCACCAGAAGACAAAGTAATCACTTTACTCCCGCTGGAAGACATATTATTGTTTTACTCACGAATACAGGGAGTAAAAAGCGTCTAAACATAGCATGTAGGGTAAAATATAACTTGCAGTGAAATCCAGTTGTTTTATAAGTGATTTACGAGTAATAATCTGAAAAATACGCCATTAATCGTGAGCGCAGTGGTACTAAACCTGTGATATGAATGATATTTGTTAGTTTGGATCACATCTGTTACAGTGTTCTAAGCCACGGCGATATTAAAAACGCAATCCCCGGATCAGACTTGCTGCGGCAGATAAAGTTGAACCGTGTCATGAGAGTCAGATTAAAGTTAGTCTTCTAGTGGTTTTCTCCAATTTTTCCCGCTACAAGCCCAGCCTGTCCTGGTTAAAAATACAAGTTAAAGGAAAACTATTTAGATTTTTCTTTTAACGTTATACCAAGAATATATACAGCAAAATCTGTTACTGTTTACTATTGATATAGTTCTTATGTAAAAAACAGAAGGATTGATTTTTATTATATATTTTATAATATTGTTGGTTTAATAACCTGACGTCATCCAGTTCATTAAGAAGCGACCTTGGTTTCGATGCTTCGTTCTTGCGTCATCATAATCATCGGGCTTATCTGTGGAAGAGCGTTATCTATCAAATTTTTCACATTGACAGCA
This sequence comes from Flexamia atlantica, assembly GCA_035578135.1. Taxonomy (NCBI): domain Eukaryota; kingdom Metazoa; phylum Arthropoda; class Insecta; order Hemiptera; family Cicadellidae; genus Flexamia; species Flexamia atlantica. Next base: position 1,585,679 of record JAQJVK010000049.1, on the reverse strand, counting down.
TCACAAATAGGCCTCCTCAGTTTATTTTATATGGTACTCGCAATTAGTAGTTTTTCAGAGTTTACTAACCCAACTATTTATTCTAAAATAGGCTATTAGTGACACTAACACTTACTGTGCAATGCCGGGAAGATAAATATGTGCAGTAAAGGACCCCTTCCGGCATTGTTGCTCTCGTTGCAGTACGCCTTTCATTGCACCGCATGCGAAGTATAAATAATAAGTCTTAAGAGGTAAGCGTGGCTTGCTCGTCGAAGTTGATGAACAACATTTTTCGGCACGTCTGCGTCTATGCGTTCAAGCAAATTAGCTGATGACGCTTTAAACATAAGATTCTAATGCAAGATAACCTTTCACGAAGATGCTGATTTAAAAGAAAGGTTTGAAAAAGTGGAGAAAATTCGAAAAAGTAAAGACAAATACACATATTGTGCATATAAATCAAACTGAGACAAAAGGACAATTCTGCACTACAAGACAGCAATCCATTTAGCTTATACTATACTAAAATATCCGGGCTAAATCCTATTTTGGTTGATGTTGTTTAATTTTTGTCCGGTATAAAAAAAACAAAATTATATACTCGTGTATTCCTATGACACTTTTCAAGTAGACCAAGCAACACTCATTGTTGCAATCAGGAATTTCTATTCCCTATACCAAAATTTATAACGGGGTTTTAAATGAACAGCAGTTTGATGGTATGTTATTGTAACATGAATTTTCATTATTTCTCATAGTAAACACCTAGGTAGGATACTTTATTGAGTAATTTTTGAGCTACTTTCAGATTTTCTTAATCGAATTAGATCATATTACATACCTTAAGATAATAAAGAAATATTTAATTAATAATTGATAAGGTAATAATTTGATATCTCCCCCCACATTCTAAAATTTTCTATATCGTATTTTTCCACCTGATATGGGTATTTATTGGTAACTGGACAATCGAAACAATTTCTAAATTAGAAATAACCAAGAGAGACCGCAGAGATAACAGGAAAGAGATAGTGGGCGATACGCGGCCGGCCACTCACCGCTGTGCCTGTCGCATCGTGTAGTGTGTACTCACCGCTGTGCCTGTCGCATCGTGTAGTGTGTACTCACCGCTGTGCCTGTCGCATCGTGTAGTGTGTACTCACCGCTGTGCCTGTCGCATCGTGTAGTGTGTACTCACCGCTGTGCCTGTCGCATCGTGTAGTGTGTACTCACCGCTGAGCCTGTCGCATCGTGTAGTGTGTACTCACCGCTGTGCCTGTCGCATCGTGTAGTGTGTACTCACCGCTGTGCCTGTCGCATCGTGTAGAGTGTACTCACCGCTGTGCCTGTCGCATCGTGTAGTGTGTACTCACCGCTGTGCCTGTCGCATCGTGTAGTGTGTACTCACCGCTGTGCCTGTCGCATCGTGTAGTGTGTACTCACCGCTGTGCCTGTCGCATCGTGTAGTGTGTACTCACCACTGAGCCTGTCGCATCGTGTAGTGTGTACTCACCGCTGTGCCTGTCGCATCGTGTAGTGTGTACTCACCGCTGTGCCTGCCGCATCGTGTAGTGTGTACTCACCGCTGTGCCTGTCGCATCGTGTAGAGTGTACTCACCGCTGTGCCTGTCGCATCGTGTAGTGTGTACCTCCGCTGGCTGGTGCAACAATGACTCACCTCAGCCGCCAGTGTCTGTCAGTGTGCATGCGGTCGAGCTATCAGCGATCTATCAATGTCGGCGTCGTCACGTGTGTGCTGTGATGGTTGTGAAGTGACTGTGATTTCGGGAGTGGTTTTCACCGAGAGCGAAGAAAATGTGCGTGTTTTTTTTACGAACACGTGCTTTACCACGAAGTAAAAAACGAATGTAAAACTCGAATGCATCATGTGCTGAGAGGTTCCATCGGCGAGCTATACCGGGAGAAACCAGCCCAACCGCAGTCCCAGACTTCATCTTCATCGGATTCCGAATAAGGTATGTGTCTTTAATAATTCTACTGAAATTACTGCTATTTATTTTCAAACAATACTTGTATAGAATTATACACATATTAGACCGCAAAAAACGGCTATATTTACATAACCTATCTTAACCTAACCTAACCCAACCTAACTTAATTACTTCTATTTATTTACACAAGTGTTTTCCTTAGAATATATAACCATAAAAAATGTTTTACTATGATAATATACCCATATCAGGTGGAAAAATACGATATGGAAAATTTTAGAACGTGGGGAGAGATATCAAACAATTACCCTGAAAGTTACAAGTATTCCTTATTACTCCACATTAAAATAACAAAAACGTTTATCTCCAGTTCATTTGTTATGAACCTTTGAAAGCTTAACAAATTTGTGTAGTTAACAAAATAATTGAACGTTCATTGAACAAGCACGAAAGTCAAACTTTTGTTCAAGTCATCAACAAGCCAAGAGTTTGACAAAGCAGTTTGGTTGGTGTATTTGTGTTTTTGATTACTCCTTAACAATCAACAGAACAACAATTCTCTAAGCTTTACTAGCATTTTGGAATGCTAGAAGTTTACATTAGTAGATCTTCCAGAAAGTATAAGTACAAAATAACAAAATAAACGTTATGTTTGTTATGTATGTTATATACAAACTAGACGTTTTTTAGAGTTTTCACATTTTGCCACACGTAAATACGGCTGACCAAAACTGTACATGGCTTTAAAACTGAAGCCCGGTAAAAATAAACTATCCCACATCAAGCTTTTAAGCTCGATCCACCTGTTTTGTATAACATATTGCCACATACAAAGTTAACGTATTGTGCACCAGGCTGTAGGGTAGGCCAGAGAGCGATTGCCGTGGTTATTGATAAAGTTCAGGCTTTAGTCCTGTGTTGAACCACACACCAATCTAGGCGACCCCATTGCAAGTGGCATCAAATACGCCCCCGCATTGTTCAAATTAACCGCTGCAAAACAATGAGGTATTAAATGCTTGTTTCCTTTGCGACTGGAGAGGTAAATTTGTCCACGAAACATAGTGAAATAGTGTATTTTTCCGTCTCTACCATATTTTAGGCAAAAATATTTCTTTTTATACCTTAAATTAATTTAATTATATCGAGGATGACAAAAGGGAACAAACGTATACTTTTTTAAGATCAGTAAAATAATAATACATAAGTGACAGAAAAAAACATTAAGTTATAGGCTATTTTACCACGTAACTATAATGTAAATAAATTGTAATTAAATATATTTTTCAGATTCTTGGTATTTTTCTTCGATGAAATTTCGTTTTATGGTTTTTTACAGTACTGAGTTGTATTTACATATGTACATTCAATTATATTTTAAACTTATAACCATTTCATATTATTAATAATAAATAATATGACTGCTGGTTACCGCACAGCTGAAATGCGGACCCCTAAACATAGAACATTACGCTTTATTCAAATGAACTTCTGTATGATACTCTTACGGCTGTTATACAGATAGATTTCTCAGTTTTGTCAGGTCTTTTTTAGATTTCCTAACGTTCAATATAAGTTCAAAGAATATTATTAAGAAGTTTTCGCTGTACTTAGCGGGATTACTAGATGAAATGTCTCAATTTTCAGATTTAGTTTCCTTTTATAAATAAGGAATGTTTATTTGATTTCCCAGAATAAAAAATAAAATAAATAAGTTTAATTTACAAATTGACTTATTCTGTTGTAAAAATAAATAACTAATTTTTCGGTAATTGTTGTTGCACATGCTTTGGTTCTGTCCTGTACAATAGTTTAATTTCATTAGTTTGATTATAATATTTATCATATTTTTAATTTTATTATATTATAAGAAAGGCTTCCATTTAACACATTTTGAAAATTTAAGAAAACGAGATGTAACAGCGTTTCTTAGCATTTATTACCTTGGCCGATTTCTAATCAAGTCGAGTATTACAAAAGTATAAACTACAATCCAATCTCCAGTTACTAAACATTTTCCTTTTTAAAAAAAATATCCAAATTTAAATTATTTTCTTCCTTAATCAATTATCTTGTTGTTATAAACCGCGCTTCATTAAAATTCATCACAGTTTTGATGACGAGCTTTATAATTCAATCATATTACATCAAAGCTCTTCTTTAAAATAAGGCATATAATAAAAAATAATTATAGAAATTAAAACTTAACAGACTTGTCTTGTTTCTATTTGTGGTTAAACCAATATTTTGGGGCATAATTTGTCATTTCATTTTTGTTTCAGGTCTTCTTTTTTATATCTAATGACACATTAGATTTCATTATTCTAGTGCAGATATGCGAGTGAAAGATTCTGAATGATAAAAATTTATAATATAGAGAACAATTGTTTTCTTAAGACGAGAATACCCAAAGCTATTTATTACAACTAATTAACTTTTATAGTTTTTTCCATGGTTTTGGGTGGGGGAGGCCAAGAGTAAACTTAATTACTTTTAAAAGTAATTTATATAAACAAGTTGAAGCGATAGCCCTGTTGGGGAAAGATCGTTGTTTGTTTAAGTTGTTAATCTTCACCAATTAACCTTTACCCTCAAACTTCGTAATCTAATCCTGAACTTAAGGTGATTGTTTGGCTTTCATTACGCGCCCTTACAAAATTGCTACCGATATTTATATCAATTAACAATTTCAATCTAAATAAGTAAAATAAAGGGCTTTACCGAAACAAGAGGACTATGGTAAGAAAACAGTTACGCAAAACGGTGTATCTTTTTTAAAAATAAAAATAAACCATAACATCAGGAATAAAATAAACTGTTCAGAATATTTCATAAAACAAAATATTGATTGTTCAGTTGATTGTCAGCATAACGTTTCAGCCCAGAGGCTGGGAGGGTTCAGTCGACAGATATGAGGAAGGGTTCAGCCGACCGTGTAAACCACCGGCAGTCGCAGCGCATATTACAACATGTCACAGCCGACCGTGTAAACCACCGGCAGTCGCAGCGCATATTACAACATGTCACAGCCGACCGTGTAAACCACCGGCAGTCGCAGCGCATATTACAACATGTCACAGCCGACCGTGTAAACCACCGGCAGTCGCAGCGCATATTACAACATGTCACAGCCGACCGTGTAAACCACCGGCAGTCGCAGCGCATATTACAACATGTCACAGCCGACCGTGTAAACCACCGGCAGTCGCAGCGCATATTACAACATGTCACAGCCGAAATTACTGTTACAGGCTATTTGGTTTGAACTTTCATTGGCTTAACATTTTCCTGATATAGTCTGTTTCCAAAAACTTGGAAATATATTGAAAAGCAGGAAGTTTTACGAAACTGTACTACTATTTATTGGTGGAATATCTTAATGCATAAATATGAGATAATAATGAATCTAATACTAGACTCAAAAACTTCACTTTTAAGGATTGTTGCTGGATTTGCCTGTCTGGCCAGCTTGGTCTGTTTTGATTGGAACTTGATCCACCCCACATCGGGCGTGACCAATGCATATATGTGATTGGTTTAATCTAAACATGTCTTCCCAATAGAGTCTATGATAATGTAATGCATATTTATTGTTCAATTTCCTACCAGATATAACCAGGCTGTAAGTAAATGGACGTTGAAACTTTATGCTAGGGCCTGAATGATCGTGCTATTACCTTTTGATAGTTAAAGGATATTTACCTCACCCTAGGACCATTGGAGGTGACACAAGATAAATAACAAAAACTATTTACTGATGATCATTTTGGAGTTTTGTAACTTTGACGTGGAAATGCAATAACTTAATTTGGTTTTGAATAACGAATGTTAGATTTTAGAAACCAGAAAAGATGTGCTAAAAGTTCTGTTCTGCGTTTATCCCCTGAGTGTTTTATGTGGTTGTCAAGGCACATCGAAAAAGCTTTATGATTTTCAATATTAATACTGAGTGAAGGGATTAGTTTCCTTTAGCAGTAAGCTTTTCACTACATCCACACAGAGTGGATGTATTTATGAAATACGATAAACTGATGTCATTATATTGCTCTTGTTTATTTTATAAAGTGGATTGCTAAGTTTTATTTACTAGAGAGCTTGGGTACCCCATGTCTGAAAAAGAATTTAATCCAAACAATATCATCGCTTCGACATGATAACAAATTACTTTATATAATTGTAATTTTTTCTATAGTAAATAATTGTTGTATTTGATGCATGTATATACTGACTAATTTCTTAGTGTTCCTTTGAAATTCCAATATTTATATCATAATGTTTTAGGAGTATCGTTGCATTTTGCTACACTGCTGTTGTATTTGTTGCATGTAATAAGTGGTCTAATTTATTACTAACCAACTTAGGTTAATTTATTTATTATTTTTACGTGAAATATTTTTGTAGAATGCATGTTATTGCAAGTATTTCAATACCATTTTATCATTAATATTGATTGTATGAAAGAATTAATTTATTGGCCAACTGTTACGATTAATTCCTAAAATAAAATCCAAAGGTCTGTTAGCAGCACGAATAAATGCTTTACGATTTTTAAAAGTGAGTATTTTGGCAAAACATAAACTGTTTATCGTTTAATTATACTAACTCTAAAGGGTATAGTAATGAGATAACCTTTTGTGCAGTCTGGAGTTAAACCGTTCGTTAGTGTCTCTTTATAATTCAAATATAAAATTCCTAAAAAATACATGACATGTTTGCTTTTATGCTATTATTTTCGTTATCTCGGCTCAAAACAATGTTGAAAATTTGAAAATGTTTAGTTTCCTCCAAAATCTCCCTTTTTGGGGGGTGACTCAGAATGTTTGGTAAAGTAAAAAAATAATTCCGGTTAAGTTAGAATTATTCCCCAAAGGTTAATTGCTTGTCTTCACAAAAAAAATAAAATAGGGGGACGGACTTATTTTACACACTGTATGTTTTAAACATATCATTTTTTCTGGTTTATAATTTAATGTTTTTAAATTGCCGCCAGTTTAAAATTTATTATTTAATAATGTTGATAATTTTTTCGAAAATTCTAATTGGTATACCAAGTTTTTGATGAATCGGTAAAAAAACTTCGGATATAAGATGTTACAAGTTTTTGATGAATCGGTAAAAAAACTTCGGATATAACATGTTATGTGAAAAATACATAGTGGTAGATATACTGGTAAATATGCATTTTAGAATGCACCTTCATATCAACTGTTTTCTTAGTTTAGACGTAAGTAATCACATACAGAAATCCTGAAACGTTTTTAATGAAAGCAATGAACGCCATGGATATAGGTTACCCCATATTTGGTTACATATGTTTAATATATCATTTACCTACTTATGAAGATAAAGTTAAAAGCTTTTAAAGTAGATAAAGATAGAAGATAATAATCCAGAACAAGGCAAGAAAAATACAATGTTTCTTTGAGAACCTCTCAGAAAATAACATTTAATTTGGCGTTGAATGTTGATTTCAAAATCCAAAGTAGACAGTAATTTTACCAAAGCAGTTTAATTTCCCCGAAATAAGCAGTGTTTGAATATAGCGTATAAGTCGGCTTACCATCTCAAAATAATTTGCTCTAAACGATTTTTCTCGTTCCGGAATGACGTTTGCTTTGAAATTTGTATTTACGACTAAGTACTTATACAAGCTTTTTTTAAGTGGTCTGTTTGATTTTTATGATTCATTCAAAGAGATTACAATAAACAATTCATCGACACCAACCATTAGTGCAGTTGATATCAAAACACTTTTTATCGTAATTTAAGCGCTGCACCATTTAACCTGATGTTGAGGTCCTGAATAAAACATCAGGATTAATAAATTAATCTTACCTTCCATTTGTTTTTTCGTTAGAATATAGCATTTATCATTCAAGAATTATAGTAAACACTGCCTGTGTTATTTTAGTAAGTCTGATGGATTTATGAAACTGCTTTCGCTAAAATTTGTTATAGGACATTTTATCGATAATGTATTTTCCCCGATTATTAATTCTACCATTGCCAGTGAAAAATAAAATAGCAAGATTTTGTTTATTCATGCTGTTGGAGTGATGCCCGAAAATGTTATCAAGAAGGAAGATTCATTTCAAAAGATTGAACTATACTCTATTGCTTTACAACAGCATTTGGTAAAAAAAATCAAAAACTGTTCTGCTTTATTAAAGTTTGTTTCCCTTTTTTATACTTATGGCGATTCCTTAGGTATTGTTGTAGCTTTACACAAAAACCATATTTATTTATGGCCAAATTTTAATAATGGAGCATCCAATTTTTATTTAATTTTGAAGGAAAGAAACATTTTATTCTTTTAAGCCTACACATGCTTAATCGAAACTCGCTTTTTTAAAGATAACTATTTAGGGAAATCAACTTTCATTCTTTCTGGCTGTGGTGATTTTATTGTTAGTTAAAACAGTTTTCTTCTTAGTTAATAAGGAACTATGTTGAAAGAGTTGTTTTATTTACTGAAAACGAATAATCATCATATCATCATTTTACTCTACAAATGATTTTGCAGTAAACGTATTTTTTGAATTTTATTACGAAAAAATATACAACATACGGAGTAAGAAATTCATCGTGAGAAAGAAATACAAGCGTTTAAAACTGACGGAAGTCCTTTTACTGACAGAACTTTAATCTAGAACAGAATTATTGCGGCTAACCTCAAGGCGTCCCAGACTGAGTCATCTGGATGAAAGAACTCTGTAAAACTACCAGAATTGTTTCAGAACTTTTTGTTTTCAAAACTTTCAAACTTTCTGACATTAGAATTTCCCTTGGATATCTAAAAATTATTATACTTTTTAACAATGTAACATTTATAGCTTATATGTGTTATGGATTATAAAACTAAATTAATTAAACGGAGGTAATAGTCAAATCACACCAAAGAGTCCATAAAGTTAACGAATAAAATTGTATGGAAAACCAAAATTATATATATTTCATTTTGCAGAGTCTTTAAAACTATAAACTGAATACAAAATAGCATTCTCCAATATAAAGGCATAATATATTAAAGTTCATTATTTTATAGTTAAACAGCACGATGTAACCTTGTGTTAAAAATACTTATTTTAATAAACTTAAATGTGAACTATTTTGAGAATTAAACTCGCAGCTTAGTCTCGGAGTTTTATGCCACTATCGCAAAGTTATGCAACACCAGTATATCAGGTAGAAGGTTTTATACACTTGATAGCTACGGTGCCTCTTGGTGCAGAGAAACAATGCTCTCGGGTTCAGTAATCAGTTTTCAAAGCGGATTTATTTCCTACCTCATAAATATTGAATACCAAAAACAAATCTCTGGGTTGTTCGATAAGACCTATTTCCCTCCTTATAAAACTATTTGCAGACCAACATTGCAGATGGGTAGACTAATTCAGTTTGTCAATTTATGTCCTGGATTTTTAGCATAGTAGTTAATTAATAAACTAAATGGAGAGTACTAATGATGGCTGAGATTGTTTTGTAATCAGCAAAGATTACCTTGAGGGCATCAGGCTTTTCTTTATACAGAGTGAATCTTCTAAGCCGACCACAACAGATTGTAGACGAACGGCTTGGCAAACATAGAGGAAAAATGTCTTACTTATTTATACCTAGGAAAAACGAAGTAATATTTTGATCTTTTTGAATTACAGGATATCCAAAAAATGTAGATCATGGGCTCGAATATCAGCATTTTAAATGTAAACATATGTGACGATATGTATCATTTTAAGCTCTAAATAACAATAACAATTTGTTGAAAACAGAACTCTTTTATCTTTATTCATCTCAAAATGGTGGCAGTTTTCGTCAAAAATGTTGGCATTTACGGAATACACTTTATGTCGAGAACTACAAAAAATATTATTTTTTTGGTTAAATATTATTAATCCTCTTAAACTCAGTTTTCATCTGATATACATGCCAACATTTAGAGAATAAACTTTTTTAACAATACATTTTTTGTTTTGATGTTGGTAGCCCTGAAAATAAAAAAAAAATAAATTGCATCATACGTCAAATAGCACATAATTTTACACGTCTTGCAATGACCAACAGCTTTTCCGCTTAAACCTACCTCCAGTCTTTGGTGGTTTTGTAGTTATAAGCAAAAAACTCCATTTTACCAGATAAAGCCCACGTTAAATGTGCAGTCTTCGATACATTTAAATTTACATCCATTAAATCTAAGAACTGATGATAAGGTCAAATCATCTTAAGGATAATTTCAGTGCTTAATAGAATACAGAGTTAATGTTAGAAGTTGACTCGTCCTCATTTAGTATCACTTTCATTCGATGTTCGAAATTTCAAATACTTTATTAAGTGGCTAGAAGACCCAACGCTGCTATATTATAGCATTAAATTTTTTTATAAGAAATAACTTTATTGTTTCTAATACCTGTCTAAGTTTCAGAAACAAACCAAGGACGATTCGACCAACTGATTAATTTATGGCTTAATTGTTAAAAAAAATATTTATCAACCAAATGGGTCTCATGAAAATCGATATCCTATTAATTGTTGGATTAATATTTTGATTAACTATAGACACTTAAGTAGACGTTACGTTGCTATTTGAAAAAAATATCATCCTAGTCAAGGCAAACAGGTTACCAATATTTAGCTTCATTTAAACTCTTTAGATCACTGAGTATTCTTAGGACATAAACATTTTGATTGAAAATAATGAGATTAGAACTGAAAACATTAATAATTTGTTGAAGAGTTAAGCTCGGGCTAAACTGTATAACTCGCCCTAAACCCCTCGAAATCCAACAAGTAATGGCTTAAAAGAATTTAGGCATTTCTGCGAGTATTTTTAGACCATGATTTACAGGCCTGAGCTGAATTGGTGATTAGGGCTGGACATACAGAACTTTAATTTAAGTTAAATTTCTGGGAAAGTATAGGTTTGTAATATTTATAAAATATTAATAAAAAAAATATTTTACGACTAAAACAGTTGTTGAATATAGTGGAAACATGAAGGTTAACACGAATACAATTTAAAACATCTAACCATTTAGTCGTTTCCAAAGGTGTACAACGAACAATAAACGATTGATTGAAGTCATATACTGTAGGGTTCTTGCCGCTTTGAGAATCAATGTCCGACAAGACATCATTCTGGTCAATGAAGGACAGATGATCTCACACCAACAGTTTTTATTCGACCCTGTAATATTTCAATGATGAAACTATAACAATTTACTATGAACTATGCCAACTTTAATAAAGTAAAATCTGTTTGATAATCTAGCTCTTGGCTTAACACATGAAACAATACATACACAGTAGAGCGCCGATTATCCGAACGTCGGTCATCCGAACCGTCGGTTAACCGAACGCCGTAAATTCATATTTTGAACATGATTTCAAGCAATTAAAATTTGCGCGCAAAAAAAGTGCCAGGGCTAAAGTAAACATAAATTTTGGACTTTTTTCTAATAAAAAGTTATACAGAGTACTGTATCTATGTATGATAAATTGTTCTTTAAAAATGTATACCCTTGTATTCTGATCGATTTTAAAATAAAATTATATGAATAATTTTTGTTTGATAATTTTTTAGCCTTTTTACTAGTAAAATTTACGTTACATATATAATTTTTAAATTTTGTCTTTTCATGTTCGAATATCCGAATATTCAGTTATCCGAACGCCCCTTGTCACAAATTACTTCGGATAATCGGCGCTCTACTGTAACGTGTCTAATATTATATGTTTCAATGTTACATACACTTCCAAAATCAGCTCCAATATACCTCCGAAATCCGTAAGTTAACTTTGCAAATGAAAAAATACAAAGGAAAAAATACAATCAAATGCATTGATGAATGATGGGTATCAGAAGTCGTTTGCTGATATTGCATTGATCATAACTGATAATCCCAGCAGATCAGTGAGGGTACAAGACAATCAGTAGAATTAATTTACACAACGACATGCGATATGTGTAACATGTGCTCAGTTAAATCGACGTTAGAGGTATCAAGTGTTACCTAATACGTTTATACTTGACTGACACCCACCAAGAAGAATATTGTGCGAATTTAAACAAGAAAATCAAATGTATTTTTATTGTTTTGTGTTTATAGAATGCAGAAATTAATGCCAAACTTCCCGCTTACCTTATCTTAAATTATTAGGCACTAAAGGGACATTGCCGCGATTGAATAATCATTAAAAACTTTTCATCATTTAGGTGACTAGAATGATATCAGACCTTTTTTGTTTTCATTATGTAGAACACAGGGAGAGAATATAATTTTACCAAACTTCCAAAACAATCGTAAAGCACATTTTATGTAAATTTTAACTTATAATCGACACTTGAAAATTACATCATATCGACACTTTTTTTAAGTGTTCATATGTATGTGAAAGTTAAGTAAATCATTGTTAAGGATTCCATTTTTGTAATGAATGGTCCTTGCATTAAACTATGCATAGGTCAATGGAGCCTCATTATATAATAACAAAATAATTTAATCAATATATTTCAAAGTACCACGTTTCTGCGAAAATCCGGTTCCAACAATGAGATTGCAATACTGTTATTGCAATATTGTTGCAATAATGTTGGTGCAATAATGTTTATTACATCTAGATGACCTGGGAAGCCGCACAATAAACTGGCCTTTAATGTACAAAAACTTAGAAGTGTAACTAAATATTTTTCCTCTTTACAAAGAGGTATTTAGGGTGTATTTCTCTTTAATATTGGAATAAGTTGAATCATTATAACCTAAAAAAAGTAAGCGACTGATTTATTTAGGCATTTTTCTAGAATGATGAAAGCTTGTTAAACCCGTTAACGTAAAAATATAGTTTTTTTAATGAACTTCCTTTGGTTTATTAAAAATAATAATTACATATCCCAAAGATTGTTTTACGCAGCATTTTATTACTAACAGTTCCAAATTACCTCACCTTTAAATTATCAGGCACTGCAGGAAAAATCACCACGATTGAAGTCACAGCACTTTGCCATAGTCTGCTTTAAATTACTAAACTGAATAAATCAAAATATTAAATATACAAATGAGGTGCTTGAAGCGTTCCTATTGCGCATTAAGCGTCAGAACCAGCGACGCTGTGGAACCAGGAACAAGCGAACTGTGAGGTCGACCACCCGTGAACTCTGCTCAGAATATTACTCTTTGTAGTTGACATAGTTTTGGCAAAATGCATTTTTTATGTGCATTCATATTTTCATTTAGCTTTTGTTATGTAGAATAGTATGCCCGTGGAACCTCTCATGTCTCAGTTTATTTTTTAATTTTTATTGTAAGATCTTTTACACCTATTAAATTTATAAACGATCCGTGTTCAAACAATTAAATATTATGTGGAATTGTAACATTAAAAAGAAATTATCTCCATTTACACTCGAGGAGTGATAAAAGGAGTTCTGTGAACTATGGGACGATAAATTTCGCAGACTACTTACTTTTCTGAGGTGGTCATTGTGAGGCAACGTGGTTTTCAGAATACTTACTCACACTAGATCTTTTATTTTATACAGTCTAATCCATTGATTTTCAAACAAAAAAATATGAACCATAATTTTAACAGAGATTTTTGGAAAGTGATTTGATTTGTAGTAGATGATAACCTATTGAGTATCGATTGATTTTTAAAATTCTGAAACTAATAAATAAAAAAAATTCAAAAATATTGCTTTTAAATAGCTATAGCATTGTTTCCCCATAGTGAAATCAATAAGTTTATCTTACACTAGGTTTTTTAACGTTTCATCAGTTCTAGTAAATAAATACATATATTAACCAAACAAAAGCTATAATTGTTTGCTAAATTTATCGTAGAAACTTTTCCGTAATGGAATTTGCAAAACAATCATGATTATTAAATAAATTTAACAGGATCATTAAGTAATCTATTCCTAGTGAGATATTTACTCATTTATTAAAGCCATAATCGGCTTACATTTACTACATAACATTTAAAAACAAGGTAGGTTTGTCTGAAACAATTATATTTTTTATTCATCGAAGATTTAAAAATGTCTTTGCTTTTAAAAATATGTGGAAAAAGCGTTTTCATCACTCTGTATACGAAAATCGCCCGTTACCGTACAGCTGAGATTTACGAAAATCCTTGATTTCCTTATATCAAAACAAATCATGGTCAGCTGCCTTTTCCGGATCTAAAAATTAATTTTCTGTACCTAAAAATTGTATTTCCGTCCGCAAAAAATATTTTGCCTTATCCAAACAATCGAAGTTCCATTTTGGCAGTTTAATCAGCTGGCTTTAAAATAAAATAGACTGTACAACCGCATTGTGTTTTCTTACAGAAAGATAATTAAATTATGAAATATCGTACAATTTTTTTTAATGTTTGGTTACATGCTTGCATCGTGATGAAAAGTATTGTTCACAACTCGTCATAAAAGTCCAATTTCGGTGCTCGATAGTGTTTTATATGCTCCGCTTATCCCGAAATGGGCTAGTTTTGTAGCTAGTAGTGAAATATATTATTCATGCAATAATATATTTTACAATAAAATCTTTTTTAATTTTTTAATATTTTTTAATTTATATTTTGCAATAATATATATTTTTAATGCAATAAAATAAGAATTTTTGTTCGAGCTTTTGGCCTTGCTAAAATAAATTACTATCTAAATTTAGGGCCTTTTTATTACCCTTTTTACAGCTCAAAGTGGATTCTGGTGTCGAAGAAATAAAAGTAAAGCAATATAGTGCGAACAACTTTGTCGTCTGAGATTTTATAACTCCACGTGGTATTATATGATTTTTGAAAAGTTGATATATTTATTATTTTATTTTATGAATTAGTTTTTGTCATACCTAACCCTAATATTTAACAGGATAATTTAAAATATATTAGGTCGCATAAATCTATTTTATATAATTTTTTTAAGTTTATACAATTTAAACATCAAGCAAATCATACAAATAGAAATTTACTCGTACTAATAAAACATGTTTAATTCATGATTAAAAATTATTGTGGATGCATCGTATTATCTGAAAGGTTTATCTTTTATTTTTATTTTACTAAAGTAGAAAAATGTCATGTACATCAGAACATCTAAACAATAAACTTACCGCTTTAATTATACTGGTTCTTATTATCAGTGCTTGATTCGTAAGAATTAAGGCAACGGAACTGTAATTTACCAGTTTTACATAACCCTCCCTCCCACTCCAGCATTCTTTCCTTCAAAAACGTGTCTCTGTGAATAATTATGTCGATTTCAAAAGTAATATTTTATTTAACTCAAATTTGTCAATAAGTAAATTAAATTTAAAGTAAATTAAAAACTAACGAAGCATTATTTAACTAAAAAATAAATCGTTTAAGGACATTTTTGAATTTTTTTATGACGCCTTTTGTGAGTATTCGGGTCTTTTTTAGCGTTTTCAACATTCGAATCAGCCCGTAAAATTAAACAAATTTCAGGCTGAATGTCCACGCCTAATTTCCGTTCATTTTAAATTATCGTTATTTTCTATCAAATAAATTTGGTCGATTACACGCGATCGTCCCTTCAAACAAATAATACTTCGGCCGGCTACACATGAATACATGATCTTCTCTTATGGCGAATTCTCCGGCCGATAATACGTGATCGTCTTTTGCGGCTAATTCTACGGCCAATTACACGCGATCGTCTCTAACGAAAAAAATACTCCAGCTGATTACATACGATCCTCCCTTGTGGGAAATTCTCCGACAGATTACACGCGATTGTATTTTGCGGCATATCATCCGTCCGATTACTCGCGATCGTCTCTTACATAAGTACTCCGGCTGATTACACACTACCGAATTTTGCGGAAGAAAGAGGCCCCGGAACGCCGTTCCGCCGCAAATTTAAGCACTGCTCATTACACTCTAATATCCTTTGGTGAGGTAGAACATTATATTTGTATATTAATTTTCAATCATGTAAAGCTTAAAAAGCATATGCCATTGTCTTTGCAATTTGATGTATTAAAAAGGTTTTTCAATATTCAAAATCAGGTCTTCCCGACTTACTACTGTCAAAGAGGATTTTAAACCTGTCACATGATTCTGAGTAGCTCTATACTTCTATACGAATAATTATGACAACATGTTTATATAATATCAATATCAAAGCAATTGCATTGAAAAAATATCAGATGATTTATTACATAACATATTCATTTACACCGTTGTTTATTTTGCGTTTGGTTATCTTCAGAATCTAAACTTTCAAAGATGTTACTCCGTTATATTATTATTTATATTTTAACCGAAGATTTCGTCTAGCTAAATTAATTTGAAGGGCAGTAAATTATCCATGCATTTGTAACAGACCTACCTCGTAGTCCCACTATCATATAAAATTAATTTTACCGAACTTTTTTTTTAAAATGTTTAAACATTTCCCCTGTATAAATATTTTCTCAGGATAACTTCCGACTAAAATACACTTTTTACATTTTACATTTTTTTATACGCAATTGTATTTGTAATTATGAGTTAATTACAAATCAAATGCAAAATAAAATATAAGAGGTAAAGTCAACTATTCAATATAAATAACTGTAATTTCACAACAAAAAAAAACTAAAATAATAAAGACATAATACATTTCTATATAGATACAAATAAAAAATTGTGCAAGCAAAGACATATTGAAAATAGTTTTATGTTTAAATAATGTAGTTAAAAGGTTTAGTTTTTGTTTTATGTAAAGTATATTTTATATTAAAATATAGAACAAGTTATAATATTCAAAAGGGGTGAGTGGGCAATTAAATCTAACATTATGGGTGTTGGACTGCATTAATGTTAAAACATCAGCGCTTTTTAGAAACCTTTTCACTCACATATTTTAAGTTCCTTTTTAAAATATAAATTTAATATTCTATTTGCTAAATGATTTATGATTAAGGACGCTAAATAAATTATGAATTATATGACTTATAAATATTGCCAGAGAGTTATAACTATTAAATACAATGGCTTAGCTCAGTTACGGAAATACATATAAGGATTACAGCAAGGATTATTTAAGACAAACAGCAATTGTTTTGGGAGAAATTTATTTTAATTTTGACATTTTAAATATTGCCAATCGTTGCACATAATCTTTGACTGTTGCAATTATAAAAGAAATCCCGATTAAAAAGTTATAAACGTTTGAAGTTATTGCGATTGAGTCCCAATGTAAAGTTAAACATGATGTGACATGTGAACATGTCAAAATTAAACTGGTACATCATGACTGGAATTGAAATTAAAGGCAGCCATATAACTTACTGTTCTAAATTTCTTTACCACAAACGTTTACATAAGTGGGATGAGGTGATTAAACTGATATTGTTCACATATTCTTACCTGACTTATTGTATTGAGTTTAATTTTTAAGTTATATGCCTAATGATCCTAAATATTCTATTGCGTCAATCAGTCGTTTAATTAATGTTAGGGTTATGATCAATATTTCATGAAACGCATTGCTTATCCAACACAATCAATGTATAAATACACATGAATTGTGTTATGTGCACAACAATACGATTTTGTTGTGTCAAATATAGCGCTACGGCAATAACCTGCTTATTAAATATTGATTAACCGGTATTGATCAGTACCTAGAAGCTAATATTAGTTATAAACACACGACGGCAAATTACTACAATTAAATATTAGCTTTATTGCGATTGCATCGGTAAAGAAAGTAAATTAATGTGTGTAAACAAACATCCAACATCAACAAATATGCATTTCTAATGCATTTTTAAAAATACATTTTAATGCATTTTTAAAATATGTTAGAAATATATTTTAAATGTGAGACTTTTGAAATTGTTATAATTAATTTTAAATACATTAAAAATGTATAAATTATGTATTTCAAATGAAGTAAAAATGCATTCAAAGATTAATAAAATGCATTTTAAATGTATTTATATATATATACAATTAATACATTACAAATGCATTTTTAATGAATATTCTTCCGGTAAAAAACCCAGAGGTTTTCAATTTAATTGTAAAACTTCTTCAAAAAATTAATTAATTGATAAATAAATAAATAAATAATATTAGCCTTACATTTGATTTTCATGAACAAAAAATCAACGACCCTTATTATTCAGGTCTGCTGCAACGAGGGTATTTGTTGGTAAAAGGAGTGTTTTGGATTTTTACTAACATTTGCTATAAATTATCAGCAAAAACAACTGACTACATACTTTAAGTAAGCAAAATGGCAACATTCAAGTCATTGCCTTAAACAACTTATTTGAGATTCAGTAACTATGAACGAGTTTTAATGTGCTAGAAGATTAGTTCATTATAATATGAACTAAACCACAGATATAAACCTAATCTTCCCCAGTAGTGGTTCACACTAAGTTACTAGTTTATTGCGATACATTCCTATTCACGAAGGGATAATTTGTGAAAGAGAATCCGCCTTAGAAGATGAAATTGTGGTGACAGGATCTCCCCAAAGTGAAAGCGCAATTGAGAATAACTGCAGAGGAACAAATGGACTCAATTTGTCTCCCTCACTCTTACAACGAGACATTTGTAATCAGTTTGACAAGTCTTCTTTCTTAAAAAGTAGATCACTCGAGTTTATTTGAGTGTTCTCTTACTTTAAAAACCAACCTATATATGTAAGCAAGTTTTCAAGCAAAGACATCTGCCACTTGAGCGTTATTTTATTACTTAACTTGTTCCTATTCAGAATCCTAAAATCCAACTTAAATAAATAAGATGTGGTATTCTAACAATTGAATAAAAATACATTATAAATAATTGATTGCTTTTATCTGGCGATTGAATTTCCGGTTAAATACCAATGAAATTAAAATTTAAAAGTGATGAATAGTTGTAGCTTTGTTAAAAATTAAAACTTTTTAAACTTCACTATGATTTTAAAAGCCCTCATCATGCACAAAAAGTTTCCAACGTACCATTTAATATATTTCAAACATGATTATACCGATATTATTTTGTGTCAACCACGTCAAAAGACGTACTTGAAATATGCAATACATGTTATTTTTAGAATTTGGTGTATTGTTGATGTTATATTGTTGTGGTCCTCTACTAAGATCACTAGTTGACGTGTCATTATGAAGCTTAGTCGTAATGCTTATGTTGTTTTTTCAATAGAAGAACAAAGGTTTTTGTAAATTATATTAATTTTATGAAAACCTATATAAATATGAGACTTGAAAATAAGGAGTTCAATACGTATAACAAGATTACACCAAGCAGTCACTACTTTGATTGCTTTGGATGAAATGTTTTGAGTAAGCCTTGAGCAAATCAAATGTAACAAGTGTAACAAACTAAAAAATAGTTATTTTTGTAATGAGTGAGTAAAGTACAATGTACTTTACTCTCGAAATACACACGACGTTTTTTCCATCCTGCAAATACCTAATCTTTAAAAATCGATTTTATTAACTTAGTAATTTAATTATCAAATGATATTCATTTTGTTTCGATCAGCAATCAGTGCCTGTTTCTCGAGTAGCTGTAGTCAACTAGTGATTTTAGTAGAGGACCACAACAATATAACTTCCAGATAACTTTCAGATCACGCACAGGTCATGTGACCCATGTAATTTTTTTAATTTATATGTATTGCTGCAAATAATTTTGTGAAATTAAAGAATTTTTTGATTGATTGATTGATTGATTGAACTTCATTAATACACCTAATTCCAAAAATACCATCTATTGCCTATTCAAGTACGTCTTTTGACGTGGTTGACACAAAATAAGAATATCAGGTATAATCATGTTTAAAATCAATGAAATGGTACGTTGGAAACTTTTTGTGAAATGAGGGATTTTTAAATTAAAGTTAAGTTTAAAAAGTTTTTTTTAACAAAGCTACAACTATTTTTCACATCTAAATTCTAAATCCATTGGTATTTAACTGGGAATTCAATTGCCAGATAAAAGCAATAAATTATTTATAAAGTATTTTTATTCGTGCACTACCGATCAGCTGATTGATGCGACATTTATACACGCTTATTCGTAGACGTTCTTACAACTGATTGGTGTCAATGTTATTCTAATGTGATTATTCCTGCCACTAAATCAGCTGTTAACACCTGCATTCGTTGAGCTCCAACATATTTGCTTCTCTGCGTGGAAATTATTTGAAGGCGCTCTAATTTTTTATTATAGATTTCAATGTTATTTTTATGAGTTTACTTTGTCTCCCACCAGAAGACAAAGTAATCACTTTACTCCCGCTGGAAGACATATTATTGTTTTACTCATGAATACAGGGAGTAAAAAGCGTCTAAACATAGCATGTAGGGTAAAATATAACTTGCAGTGAAATCCAGTTGTTTTATAAGTGATTTACGAGTAATAATCTGAAAAATACGCCATTATTCGTGAGCGCAGTGATACTAAACCTGTGATATGAATGATATTTGTTAGTTTGGATCACATCTGTCACAGTGTTCTAAGCCACGGCGATATTAAAAACGCAATTCCCTGGATCAGACGCGCTGCGGCAGATAAAGTTGAACCGTGTCATGAGAGTCAGATTAAAGTTACTATTCTAGTGGTTTTCTCCAATTTTTCCCACTACAAGCCCAGCCTGTACTGGTTAAAAATACAAGTTAAAGGAAAACTATTTGTATTTTTCTTTTGTCGTTATACCAACAATATATACAGCAATATCTGTTACTATTTACTACTGATATAGTTCTTATGTAAGAAACAGAAGGATTGATTTTTATTATATCTTTTATAATATTGTTGGTTTAATTACCTGACGTCATCCAGTTCATTAAGAAGCGACCTTGGTTTTGATGCTTCGTTCTTGCGTCATCATAATCATCGGGCTTATCTGTGGAAGAGCGTTATCTATCAAATTTTTCACATTGACAGCATCACAAATAGGCCTCCTCAGTTTATTTTATATGGTACTCGCAATTAGTAGTTTTTCAGAGTTTACTAACCCAACTATTTATTCTAAAATAGGCTATTAGTGACACTGACACTTACTGTGCAATGCCGGGAAGATAAATATGTGCAGTAAAGGACCCCTTCCGGCATTGTTGCTCTCGTTGCTGTACGCCTTTCATTGCACCGCATGCGAAGTATAAATAATAAGTCTTAAGAGATAAGCGTGGCTTGCTCGTCGAAGTTTATGAACAACATTTTTCGGCACGTCTATGCGTTCAAGCAAATTAGCTGATGACGCTTTAAACATAAGATTCTAATGCAAGATAACCTTTCACGAAGATGCTGATTTAAAAGAAAGGTTTGAAGAAGTGGAGAAAATTCGAAAAAGTAAAGACAAATACACATATTGTTCATATAAATCAAACTGAGACAAAAGGACAATTCTGCACTACAAGACAGCAATCCACTTAGCTTATACATATACTAAAATAACCGGGTAAATCCTATTTTGGTTGATTTTGTTTAGTTTTCGTCCGGTGTAAAAAAAATTATGCACTCGTGTATTCCTGTGACACTTGTCAAGTAGACCAAGCAACACTCATTGTTGCAATCAGGACTTTCTATTTCCTATACCAAAATTTATAACGGGGTTTTAAATGAACAGCAGTTTGATGGTATGTTGTTGTAACATGAATTTTTATTATTTCTCATTGTAAAACACAAGGTAGGATACACTATTGAGTAGTTTTTGAGCTACTTTCTGATTTTCTTAATCGAATTAGATCATATTACATACATTAAGATAGTAAAGAAATATTTATTCATCATTGATTACAGTTGTATTTATCACTTGTTTATTTAAAATATTATTTATTTTTGGATATCATTGTAAGTAATTAATAAAAATAAAGGTAAACGTTATTCATAAGAAAACAGTAACTTTAACATGCTTTTACACAAAAAAACTCGAAAACTGAAAAGGGCAATTGTTTGATATCCCTCCACACGTTCTAAAAATTTCTATATCGTATTTTCCCATCTAAAATGGGTATATATTGGTAACTGGGCAGTCGAAACAATTTCTAAATTAGAAATAACTAAGACAGACCGCAGAGATAACAGGAAAGAGATAGTGGGCGATACGCGGCCGGCCACTCACCGCTGTGCCTGTCGCATCGTGTAGTGTGTACTCACCGCTGTGCCTGTCGCATCGTGTAGTGTGTACTCACCGCTGTGCCTGTCGCATCGTGTAGTGTGTACCTCCGCCGGCCGGTGCAACAATGACTCACCTCAGCCGCCAGTGTCTATCTGTGTGCGTCGAGCATCAGCGATCTATCAATGTCGGCGTCGTCACGTGTGTGATGTGATGGTTGTGAAGAGACTGTGATTTCGGGACAGGTTTTCTCAGAGAGCGAAGAAAATGTGCGTGTTTTTTTACAAACACGGTGCTTTACCGCGGAGTAAAAAACTACTGTAAAACTCGAATGCATCATCTGCTGAGAAGTTCCATTGGCGAGCTATACAGGGAGAAACCAGCCCAACCGCAGTCCCAGACTTCATCTTCATCGGATTCCGAATAAGGTATGTGTCTTTAATAATTATACTGAAATTACTGCTATTTATTTTCAAACAATGCTTGTATAGAATTATACACACAATAGACTGCAAAAAAACTGCTATATTTACATAACCTATCTTAACCTAACCTAACCTAACCTAACTTAATAACTTCTATTTATTTACACAAGTGTTTTCCTAAGAATATATAACCTTAAAAAATGTTTTCCTATGATAATATACCCATATCAGGTGGAAAAATACGATATGGAAACTTTTAGAACGTGGGGGGGGATATCAAACAATTACCCTGAAGGTAACAAGTATTCCTTATTACTTCACATTAAAATAACAAAAACGTTTATCTCCGGTTCATTTGTTATGAAACTTTGAAAGCTTAACAAATCTGTGTAGTTAACAAAATAATTGAACGTTCATTGAACAAGCACGAAAGTCAAACTTTTGTTCAAGTCATCAACAAGCCAAGAGTTTGACAAAGCAGTTTGGTTGGTGTATTTGTGTTTTTGATTACTCCTTAACAATCAACAGAACAACAATTCTCTAAGCTGTTACTAGCACTTTGGAATGCTAGAAGTTTAAATTAGTAGATCTTCCAGAAAGTATAAGTACAAAAAATAACAAAATAAACGTTATGTTTGTTACGTATATGTTATGGACAAACTAGTCGTTTTTAAGAGTTTCCACACTTTGCCACACGTAAATACGGCTGACCAAAACTGTACATGGCTTTAAAACTGAAGCCCGGTAAAAATAAACTATCCCACATCAAGCTTTTAAGCTCGATCCACCTGTTTCGTAGAACATATTGCCACATACAAAGTTAACGTATTGTGCACCAGGCTGTAGGGTAAGCCAGAGAGCGATTGCTGTGGTTATTGATAAAGTTCAGGCCTTAGTCCTGTGTTGAACCACACACCAATCTAGGCGACCCCATTGCGAGTGGCATCAAATACGCCCCCGCATAGTTTAAATTAACCACTGCATAACAATGGGCTATTAAATGTTTGTTTCCTTTGCGACTGGAGAGGTAAATTTGTCCACGAAACATAGTGAAATAGAGTCGTTTTTCCGGTTCAATCATTGTTTAGGGAAATATATTTCTTTTATATGCCTTTAATTGATTTCATCATATTATTAAAGATGACAAAAGCGTACAAATGTATACCTTTGTTTAAGATCAGTAAAATAATAATACATGAGTGACAGAAAAAAATTAAATTATTGCCTATTTTACCACCTAACTATAATGTAAATAGATTGTATTTAAATATATTTTTCAGATTCTTGGTATTTTTCTTCGATGAAATTTCGGTTTATGGTTTATTAAGATAATGAGTTATATTTACATATGTACACTCAATTATATTTTAAAATTATTACCATTCCATTTTAATAATAATAAATGATAAAACTGCAGGTTACCACATCTGAAATGCAGCCCCCTAAACATTGAACATTACGTTTTATTCAAATGAACTTCTACATGATTACATTTTTACGGCTATTATACAGATAAATTTCTCAGTTTTGTCAGGTCTTTTTTAGATTTCCTAACGTTCAATATAAGTTCAAAGAATATTATTAAGAAGTTTTCGCTGAACTTAGCGGGATTACTAGATGAAATGTCTCAATTTTCAGATATAGTTTCCTTTTAAAAGTAAGGAATGTATATTTGATTTCCCAGAATAAAAAATAAAATAAATAAGTTTAATTTACAAATTGACTTATTCTGTTGTAAAAATAAATAACTAATTATTCGGTAATTGTTGTTGCACATGCTTTGGTTCTGTCCTGTACAATAGTTTAATTTCATTAGTTTGATTATAACATTTATCATACTTTTAATTTTATTTTATTAGAAGAAAGGCTTTCATTTAACACATTTTAAAAATTTAAGGAAACGAGATGTAACAGCGTTTCTTAGCATTTCTTACCTTGGCCAATTTTTAATTAAGTCGAGTATTACAAAAGTATAAACTACAATCCAATATCCAGTTACTAAACATTTTCCTTTTTTAAAATTGTCCAAATTTAAATTATTT
This sequence comes from Flexamia atlantica, assembly GCA_035578135.1. NCBI lineage: Eukaryota > Metazoa > Arthropoda > Insecta > Hemiptera > Cicadellidae > Flexamia > Flexamia atlantica. The sequence continues at coordinate 1,561,201 of JAQJVK010000049.1, read as the reverse complement.
TTTCTTTAATCAATTATCTTGTTGTTATAAACCGCGCTTCCTTAAAATTCATTACAGTTTTGATGACGAGCGTTATAATTCAATCATATTACATCAAAGCTCTTCTTTAAAATAAGGCATAGATTAAAAAATAATGATAGAAATTGAAACTTAACAGACTTGTCTTGTTTCTTCTTGTGGTCAAACCAATATTTTGAGGCATAATTTGTCACTTCATTTTTGTTTCAGGTCTTCTTTTTTATATCTAATGACACATCAGATTTCGTTATTCTAGTGCAGATATGCGAGTGAAAGATTTTAAATGATAACAATTGATAATATAGAGACACCTTTTTGTCTTAAGACGAGAATACCCAAAGCAATTTATTACAAATAATAATCATTTATAGTTTTGTTCTTTATAGGCCAAGAGTAAACGTAATTAATTCTAAAAGAAATTTATATAAACAAGTTGAAGCGATAGCCCTGTTAAGGAAAGATCGTTGTTTGTTTTAAGTTGTTAATCTTCACCAATTAACCTTTACCCTCAAACTTCGTAATCTAATCCTGAACTTTAGGTGATTGTTTGGCTTTCATTAGCCGCCCTTACAAAATTGCTACTGATATTTATATCAATTAACTATTTTAATCTAAATAAGTAAAATAAAGGGCTTTACCGAAACAATAGGACTATGGTAAGAAAACAGTTACGCAAAACGGTGTACCTTTTAAAAAAATAAAAATAAACCATAAAATCAGGAATAAAATAAACTGTTCAGAATATTCCATAAAACAAAATATTGATTGTTCAATTTATTGTCAGCATAACGTTTCAGCCCAGAGGCTGGAAGGGTTCAGTCGACAGATATGAGGAGGGTTCAGCCGACCGTGTAAACCACCGGCAGTCGCCGCGCATATTACAACATGTCACAGCCGACCGTGTAAACCACCGGCAGTCGCCGCGCATATTACAACATGTCACAGCCGACCGTGTAAACCACCGGCAGTCGCGGCGCATATTACAACATGTCACAGCCGACCGTGTAAACCACCGGCAGTCGCCGCGCATATTACAACATGTCACAGCCGACCGTGTAAACCACCGGCAGTCGCGGCGCATATTACAACATGTCACAGCCGACCGTGTAAACCACCGGCAGTCGCCGCGCATATTACAACATGTCACAGCCGACCGTGTAAACCACCGGCAGTCGCGGCGCATATTACAACATGTCACAGCCGACCGTGTAAACCACCGGCAGTCGCCGCGCATATTACAACATGTCACAGCCGACCGTGTAAACCACCGGCAGTCGCAGCGCATATTACAACATGTCACAGCCGACCGTGTAAACCACCGGCAGTCGCAGCGCATATTACAACATGTCACAGCCGACCGTGTAAACCACCGGCAGTCGCGGCGCATATTACAACATGTCACAGCCGACCGTGTAAACCACCGGCAGTCGCCGCGCATATTACAACATGTCACAGCCGAAATTACTGTTACAGGCTATTTGGTTTGAACTTTCATTGGCTTAACATTTTCCTTATATAGTTTGTTTCCAAAAACTTGGAAATAAATTGAAAAACAGGAGGTTTGACGAAACTGTTATACTATTTAATTATGGAATATCATAGTGCTTAAATATAAGTATAAAAACTTTTAGTCAGCTGAGTGCTAGCTGTAATAATTCTGGGATTCTTTTTACATTCCCCCCGTTACGGAAAAATTATTTGGTTGTTGGTTATCATGCAAAAAGTTCCTCTTATAGCGCTGGAAAGGTCTTCCATGTCAACTTTATTAAGCAAAGGTATAGTTACACATTGTTTGCACTACACATCGTAACTAAGTTATATTCAAAGATATTTACTGACTCCCTCATTTATTATTCCCTCATAAATACAATCGTTTTAAACGTTCATTTGACTGAATCTGGGAAAATGTTTATTTATAATCAGCACTTAATAACTATGTATGGTGCGATAATTTATTTAGACAGTCAAAAATGGCGTAAAAATAGTAAAGAAAAATATTTAGCTAAAAATGTAAGACCTTAATGTGTCAGATTATTATTTGTATGTGCAACAAATTCTGCTAATACGTCTATATAAATTCAGCTGCTACGGTGTACAATTATAAACTGTTCCACGGATAACAATGATTGCATGCTTAAGCTGAACTCAATTGAATAACAAACTAAAGAAAACCAGGCTTTTCTAAAATCAGTAATGGAAATAGAAAAATTTTGCATGATAATTTTTTTATACTACCTGGCTTACAAGCGCTATTGGCTGAGATGTATAAACATAAAATAATAAAGGGAACCCCTAACTATACCAACCCTCGATATATTCCATCCTTGATGTATCATGTTATTTCAATTCTTTGTCTTGTGATCCTGTCTACTTCCGACGGTGTGCATATTTAAAAGTGTTTGATCACCTCTTTTGAGTTTGGTGAAGTCCAAAATTGTGATTTGGACTGTAACATTATTCTTCAAAAGGATTAAGGAGAGCCCTCAGGCGAGATGAGCCTGGATATTAGGTTTGGCTTAGTGACTGGTTGGTTTTCGTGATTGTGGTATTGTTACTAGCTAGAGCAGTTTAAAATAAACAACAATGAGTAAAACTATTAAAGATTTAATTATTTAGACTAATTTTGGGAATTGTTGTAGGTCCACTAAATGGTTCAAGTATTTTAGAAGAAGAATAACTTAGAGAGAAGTAACTTTATGTTAAGGAAGAGTAAAGCTATGTCAACATAAATAATCCGTTGCAATTCTGTGTTGATAATTCTCATCACTCCCATCGCTGCAGGAAGCGTTGAAGGTACCGGTCATAAATCTTCAGATAATTTTGAAATTATCTTGCCTGAAAAAGGTTAGCTTTAAATAACAATCTCATATTTCTTATAATGCTTTATTAAAACTCTTCTAATCTGGCCTAAACCTAAAGCTTTACTAAAATTAAATTCATACGGAGAGTAACTTTTTTTTTCCACAAAACATTTGTTAAAAATTAACCCCCGATCAGGGACAACATTTTCTAAATTTTTTTATACATTATCATGCGTTAAACATTATACGTTATAACTGGATTTATAAGTGGATGCATATACAAGTTTTTGTAGAAAGCACAATATAATTAAAAGGTAAAATAATAAAAAAATGAATCCATCACTTAACATTATATTTTAGTACAAAAGTGTATCAGATTTATTTGAGCACTTAGGAGGCTATCGGCTAAGTTTAATTTTGTGAAAAAATATGACTGAACCGTGAAATATTCCACAAAGAAGGCAAAGCTTGTCTCCCACGAGTGGCTCAGTCATCAGGTCTCAGGCTCAGTCTAGCACGAAACTGGTTTTATCGAATCACTGGCTCTTCCCACTGCATATTCCATTTATAAAATAAAATTTATCCTCTGACAGAGAATTCAAACATCCAGAACGTGCTTAGAAAATTTTACTTTAGCCGATAATCCTTATCAACCTTGATTAAAAAGGTCGTTTAACAGTTGATACTTTTAGCAACTACTGAGATTGCAATGGACATTTATACTAAGAAATTGTATAATTTGCCTCATAATCCGGGAATACGTTTTGCTTTCTTAAAAAGGGTAGTTTTGAAATTTCATTGTTAGGAATTATAAAATGTTCATTTTATTTTTACTTTTAAAGAAGACAGTAAATATATAAGGCACTTTATAGATCTCAAATAGATAAATAGTATTTAAAAATGTTTTGAATAATTTCATAAAATAAATTTAAAGTCCAACCATTACTAAAATGCCATACCCTTATTGTCAAATAAGAAGTAAAATCAGGAGATAATACAAATTCAAATTCTAATTAAAATTAATTGCACATAGCAAAACAACCGACACATAAAAGAAAATAACATGATACTAGCATAAATCGTGATCATACATGGCCAGAAAACAATATCTGCAAACTTCTGGTTTTTCTCTATTTAAACTCTAAATTGGATGCAACAGCATCTAACAGTTCTAAAATGACACTTTAATCAAGGCACAGTACGGTGAGAATTCTCAGTATCCTGGCTCTTTGAGGTGAAAGACTTGTATTACTCACACAAGGCGGCTCACATCACTACATTCGTAGAGTACTTGTGGCACTGAGAGTGGTTGCTCACTTTTGATTAGTAAACAAGATCCCTTCAGACATCACATTTCAAACACACGTAAATATTTTGGAAGTTGCTGGAATTGTGTTGAAATGTACTCTTTTGAGATCCAGCGTGCAGTGGACATTTGGAGTATGTGCCAGAGCTGAAATGCCCGTTGAGAAGCTCGTCTTAAGGAAGACAAATCCCAAAATAAGTGACCCAATCTTAATATCATAGGTTGATTTTGTCTTCTTTCAAAATTGTTATTTTTGTTTGTTGTTGTTCTGATTAGATTTAGATTTAGATTTAGATTAGAACAAGTTTTTTTTTTATATGACAGAAAAGCTATATATAATCTTAATAATTTTCTGCGTATTTGATTAAAGCTAAGTAAGAGAACGACAAAACTAATTTAATATCGTCAATTCCTTGAAAATAAGTTATTACATTAGATCAATTAAATTAGTTAATTCCCATCACTGAGTCGTTCGATATTCGTTTATTAATGTAAAGTAAAAAAATAATTCCACTTATATTGTTAACCTAAAAAGTTAGAGGGCCACAGAAATACTATTGAACGATACCTCCAGTAGGGTGTCTAAACTCCTTGGTTTGAACGTGAATTATGTCAACAATAAACAGATTATTTGGATATATGAACGAGCTTATTTTATTGTTGGTTGCAGAATGAGTTTCATAACGTATATCAACACGACCATTTTACTAGTAAGTTAGAGTTGTTTGATATGATCGTATAATTTAATGTTGATCTTATTTATTATGTTTGCTTATGACATTCACAAATATTTTGAAATTAAGAGCAAAACATCTACATTTTATCAAAATATTATAATACCATTGCTATAATTTAGACTGATACGGTACCTAAATTTTTATGAATTATGTTACGGGTTTAGAAATGCGTGGATCAATGTTACATACAAGGAATTGCGTCCAAAATGACTTAATATTACGGTATCCTGAAAGCAGCGTGCGACGATCCGGTCCTTAAATATCATTGCATATGGGTTATTTATAAACTAGATATGTTTTTTCAATATTACTAGGCCTAGTTGAAATATTATTTATCGTTGTCGTCTGCGATGTAAGATAAGTATATAATTAAATTAAAAAATAATAGAAATACAGTTTAAAACTAATTTTGGTTTTTATTATTTAACATTTTGATAGTTCAAAAACAAAGACAAACGAATTTAGAATTATGTACATGTTTTTAAGTCTTTGATGTTTGTGTTTGAAGGTCGGTGACAATCCTCCAGTAAGGCTTCACTTTTTCCTATGTCATAAGCAGTCTATATTAGTTTTATGTCCTTGGTTACTATGAGACAGTACTTAATATCAGCTGGCGACAAATCTGTCATTCTTAACATTTGTTGTCTAAACAATGAGGTATAAAAATACAATGCATTTTTCTGCACAGTTTAAATTATTTAATCGATTGATAATATATAATTTAGAACATAATAAACCCTTCGCTATCATGAGTTTTTTTAATTCAATAGCTCGTTGTAAAGTACATTAATACTTTACCGAAACAATATCCACATTTCTTTTGATTGAAAGCATTGTTAAATTTTATTGCTGCTAATCATCTTAATCAAAGATCCAAACCGTAATTTCAAATTGTCCATACAAATCTCAATTTGTGCACACTCCTTTAGCTTGTTTTTGACTCAGAACGTTCCAGGCAAATAATACACTGTGAGTTTAGTTTAAAAAATGATCAAATCGACCCTTTTCATTTTCATGCTACTAAGAATGCTTTGGGAGGGGATTGCTAAGGTTGACCCCAAAAACTGTGACTGGATGTCATTTCGGATGGAACAAACCCCACCCAGAAGTTAGTGATTTATTTTAAACACTACATAATGCCTTTTTAATAAATGTTCCTCGCATAATATAATAGTTAAAACTATGTTTTAAAAGACTTTTTAACTCTTATCAGAAATTCAATACCATCAATGGAAGTGTCAGGAAGTAATTGTAATTTTTCATATTGTTTTAGAAGTGGATTCAATATGCAATCATGTAAAGCTATGTATCATATGAGGTTAATTTACACTATCCTGACATGTCAGACATCTAATGATTTCAGAAGGTTTTGGGATAGTACTTTTATTGTTATCTTGTAAAACAAAGCGATCGGAGGGGTAAAGAAGGCAACGAGTTTCAATAACATACAGAATATACTTCTCCCACTATTGGAAAACTTTCCTGGTAGTAAAGTAGGACAAAACTACAAAAAGTTACGTATGAATATAATGTCTGTGTTCAGTGTTTTTTTGTTTGTATTTATCTTGGACTATTTAAAATAAATAATATTAATTCTTATCCAAAGAAGTGCGACAATGTTTTTTCTATTAATATAAAATAACATGAAGAGGAAAAATACCCCCGCTGCAGCAGACCTGCATACTCAGCGAATTTCAAATGCAAAACAACATATTTCAATCAAACTTAGCAAGATTTGACATGTTTTGGTAAGCTCTATAAGAATAACATGTGGAATGAGTATGCAGGTTTGCTGCTACAGGTATATTAAAACTGGGTTGTTTTAATTCAATATTTAGTAGATCTGAACTAGAAGAAGCTATTTACCAGGTTTTAACAAGATATGTCGATAAATAACCGAAATACAGAATTTTACTTATTTCCCATAAGGTTAACATTGGGACAACTTACTGTGTTTACCACTTTCAATATCTCGGTAACCAATGGACATAGAGCAGTGATTCAAAATACTAAATTGTTTGTTTTTTTAGCTGAATTCAATGGTGCCAACAAAAATTCGATAAATTTTATCATTCTATGTAAAAAACTCAAAAAACCCATTTTTGGGGGGTTTATTCCCCTTTACCTCCCTTCCGGTGGTCCGATAGGGCTGGTTCACGAACTCGTCCAATCGATTACCACTTTACATGACATGTCCGTACCAAATTTCATAAAGATCGGACCATTTTTGCGGCCGCTATCGTGCTAACAGACACATAGATGTATATATATATATATATTCGAACGAATAGTGTTTTTTGCTTCTGGGGGCCCTAAAACGAAAAGTTATAGGGTTCCCGAGCTTAGGTCTTACCATGAGGCCTACGGTAATAGCTTCTTCCCTATAGGGGAAATTCGCTAACAAGGATTTTTTGAGTTTGCATCTTTATTATTTTCATATAGGCCTAACAAAATCACAAAATAAACCACTCCAACTCACGGAATCCATTATCTTTCAATACAAAACGGTTAACAATAGCCTAGTCATGTTAAGACATCCTGGAAGTTCAACGGTCAACTCGACCTGTGTGTCACTCTGTGGTCGACCGGGAAACAGTGAACATCAAGCAGTTTTTCATCATGTCCATTAGATTCCCCAGGCCTTGGTCACCGCTTCAATTTTCATCATGATTCTCACCGCATCTCTACCACACTACAACGAACATTTTTTAAAGGTAACTACTTTTTCCTTCCGCTCTATGCTCAACTTTCTCTTTCATCTATAAAGTCCTTTTTGAATAATTTCTAATATCACCTCACTTCACTTCAAAATGAAAGTATTAAATTAAATTAACCTCGGTCCTCCGTCATAAACAGACTGTGTGTATAACGGACTTCCGTTTTTCTTCTTCTGCACAAATCTCTACTGTATTGGTTTGTTTCAGTTAATTTATTCAACCACTCTAACTGGCATCTCCTTCCAGTTGGAAGATGTGGATTGCAAAAGTATCCACCGACTTTTGTCTCAACAAGAATTCGTGGTGGATATGATGTACGAAATCCATATGCATATCCATGGATGGCCAGGGCTGGTTTTGGTAAGAGACACATCATCAAGATAGAACTGTTTCCTTTTCATTTTCGCGAATGACGCAAAAATGAAAAGGAAAAAATTCAAGCTAAAATGTTTTTTGCTAGAAAATGTGCACCAAGATGACCTGAAGGCAATCAGGTCGATGGAATCATACCTGTGAATCCCAAAAATAAAACCTAATCATTATCCCTACACTACCCCAAATCGACAAGTCAGAGGTTAGGTTAGGATAGGATTGTCTCATAAGAGGTTAGGAGAGGAAGTTTCCATTAGTTTTATTAGGCTATTTCCTTGACTATTACTATTAAGGCTAATGCTGTAGGTGTACTGTGGGCTATAATAATGCTTGTATTCAAATTGTAATCACTTGTTTTACGATGATATCAAAAAATTAACTCATAATAATCGCTTCAGTAAAATCGGATACATGGAGGCTGAGATAGGTGCAACATATGGATCAAGTTATAATAGCAAAGGTTCACAGCAATACAACAGGGGTTTACTTAGCCATAGGCTTACCTGTGACAATTGCACCTAAATAACAGATAACATAGCAAAATAAAAAATCACAATGCAAGCATAACATTACAAAAGTGCAAGTGTAACAAGTTATAGCAGTACTATACAATAAGCCTTTAAGCAAAAAGCATTAATTACATAAAGCAGTCGTTTTGGCATCAGGCAGTCAGTATGCAATCAATTTAAAGCTTCCAAATAAAATCAGCAAATGAATTTGGCAATTTGGTTACATAACCTCAAAATCTGACCAGTAGTTATTCTCTCTCATGAATAATCAGTATGTAACTCAAATGATTCAATGATGCCAATGAAAGTAATATATAGCTTCAAAAGTGGCAAAAAACTACTTCAGCAAAAATAATAATTATTATTGCAAAACAAGTTGATCGAGTAAACACTTACTTCGAGAGGCGAGTTTTTGACGCGGGATTCGGTAGCACAACAGCACAACTGGAGGCCCGCGGCGGTCCGGCTGGTTTTATTAGCGGCTCTGGTCGGTCATGCGCAGAAACCCGTTTTCGCAGTCTGCTGCCGGCTCGGCGGCGGCAACATCGGGCCACGGCCGCTAACTGCCCATGCCCAGTCAGGGTCAACTCCTAACCTATGAGCTTACTATTGATGATTTTTTGCTACTGAAGCGATTGATTGTTCTGGTTGGTGGCGAAAACTATTGAACTAGCTTAGATATTTGAAAGAAAATCACAAAAAATGAAGGGTGAAAAATGAACCCTTACATCTTAACCAGAAATTTATGGTCACAGAAAAAATTACGGTTGATCTCCCAGGGTCTCTGTAGGTGGAAATATACCATTTCTTATAAAATCTTCATAATGGCTAATCAGCCTGTTTGTTGGTATTTTAGCCAGAACATTAATTGATTTTTACATTTAAAAGAAACAGCAAAAGTTATAGTGTAATTACTTTTCTGCTTGTTCGCAGATGGTGACAACTTGGCGAAAACTGGAGCAAGAGGGTCAGTCAACTGTGGGGGATCAATAATAAATGAAAGATATATCTTGACGGCTGCACACTGTTGTGAACATATGAAAGTGTAGGTATTATTTGTTTAGTTCATTTGGGTTTGATGAATCAGAACCGAATACTTAGGCGCTCAAGATGGATTGTAGGTTTTATTTTTAACACTTGGGGAGAAATTCGTTCAATATTGACAATCATTTTGACGATCCCCATATCCCCAATCCTTTACATTGGTCTACCTACAGCCCCAGCAGACCCGGTCACATCTCTATGGCAGAAAGTCTGCATACGCACTCTGCATGATATCGAGGATCTCATGTAGTATGGCCGTATGTGCTAATTTTTGTGATTTTTATAATGATGAACTTTATCATAATGATGCTAATTTTGTGATTTTTGAGTTTTTCATGTTTTTGCTCTTTATACGAGGTACAGTCAAAAAATTCCCGGAATGAATTTTTGTGGACGTATAGCGCGATCGCCAGCGGTAAATTTGTCTTGCAGTAGTTGGTACGACTCCTTGGGAGGGCATATCGGTAGTGGTAGCATAGCTGACTTGCCGTAGTGCAGCATTGGAAAGTGCTTTTCGTGTAGGTGCAAGTCTACGTTTTCGGATTTTTGAATAATGACAATTCATGAACAGCGCACTGGGTGATGCTGATGAAGAAAATATTGGGGGATTTCTTCATCGCCTCTTCTTCATAAGCTTGAATTAACAACTCAAGAGTCTCACTGGGTGATTTTTAAAGTAAAACAAGAACAATGTTCGTGTGCTGTTCATGAAATGCTATTTTTCAAAAATCCGACAACGTAGACTTGCAGGTACACGAAAAGCGCTTTCCAATGCTGCACTACGGCAAGTCAGCTATGCCACCACTACCGATATGCCCTCCCAAGGAGTCGTACCAAATACAGCAAGACAAATTTACCACTGGCGATCGCGCTATATGTCTACAAAAATTTATTCCGGGAACTTTTTGACTGTACCTCTCTTTAGAACACGTCTCTACCGTCAAAATCTAGGTTAAAAATCTATATTTTTCAATTTTATATAGATAACCGATATCCGTAAAAAATATGTCTTATTGTTATTAATTTAAATCTCATTTTAAATAAATAATTTAGGTTATTTTTTAACCGTTTGTTAAAATGTCGTCACATTTTAACAAATGGTTAATAGATAAACAATCACACTATATGAAGCTCGGCTTGCACCTCTCTTACAGGGAAAAAATGTACTTGTCTTTTTAATAACAAAAGAAATTGACATGCCAAAATTTTCGGTTTTTAAGATACTGAGGTTAAAAATAAAAATGGCTGCCATTTTCAAATGGTCCAAGGTACTCCGCACTAAAATAGGTCCTATTAGTCAGCATATACGTACCAAGTTTGAACTTTATAACTTTAGTAGTTCTAAAGTTATGTAAAATCATGTTAAAAGCACACAGACCGACAGACGGATAACCGAGCACTTTAGGACCCATGTTTATAGGAACCTTTTTCTTAGTTTTGGTGTAAGTAGTGAAGTGTCCTCTACCATGTCCTGAAGTCCTGAAGTTCTTTTCAACACCCTGTATTTTTTTCGGCAGGGGCACGAGCCTCTGGTACCTAGGCAGTAATGCACTGGTCGAGGAGTATTTCACTGTAGGTATAGAGGAGATATTTATGCACGCGGACTACAACAGCTGCATACCGAATGGTGAACTGGAGTTTGTAAAAAACGACATCTGTTTGACTCGAACTAATAGGAAGATTCAGTTTTCAGGTGAGAGAGTAAAGATTTAATCTTCATAAGAACCACCTTTTGGCTTAAAAAAAGTTATTTGCAAAATACGAAATACATAATTATGCCTTGAGCAAATACATAGGAACAGTCGCAATGCCATTAGAACCTGAAGCGTAACAGTCAGGAAATTTAGTACTTGAAATGTTTTTGGTAAAATAAAGTACGTTCAAACGATTAAAGCACAATTTAAACTCTTCTCAGAAAACGTTAATTTTGTCTCATTTTAATTTGTCAAAGTGATCCGCATGGATGGTTTTCAACTTTGAAAGTATTTATTTTACTTAAAGTTGCTAATATTAAAGAATGAATCTCTACCAACCATAAGATTTTAATATGTTGTCACTTATAAGAACTAAAAGCTGAAAATTGTAGAATCATTTTGACTAATTTTTAAACTCCTAAAATATAGTTCCACCTGAGAGTAAAGGGAACCAATACAGCAAAATATGATTCTTGGAACAAGTCTATTCGTTTTACAAACCTTGTGCCAATTAATAGACTCTTTTGGTCGCCCCATCCCGGAGAAAACGCTTGGTCTGAGGTGAAGGTTTATTTTTATATTGGTTCCCTGTTATGGTTTGAGATTATGCTAACAGTTTATATATTTTATTATACAGGTGAGTCTTCTAAGCCGTCCACGACAGATTATAGGCGAACGGCTTAACATATATAGACGAAACAAAACATTTCCCCACTAAATCATACCCAAGGAACAGCGTAAAAATATTTGTAACCTTTGTAAAATACAGGGTTTTTCAATAAAAGGTCATGGGTCATGGGTTCGGATCTCGGAATTTTTAAATGTAAACATATGTCATATTATACATCATTTTAAAGCTCTCAGCAATAAAACAATTTGGTGAGAACATAACTCAATTATCTTTATTATTTTCAAAATGGTGGCCGTTTTTGTGAAAAATATTGGTATTTACAGCATACACTGTATATCGAGAAATACTGAAGGTTTTTCATTATGTTTAAAAATTCTTAATCCTTGTAAACTCAGCTTTAATTTGGTATGCAAGATGCCAACATTAAAAGACAATAAATATTCTTTTAAACATTTTATTTTTCGTAAATGTTGGTAGCACTCAAAATAAAATTTTTTTAACGGCAACGTATGTTAAATAGGATTTTATTTTAAAGGTCTTGCGAAAACCTACAACTTTTCAATTTATACTCACCTCCTATCTTAAGTATTTTAAATGTGATAAAGAACCCCTTTTCCCCATATAACGCTCAAGTTTGTACAGTTCTAAAAGCATTTAAATTTGCATCCTTTAACATGGAATATAGAAAATTTAACATGGCTGTTGTATGGGATAATAGAGTTTTTTGTTTATTACCGGAATCTAGCAAAGATAGAAGGGGAGTATAAATTTAAGAATTGTAGGTTTTTGCAAGACTTTTAAAATGATATCCTATTTAACTTATGTTGCCATTTGAAATTTTTGATTTTCAGTGCTACCAACATTTACGAGAAATAAAATGTTTAAAAAATATTAATTTCCCTTTAATGTTGGCATTTTGCATGTCAAATTAAAGCTGAGTTTACAAGGATGAAGAATTTTAAAACATAACGAGAAAAGCCTTCAGTAATTCTCAATATACAGGGTATTCCGTAAATACCAATATATTTCACAAAAACAAACGCCATTTTGAAAATAATAAAGATAATTGAGTTCTGTTTTCACCAAATTGTTTGTCTTGCTTAGAGCTTTATAATGATAAATAATATGACATATATTTATATTGAAAAATTCCGAGATTCGAACCCATGACCCCCGGCTTTTGGAACATCCTGTATTTTAAAAAGGTTAAAAATATTATTACGTCGTTCCTTGGGTATGATTTAGTGGGGAAATGTTTTATTTTGTACTTGTATGTTAAGCCAATCGTCTAAAATCTGTTGTGAACGGCTTAGAAGACTCACCCTGTATATTTGACAGAATACATAATACTATTATTTAAATCTTTCATAATACCTTGATCAATTATGTTGCAGATAGAGTTCAACCTATATGCCTACCTATAAGGTATGGAAGGGAAACTCAGAAAGGCACAGAATTGGAGATAATAGGCTTTGGCGACCTTCGCCCTAATTTTAGTAAGATTTTGTTTTATTTTATGTTTTAAAACTGATTTAGATATGAATAGTCATTTTTAAAAGGGGAATATCATATTTATGTTGACTTAGTTTATCTTGTGACTGTATGGAATTATAAGTGTAGGGCCTATGTTTTTCTACTCTCCCCTTTGTAAATACCAGTTTTCTAAGTTCAACTGAGGAACTATTGGTTTTCTTACTCTCCAAATCAATCACCAGTACTCAATCAAAAGCTAAGAAAAGATCTGAAAGGTTCTTCACGAACAAAACCTTAATACCCGCAATCAAGGAGCTGCGTTAGACCCTACGGTGTAAGGTTAAACAATACTATTGTTTAACTAATATTATTAGGTCATCCCACCACATAGGGTGTTACGTTACACCAATAAATGTAAAAGGGTTGGTTAGTCATTTTTTTTATGTTTCGAAGGGGGCAGCTCTAAGGTAAAGCGCTTGTCCTGTGTTTCCAACGTCGCCGGTTCGATCCCAAAACCTCTGGCAAGTCTGTGTGACTTTTGCTGCCACGGTACCTCGCTGTTTGTAGATCGCCTCATAGGCTAATTGGCGCATGGCGACGAATAGTTGAGGTTAAAGAATACAATTTTTCTTTAACTTTACATTTTACTCTTTACAGCCCAACCTTTTAAACTCCAGGCGAAGACGGTGCTGTTGATGCCCCAAGACGAGTGCCGCGAGGAAGTCTCGGCCGCTGCTGACGCCAGAGAGATCTGCACTACAGCTGGCTTCTGCTTGGGAGACTCGGGCGGTCCTCTTATGAAATGGTTCCCCGAATCTCGCGGAAAAGTATACTATCAATATGGGGTGTTATCCTTGCTATGGAGTGATTGTCTGCGAAATGTTTCAGTCGCTGCGAGGGTGACAGAATAGATGCAGTGGTTAGTGGACTGGATAGAGCCTTAAGCCTTAAAACACCCATATTCTTGAAAATTATATCTGGATTGATAAATAACATTGTTTTCATCTACCCTCTGTTTAATGTCTTTCTAACTAATGGAGTCACTTAAAATGAATGGTATTGGAAGTAGTGGATATTTTAAAGAGAATAACATGAATGAAAATGATGCTTTGAAAAAATATCACAAACGAGGGATAGTGACAAGTTCTTGTTACACATTCAACGTTAAACATTATCGGTCATCTAAGTAGAGTATAGGGTTTTTGGGGAATTTTCCCAGTAGGGAAGTAGCTGTTACCGTAGGGGGCTTGGCGAGACTTAATCCCGGGACCCTTCGCAAAAGGGTCCACTAATCCCCACACTGAAACTGAGCTTCTAGCCTTGCGTAGGTATATTTGACCATGCGTGCGGCGTAATGACTCTGGAATGTCACCTGGATTCCAAGGGTCCCTCCCATCCCTGCCAACCCCCGCCCCCGCAGTCACTTGGTGAACTCACGATGAGAGTAGTTACATCGCAATAACAAGCGGTAACAAGTGATCTCCGACTTTGTATGGTTCTTAAGTTAATAGTGTTCTTACTGTTAATATCTTATTATTAATTTTAAGTTAGTTAATATTGATGTTTATTCGCAGTAGTGTACTCGCATGAAAATCCCGCTATCGCTTTCGCTCGCGCGGGAACTATCATGCTCGTCCAGTAAAACAGTAATTTCCGGCCTAGTAACGTAATATACTACAGCATATCGTTCGTTGGGTACATTGAAAGTGGTGAAGAGCGTGTTTCCTACGTAAGACTAAACATTGCGTCCAATTTTTAAGAACCGAAAAGTCATATGAAAATATGTTTGCGATAGGACTATATCAAGAATAAAATTATTCAGCTGAAGTATGGTCATATTGACCTTATGACGTTCACAAAATGTGTTGGATCTAAATCGTCACCAAATGTTTGATGTAAATAAACGCATGCTGTTTCAATTGTGTTAATGTTTTGTTTCTCTTTTGGCGATCCATCCGCGGGAGTTCTAGTAAGTTTCGGTGCACCTCCGAGGGGCCTGGAGACTTAAAGCCCAGATTCGGCGTCTACCTGGTTTTTGGAGCCCAGTTTCGGTGCGCCCGCTCAGGTAAGGCCCTTGTGGTTAATTATTTGAAACTGAAATTGTAATTGCAATTTGTGTTTATCTTCTTCAGTGGGAATAAAGCATTCAATTTCATTTCACATACTTAAAAAATAAATTTGTGTAAACAATTTGTGTAAACTTGGCCTCGTTCTGTATTGTTTAGAGTAGCATGCATATTTGTGCTTCTTAACCATAAGTAAAGGGTACAAGGGTGGGTAAAGGGTAAGGAGGTAAGGGAGTATAAAAACACGACCGAGCAATGAAATACTTCAATTGGGTTTAGTTTAGACTGTTAACGTGGCAAAAGACTACATATTACAATATTTTATTATTAAAAACTTTGAGATTATTTCTTTCTCTGATCTATAACACGCACACTAAGGGCCTGTTTTAGGTGAATAGGGAAGAAAGAGTGCTGAATGATATGAAAGCCCTGTTACTGAAAAGGATCAGCTGATTCATTTGCCCGGATTCATAGTCAAAATTACAATATGACAAATATTACGGTTGTGACATTCCTAAACGTCCTTATATATTCTCCGTGTATCCCCAAACGAAGTTTTGGGTAATCTTTTAGCCGGTTTTATAGCAATAGTCTTCATAAATGACCTGTTTTAATATATTTGATTATCACAAAATCTTTATTAGAAGAACATACTACTAACAATCTCGAATTTTTTCTTGCGGATTCTTCTTTTTTTTAATTACATTAACGTTCCGATTTCTTTCTTCAATTGAAGGAGATTATTTGTTATCAAATTCAAAGCAAACCAATCAATCCAACAAAGGTCCAGCGTTTCGGGTCTTCATAACTGGATTTCGTTGATAGGGAGGATACTGCAGCTGATTGAGTCTTTTTGAATAAAACAATCAATCATAATTGAAATACTGAGTTTAATTATCAATAACTCTTATGAAATTAAATTTGTCGATACTATATTTTTTTGGGGTTCAAGAGTATTTTCTCTCCATAGTTATCTGTTTTATCCTCATTAAGAATTATTTACATGATAATTAAGGGTGTTTGAACTTAAATGATCTAAAATTTCTACCAAATTTAAAAATCAATTTGAAAAATTCGTATTTTGTCAAAATTTTTATTCGGATAAGAATATGATTTGTATAAGAGACTTTTATGAATAAAACGTGTTGAAACATTTCTTTTAGGACCGCATCAAAGAGTTCTTGAGGAAATTGAATGAAAAACATTCTATGACGTAGGAGTTTTGCCAGAGGATTATAGAATTTATTTATTTCAGCGTCCCTTGTCATATCTTGAACACCGAAGTCAGTATAGTGAATGGAAAATTTGTTGGAATGTTTGGTGTTCCATTAGTTGTTAAACTCTATTTTCTACTAATCTCTTGAATATTGAATATAGCACTCTCTTAAAATATTAATTTAACAAGTTAGTGAGTTTTTTAAGCATGGAAGCAGTTTAATTCTTAATATTTTACGTAAAAAATATTTTTTTCACAAACAGTTACAGTTTATTTTTGTGGTACTTTTTCATATACGTCTTATTAGAACCCACATGTGATGATTTAGTACATGCCATTGACTCTTTTACTGTTTGCGGTGTTTTTGTTTGATATATGTTACTATTAGTTAACTGATGAGAATTATTTGAATGTCACGTTTGCAAACATGCATAGCTACATCCGCTAAGAGGAAAAGTTTTGGTTGAAAAAAGATAAAATGGTAACAGCCAATAACACATAAATCCTGTCTTGCATGTGGCTTGTAAGTTGAGCTAAGACACTTGTGGATGCATTTCTGAAAACTTAATGAAATTTACAAACCAAAAGCCCCACAAAAGTACGAGTTATTTTTTCACGTGAATTTGTTTGCATTCCGCATATCACCCTACATTTTTGTATACGGTATTTCACGCTGAAAATAATGTCATCACAAAAGCAAAAAAATGTATATTATTAACTAAACGGTATAAGATCAATGGTAAATAATAATGCTAAATAATTCCACACGCTGCTTTGACAATATCGGTAAGAGAAATTTCTCCACCCAGAAAGTTAATTTGGTGGTGTAAGGAGGTCTCAGCCGCACGTGCTTGTTGTACGTGATCCTGATCTGATTATGATCTACCGCGTGTCTAAAATTAAATACCAAAAACTGCAATTCACATTAATTGAAGTTAAATGACCCACCATCACGTTCAAAGCATTGGAAACCCTGTAGAGCTACTCAGCTAAGTTTAAAAATCTTAAAACAGCTAATTTGTGGTATATATTTTTTCTACACTTTCATAATTATAATAGAAAGTTATTGCATATAATATCGGATATGGTGTAATATTTATCGATGGATACGTCATGTAAAATAACGCAGCCCAGGCAGTTTTTAAGCACAATGCTGAAATAAACAATAGCCCTAAAAGTGATTCAGGCCGCATCTTTTGATGCGACCAATTTAAAGTAGTATTTTTGGCTCATCACATGTTTTATATTAAATAGAGTTTTGCCTAATTGAATTTAACCTTTGAAGCTCGGACATCCGATGAAATATTACATTTCTCTCGCATTAAACCTTCCTATAATTTAGGACGTTAAAGTATACATAGAAATAACCCAAAAAAATTAAAAAGACAAATGACTTTCAACCCTATAGTTTTAGTCTTTCGTATTTATGCGTTTCTTAAAATAATTTTTACTGAATTTTAAACTTTGAAACCAATCGACGAACAAACTCCAAACTTACTTAGATTAAAGAGAGATATATTTATGTGCAGGGTACAATTGAAAATTTAGGCTATAATCGGTTTTTAAAACTTAGTATGTACAAACATATTGTTTTTACAAATTAAATATGTCAAGTTAGAAGGAATTATTCGATTATTTCATTTAAAATGTAATACAAAAATTGAGGAATTTGAATTATCAGTACTCGTATAAATATTCTGAAAACACCCCTGATTTAAGATAAAAATAAGCGAAGTATTAGAAACGATATAGTATAATTTTGTATTCCAATATTTTAAAAAAAGTATTAAAATTGTTGTATTAATTTTTTTATAATTTTCTAAAAAACGTGGTGCGACCTTTATGAATCTTGAGCATAAATAAAATATGAGATGCTTAAAAATTGCGGCGCCTTGTAGTGGGAGGCATCATGGTTCACTGCTTCTGTAATTTGTTTTGCAAGATGATTTATTTCTAGCTCATAAATATGAATGGATCTAAAGTACTATGATCTTATTACTCAGTTTTTAATAGATTAATTCACGGAAACACCATTAATAACGAAATCAACCGTATGAAATTAAAGCAAAACAGCTGTACCAGAACGTGTGGAAAATTGGGAAGTAAATAACAACATCGCGTCTCATCACAAACAATTAGATAGCTTTTGTGACCATTTACGTGTTCGTTCTTTCACCCGTTTTCGAAAGTATGTATTACATATTGGTATTTTAATGTTAAGGCAAAGATGACAGCATTGGTTTATCGGTCTTCCGTATCTCGGTTGGTTGGAAAACATTCGTATTATTTTATTTTCACATAGAATAAAGCAATTCACATTAATATACTATATTTCTGCTCTGCTTCTGAGCTCAATATTTTATGTATATTATATTTTATATTTTAATGTATATTTCATGATCAAAGCCTGAGTACAATTTTGAAGATTCTAAGAAATACTTATCAATTGATCAAGACAATTTTATAGCTAATAATCGAAAAACTAAAACCGTTATTACACATCGACTGAATCTATTTCCTGGTAAATTCCTTTTACAACAGTTATTTTATGTAACTGGTACTTGTGGTTGTTCAAAGTATATTTATACATTCTACTACATCATTCGAGCCAAACGTCAGATGTCTTGGTAAAACTTAAAGTACATAGAAAACAGAGGATAAAATATCATCTAAACTTTCTTTACTTAGGTTGCTTTGGACTAAATTTAGTTACAATTGTTTAAGGCAAAATGAGACATATTATTGGTACTTTAGTTTCCTATTAAAAATTGTATGCGAGTCAACGTACCAGAAATGACAAAGAAACTTTTGGATTAAAATAAATCTTATTATTGTTTTAAAAAGTTTAGAACGTATATAATTAATTTATATTTACTTGTGGTTTAGGAATTTTTTCAATTAGTATGCGAATTCGTTCTTGATATTCTATGATAGTATGCGAGTTCGCTCTCGCCTTTCTGAGAGAGGAATGGTGTACACTGGACCTATATTTCTTAACAAAATTCCTGCTGAAATCAGGAGTCTGAGGGGCTTTCAATTCAAGAAGGCGTTGAAGAGTTTTTTAGTCGACAGGGAATTTTATAGTATTGACGAATTCCTGTCTGCCTGAATGCTCGATATATTTCTTTGTATTATAGAAATGTGCGTTTTACTTATAGTACAAATTTCATATATTATTGTGACGACTGAAATGTACATGTTCATGTATTTTATTCAGAATAAAGAATGACGAATAATTGATATGAGAATTAACTTTCATAATCGGCCCTTTCATGTGATTTCAAACTAGTTTGATGAATCCACTGCCTTCTGCCGAAAAGCAACAGAGTCCAATCCAATAATCTATTTTAATCCATATCTTCTTAAGCTCCCCAAATATAAATATTAGAAACAATTATAAATATTTTACCTTGCTGCATCTGTAACTGAATTGCAGTTGCAGTATTTTTACGACTCTTCGTCATCCAATATTGAATGTAATGACTCTTATCAAAGCAGTAATAATCTTTATTCATAAAATAATAACTATTTCATTATTGCTAACCGTTCTCTGAAGTATATCAGAGGACAAAAGCTAAACAATAAAATCATAGCTGGAAGAAATGTCATTAATGTTTACCGTTTTATCATTAAAAATGTTCTAATTTTTTTTTATTAAATTATTTCAATTCCTGAGGAGGATAACCGCTGAATGGACAAACAAAGTGCAGGGCGGGGTTTTTTTTATACATTGGCCGTGTTGTCTATGGGGAGGCAAATGGCTGCGGTAAAGCTTTGTTTCGGTAATGCCGTTAGACCCGTGTACACCTCACGCTTTAAAGTCACCAGATGTGAAGAGCTCTTGGAACTGAATCGCTTTGAGAGCAATGTGAACTTGTGAGGAACGGCAGAGAACGTGTTCGTTGTTTTGTAATCAGACGATGTCATTTTGGATAATCAAAAGAAACGTCTGTGTATCTCGGCTTAAGCCTTTTCACATTGTACTGGTTCAACGCCCAACAGAAACTTAAGTTTTATTTATAAACAGATCCGAAAATATCTTAAGCTCACTTTTAGTTCTCATTCTTTCCTGTCGGGTTCGAATTATTTATGTCGCGAACAAATGTTTTATCATCAAAATTGGTTGGAAAAATTGGGGATATTTGCGGGCCCCATTTTGACAAAACAACTAGGCCAATTTTTTTACATCGATGATCAATATACAATAACTTTTCATGAGTACGTGTGATTAACTTACTTTCTTACATGCGTTTACGTGAAACACCTTTTCCCCCTCTGTACCCTCTGTACCCCCCTGTTTCCCCCTCTGTACCTTACTAAATATTTCAATAATATTTATACCTATAAAAACTGTTGTTGTTTTCTCCTTCTAGTTTGTGCAATTTAACTTTTATTTTATATATATAGAAATACTAGGGTCTTATGCATAAGTAACATACGCGGGGCTACTTGTACCATAAAATCGATCACATGAAAAGTAACCTGAAAAATATTGTAGGGATAAAACTAATCTTTAAAATTCGGAGAACTGCTAAATTGACTATATCACATGAGCAATACATGCTCTAGATACTGTCCCGATCCACCAGTTTGATCAGTACCTACAAGTAGCCAACCAGAGAACACCTTGTATAGTGGAGAATCATTCACTCTACGTGGAGCAGAAGGGATATGATGGTTTATGAACACATCAACTCAGCAGCAAAGTTGTTGGCCTGGAAATCTAACGAAACAGATTGTCAATAATGAGCTAGATATTGGGGATGAGTATTGTTATCAGGCACTTAACTTTGATGGGTTATTTTCTACTGTGTTTTGATGGTTATTACATTTTCTCCTCGTTATTACGGTTACGTTTTATTGTTACAATATTTTTATACCGGTTGTGATATTTATAAAAATATTTTAACGAATTGTGTGGTGCATTTTGATCAAGTGTTCGTTGCAATAAAATTAATAAAGTAGGCCTGCCGTATATATAAATAATTAAATTAACTAATGTATGACACAGAGCTCAATAATTATAATACACAATTTTCTTATAATTACATAAACAACAAACCTGGCAAATATTAAACGTTTTAAATCTGAATTAATTGTTTTATACAATTTAATACGGACATATTAACGTGACATTATTTGCTATAACTCTTAAAAGAGATTTTTGGATTTTACAAGAAGGTAAGTAATTCTGATAAAAAGTAATATTTTAACTATAAAAGTATATTTTATTTGATCACGTGACTTTTGTAATAGTTTAAAACATTTGTGACGAATCCCTTTTCCCCTCCAGCTATAGATTGAGTGGCAGTAAAAAATGGTTTTTTATACATCGTGGCTCAGCGTTTTAATCAGATAGCCGTCAAACATATATTTGAATGTAAAAACCGAACTGAAACAACGATTTTAAAAAATTATAGCTTTGTTGATTTTCTACTCAAAGGATCTAATTTTCCCATACTTGCTATATTTTCTTGGCAACTAAGGGGTCAGACAAAGTAATAGACAACTATAATAACATTAATTTATTCCTGTTTTAAAGCTAGGAAAATGGCTAATTTAGGTTGCCTCGCCGTCACCAATTTACGAGGAAATCTCTCCTCGCCTCTTGCTAATTAAATTTCAGAAGCGGGGCGGCCACTTGTTAAGGGTAGCTCAGTCTCATCAAAATCATTCGTGTAAGAATAATTACAGTGTTTATATTGTGCTGGTTGCCGGTTCGAATCCTGACCAAGATCGAAACCATGAAAATGGCTATAACATTACACAACAAATAAATAAATAAACAAATAAATAGATAAAGAAAAGAAAACTAAGTTTCGTTTGTTTCGTTTTTGCGTTTTTAAAAAGAGGGTGGCGGCCTCTTTTTCAGCTTGCCTTTGCCCCGCCCACATAGATTGTTGATCTATGCGTGGACGATATCAAGCGTAGGCAAGGAGTGAGCCGGTACAGTACAAGAGTGAACTGCACTGCTAAAAGTATGCGACAAGCCCGAGTCTCGAACCTGCGACGCTTTGAGGCCACAGTTCCGAGGCCGAGTGCGCTAACAACTGCGCCACCGACTCACTAATTACCTGTTGCATAGGAAAGGTAATTACCTGAAATGTCCTCACGTTCCACAGAGTACAGATTATGTTAACTAGTTTATAGACCTTTACGATTAATAAAACTTCTGATATTGTTTCATAAAATGGAAGAGTCAAACATTGGTTTTTGTTGTTAAGGTCCCGGGTTTCTAGAGCGAGAGTTCTGTCGATTTGTTAAAGCGTAGTTAACAACACAAATACGCTGTTTAACTGGTGCGTTTAGTTCTTGACTTGTTACCGACTGGATCAAAAGTTTGGCTTGTTCATCAAAACAAATGACGTGATCAAATGTGTTGTAAGATTTTTTTTTGTTACTGAACAGGAAAATGTTTAAACTGTTAAAGTTTTACTATATTATTGCTGTTTTAAAATTACACACCAGGGCTTGCCATTGGTAGACCAGTAAGTAGTTCATTAGTAGAAAATGTCATAGGATTTAATGATTTAGAAGTTAATTGCCATATGCTATAAAACTACTGACCATGCGATCATCGGTTATAAAAACATTTTCCTACTGTTTGTCAGCCTGTGGACATGCATCAAGATGCATGACTCAAGGACAGTCCAAAAATACAGAATCCTATCTTGAGATTTGTGTTCTCACTGAAACGTAAAGACCATGTGTCATAGTGTCGTGATGACGTTACGATTAGCATGAGTGATTTCTCTAGGACGAACGACTGCATGTCTCACAAAGTCCTTACACTTTACTTAGGTAGCCCCTGTACCTAATTGAAACGATAATGTAGGGATGAGGTTTAACTAAAATCTATTGCCTAACCATCCAGCCCACGTAACAGTAGAAGCCAGTTTCCACAGATCTAGTTTTGCTTTGAATTTTTTAAAAGCATCCGCATATTTTAATTTATATCTGAAAAAGATTAAAGCTAATTCAAGTAGTTTTGATGACTAAATGACATATGGAATTGAATTTGAATCTAGTATAATTATTTCAACGATCGAAAGTTCACTACACATTCAATTAAAACAAAAAGAAAACCCCATTGAAACAAACAGAGGCAGCTTTATGAACAATCTGAAAGCGAAATAGCAGCATGAGGTAAAGGCCGGTTGTTTAAAGTTGACTGCACAAGTTTTTAATATCAGTTGATTGGATCGTAGTTGCCTCCAGATAAAATATAGTGAGTGCAGGTATTTATTGCTTCGCGCTATAATGGAACCATAAATATTTATTTAATAGTAAAGTTGAGTTTCTAAATATACAAATATATTCAAATTCAAAAAAAATCAAATTCTAAAAAATCTTTATTAATTCAAAAAAACAGTACAAACATTACATTTCTGATTAGATACCATTCACAATCTTCTTGTAATAAGAAACATAGACACTATAAAATGGATGAATGTATAGCTAGGTACCTCATTATTTCGTGTTGAGGTACCAAATGCATATTTACACTTGTATGACTTCTGTGATTCGACTTAAAATGTATTACTGTATGAATTAATGCAGCTTTAAAGCGTCTGAGATTATATGGTGGAAATACCATTTGACCTAACCATACTGAACAAATTATTCTAAAATAGCATATTCTAGAAACAATTTAGCATATTCAAGTAAATTATTGTTTTATTATTTGGGAGCAAAATCTGTTGATAGAGTCAGGACTGTCAATCAACGATTTCATAATAATACATGCTTCTCATATCCATCCATGACCGTTGGTATTTTTATCGTATTCTATTTTGAGTTGTCTACTGGGATGCAGAAACCACATTGTTATGTTACTTTACGCTCCCAGACCTTACTGAACGTAATATATTTTCTAGAGATATTAAGAACGACCAGTTATTGGCATATTTCAGAAAACATCACAATATAACAAATCTCTATCAAAATAATCGTTATTAATTATGTTAAAAAGGAAAAATTACGAAAAGTTAGTTTCACGTTTTGAAAATTTAAATCTGAATAACGAGAAAACTGATTATAAAATAATGAGAAAAACCTTTGGATGTGCAGAATCCAGTGGCATCTACATTTTTTCGACCTCATCTAGTAATCATTTTAGAATCGTTTATAAACGTACTGTTATTTTGTGGACACCTGGGAATAATAAAACAAATAATATATTTCACCATATTACATAAAGATTTAATCTGCTCAAATTAGTTGAAGTATAATCATATTTTCGACACGAAGGTCAAAGATTGGTAAACAAAAAGAATGTGTATAGTGTTTTAATGTATTGGGGGATCGGAATTCGTCCTAGGAGATGTGGTGACAGGCACCCCACACAGTGACAGAGCAATTGAGAGTAACAGCAGGGTAACAAATGGACTCAACTTGTCTCCCTCACTGTTACTAAGGCACATTGGTGATCACTTCACGTATTTTTTTGTTACTTCCTTGCCTTTTCATTTTCTTATGAAATCGTTTAAATTGAATTGAGACCTTTGAATAGGTCTCAATCGGTCTAACAAAAATAAATAAATAAATAAATAAATAAATAATAATAATTAAATTGGCAGTTGTCCATGATTATTAATTAATGAAATAAGGACACGGGGCAATGGCCAGAGGGTGTTGAAGAAGAACATAGGACAGAAACCTTTACAGGCATGTATAGAAGAACTTCCGAAAGTTTAATGACATAAACTAATATGGACAATTGGGTAATGGAAAAAGGGCAAGCAGATATCTATTAGATTTTATGTGTTAGTTGAAAATAAAAATGTCAATCGTATTATTAATAAAAAAAAGAAGATACATACAATTAGAAAAGTACCATATTTATATTGTGGTTCATTATTTAATGCTTGTGTTATGGTGTAAGAAAAATAAGATATTATAACTCAGATAATCCTCCTAAAACAGTGCACTTATTGAGTTCGATCTCCTATTAAGTGTTTTAAGGAAATTTAGATAAATTTAATGTTATCTTAAAACATAAACCATTGTAAGATGGTTAGGTTAAGATTCTCATGTATAAGATTAAGATTAAGATGCTCATGTGCTCATGGTAAGATTAAGAAGCTCTTGTGTAAGATGGTAAGATTAAGAACTACCCAGTGTCTCTGGCACTGTTCAAATTAATTTACGAAATGTTATTTTATTTCACAAATAATATTATAGAGTGTATAATTGCATTTTGTACTTTAAATGTAAATGTAAATGGAGACTTGTATTGTATCTATATACAAGGTGTGTATTCTATCTCGGTTAAACATTGTTAAATGTTTTGTATCACACTTTATTACATACCTTGTGTCCGTAGTGTTATCTGCGCTTTAAATGTCAAGGAGATTCTAACAATGAGATTAAAAACGCTATCCCCAAATATCACGTGCTGCAACGGCCGCGGTTGAACCTTATCTTGAGAGGAAGATTAAAGCTACGCCGCCGGCGGTTCGGGGTATGCGCACTTCGTTCTTTTATTCTTTCATACCACCATGTACATAATATACGAGTTTAAAGTGCCTTAAATATTATACGGGTATTCCTGAAAATAAACAGTAGGAAAGTGATTTTTGGCTCACCCATATCACTAGTGCTTCATTGTATAGTCAGTTTATAGAACCATCTACAAGACAAAATGGATTAACGTAAATGGATTGAAAAAGGTTAGGATAGTATATTTGTGTAATATTAAAAATGGTTCCGTCATTATTTTGTATAGCGCCGAGATGTTTCGATACGTTGTTTATTTTCATTAGATAGACCCTGAAATCTAATGTACTTTGGATGTATTCTTTGGATCATCCGAAGTACATATACTGTATATTAAAGCCGGTTCCTAAGGTGACACTTGATCACGGAATAAGGAACTTTGACCTTTAAAATAAATACAAATAGTGATCGGAGACAAAATCCAACTAAAATGAAGTTAGAAGCTTGTCAAGCACCTCTTGCCCACAAATTGAAGGACATTACGTTGAAAGTCTTACAAACCAAAGAAAATATCCAATTTACTAAAATCTAATTTCATTCTAATTATAACACTGTTTAAAAATATATCCATAAACTACGATCCTGATACAAATATTAGTAATCTTAGTACATTGTTGAATTTTTATTGATTTTAGACCTATTTTAGAGACATTTTTAATAGGCCTGCCTATATAAGTAAAATGTCCGTAATTCAAGGTGCACACGTTATTCTGAGTTTACATCACAAATGAACGTCACCTCAGCACCAGCAGTAGCATCAATCAGCTGAATCAGCAACCCGCAACCCACACTAGTGCATGGCCTCCTGTGTTCTGTTTTAGTTTTAAGCCCCTCTCAATAACAATTTTACAAGTGATCCCGGTGATAGTAAATAGGGCTTAAAATCAATAAATTAGATCATGATATTTCGACAGTTCTGGTAACGATGCAATAGGTAACTGAAGATGAGTTTTAATTAACGCAAAAGCTATAATACAAAATAGAATATTGTTAGACTCCGTGGGCCACAACCTGCATACTAGTAAGTAAGGCTTCAAGTTTTAAAAAGGTTTTTAAACATAAATAATTTTAATAACATTAATGTCCATTGTGTAAAACAATGTGTTTATGTTTCATGCATTAAATTTGTTTTCATACACTTCCACCGTATCAATTTTTAAAAGTATAAGTAATATTTCATTTTGTTTGATTCCTGATTACTGTAAAAGTATATTTATTATATTTTTGTTTTACTCGTACCCTGTAGAACAAGAATATTTGTTAAAATTGCCATACAAATTCTACTAAGTTACTTGGGCAAACATGTAATCACATTATTTGTCGTATATTTATCTATTAAGTGAAGTTGCAACCCTAAGCTTATATAATTATCATAGTAAAATACACAATGTCAAGAGGTTTGAAATTATAAGACAAAATATTAACAGCAATTAGAATTTCTGTCGGTTCAATTAGTCTCAGTCAAATTCTTGGATCCTTTTATAAAATTATTTTACATCTATATATAATGTGAACAAAATTAAATTTAGTATCAAGAGATTTTATTAAAAATTTAATTGAGAATAACAATACGGAATGCACCGACTACTATCACAATACTACAGACAATACTATCATTCCTAATATTTCAAAGACTTTAAAGATAAGTTCCAGGCTAGAGAAGGCGCTATAGAATATATAAATTGCATTTTCTTATCGGTTGACACTCTCCATTTATCACCCTTTTGGATGATTTAGGTCTCCAAAACACGGCAACGTCCATTATGTATGTTTAAAACAACTTTTACAGGACTATATTTTGCTTTTAGACTTTCAAAATTTTTTTACTGGAATATATACCAGAGTGGATAGCTCTTTTTCAAACTTGCATGAATAAATAAATACGAATATTTAAATTTCCTAAGTAATATAAAGATTCCACAAAAAGTGTCGTTATATAATTAAAGTAAGTTAAAGTATTGTTTTTAAGGTTAATATAAGGTGTTAAAGTAAGTAACCTTTAATGATTAAGATAAATTGATTATAATTAGTTTACCCGAATTAACATTTAACACTACACCATGTAAGTTATATCCAAGTTTAACTCTGTATTCCTTAAACTTAATTATTGCAATATGAGTAATGTTGACTGCCATGTAAGTTTAAGAGTTTCACATTATTAACCACTAGAAAGTAATAAGTAAGAGTAATAAGAGAGGTGATGACTTATTCCCCAGTGGTCACCTCAGCTGTTTTCGTGTACTCGGCCTCTTTATCACACGGTTACACGCAAACCCGACTTTATGTGTGGCTTGGTCACCGAGCTGATACTGAGGAGCTAAGGTTTATTGCGACAGGTTGTGCCTCAACCACACGTTATATAGATTACAATACTGTTAAAAGACCGGAGTAAATAATAAAACAAAAACTACTTTTTTGTAGTTTGATTCAATTTAATTTGCGAGGTATAAATGTGAATGTCAATGTTAAATTTAATAATAATGATCATATTATGTCTAATCCAGAGTTACTGGGGAAATTGTCTTTCTTTATTCTGTGATAAAAAGTCTTGTTCTTTCTAAAGGAAGTTTCAAAACAAATCTACTGTGACTAAAAAATATAACTTATTCATGTTGTTAAGCCTCCGAAGCTGATAAGACAATTAACGCTGATAATACAGGTTAAGAAGACGGAGGTACGTAACCTATTTATAATAAGAAATATACTTTTTAAATTTGTAGATTGTCACTTCACCGGAAGATTTTTCCACTACTAAAAGAAGGAATTTTAGTAACGAAAATATAAAGTCACATAACATTATTTTTTAAGATTCTGTGATATATATTTTTTAAAAGGCCAAGTTTATTGTTCAGAATCCACGACCATCACAACAAGAACAAAACAGATGATAACATGTGCATAGAAAACGTCCGAGTTATTTATAAGTAAACCACCCCTAACACTCAAGTGTTAAAACTCCATTACTTATGTCAAAATACAACTCATTCAAATTATAGGCCTACTTAGTTTCCGGATGGGTGGTTATTGATTACCCTGTGAGCTACCATTAAAACATCATGGTGTCTCTGTTAACTCATTAAATGCGTCTTTTGTTAACTTGTCAACACGCACGTGCTCATTTGCCTGTGACCTGATAATCTCACTTTGACTCTCACTCTGTTTTTGTACTTAATATTTTAAGTGTGGAAATTTGTACAGTTTCTTACACAACATTTTATTTTCAATTATAATTACTGCAAAACCCTCTCTCTTTCCTTTTGTCATTGACAGCATATTTAGTCACAAGAAACAGCTATTATGTTTATAAATATCAATAAATAAGCTCTAGGAACACACAATCTCTGTATATTGATAGTTTGTCTTATAAAACGTATTTTTCATTAATTTTGATTTATCACTACAAACCTAAACTACAAAATCAATATATGTTTCAAAATATCAGTTATGGGGAGGATATAAATGACAAAAATCCACATTTGTGTAAAGGTACAAAACACCTTTGAATTTAACCTGACTTTATTTTATAAACTGCAACTCCATCCCCGATGGTAATTTAGTGGACGTACAAGTAAACTTAGAATAAATCTAATTCAGAACATATAAAAAATCCTTGTGCTCTGCAACGCACTGATTACAGCTTATCACAACAGCCAGCGACGTAGTCTTTCCCAATAAAACTTTCCATGTGAAACTGTAACATTGGCTTTTTAATAAAACCTCGAAACATTTATTTAATCCGATGAACCATTGTGAATTAGGAAAATAATTCTAAATTGAACCCTCAAAGTTAAAATAGAAACTAAATTAAAATGTAATGTTTAAGAATAGAATCAATGTGTGTGTGTTTAAAGTGCGCCTACTAAACAAACGAGAAACCCGAATAGAGACAAGGGCACCAACGTCACCTAATGAAGGTCAAGGTCAAGGCCAAGGCCAAGATCACATAGTGAAGTCCAAGGTCAATTTAATATATTGGTTGAGTTGTAAATTTTCAATGTGAAATCTGAAAATGAATAATATCGATTGCCTCTGAAGTACTTGTTATTATTATTCCTAAGAAACGGTAACAATAAAGACTCGTAAGAGATGTCAGAAAAGAAAGTGCTGTGGAAAATACTCATGAGAACTAAATGTGTATTATAATAGTACTAGATAACACGTAGCTCGAAATCGAGCAAAAATCAAGTGGTAAAATAATGAAGAATAATCAGCCTACTTGTATACTTTTAAAGTTTAATCAAAGGGCTAACTTCATTAACAAAATTATGGCTTAACTACTGAAACTATTAAAGTTAATTTGATCTACCGCAGGAGTTTCTGATCAACGTAAACGATTTTTTAGGGAACACCTTCATTTCCCCATGTCCTCTTTTTCCTTAAATGTATATTTTAACACCGGCAAAAGATCACGCTCTGCTTACAGCAACATGTAGCTGACCGAGGGCAAACACTGGCGCCATAAGCAATGACTTCCTTTGTTTAGGGATTGCCGCTGCATCTTATTGATAATTATCGCCAAAACAGATATTGTAGGGAACGGCTGTCTTTATAGCCAACATTTCCTTTGCGGCAAAAACGCGTAAATGACGCACTACTCTACCAGTCTTTTCATTCTTGAAATGCAACCCACCGCAATGAAAACATTTTTAGTAGTTCATTGGTCTGGGGTTGGAAGGAGCATCAAATGTTACATCGAGAGGGCGATGCCAGCGGATCTTTCCTACTCCTCCGACCGCTCAACGTTCGTCTTCTTATCGGTGGCATTTTAAATGCACCAATTTAAACACACATTAAAACACTTAACTTAATGCACCACTTTAAAAACACTAAACTACATTGTAAAAACGGTAACTGCAATGTTTAACAGCTTTAAAAACTTCATAACATAACCTAAATTACATAATAAATCTTTTAAAAAAGAAAACTGTTGAAAACAAAGCCAAACCAGCTGTAAAAATAAAAACTGCTCTTTTCAAAAAATTAATTGTAATTCATTGCTGCTATCTGTGGTTTACCTGTACAACTATTTTAGAGCTTGGCCATATGTTCAGTTTGTAAACAAAATAAACTGAGCTTGATCAAATGTCGATGAATAGCGCCACTGTTCCGAAACTTCAGCCCTTTACTGTACTTAAGTGACGCCCTTTTTTAAAATTCTGAGACTTGTTGACAAATCCACATAACATTCCCTTTAATTTGATACCTGAAACGTTAAAATCGGTCCAGCCGTTATTGCGGTTGGACTGTGAAAAGAAAACCGCTTGCGTATTAATATATAGATGACATCGGAGCTATAAACGGAGAAATATCAGATAATAACTTTATCTACTACATTACTCACTGAAAGTAATGTGAATGTAATAGCGTCATGATCATAATAGCAAAAGTTTTGCAATACCTCACCTAGCAACATTTTAGGTCGTGATACTAAGTAAAAACCTCATTTGAAGAAGAAAAATATAAAATTAGTTTAGAGATCCCGATCATAAAAAATGTGATTTCACGGTCACCTGCTTACATCCTTTATATTTAGAATGGTTAAACAGGCAAACAACATAATATAAGGTAACTTAGGTAGGAATAACTTTTAATCATAAACCTAAAGCATTTATGCTAAATTAATGAATTAGTTTTGCCGAAAATTACCTAGGTATATTTTCCTCTGTTTAAAGATTATTCTACTATATTTGGAAAAATGCTCCTGTGATAATTTTTTTTATTTTTTTATTCAAAATAAAGCATATTTATTTTATCCAGTTTCAGATGTTTGGAAAGACGATCTCTATCTCTCTCTCTTTAAGAATCAAACGTATATAATATTATTTTATCAATTTATTTAAGTCCAAACTAATTACCCATTGAAAAAATTATATATTGACGATAAAGTGTATTATAAAATGTAAACAATTATTACATAATTATATTAATTTTTATGTGATCAAATACAAAAAAAATACAAATGGAGATGACTTTTTGGAGCGGTTTTCAATCGAAATAATTACATTAAAAATCATTAAATTCTTGATAGGCCTACTGTTGACGAAAAATGATAATAATGCTTTATTTTGTACATAGGATTAAAATGTTACTTATTTAGCAATAAAAATCCTTATTTTTCTTAAGCTGGATGAGTTTTAAATTTTAAACTTTTCTTTCAAAGAGTAGTGTACTACATTTCTGAGGTAAAAAAGTTTCATGTATTCTTTCAAAGAGTCACAAAGGCAAATGTTCTTAGAGATTAAGATAAAAACACAATTAGTGTATTTAATTCACTACCTTTCCCTAAAAAGGAAAACTGTGATACTGGTTCAACACGACAACATTATTCAGCCGGCGTAGTTTCCTGGGTAATTGTAGGCCTTCCCTAAGCTGTTAGGGTAAATGGCCTTTGAAACTCAAGTAACTAAGTCCAAGACTAATTTAATATAACCCTCCCAACCCATCCAATATTCGAGGCTAAAATCAGTCTCATATATGTAGTAAAAAAAAGATAAGGGTAATAAAGATGCTACGTTTGCCAAAACTGATAATGCCATAAAGGATGATTGTTTTTTTATATCATGAATTAAAAAAAAATCCATCCTGTATAATTTTTTGCTTTTGACACAAAAAATATTTATATAAGTAAAAAAATTGATTTAATTGATAAATATTTTTATTACTAACCTAAGGTGAGAAAAGGCCGAAATAAAAGTCACACCATTATTTCTGTTCATATAATTTAACGTCGTGTTGATTCAAATAAATATTTATTGTCAAACATTTCTCATCTGGATAATAAAAGAGATCATAAACTGGGGTAATAAAGGTGCTGCTAAGCGCATTACTCAACAACGCCCGTGCACGTGTTTCTTCCTGGGCTCTTTAATTTGACATTGCATTAGGGTTTCCATAATATGGGTAACAAATGAAAGAATAATCATTATTTATGCAGTGTTTTTTGCTGTAATTAGTACATAGTAGCTGATTCCTTGATTTTTCGCATTGTAGTTTTATTTTTTATGTTTTAACACACACAAATCAAATATATCAGGAGGTATTACGATTGATAATTAAATTAGTTGAGTTAAACTTATTCTAAATTATCTCTTCACTTTTGGACAGTTAATTTAATAGATTTTACAACCTGTTATACATAAATATGTTTCTGTCCATTATTATCTCAGAAAAGTCTCTCTTTGCCGATGGTAGTATACAAATATTTAATTAAACATCTGATTGCAACAATGTTAATTTAAATAAATGTTTTCAATAGATTCGGTTTGAAATAATAAGCTACGTTGATACTATAAAAGTCTGTAATGATTTAAAAAAACTAAATTTTTGTGTATAGCTTTTATGTAAACTAAATAATAAATTAAATATTATTTAGTATTTTGTATTTTTAAATTTAATTAAATAAATGTTTCCAATAGATTCGGTTTTAAATAATAAGCTACGTTGATATTATAAAAGTCTGTAATGATTTACAAAACTAAATTTTTGTTTTATTTTAGTACGCTTTAAGGTATCTTAAGTTACTAACATAGAAATATGTAACATATATGAAAAAAATTTACTCGCGTGGGAAATATCATGTTTAGGTGAAACATTACTTACCAGACTGGTAACGTAATATACTATGGGGTATAAATTTGAAAGTATAATATCAATAGGAATTAAAATCCTTAGCTAGTTTAAACTATTGATAAGATACCAAAATTATTATTCAAATGGTTACTTATTAACGTATTATTTATATCAAAATACATCATAAATGTCTTAATAATATAACAGTGTTATACAAGGATTCCTTTTCCAAAAAATCACTTGATCTAAAACTTGAAATTAATTCTTTTTTTGACTTCTACTCATAAGTTTAGTAAGCGTTAAATATATTACCGTTTCCTATTAATTAAAAATATATACTCAAAGTTTAACTATCATAAGACTAAATTCATGAAAATAAATTATGTAAAACTCTCATTTTTCATAGAAGGCTGCGATAGGATTACAAATTATAAGTTCTGTACTTGCGGTTTTGATTAACATTACATTCTTTTAACGGAAGGAAGTATTTTATTTTTGAAATTTAAAGTTGGTCTTTAATTTTCGGAATAAATAATTTAGGAACGGCAGCGGACAAAAAGTCAACTCAAATCCCAGGTACACAAAGTTCGGCAAATAAATTCCACCTCATCGGGGACCCAACAACAACTCACATTACCGGCAACCGGCGCGGTTTCCGAGGGCCCAATGCATACGTAATCCGTCGGAAAATATATGTTAACCCTCATGAAGTAAGTTTTGACTTAAAAAACTAAATAGTACGTACAGGATGAATGTTATGACAATTCCGTATCGTTTTTATTTATTAATAACTTCGTAAGTCATTTTGTTGTATTTTCAAAACTTATAAATGAAAAACTAGGGGTCATAAAATATTTTTGGTCATGTACTAAAAAACCACTGTGCTTTTTGTTATATAAAAACCATGATAAATTAAATTTTAAGTATAAGACTCTTTACAGAATGGCCAAAACTTACAGATGCATAATAACGAGTACGTACACTGTAACAGTTAAAAAAATCAGATAATATCCGTCCTATATGGCTTAAGACCGTTTTTGTGTATAGCCTTTATGTAAACAAAATGGCTCGTACTATTCTGATATGAAAAGAGAGTAAGCACAAGAAGTGTAACGTCATTCAAGCTTTACATTTATGAAAGCTTATTATAAAGGGCAAACAGATCTTAGAATTCCTTGCTCTTCAAGCATGGTTCTAATACCGACATACTGTCAGACCAGTGTTGTCAATTCAACGTTGCCTGTTAATTATTCGTAGAAATATATTTATTTCAAAACCGAACCTTGGTAAGACCTGGTATGATTTTTATTACCTTTCCCTCATCAAAGTGGTAACTGCTTTACTATTTTGTTCTTTATTTTTTTAGTATAAAGTCATTGAGATACGATCTTTTGTTCAAGTACCATAGCGAGCAATAACTTGAGATTTGAATTTAATAACATAGAAAACATTTTGTTCTCCATATAAAAAGTCGAATTCAATTGTATTGCTCATTCATGAGTAGACAAAATGGAGTATAAAGTAATCCATACTTTCATTGTTTGTTGAAAGTTGATGGAAATCAGATAGGTCGAACAGACGATTAATTATGACAAGTTTATTTATTTAAACAACCTTACACTGTGTATTCCATATTAATCCCCAAATAATATTTTTTTATATCTTCTTAAATATCAATCCCACACCACTCCCAAACATCGTTGTTGGTTGGTCCTGATATTTAATCCAAAAGAATTTTGAAGAGACCAAAGGTGTTATAGCGAAATCCTTACGCGAGTGTTAAAAATTGGTATATTTTATTCGGTAATACGATAATATAAATAAAAAAGGTTTTTGTGAGGCAGTTTATAACAGGAAAATAAAAATGGTTCTTTGCCTCCGTCTTACCACGACAATTACATTAATGACTAGCTAAGCTATATAGTTTAACGTATAATTTCAGTAACTAGAACACACCACAATAAATCCTTACATTCCTCAACTTCTAGATTAGTCAAAAAATATAACCTTGAAGATTATCTTAAGCATTCACTATCCATAATTTTCTAGAACATTTCATTTCTCTGAATATATCCTGTTTAAAATTACACTTCGTTTAAAATTTTATAGTCTACCTCCGTACTAGTTAGGATTAATCTATGTTTTAAAAGGTTTTAATCAGGCTATATATATATGTGTATGAAATATATTTGTTGTAATTGCATTTTTAATCGCACTAATGATCATAGCCGTATTTAACAATTCTTAAATTTTTTTAACCCGGTTGATGTATGTCTACTAAATATTTTAATTTGTTTACCTATTAACAACAGACGTAAGCTTATTATTCCTTTGTAGAAAAATAATTAACTCGCACCTTGAATTAGATAAATAGGTCATACGTTAGATCTAGTACATTGGTGAAAGGCTTCTCCCCGATGTTTTCATTTTCATTGTTCGTTCATTTCTTGTGAGTTACACAATACAAAAGGAAAAAGTTTGTAGAAGATTTGGTCTGCTGGGATAAGGTGGCTGTAGAGTTGACTTGCAAACCAACAAACCTTACAAGTCAATTTAAAATCCATGTTATCCTGGCTGATATCTTGCCCTACAAACTTTAGCTGACCGAGTGTTCAACAAACTTTACCGTGACATTATAACTCACAAGAAGTGAACGCACAAGACTAAATCAGCGGAGAAACCTTTGACTAACACACTAAATTTAAGTTACGATGTATTTACCTAACGTAAGAAGCGAGTTATTTATGTTTCCACTTTGGAAAGTCAAGTTTAAATTCTAATGTGTAATGGTAATCTCATTGAAATAAATTAAACTCCTCTTTTATACCTATTGGATTTGGAAACTTTATCGTTTAATAATATTTGAGTAAGCTTTATTGAAAAAAAAACACAATAAAAACAACTATAGACCGATCTTAATCGTTTAAAACAGATTAATTCTAAATAACGCGGTGGTAGGCCTACTCAATTTTAAACAAAATTTACAAAAATCCAGATATTCCGAGGAATAAAATATTCCCAAGAAGATAGTTGAGAATGAGTTCCTTAAAAAATCAATCACAAACCTTTACGATTAGTTATCATTTCTTAAGCTCAAATCTAGGCTTCTACGAGTGAACGGATTAATTAATTGTGATGTGTTCAAGTTATTGCAAGAATTCGTTAACGTATATTGTCGTATAAATAATTTTATCCAAATTATTTATTAAAGAATAAATAATGATTAATTTAAACGGCGTGGTAAGAAGAAGTGAAAAACTATTTTCATAATCCTTTTAAAATTGCTCAGCAAAAACTAATATATTTTTAAAATTTTCACTATATCATCATAGACTATCTCAATTTTTAATAGGTGTTAGGTCTTAGGAGACTAGTTATATCTTTTGTCTCTTTGTGGTGTTTATTACTAAAATATAATTATAAAATAAAAAAAAATTGTAAAATTTTTCCTTAAAATAAAAACTGACAACAAACTTCCTCTGTTGTAAATATTTATTCATTCATTATACTGACAGAACATTGTCTCCTCGAATATTTTTGTAAAATGTTTTTCTATTGTTATATCCAACACATTAGCTATTAAAGAATAAAAAAATGTATCCTAAAATTAATCTATTTAGGTCTTTTTACTCTATAAAATAAACGTGTTCAGTATATGATGGCTGCATGAATAACTGAACTGTTGATTATAGTTCATCTTCGTTCGATCCAATGATTTCGAATTACTTTCACCAAAGTATCTATTCCATTTTATCCACTCATAAAGTGACAGCAAAGTTCTAATTTCTTGAAAACATTTATTTAGAGAACAATAAGTATTCTAGATTGTTATATTAAAATCAAATAACTATTGCCTGTTATTTTACTTGGACAAAAGTATGTTTCCTCAATGTCCTCACAATAAAATAGAACAAAAACAACAAAGCAAACCAAACCAAAACATAGTGGTAATGAAATATGGATTTCAGATTAATATTAGTCTAATTTAACAGACATCATTGTATCAGCTATACTGGTCTGACATGATATCATTTTAATAACTATGTCTGGAGTGCTAGATATTCTGAGAAGTGTTTGTCCTTTATAACAAGCTTACATAAATGTAACTTTTGAATGACGTTGCGAGGTTTGTAGAACATTCTGACAGTTAGGGCAACGTGGATGTAGTTTTGGCTTAATAGTTGTGTAATATCCTAGCAATATTTCCTCTAATATTTTATCAGAACAGTTTGGCTTTAAGTTTAGCTTCCAAAGTCTTGAGGGAACATGGTAGTGGTCGAAAACCAGGGATAGTTTGGACGTTATTCAGTTTTAGTCCAGATATCATGAAAACCATGCATTTTACAGAAAATATCAAAACTGTAACCTTAGAGAACACCAAGTGCCTTTCTATAAGAGAGCTTTTGCAGTTTTGTAGCTTTTATGGATGGCTTTACTGATGTATGGCTTTTATGGATGGTCAAACTTGAGCTTCTATTCGACAGCATCAGTTAAAGCCCTAGAGATGAAATATATTATTAGTCTTGACCCTGATCAAAGACGTTTTGCTTGTTGTGACGAAAAATAAAGTTAAACCTTACGTATTCACATGCAAGCCTTTAAATGTAAAAAAATGAAGTAAGATGGCGATCGATTTCAATCGGTCTCTCTGCCAATGGCCCTAATCTGTGTCATAAAATTGTCTGTGGCAAAACCAATAATATGTTTTAATGTTTTTTTTCGGTTTGTTTATCCAGTAAGTAATTATGTGTATACAAAAAGTTTTACTTTATTTTTAACTTCGTGTAAGTATTTAAGGTTTCAATGCATTGCTAAGAAATGATATGCATAAGGCAATATTTGATTTGTATTGGATAACCTGCTGTCACTGAACGAGATTCAAGGATGTTTGGTTTGTCCAAGTCACAAAGTTGAGAAGATTTACGACAAACTACACTCTATTAGTTTACTTAAATTTGATATTGTTCTGAAATCAGTGTAATTAATCAGGAAACAAAGTCAGGTCTAATTGCCTTGAGTCTGGAATGATTAACTGTGTTAAACTTGAAACAGACATCGGAACTGAAAACACAGGTAGAAACGGTTACTTTTTCAATAGATTTCATATTGTATAGTTTTCTAAATAAATATAAGCTTAAGTGATTGAAAATATCACTTAGCATTAAAGAAAATGCTTACATATGTTTTATTTTATAACTTTGTACATGAATAAATAAATATTTATAAAACTAGCAGACTAGTTTATATGACGTGATAAAGAAAGGACATGAGAATTTGACCATATTTTTCCTCATAAAAAAGTATTCAGCACTTTATTATCTGCTTTCTTGTATTTGTTATCCATCATCTAAACATATTGGACAATCTGTATAAAATTCCTCGAAGAATTGGTTTGAACAGTACAGATTTTCAATTTCAAATATTTCATATAATGGAATCTTTTATAAAAATGGCATTTGCATTATTTAAAATTTGTTAACGTATATTATTTGAATTTATACAGTAAATTAAGGCAAAGTAGTTGCTAGATACAATCTATATAAGGAAAAATCGTTTAGCTAAGAGCTGCAAAACAATACTACGGAAATCTAATCATGAATGTATCCCTACAAATTCTTTTGTATCAAAAAGCATACCATTCTGTCGAATAGGATTTTATAGCCTCATAAAAATGGAAGGATAAAAGTTTCCGCAGTATGGGAGATAACGTCTGTAGTTGTTTGGTGAACCAGTGGAAAGTTATATCTGCAATGATTTTACAACCTCTGTCACACTCACTATTTTGTTTTTGGTATGATATCGCGTTACGGTTTGGGTTTGTTTAAACGTTCTATTCGTATGTTTTAGTTGAAAGATTTGTTATACTTTTGAAATTTTCATTTCAAACAGAACACCATTAATTCTACCAGTGAGTATTTCTATATTAAGAAACTTGTAAGGAAGTTATCACATCGGAATACAAAAAACAGAGGAACGCTTGTCGTTATTTTGATTTTGATTTAAAGTTTCATTAGTAAAGCTTATTTAATTATAATTAGTTTAACTAATTGATTTAAAAATGCAAGTCGGTTCCCTTACATTATTTTATTGCTTAAGAAAAAATTTACTCAACAAGTCGCTTTTGAGTCATGATAAACTGTAATGTACTGTAACTTTTGATTGCTTCAAATATTTCAGCTT
Source organism: Flexamia atlantica (assembly GCA_035578135.1). NCBI lineage: Eukaryota > Metazoa > Arthropoda > Insecta > Hemiptera > Cicadellidae > Flexamia > Flexamia atlantica. Next base: position 1,521,370 of record JAQJVK010000049.1, on the reverse strand, counting down.
AATTCCAATTGCCAGAGAAAGTTTAATTTAAACTGGACATTAAATTAAAACGAGGGGAGTTTTAATGCCTCTCCAAACGTACTGTAGCTTAAACACTGGAAGCGAAAAGAAAAGTATAACGATTTTAATAATAAGTTTAATTTATTTGCGCTTTGAATGTTAGTTTCACCATTTGATGTTTGACTTACATTTATGTTTGGACATTGATAACAATTTTGTTGTTTAAAACTATTTTATCACGTAATTCAACAATAAACCAACGAATTAAAGCAAAGGTTATTTTTGTAAGTGTTTCACAATGGGGTATACAGACACGCAATATATTCCATCAATATATGTCTACACGTAATTAGGTGATGTACTGTATTTTGACATCCACGTGTAACAATTATTGAAGTCATCCACAAAAATACCGACAAATTGTTGTGTTAGTTTCCATGGACTAAAAGTCAGTATATCAGTTTCTATATTCATAAATATATAAATCTTGTGAAAATAAACAATGAAACTAAAACCATACTATTAATATTACTTTCCATCATAAAATGCGTATATAATTTAAGATCTCTTAATCTTGACTTTTCCTTTATATCATCACACTCTGTATATCATTACATAAAATTTAGCAGTATCCGTTTGGTGTACTTTTGTGTAAGTGACCTATCTTTTTCTCAGTAAAACATTTTAGCATGTTGCTGATACGCTGAGACCGTATTAAATTTACACATAATATTATGGTAATTTAATTAGATGCAAAGTTGAATAAAAATAAATATTTTCTTGAAATAAAATATATAATTGCATCTGATTTATACAACAGATATTAACTTAAAATATTCTGAAGGTATTAAAATACCGGTAATGAGTTCTTTAAAAGGAATAAATATGTATACCTAAAAAACTAAATATACTAAACACCAAAAATTGAGATGTGATGATATTTTAGACAATATTATAGTTCGGAAAGACAATTAATTCAGTAGAAGAGTCCCATATATTACTTGCAATTGGTAGTTTTGTACTCGGTCCAGGTTCTTCATCTAAAGTATAGAGCCAAAGTTTAAAATCATAGGATATACATAATCAATGTATATAAATTTATGAGTGAAACTTCATTTGCATATGAGACTCGAGTTCCATAAAATTACTTTTATAAATAACCTGTCACAAATTGTGTAAGGCTTAAGATTTTTAGGTGTTTTATGTACCACTTTACATACCCTGTTACGAAGATCTATTACGAAGTGGCTTATGGTATTGTTGATACGAGGAGTAATCTGTAATTGATTTGTTTTTATTTTAATTTATTTTATTTGAAACTCCGTATTGTTTGATTCAAGGCGTTACTAATAAATTTTAATAAGTTTTTATTAAAAGACATTGAGCGATTGAAACTAATTATTCCTACTAATTTACAAAAATATTCTAGTGGAATTCTAAGTATATTAATAGTTATAAATATGCTTAGGATTGCACAAGAGAAACCAAGACTTAAGAAAAGACTGTAGGATGATCCATTTTCAAAACTTAACCCTTGATGATTTTTTAGGGTTATATAATCACTCCCGTTTTACAATTTACTAATCACAACTTTGATTTTAAGAAATCAAATCAAAGGGTTGTTATAATAAAGCCTATTTAATAGTTTTAAAGGATTATTATGATATGATTTTCTTTAACATGCACTACGCTTTTCAACTGTTGTGATGATTAAATTAAATGCTAAAAGTGATAAAGAAAATCATGCTTATTTGAATTTTATGGGCTTGAAACATTAAATTTAGTTATTATTTCAGACAATCTTTACAGGATATGCGGAAAAACGTTTACTACAAAGTATATCATTCAAACTATAATACAGTTCGGTTTAATTGGTTTTTTTTGCTCGACCTACAGATTGAATCGCATTAATAACTCTTAACAATATAAATCCAAAATTTATTATATATTTTGAGAATGGCCTTCTTTGTTATCTTGTCGATGTAACTTTTTCAAAAAGAGAGGAATAAATTAAAACGGTCACGGCTTTTCAAGAAGACAAACGTGCATACGATAGGGTTGCATTTTTAAAATTATTTGATAAAACGGAAACCTCAGAGGTGAAGTCAGAGAGTCGGTTCAGCCAGTTTTGTGCTAGACTGAGCCAGAGACCATTGACTCAGCCAGTCGTGGGAAAGAGGCTTTGCCTTCTTTGAGGCAAACTTTCCGGCTCAGTTGCTGATACTTCATTTTACTTTTACCTCTGATTACATCAATGTGCTCAATCGACTTGTAAAAGATAAAAAAATAGTATTTTAAGAAGAAGCTTTAAGATCGACTCAGCATATAAAGGGTGAGATTTCACTTTAAGCCTTTTCATCATAGATAAATAAGCAATTTTAAGTCACCTATTAATATTTAAAATTATATAAAGGGAAAAACATAATTGCACCACTCTTTTATTTATTATACTTATTGAACAAAATCAATGCTTTCATCAAAATTCTTCTCTGAAGTTTGGATACAAAGGTTATCAATAACATTTTACTATTTCTTCATAGAAACTTCATATAAATTATTTTGCACAAACATTATTAGGTAATTGGTATTTGAGTTTGAAATGGTCAGTAAATGTCAATCTTAAATTGTCTGAAGCCTATTGGGTGATAATAAAAAAACAACCTTTAAGTGACTCCGTGGTAGTGTTTTCGTTAGTTTAAATTTTTAGTTTTTTTTCAGAAGACATTTGTTATGGGAGGCCTACACAACCTTGAAACAGATTAATTCATGAGGATTTTGAAATTTGTTATCTTTTCTACATTTTTTTTTTAATTAACTTACTCCCAGAAGGAAAGTTGAATATCTATGTACCGATCAATTATATTTTGTTGGATATAAGAACAAAGACAAACTTTGTTTGTACTGTAGCGGTCCCAGTGGCTCAGCCGAGTAGGGGTGGGACGGTGCACAAAAATTTCTTCCGAGGTATATATTTTCCAAATGTAAAGAGGGCGCCACCTTGTTGATGTAGTCGAGATGAGGTCGGGTAAACAAGGAAAACCCAACGACGACCAAAGTTGAGGTGAGATATTTACTATTAAAGTTTTAAACGACCAACCAGAATGAAATAACAAATTACCCAAAACACCAATACACAATAATACAGCAATAATAAATAACAATTATAACACTAATATTCACACTGAATAATCTTGAATAACCTTTTGTTGTTTACCAGTGTGGCTGGTGAATATGAAACATGGTATACTTGACTATTTAAATAGTTAAGTTCAGTTAGTTTATCTGGAAATCAATTCTTTGACTGTGGTTTCATTATTCCACACTGTACACTGAATAGTCTATAGCTTTATATCAAAATGAGCAAAAAAAATGTTAATTAAGGTAAATATTAAATATTAAATATTTTAATTTTAAGTAAAATTCATTTAAAAAAACTTCTAAATATAACAAGATAACACAGGCGAAAATAAAACAATTAAATTCAGAGCCTGCTTTTATTCATGTATATTAACTTCAAAGCTCTATAAAGACAATAAATTCCCCATAAGATAAGAACAGTTAAGAGAGATTTACATAAACAACGTGAAATTCTAAATATAAATTGAACAATGAATTTTTATCCAATAATATCTGAGCTCAATAAAATTTCGTAATATTTCAACAATTGCAACAATTCAACAACAAAATAATACTACGCAAGCGCTTATGTCTATCACTTATCGGTCACAGTCGACTGGGCCCAGTATTTGCCGTCGAACTCCAGGTCGATGTATCTAGGCGCAGCGAAAGGTAGGTAGGTCCATCCAGGTAGGTCCAGCGCGTCGGCGACAGGTAGCCAGGTAAGCCACAGTATAGACAGGTCAGTTGTAGGTAGCCTCAGCGTAGACAGGTAAGTAGGCAGCCTCAGCGTAGACAGGTAAGTTGTAAGTACCCTGCCGCACGCAGTCTGCTCCCGGGGTGATCCCTGTATATAAACTTAGGCACTAGAATCTAGGTAGGTACTGGTTTAACTAGAATAACACTTGAAATATTCCAAGATTATTTTTAAAATTCAATAAATTACTTGATTAATATGAGTTTTCAAGAATTTTCAATTATTATCATAATTACTGATAAAATGAACGAACATTTAACATTTTACTTATTAACTTCCATAAAGACAAATTAAATTACAAGAGCATAAAAATTGTCAGTAAAATATTTAGTAACTTTCAGTAAGAATTTACTGCTTGACAAAATACATATTAACTATTAAATCTCATAAAAACAATATACAAATATAATAGAAAGTTATTCTTAAGAAGCAATCAGTAGACATTTACATATAACGTTAAACATTTCAGCAACTATCCGAACAATACAGGTCACATTTGAATATTCGCCTAAAATAAATAAATCATGATAGCTGTTTGATACTTTCACTGAGAAATATTGAATTTAATCTTTTATACTTACTACTTATTTAAACAGTAAAAGTAAAATTTATTTCTTGAACATGGAACAATTAAATAATTAAGTTACAAAAATCACAAGTCAGACAATTATCAACAGGAAATCACTATTACAAGTTTCCTCAGGAATAATTAGCACATGGTGAAATTATTTATTAAACTTGCTTCAATAGATCTATATGCTTTCATAAACATTAAACATTTTGACAAAAATAACTTCCAGAAAATTCAAATCATTTGTAATTATTGGTAAAATGTTCTACTTAAAAAATCATATTACATTTGCCATGACTTATTTTGTCACTATTCATGTTCCATTTCGGTTGGTTATCATATTTGTTGATTTTGCTCAAACCGTTTAAATTTTACAGAATCTAAATAACTACAAACACATTTAAAAATTCAAGTAAACAGTTGAAACCTATGAACAATATTTATATCAAAATATCTCACCTTTGCCAAAAATCCTCGTTGGGCATAAAAGGAGGGAGCAAGTAGACTAGACAGGAACCCAGTGATGTCTTGTGCACGGCTTGGTTGCTGGAGTTCTGATATTTTAACTCAAGAAACAGTTGAGGGGAGAAGAGAGAGTGAGAGAGAGAAACATCCTGTCTGGTTTGGAATGTCTGAACTATGTTGGGCCAGCTGTAGCTGCAGCTATTATTTGACTCACCAGCTGATAAGGAAACAATGCAGGTTGATCAGGCCTGTTTGCCCAAAGTGAAATCCATAATTCCAGTTCTGAATTGAAAATCATTATTAATATTCTGGCTTGAAAATATTTTATTGCTGTATGAAATTATGGTTCCATTGAAATTATTTGTTGCAAAAAAATAAAACCGTTATATCACTCCCTCTCCCCTAAGAAAATTTCCCAAATTTTCTTCTATCACTCAAGATATGGCTTCAAGTCAGAGGTATGCCATGAACCTATGGGTTGCCCATCTTCTGCCTGGAGCTGGTAGGTGACGGGAGATATCCTCTTCTTGATGTGGTAAGGTCCAACAAATTTCGGAAAGAGCTTCGATGATTTGTACTTAGCGGCATCAGCTTGAGCGAAGTTCCGCTTCAACACTTGTTGCCCTTCTTGAAATTCTTGCTCTCTTCTTCGCAGGTTGTAACGATGAGTGTTCTTGTCATGAGCCTTCTTCATTCGTTCCTTGACTTCTTTGAATACTTCTTCCAAGCGACTCAGCTTCTGGAGATGATCATCTGTGCTGGTAGGTTGAGGTAAAGATTCTTCATGAAGACTTTCAGATCCCTTCCCCGACAAGTTGATATCATGACCAAAAACTAGAAAAGCTGGAGAATGTCCAGTGGTCTCATGAACTGCAGTCCGTAATGCACAGCCTATTTCAGGAAGCTTGACATCCCAGTGGCGATGGTTATCCCCAACATACGCTCTCAGCATATTTCCTATGGTTCGGTTTACCCGCTCAGTAGGATTAGCTTGTGGGTGGCGGCTGGGTGTATAGATTGTCTTCACCTTATATTCTTGAAGTAAGGCCTTGAACTGCTGTCCAATGAATTCCGATCCATTATCGCAAATGACAAAGTCAGGAACGCCATACACTAAGAAAACATCTTCTTCCAAGTGCTTCGAGACATGTCTCGCAGTAGCAGCTCTTAGTGGATACAACAGAGTATATTTGCTGAAGTAATCAACAATTACCAAAAGGTATTTGAGTCCTCTCGAAGACCGAACAAACGGGCCCATCAGATCCAGACTGATAGTCTGCCAGGGTCGGTCAACTATTCGTTGTGTTCCCATAAGTCCTGCTGGCTTCACAGCACTGGTTTTTGTCTGCTGACAAGTCTTGCACCGAGAAACATAAGTTGCTGTGTCCTTCCTCATCTTCGGCCAGTAATACTTCTTCAGAAGTCTGTGGTAAGTCTTGTAGGTTCCCATGTGTCCAGAAGTTGGAGCGTCATGACATTCCTTTAAAACTTCTTGACGTTGGTCCTTGGATATAACAAGCTTCCAATCTTCTTTCTCATCACCAACTGATGTAGATTCAGGTAGGCATTTCCAGAGTTGATTGTCAACTATCTTCCAGGAGGAGTAGAGGTCTGGATTCTTCTTGATTGATTCTATCATCCGCAAGTACCACTTGTCTTTAATTGGTAGGTTAAGATTGATTGAATCGATGGTGGGTTCAGCTGGCGAAGATTCTACAGGATTTCTAGACAAGAGATCAGGAACAACATGTTCCTTGCCCTTACGGTGAACTAAGGTAAAGTCAAACGGTTGGAGCCTTAATGCCCACCGAGCCAAACGGCCTTGAGGGTCCTTCAGATTATGAAGCCATAAGAGGCTATGATGATCGGTGATCACTTCGAAATGGGTGCCTTCTATGTAGGGACGGAATTTTTCAATTGACCAAATTACGGCGAGGCATTCTCTCTCAGTTGCTGAGAATTTTTGTTTAGTCTTGCTCAGAGTTCGGCTAGCATAAGCTATCACTTTCTCTCCGCTGTCAGAACTTTGTGAGAGTACACATCCGATTCCTATTCCTGAAGCATCGCAAGAAATAGTGAATTGCTTTCCAAAATCTGGGCATGAAAGAATAGGAGACTGTACGAGGCTCGTACGTATGTCGTCAAATGCGGCTTGAGCGGCTTCGGTCCACTTGAAAGGTTGATTTTTCTTGAGCAATGAAGTCAAAGGATACAGACGAGAGGCGAAATTCGGTATAAATCTCCTGTACCAACTAGCAGTACCGCAAAACTGTCTGACTTCCTTGGCAGTACGAGGGACTGGAATTTGAAGAATGGCATTGACCTTGTCAGGGTCCACTCGTAATCCTTGTCTGTCAACAACGTATCCAAGATAACGTAATTCCGTTTTACAGAAGTGACACTTGTCTCTGTTAAGGGTAAGATTGGCAGCAGATAAGCGTTTGAAAATTTCTTCTAATATTTCAACATGTTTCTCAAAGGTCTGAGTCACAACAACAACATCGTCTAAATAGACAAAAACGTATGGTTCAAGGTCCATACCCAACACTGTATCCACTAGACGTTGCCAAGTGGCAGGGGCATTATGTAAGCCAAAAGGTAAAACGTTGAAGTGAAATAATCCTCGGCCTTGTATCGTGAAGGCGGTCTTCTCCTTACTAGATTCTTCCAAAGCTATCTGCCAATACGCACTTTTTATATCTAATGCTGAAAGAAATCGGGCATCTCTTAAACGATCAAGAATTGAAGTGACGTGAGGAAGTGGATAAGCATCCCTTCGAGTTACTGCGTTGACCTTGCGAAAGTCGACACAAAAGCGTTGACCTCCATCCGGCTTGTCGACCAAAATGATTGGAGATGACCAGGCGCTCTTTGACGGCGACACTATTCCTTGCTCCAACATCTTATCAAGTTCATCATAAACTTGCTTCAGTCTGGTCGGGGACATGGGGTAGTAACGTTGCTTGATCGGTAGAGTATCTCCAGTATCGATCTTATGTTCTACCAGGTGTGTTCTGCCGAGGACAGCATTTTGGTTATCGCCCAGATATTTATTCAAAAGATTTTGCAGTATTTCCTTTTGGGATTCTGACAAATTGGTCTCATCCAGAAGTCCAACAGAGCAGATTTGTCCACTCGACTCGAGTACATCCGAAAATTCCCAACTATTGTTGTAGGCATCCATGACTATATGCATTTGGTTCCAGAAATCGATACCCAAAATGATTCCTTGGGCCAATGAGGGAACCACTAAAATAGTGAGACTCTTAGTTTTGTAAGCAAGGGTCAACGGCAGTGTGACTTTACCAACAACAGGATGTTTCTTTTGATCAGCCGTCAAGATACACTGGTCTGAAAGGGGTTGTAGCCTTGCTGGAAATTTATCAAAAATCCACATGAGTTCTCCGCCCATAACAGTATGAGAAGCTCCTGAGTCAAGCAATGCTCTGCAGGAAGCTCCAAAAATCCGAACTATAAGATAGGGTCTAGGATCATTGCCTTGAGATTCCAGAAGAAAATTCAATTCCATCGGTTGAACAGCCATTAGATCAGTAGGGTTTCGATTTTCCGGTTCAATTTCATAATTTCCACGGAGCGATCCACAATTAGTTGTAGATAGCTCCTCGCCTACGCGTTTTTTGATTTGCATTTTGAACAGTCTGTCTTCTCAATTCCAGCTGCACCACACCCGAAGCAAAATATCTTCAAGTCTTCATTGCAGTCTCTGTAGCTATGATTTTCTTTTCCACAATTCCAACACTTAAGTTTCCGAGGAGTCCGTGGATAATGTGAGGATGAATCTCGACTGTTATTTAAGTAGGCTACGTTCCCATGAATTGGCTTCCTACGATTTGAATTCCAGGCCAGATCGGGTTCTAAAACACCAGTGGGTCGAGGGGGTGGTTGAAGGGTCGATGAGCGCAGTCTTCCAACTTCCGCCCTTCTTCCGAGACGCCGAAGATCTTCAAGTGTCGTGATGTTAAACATACAGAATTTCTCCTGCAAAAAGGTGTTAACATTCCTCAAAATTCGATATAATTTTATTTCTTCCGACACAGGTGTCGACAATCGTCCAAACAATCCATCCATTGCAGCAAGAAAGAGATCCAGGCTCTCCGTTTCACCTTGAGTACGACTTAAAATCTCCAATTGCAGTCGATCATCATAATCCGCACTCTGGAAAACTATTTTCAACTCTTCCTTAAGTTGGTCCCAGGATGAAATCCTTTGGCATGCTGAGCGATACCATATAAGCGCAGTACCACCAAAAAGATCCACCGCACTATCATGAAGTTCCTGCATTGAGACACCTCTAGCCTTACTAAGTTCTTCGGCCCGTTGAATGAAAGAAGCAACACTTTGGCTCCCATCGCCATCAAATTTTAAGTTCCACTTGTACACCGGAACCATCTTTGAAGAAGGTCGATCCTCAAATCTACGATGTTCAATAGACTGTTTATTCTCAGATGAATACTGAGCATTAGCTGTTGGAAAGCTTCTTGGTTTCATCAAAGGTTTCTGAGTAGTAGGTCTAAGATCATCGTGCCCATTATCTGACAATTTCTCCATTTCATCTGGCGAGTTGACAATTTTGTCCGGCATATTTTCAGCTTCAGACTTTCTTCTTCAGATTTCTTTAAGCCACCTTTTAATTCCGAAAAAGAATTAATGAGATCTTTCAATTCCGTCAGTACTTTTTCTTGCCTCTCTTGAAGGTCATTCGCCTCAGATGCCGCTGGTAAAGGAATTCTCTCCACCCGCCAGTAGCAGTGCCATAACCTGGCTTTAAGTCGCTTTGATTCGTTGTCTCCTATGTTTCCTTCATAACTATCAACAAGTTTCTTAAGATCGATACATTTTTCCTCACACGAGTCAATTTCCTGGAAGGGATCCAACTTCGCCACAATCTTGTCATCTGGTGTTACATTATTTGAAAAACAATTTGATAATAATTTTCTTAAATTGTCTGCATTTTCTTCAATCGGTACACCACGAATCTTCAATTCATATTCTATTTCTTCTCTACGCAGGTGGTGAGAGTTCATCATTTGAGTCATCGCTTTGATAGCAAAATCAAAAATTTCATAAAGTCACAGGCCCCACGTTGCGAGCGCCAAATTGTAGCGGTCCCAGTGGCTCAGCCGAGTAGGGGTGGGACGGTGCACAAAAATTTCTTCCGAGGTATATATTTTCCAAATGTAAAGAGGGCGCCACCTTGTTGATGTAGTCGAGATGAGGTCGGGTAAACAAGGAAAACCCAACGACGACCAAAGTTGAGGTGAGATATTTACTATTAAAGTTTTAAACGACCAACCAGAATGAAATAACAAATTACCCAAAACACCAATACACAATAATACAGCAATAATAAATAGCAATTATAACACTAATATTCACACTGAATAATCTTGAATAACCTTTTGTTGTTTACCAGTGTGGCTGGTGAATATGAAACATGGTATACTTGACTATTTAAATAGTTAAGTTCAGTTAGTTTATCTTGAAATCAATTCTTTGACTGTGGTTTCATTATTCCACACTGTACACTGAATAGTCTATAGCTTTATATCAAAATGAGCAAAAAAAATGTTAATTAAGGTAAATATTAAATATTAAATATTTTAATTTTAAGTAAAATTCATTTAAAAAAACTTCTAAATATAACAAGATAACACAGGCGAAAATAAAACAATTAAATTCAGAGCCTGCTTTTATTCATGTATATTAACTTCAAAGCTCTATAAAGACAATAAATTCCCCATAAGATAAGAACAGTTAAGAGAGATTTACATAAACAACGTGAAATTCTAAATATAAATTGAGCAATGAATTTTTATCCAATAATATCTGAGCTCAATAAAATTTCGTAATATTTCAACAATTGCAACAATTCAACAACAAAATAATACTACGCAAGCGCTTATGTCTATCACTTATCGGTCACAGTCGACTGGGCCCAGTATTTGCCGTCGAACTCCAGGTCGATGTATCTAGGCGCAGCGAAAGGTAGGTAGGTCCATCCAGGTAGGTCCAGCGCGTCGGCGACAGGTAGCCAGGTAAGCCACAGTATAGACAGGTCAGTTGTAGGTAGCCTCAGCGTAGACAGGTAAGTAGGCAGCCTCAGCGTAGACAGGTAAGTTGTAAGTACCCTGCCGCACGCAGTCTGCTCCCGGGGTGATCCCTGTATATAAACTTAGGCACTAGAATCTAGGTAGGTACTGGTTTAACTAGAATAACACTTGAAATATTCCAAGATTATTTTTAAAATTCAATAAATTACTTGATTAATATGAGTTTTCAAGAATTTTCAATTATTATCATAATTACTGACAAAATGAACGAACATTTAACATTTTACTTATTAACTTCCATAACGACAAATTAAATTACAAGAGCATAAAAATTGTCAGTAAAATATTTAGTAACTTTCAGTAAGAATTTACTGCTTGACAAAATACATATTAACTATTAAATCTCATAAAAACAATATACAAATATAATAGAAAGTTATTCTTAAGAAGCAATCAGTAGACATTTACATATAACGTTAAACATTTCAGCAACTATCCGAACAATACAGGTCACATTTGAATATTCGCCTAAAATAAATAAATCATGATAGCTGTTTGATACTTTCACTGAGAAATATTGAATTTAATCTTTTATACTTACTACTTATTTAAACAGTAAAAGTAAAATTTATTTCTTGAACATGGAACAATTAAATAATTAAGTTACAAAAATCACAAGTCTGACAATTATCAACAGGAAATCACTATTACAAGTTTCCTCAGGAATAATTAGCACATGGTGAAATTATTTATTAAACTTGCTTCAATAGATCTATATGCTTTCATAAACATTAAACATTTTGACAAAAATAACTTCCAGAAAATTCAAATCATTTGTAATTATTGGTAAAATGTTCTACTTAAAAAATCATATTACATTTGCCATGACTTATTTTGTCACTATTCATGTTTCATTTCGGTTGGTTATCATATTTGTTGATTTTGCTCAAACCGTTTAAATTTTACAGAATCTAAATAACTACAAACACATTTAAAAATTCAAGTAAACAGTTGAAACCTATGAACAATATTTATATCAAAATATCTCACCTTTGCCAAAAATCCTCGTTGGGCATAAAAGGAGGGAGCAAGTAGACTAGACAGGAACCCAGTGATGTCTTGTGCACGGCTTGGTTGCTGGAGTTCTGATATTTTAACTCAAGAAACAGTTGAGGGGAGAAGAGAGAGTGAGAGAGAGAAACATCCTGTCTGGTTTGGAATGTCTGAACTATGTTGGGCCAGCTGTAGCTGCAGCTATTATTTGACTCACCAGCTGATAAGGAAACAATGCAGGTTGATCAGGCCTGTTTGCCCAAAGTGAAATCCATAATTCCAGTTCTGAATTGAAAATCATTATTAATATTCTGGCTTGAAAATATTTTATTGCTGTATGAAATTATGGTTCCATTGAAATTATTTGTTGCAAAAAAAAATAAAACCGTTATAGTACACTGAATGTGCCTCTAACAAAATGTACGCATTCCTTATTGAAATATGAAGTCAAATTTATACTTTTACAATTGAAGAGATTAGTATTCATCTTACCATATGTATGAAATTTGTACGATATTTGACTCGTTTCCTACCGAATAAATTGTTATAATGTTTAAGAGATATTTTCATATATATTTTCTTGCGAGTATGTGTAAATGCAACACCCGAATAGCTCAATATGTATTTTTAGAGTCATAAATGTTAGATTTTAAATTACATATTGAGTTGAACGAAATAAAAACAAAGGTGTTCCAAACTTAAGCGTTAACTACCAAAACAGCGAGTGCATTCATTTTCCTATAACATTGAAAAAAGTAAAAAAGAAAAAATCCTAATATTTATTTTTAAAATCTCATTCATATGTAGTTGGTGTTTTTAATTTCATACCTTATTTTTCACGCAAAACATTAATATAATCATTTATAACAGGTCTATTGATATTTTTACCTTGTGGGTTTCCACGATAATCATTAGGTGATAAATATTTAAGTGTGTGATTTACCTCTTTAATCAACCTCAGTAGATGTATTTTAACATTTATTAAAGGTTTCAACTTAGTAAATTACAACTTTATGTCATCATTATTTTAAAATTGCATTGACAACTCGTTTAATCTGAGGGTAATCGTTAGACAACGATATTAGGCCAGAAATTCCCAAGCAAGCTGTTCGCGATGAGAGTAATAATGTTTACATTTCTTGCGAGTTACGGTTTGGCGAAGTGAAAAATTAACATAAAGTTCATTCTGGCAATTTATGTTGCTGCATCTTTATTCTTGATAATGTAGAACGTCATATTTTCTTATTAATGAGCCTAGTGGTGATTAAAAATTTTAAGGGGGTTCAATATACCAAAAATATACCCGATTTTTTGTACTAGATTCAAAAACAAAGCTCTACTCGCAAACAAAACTGTATTGGAGCAGTATGTAATAGCGGATTATATAGTTTATTAAAGGCAACAGAAATGCGACTTACAATATTGTCATGTATTTACAATTATTTCTTGACTTCTTTCCTTATTTAAACATATATACACAAATTCTTTATATTCATATTTTAATCTTCTAAATTGAGCCAAAATACCAATAGGACCATAACATGCATTTGGAACTGAAATTTTAATGGTTGGTGAAATATATTATATCTCTCTTGATATTAGTTAGTGAGATCCCTTTATGCGAGCGGATTGAGGGAGAATTAACAATATGAAACACTCCAGGCACGAAGTAATGGGATTTAACGTTTAAATACCATGCCACTTCGATTCTATATTATTATGATCTAGCTTTTTAAAACCCAAAATGTAATCTAAATTAATGTAAATAAGTTAATCTAAATTCAAGGTTTTTTAACAACGAATAATAAATAATATATATTAATTATCGAAAAAGATTGAGTATAATGAGTCAAACTCTAGTATTGACTATTAAAAATAATAAGATTGGGCAATAAATGATCTGCAAATAAAAAACATTATTGTGCTCTATTTTTAAGGAGGGTGGCGGCTCTTTTTTTTATCTGGCTTATGTGCCTTAACGTTGAGTAAGTGTTTAGTTCTCTGACCTTTAGTTTTTTTTTAATATCTTAAAATAATTTTGTAGCCTCAAGGTGTTCCTTGTAGTTGATATCTAGCACCTACCAATTTCTGTGATAGAAAAATCTGAGAGTTATATTTTAAAATAATACTCCTTTTTTAAAAAAAGGTTGATGTATACATTAATTGCCCTTCGTTATTTTTGAGGTCAAGGGAACACAAAATGAAAAGTTACGTTGGTCATACCATGTCGCCTACTATAAAAATCTTGTTAAATAGTTATTTATACTTTGATTTTAGCTTTCTTTATTTTTTTATGAATTAATCAGCAGTTACATAACTAAAATTTTTATATCATCTCTCTTAATTAAAAAAAATACGAAGGTATTCTCCAAATTTGTAGGGAAATAGGTGACCATCATTTTTTAAATGAACAGTAAAAATTGAAAAAAAACTTTTTGATAAAATAAATAAGCCATTTTGTAGGATTAATAATCTATATAACTGGCCCCCGAATAGAAGGAAACTATTCGTTTGATTGAGCAGTTGAATTAGACTTTTGTCCAAGTTGTCAACTTGTCAAACAGTCAAACACAGAAGTTTAACTGGCGTCTTTGTGTTACTGATTACATCTTGACAAATCGAGGGAACTTAGAACTCAAAAGACGATGGTGGAACTCCAATAAGAGAACTTCTTTCGTAGTTCTTAACTTTGAAAGAATACCTTTATTTTTCGAGTCTTACTTTTATTGGGGCCCTCTTTTGTCTAATTGAAAGCGGTATAGGTCGTGGAGACTCGGGTTGAATTTTGCGATTCTCCTAAGATATTTTGCTCTGTTATAACGTTCTGACCGCGTACAGACCATGTTAAGTGCAAAACATTTCTGAGACCTTTCTGGGTGAATTTTGGGCGAAAAAACAAGCTAATACTGACACTTTAAATATATATATTTTTTACAATACAATGAATAAAATTCTCTAAAATCAATATATTTTTATGTTCGCTCTTCCCCCAATGTGACAAATGCCCGAAATTTCTTCACATTACGTGACATGGTTATCCTAAAATACTCACACTGGGGAGTAAGCATTTTATTCAGATTTTGCCCTTCGCGAGATACCCAGACCGCTGAGTGGGTAAACTCATTTTCTCAATTACCAAAGTCAAAGTGCTCTTCGGGGTTTGAGTAAAATTTTACTAGCCACATCTCGACGTGGTAACGTGAATTTTACTTTTCTTGTGTTACCCGTGCATGGTGCTGAACACTACCATGAGTATTAGTGTGTTGTGTTAGTTGCGTTTAGGGATTGTATTTGTGTGCTGTGTTAGTGGATTTTGTTAAAAATAAAATAAAAAGAATATACAGAGGACAAGAGCTTATGGAGATGCTGTTTCGGGGTCGGATTCAATTCCACTTGCATTGTAATTGGTCTGTGTTAAAATAAAATTTTTCAGATTTTGAGTATGAAGTTTCAGGGAATTTTTAAATTGACCTCATAATATAGCCTACTATTTATTTATTTTTTTTTGGGGGGGGGGAGAAGTTAAAATTTTAATTAAATGAAAAGTCATTAATAAGTTCAAATAAAAGATTTTATGATTAAAATAATTCTTTTGTATTGTTTAGGTTTACTTAAGCGGTGGTTTTAAAAAATAGATTTACAATACAATGAATGAAAATGCAAAAGAAACTTCTTGGAAATGTAGAAGGCACTTTTCTATGTCCTTGCTCTATTGATGTACGCAAAACAACAAATCTGTCTTTAGCATTACCGCTTAAGATAAGGTTTTGCCAATTTATCAATCCAGTTCGGTGGATCCAGTCGAGTGGTCAAACTGAGCAGTTAAACTTTCGTGATTGTGATGTTTGCCAGAGTTTGATTAACCAACTTTACTCTTCTCCAGGTGCTAAAGGGAAGCTATATAGGTGATTTTAGTAGCACGAGTGACTGAATGTATTTATCGGTTCCAAAGTTTTTATTGATAAGTTAGAAAATAATTCTGTCAGTTAATTCAAGATAAAAATAACTGGCAAACTGTATAAAATAACATTATGAACAAAATATATAAAAAACCTTTTAGAAAAATTATATTTAGAGTTTGACCTTTAGACCAAACCTTTTAGAGTTTGAGGAAAACTGTTTTCAAATTCTAATCTTATATGAAATACGCGTCTTACATGATTTGGTCTTTTATTCTTCCCAAACTATAAACTTAGTTTAAAACTTAGTTGGTTATATATAGTTAAAAAAACTAAGGTATAAGATAAATAACTAGGTTTATGGTTTGGGAAAATTAAAAAAAAACACTCCGTTATAAACAAAACCTCATGCTGTGTGAATTTGTTACAAGACGCGTTTACGTTATTGTTAATGCATACCTTAATACTTTAATGTGTTGGCCTTGTATTGTTTTCGGTTTTTGAATATATTGCTTATTCAAACTTTGATTTATTTTAATTAGATAACTCTAGTAAATGAGTAAAGTTTTATTAACAACTCTTTATTCTTCGTATTGTGGTTAATTTTACTTAAATCAAACGAAAAAATACATAACTAAATAAATTAATTAAAATAAACGAATTATATTTCTTATAAATTAAACAAAATATATTGAATACACTAAAATCTGTTTCTTAAAGCGTAAGGAGTAGAAAATCCAACTCACAGACTTACTACAACGACGCAAAAAACATATTTTAAAAGTTTTAAGGTTATTGTAACTACCAGGTAATATCCTTTCGGATTGCGTTGCGTTGATATGATCTTCCAACAAAAGGATGATCACTTCCCTTAATTTTTGTGGGAACCGTTATCGTCTAATAATACTCTCTGTTCCAAATGTAAACAGCTTCTTCCCTATAGGGGAAATTCGCTAAAAGCAATTTCTCATTCGGATCATACCAAATACTTCACACTGCGATGCATGTATTCCCTCTTAATTCACAAAAAGCAGAAACATTACTTAGTATATTGCTTCTCAGGTAAGCCAATTAACATATTATGACACCAACACGTAGTACATGTTTAGTAATGTATCTAATGTATCTACATGTTATTAACAATGATGTTTAAGTTAACTTGTTGATTGCATAGTGGCATAGTATATTTCATTCTTGTTTTTCAAAAACACAACAGTTTGATAATTTTTTGAAAAAAATCCAAGCAGAGCTGTTTCAAAAGGATTCAAATATTGTAGTTTAGGTTGAGGCTAACTTTAAGATATAAAGATAAATTGGACCTTTGAGTAGAATTAGACCATTAGTAAATAGTAGTAAGACCATTTAGTGCATACTACTGTTATTACATGATCTTTCAAAATTTTTAAGTATTGTTTTGGGCTTAAATACATATTTTATTTTTAAATATTTTAGTCGTTTAGTTTTTCGTAATGGCAAAAATGTCCGAACTCATAGAATAAAATCGTTAATACTTAATCTTTCTTTAGGTTTATATAGCGTTTTAATGTATTACTAATATGTTAAGAGGGACTTTGTAGTAAAATAATGCCTTAATCCGTAAAATTAGCTTACTAAGTGTAATCCTCATAGACCACCCTCTGTAAAATGTCATAAATTCATGTATTATTGCACTTGCTAGAATATATAAATGTTGTATTTTAACGGTCCTTAAACATTTATTTCCTGATTGAATGTGTTTGAACATCTCTCTTCAATAACGCATCTTTAAAATGGTATTAGTTAGGGAGTATGAGGACGTGAGATATTTCATTGTAATTTGTCAAAAAATTGAGAAGCCATAGACCGCCTTCACTCCATTAAAATTGTCAGTCCAGTAAACTTGCTATCGTGAGGGCTATAAGCGATATACTCGTACCTATTGTCTATAAACTTTCTCTTTTAAGTTACGATTTTACATTATTACAATTACATTCTTTGTTGAAATTCATTGTTGGTGATGGTGATTTCATATTTTGATTAGGATTTTTGCGGACATTTGCCATCACTGATTATTTTACTACTGCTGATTGTTTTTTACTAATCAGTGATGGCAAATGTCCGCAAAACTCCTAATCAAAATACAATTACATTATTGTTTATATTTTATAGATGATTCGGTATGTAATGCTCTTGGAGCTTCCGTAGGTTACTTATATTTAAGTAAGTGTTACTTACGTTTTGCATTTAATAGATTCCTTCAAAAAATGTTACATTACTTTGCGTAGGATGTCATGTAACATAATGATATTGTATTTATTTTACAAGCTTTAAAAAGGAACAGCTAATTTACGAGAAATCACTTCTAAACTTAAAAATAGGCTAGTCGAATAATTTTAAGTACCAATTTGAAATCATAGCTTGTCTAGATATATAGTTGAGTTTGTTTTTTACTAGACTTAATATGAAATATTTATTCTACTACTGAATAAATCCGTGTTCAATACTGCAGACGTCGAAGACGATGGAATCTGATGTGAAAGCTATGGATCCACTGGGAGTTACTCTATACTCTAGTTTATTTTCAGGATAATTCCTCAACGTTAATGATAACTTCAAAATAGACTCTTAAAAAGATTATATTTACTATAATACATTAGCATATTTTGTAAATTTACATTTATACACAATTATTTTTTTTATTAATTTATAATAATCATCTAGTAGGATCGATTACGGGAATTTCTACTAGCAAATGGTTTCGACAATTATTGCGTGAAATGACTCAACTTATTATAAATTGAAACGAAATGTAAAAATTGAAAACTACTAAACCCCAACAAATCCGGAAGCCAACAGAGGAGAGAGTGGGCTTAGACCCCATCGCATATGTATTGGGATAAACAATCGAGGCTTTTCTACACACCAAACTGCAAAACTGTAATAGCCTGACTTTTATTTCTTGACTGCTAATCTATTAGGACATCTTTTCAAACATAAGATGGTAAATGTAGCTATTGCAAAATCTAGTATTTTCCATCCTACAAACTGGAAAAAACTAGACGAATAAATAAATGAGGGACGACTAGGAGTGACTTTATATTATTTAACAATTTTACACCAATAAATTTCCTACACTTTGTGAACTACGTAGACATTCTTATGATAATCTATCTTCTTTGATGTCATACATATATATCGTAGCATTATCTATCACTATCTTATATTTCATTGTTATTATTAGTTCTTAAGAAAATTCTAGTGCATGAACTTAAAAATCTTCAGATCCATCTTTCAGGATATAAATATCATGCTCGAGATAAGAATTTTCTTTAAATGATTTACTTAAACAATTATATAATTGTGTCTAGATATGTCAAGATAATCTTTTAATTCCAAATTGAAAATAAAATAACCATGAGGAAAACAAGCTCGAGTTATCCAAACGGTGTTGAAACTTAACTGATATTAGGGGAAAACACAACAGTCACAGCCTTGCTGTTTGATGTTTGGATAAGTACCCTCTATGCAGCGATGATACGAGAGCAGTCGTTTACAGAGAGATTGAGCTAAAAATTCTTTTATTACTTAAGCTAGCAGACACCCTTGGCTTTAGCCACTCAAAATATAACATATCTTTAGTTATTTCTTTAATGTACAAATAACTAGTGGACTGATTTATTTTAATCATATGTTATATACTTTATGTTGTTTTAAGCGTTTAATTGAACCCTTAAGGTGGAAGTTGGTTTGTTAAAATTAGAATTTGTCATTTTGAATGAAAATGAATTTGCTACCATTTGTCCAAACATTCTTATTTTGCAATATATTGATACAAATACACAAATGTTCAAATAATAATACAGTATTATTTAGCCTATAACATTAGATAAATACTAGTGTTTATCCACCCCTGACTGAGACGGTGACGTGACCTGTAATCCAGCCACTAGGTCACGCATCGTGGATAGTTATAAGTGAAGCCTTGTGGATTCGGTATTAACAGGGCGGGATCAACGTCGGCTTTAGTGAGAAATACGTTCATTCATAAGGCCACCCTCATAATTGTACCCTTATAATTGTCATAATTCTCAGTGTGTCATTCATTGGCGAATTCGCTCGTTGTTCGGATCCTACTATAGGTCGCCTAGTTGACGTTGGCTATTTGGCTACAAATCAAAAGTCCAGTGTAAGAAAAATGTCGTCCTTGGTATAAAGTCTACAAAATCCCATCACAGTCACCCTACAATTATCCTTTTTTCTTTTAACTTCAATTCTACACGCTAAAATGATTAAACTTTTAGTTTAACCTACATATATAGGGCCAAAAACGGTTGACTGGACTGACTGACTGACTGATCGCAGCTTCTCAAAACGTATAATGCTTAGAACAATGAAACTTGGAATAAGTATCTTTACAGGCTCTATATGAGCATTAAAAAAAGGATTATACAAATTAATCCTGCCAAAAGGTTTGAATATGGTGTATTTTAAAATTCATTATGGCGGTCATTTTAGCTTTCTATGCTTACTTTCTCAAAAACTATTAGATTTTGGTCCATAAAACTAGACGTAAATATTCTTTACAGGCTTTAAAATGAGAACAAATTATTTTTTTAATATTCTCTCTCAGACGGCTAAAGTGGAGTATATTATAAAA
The DNA here is from genome assembly GCA_035578135.1 of Flexamia atlantica. Classification (NCBI taxonomy): domain Eukaryota; kingdom Metazoa; phylum Arthropoda; class Insecta; order Hemiptera; family Cicadellidae; genus Flexamia; species Flexamia atlantica. Next base: position 1,500,801 of record JAQJVK010000049.1, on the reverse strand, counting down.
TTTAAAATTACGGCCATTTCAGTTTTAAAAACTAAGGATTTAAGGTCTCTAGAATATTTTCAAAAAATAAAACAGGGACAAAAATATCGGCTTAAAATGATATGTATTTGAATAAGCGAGTACTTTCTAACTCTCTGGTTTCATCCGCTTTTGTTAAAATGGTCTTGTCAAATTCTAAAAGAGGTTTTGTGAAATACGAGGTTTTAACTTTTTGAAAATTTCAGCTCAGCTTTATCGTTAAAGGTCACTCAATTGTAAACTCAGCAAATTTATTTATAAACCAACCTTTGCTACCAAAAACTGAAAACAGGATAAACCATTGTAAGCAAAAAATAAGTGAATAAGACTACTTTTACTACCGCTATAGTTCTAATGTCCTAAGTTAAGGTTAATGATATTTTAAATAAGGAACAGTAAATAGAGTAAATAAAGTTGGAGCCGTTTAATGCTCAACAGTTCACCTTGTCTTTTCGGTATTATAGCAAGAGAAAAGTGTTGATATAGGCTATATAAGCGAAAAGTGTGGATATAGGCTATATAAGTGAAAAGTGTGGATATAGGCTATATAAGTGAAAAGTGTGGATATTGGCTATACAAGTGAAAAGTGTGGATATAGGCTATATAAGTGAAAGGTGTGGATATATGCTATATAAGTGAAAAGTGTGGATATAGGCTATATAAGTGAAAAGTGTGGATATATGCTATATAAGTGAAAAGTGTGGATATAGGCTATAAAAGAATGATTTGTGTTCAGAACAGTTGCCTTAGATCCGGGAGACTGCAGGTGTCAGGGATGCTTCTCAGAAAGCAGATTAATTAAGATTAGGATTCAACTGTGATTACCTTTGGCTACATCTCGCCTAAGGTTGCACTGAGTACAAAAGCATGGAGAGAAATAAACTACTTTTAAAGTCATTGCTCGTCACAAATGTTGGATTCGAAATTCTAGTGGATATTATATTAGATGTAAATAAAAAACAACCTTAAGATAAGGTTTACTTTATAGCACGATTCAAAAAGCTATTCCAGATACTGTTTTAGCTTTTCAAAGATGTATTTATACTTATCGTCTTAAGTATTAAAGATGTATTTTAAGGGAGCATTTAAAAAATTAAACTTTTAAAAGTAAATTATTTCAAACTGTTCAAATTCTACAATAATTTAAAGAACTAATGCACGTATATGTATATATTTAATAGTAACCTATTTCAGCTACATACTACATACTACAAACTCGGTGCATTATTACTATAGTACATATACGGTGTCCTTCATAAACAAAAAAAATACAATAAAATAAAAATAAAACTGTATTTGCCTTAATTTAGCTTTTACAGAATTTGCAAAACGCATTAATGCAACTTCTGTAATAGCAAAATTAAGGCAAATACAGATTTGGTTTTACATTAAAAAGAAATCAATCATGTCTACAAATGATACTTTATTTAAAACGGACAATAGTATATAACAATAATTTATTAATAGTACCTACCGGGATATCGGAAACCAGTAAGCCTTAACCTATCGGAAACAGGATGCGACTCTCCTCAATGCTGATTCCACTCCATTAACATATAAAATGGCTTCCAGTGCGTCTTACTATAGCGCTTGTCAGCGAAGGCTAAAGATTATCCGTAGTTGTTTTTAGCAGAAATTTTTAAATATAATTATCGTTATTGTATACTTAGGTCAGTGAGTACACTGACTTAACAGAAGTTAAGCTTTAATTAGGGCTGAAGCTTCTAAGTATTTATCCTAATCAAGTTTTTAAAAAAAAATGTTACTTATTTACCATCGATGATCTCCATGTATACAATGCTGAAAGATGACAAGTCATTATTTTGATGGTATTTTTATTTAAAGTAATAAAACACTTAATAAGAAAATAATTATCGTTCAACCAAAAAAAAAAAAAAAAAAAAAAAAAAAACACAACAGAAACCTTTTGTCTAATAAAATATACCACTAATTTGGCCTATATTCTTCTGTTGCTGAGGCATATGAATGCCTCAGCAAGCGCTGGTTTTATGAAAATAATTAATTAATTAAGTGTTTTATCCTGGCCTTCGCAATAGTGATGAAGTATAGGACAAAATAACCCATATTTAATAGCAACCACAATTCAAGGCGTAGAGTGAAACCGTTAGCCACTAAATACAGTTTCTTCATGCATGTTCCTGTATTCAAATTAATCATAATAACAGTAGGTAAGTTTTGATTTTATTTTTGCGGTCACTTAATGTAAGTGATTGGTAAAAACAAAAATTAATGAAGATATTTGAGATTTCGGTAAAAAATTGAGTTATTGTTTTGTTTTCACCAATAGTGTCTTTTGCTGGTTTTCTAGAGTTCTGGCGAGACTTTCTGTTCCGTCTCCACTGTTGAATCGTTGTTTAAAATATATTTGCAATCGTGATTACATCAATCACGAAGAAGATTCGATGGTTTAATCGAAACGTTAAGTTGTGATGTTTATCTGCTTCAGTGCGTTAGTTATACAAATTAATATTTATAATATAAACAAACATATTAATCGAAATGAAACATTGATTTATCGAAAATATGATTAAAATCATTCTGTATGAGTTACACTTTTGGCTCCACATGATTATATATCTTCATAATTTTACCCAAAGCCATATTGGAGCTTCAGAAGCATGTACCTTTTCTCAGTGATCTTGCAGCAGAGTTGATTTACAATGCATTAATAACAATAAAACATAAGTTTTTAAGTGTTTCGATTATTTACGACGAATAAAAAATATCGATTTCGATCATCGGTTAAGGGTAAAGACAGATTATTAGCTTTAGCCCTAGTCTTGCTTTTTTCATCTAGGTCCTTTGCCTCCTGCTGATGAGATTGGATTCCAGATTTGGAAAAGTCGTGAAACTTGTTTTGACTAATCATTGATGGCAAAAGTCAAACGGTAAAATAGCAGTCCGTAAAAATAAAGATTAGTGTTCAAACTCACCATCAACAACAATTAATTTCAAACTGTTCGACACATAACCTGTAATATTTATCTCGGGCTAGGGTGAATCTTGCTGGCAATCCCACTACACCCATGCACACAGCACGCTATAAAGTCATCAGGCGTTAAGAGCTCTTAGAGCTAAAAGAGAATCACGGGTACTTAAGAGAAACAACGAAGATTACGTAGGTTGAGTGTGTTGTGCCCTGACGTCGTTTAGGAATAAACAAAAGAAGCTCTTGTGTGCCTAGCGTCAGCAATCAGTTCAGCGCATTTTCGCTTCTAAGGTTGGTTTTTATTAATGACAAACTCACTGTTTATTACTAGTGCTCACAAAACATCTCGTTCTCCACTGTGTTTGTTGTAGCTTTTTAAAGGTTTGTTATAAGGTTTGTTCCTTACATTTTAAAATGCTAAGTTAGAGTTTAACTTACGGATGTAAACCATACTGCATAAACAATTAGTTTTTATAATGATCGACGTTTTTATTTTGAAAGGCGAATTACAATATTCCAATATTTTATATTTTAAACCGCATGAATAAATGCCCTAACTCTTCACACTTTACGAATTTCGGCTGTACTAAACAACTGAATGCTAAACATTGTATGTAGATTCGGTCTGTGTAAGTAAACACAGTAAAAAGGAGACTTGCGGATAAAGATATAATATTTGAAAGAAAAACATTGCTTGCAATAAAACAAAAATTAGAGAAGCATTAATCTTGCAAATTTAAACTTACATATGAGATAATAGTTTTATAATTCTTTTTCAAAATACACAGTTGGGTGGTGTAGTTACAATCCTTTGGTATTTCACTAAGACACGTAATGAATTGTAATTCACTCAGAATCACGTACAACGAGCACGTACGACTAAGAGTTCCTTGCCAGCAAATCATTTCCAGGGCGAATCTAATGTACCATAACCTCGTAACTTCTTCATTAATAACTTTTATTTAATTGTCTCCAAAAGTAAAAATAAAAAAAATATCATGTATAACACAACCTAAGATAATGTTTGTAGTTACGAATATGTAATGGTGCTGCGAATTCACATTTACATGAACTTGCTGGAATTTCAGTTGGAAATTCATCTTCAGGACCTACTTGGTTAGAGGTGCATGTCAAAAAAATCATATCATATTAAACCAATCTATTCATTATTAAACATTTATACAAAATGAAGCTTGCACATGTAAATTAAGTTTACTATAACTCTAATTTTATAAACTGCAAAATATGTGCTACTTGAAGCTAAAAAAAAATAAGTATCTAGAAAATGTTTTCAAAAATAATCTTCTTGTAAGCGTAAGAAACTCTACCAAGTTTGGTTTGAACCTGGGATTTATTTTTATGAGGAGATCCCATCCAATTTTCTTATCTACAAAATTTTTGTAGTGATAAAATTTTGGGGCTCATGCCCCTGCTTTTCTACCTGAGCCTGCCTTAAACTTAGTATGAGATGACATTTAATTTTTCGAACAATTCGTTGCCAATTGTTTGGGGTTTTGGGGCTTTTATGTTTATATAAATTTTGTTGTTAAAAGAGGTCATATTTCACAGCCTAGTTACCCGTATTTTTATCCCTTTTCTCATGACAGAACCAGTGGCATTCCTCAAAAACTGTCTTTAACTAGTAACTATTATTGACTAAACATTTCTCATGTTAAATGTTAGATAATATATAAAACCAAATTTCCGATACTACTAATAAACAATTTTGGAATTCCGGTAAAGGATTAAATCTAATTTTAGAGACCATAAGGAACAAGCTAATTTTTGATGCTTAAAATACCACTAATTTCTTAAACCTTTGATACTCAAGCTTTTAGTTTCTTTTACGTTCATAACATTTCTAGGAAGGAAATGATCATCATTCAAGGTAGCAGTTATGTCTGTAAAATTAGACAATTTGAAAAGTACGCTAGAAAACCAAATCAAGTCGTCAGATTGATTAATTTAGTAATTGTTTTTACTTATATGATACACTAACCCTTATCAGATAAGGGTTAGTGTACCATACGAATACCCACACTGTTGGCTTGCCCTGCGGTTTCATACCTACAGATTAACTGATAAGTGGTAAAAAAAGTTACTACATAGATTATAATAAGTTTTTTTTAATGATTAACCTATTGACTCAAAGCTCAAACATTTTAAAGCTTTTTTAACATTTAAAATTTAGAAATTTAATTGAAAGCTAAAAGGAATGTATTATTAAAGCATGATTGAATCAAGTCATAAAGTTTGAAAGGAGGAAATATAAAGCCAAAATCAACTTAAATTTTTATAATCAATTTAATAATTTATTTATTTCAAAAATATTCTTTCTAATAATCGTTATAATCCTAAATTCTTTAATACGATATATGTTTTTACTTAATTATCCCCGCGGTTGTTATATATATTTGATAATTAGCACAGTATGTTTTATTACTTTTAAACAAGTTTTATTGGGTTTATATCAAAAGATACTCAAATTTCCCGTATGGTATAAATTTTCATAAATAAATACCAACAACCTATTCAAACCATAAAAATAATCAATGGCCCGGCTATTTTCCCATAAATATTTGGTTTTAGTTACTGAGGTCACGACGAGCGACGCTGAACTAAATATATTTTCCAGGTTCCTCAAGAATTTTCTCAATTTCCACGAGAATTCTTGGAAACATTCCCAGGAGGATTGTATGCCCACATTTATCCTCTAAAATGCTCTAAGTAAAACGCATCACCGACATCAAATCCAAAAGAATACCTAGAATTCAAATTTGACTCAGACAATATTTGTTGTACGATTTTCTCGGTCAAATAAAACAATATGTATACTTTGATTCTACTTAAATATTTCCAAATGGAAATAATAGCGGATCAACACAGTGATCAGTGATCTTTTGTGAAATATCTTTTGAAATGTCGGAATCAACCTTCAACCTATTGATTTTAGCAAATTTCTATTGGAAAAGCCTCACAACATTTATCAACACGGAATTTGAAGTCAACTGTATTTTTCAATTGCTTTTGTTGGTAAACTATGTAAATTTAGGATATATATTTTTTAATATTGCTCTGTACATGGTTATGGAATTTCAAATTCAATGTTGAAAACTGCTAAATACAACAGGCTAAATACAAAACAAAGACACCCACAAAATTTAAGTACCAGTTTACACGAGAAAAGGTAGCAGCTGATTTGCCCTGTCAAAAGGCGTAACAGAACAATTCTTGGAGTGAAGTCCATCCTTTACGAGTGCTACTAGTCACATTTCTGTAATTATTTACACTTCCGAGAGGATTGGTATACACACCTGTAAGTTTTATTTTACGCTGCAAAAGGTTATACCTTGTCACTCACATGAGTGTAACTTTTAACACTAAAGTAAGTAAAGTAATTTTTCAAAAATTGAATCTCACATTTTTTGAAGTACCAACTTGCCTTTTAGTGTTTTTTACTTAGTAATATGTGTAAAATGTATGTCGTACAAAAATAAAAAATTACAAAATACAACTGGTTTAATGGTAAGATAAAAACATTAGGAGTTATACGTTTGGAGAACTGCCGACTCAACTGGATAAGATTATTTGACCTGCCAATGCCACTACTCTCCGGAACTGACAAAACCACTTCGCTGATGCGCACCGACCCCTCCATTCTCGGGTTGGTTGTGTTGTTCGCATTACTGGCAATAATAGGGTTACATCGTTCTATTGTAAAAACTGTGGTTCAAAATAATCTAAAGTAATTATATAGTAAATAGTTATTTGAGTGCTGAGGGAGTAAAATACTCTCCCAAAATACGCACAAAATTATTGTTTTGTCATATCTGCAAACACAAATGACTAATCTATTTTATTATCATAGTAAGTGATAAGTAATATAACCAGCTAAAATATTCATTGAGATTACTTGATGTTACATTTATTTCACTAATCTGATAGTCAAATTTAACAACTATTAAAGTTTTAGATTCTTTTTACTGATTTTTATACACCACTGCCTGAATTGATTAAATTGTTTCTCATACAGGGTGTTTTTTTTTAAACGCAACCCATTTTTAAGATTGAATAATGCACATATAAATATGAAATGAGTATTGTTTTATTGATCTTTACATTTAATACAACCTATTATTTAAGTTTGAAGACATTTAGTGCACATTACGTGCTCAAATAGTCCACCATTGGCATTTGTACAAAGTTATGCTCGTTCCACCAAATTCCCAAACACGTGTTGCAAGGTACCTCTTTGAATTTCTTGCATTAAATTTGTTGTTTGTTTTGAGGTGCTGAATATCCTGTGAATTGTTTTCGTAGGCCTTAATTTTTATGTATCCCCAAATAAAATAATATAGCGGGGTCAAATCCGGGGATCTTGGGAAAAATAATCCTTCACCGACTAGATAAAATTTTGGGTTGCGTTTTTAATGTGTGCGTCTTTAAGCACGATAAGGCGCGTAAAAGTGGTCCGATCTGAATGAAATTTGCACAGATATGTAAAGTAGTATTATTTTACGAAAACAATTTACAAGATATTTAGCACTTTGAAAAAAAACATAACAAATTTAATGCAAGAAATTCAAAGAGTTACCTTGCAACACATGTTCGGGAATTTGATGGAGAGTGCATAACTTTATAAAAATGCCAATGACGGACTGTTTGAGCACATAATGTAAACTGAATGTGATCAAACTTGTGTAAATATAAGTTGTGTAAATATAAATATCAATAAAACAATACACATTACATATTTATATACGTATTATTCAATCTTAAAAATGGGTTGCGTTTTAAAAAAACACCCTGTACTTCTCACTTGAAGTATGAGTTTACATAACTCTCACTTTTATTGTCGTGAGTTTACATTACTCCCACCTGGGGAGAAAGCAATCACTTTATTACCACTGGAAAGCAAAAAATGTTGTATTTTTTTATTGGTTAATAATAGTATATCTCATTACTAGGGCCAAAAGTGACGCTTTTCGTACGATGTCAAGTTTTACTAAGGGAAAAATTACTGAGTACTGAAAAGCAACTTTAGGCCCTTGTGATCAACTATATTTTTCGTTTTAACTCTTAATACAACATACTGAATACTTAAAAAACCCAAAATATTACCTTTAAGGACATATTTCAAAGAGGCTTTCATCTTGCCCTAGCTATTTTAAAAATTCAGCTGATTGCTTGATTTGTGTTAAGAGTCACAGCTCGGCTTCTATTGGTTGCTTCTTTTATTTATGACTCGACTAATTTTAATTAGGCCGAATTTATTTCAATAGAAGGTCTAGACAAAGGTGCTGATTCTAGCGGATAAAAAGGGACTCGGTTAAATGTCTCTTTTTTCCAGTAAGTTTTTTCAAAGAATGATTTCTCCCACCTAATGTTATGCCCTGTTTCTAACATATGCTCACATAATCTCGACCCGTAATGTTCTTTATTCTTAACCTTCCTTTTATGCTCATCTAACCTTTTTCCTATGGGCCTAGAGGTTTGTTCAATATAATTTCGATAACAAGAACAAGGTACTTTATATAATATTTTGTTTTGCTTTTGTTCATTGTTTTCAGGTTTAACTTTCACAACTTTCTTTCTTATAGTTTCACTGGATTTGAAGACTGTTCTTATGTTGTGTTTGTGATTTATAGGCCTACGTCTTATTTTCTCAGAGAAATTCTTGGAATAGGGAATATAAATAGTAGTGACAGGTTTTGGCTTATCAGGAGTGGTTTTAGGTTCTTCTCGTACCTGAGAAGCTTTAATTACAGCTCTGTTAATAACACTTTTGGGATAACCATTGTTTATAAACACGAACTCAAATAAATAAGTTCTTTATCAAAAAGTGCATCATTGCTATCGAACTGTTTTGCTCTTTTTATGAGTCCTACTGCTACCCCAAGCTTGACATGATTAGGGTGATTTGAATTAAAATTCTATTGACCTTTAGCAGTGAGTTTCCTGTAGATAGAGGTACCAGCCCCCAGAAGTTTTATCAACCATGACATCAAGAAACGGTAACTTATTTTCATTTTCCGATTCCAGAGTGAATGTTATCGAATCACACTCTGCATTCAGATCGTCTTTAAATGATGACAGGTCTACCATGGTTCCTTCCCAGATACAGAATATAAAGTATATCATCCACGTAGCACAACCGCAGGTGGGGTTCTACTGCCGTTTTTTCCAGCACTTTCTCTTTAAAGTTGTCCATAAACAGATTGCTCAGAATTGGGCTCAAAACTCCCCCCTTTGTCAAACCAGTATTTTATTCACAAAAGTTATTCTCCGCCTGAAAGTAGTTTGATAAAACGCATACACCCAGCAATTCCGTTATAGGTGGCACTGATAGGATAGTTCTTTCTGAGAGTTGTTTGTTATTTTCTCGTTTTTTTCTGACATCATTAAGACATGGGGCTGTAGGTGCACTAGTAAAATACGTCAAAACAGCATAGTAGACGATTCAATGGGTGGGAAGTGAGCTAGTTTCTGAACAAAGTTATCAGTGAGGGTAAATGATAACATTGTACCCCCGTCCCTTTTCCGTACAGCAAGGTCAACACCTCCTGCAGTCAAAGTTAGACGTTTGAGACGGATCCATGACCGACCACCTCGTCGTGGTAAATAATATAAGACTTGATAACGCGAGATGTTTTTCGTTGTCTCACGAAACGTCGTTTGATATCTATGAAGTTCACCATTTGTGTGTTTGTGTTAAGTGTAACAAGTTGTGTGAATGTGGTGTGACAAGGATCGAAAAGGACTTAAAGCTGAAAAAATGGTCCAGTGCTGCCTAATAAATATAAAATCCAGAAATTGAAGGTAGTTTTAGATTTTTATTTTTATTTATTTTTTATTTTCCACTGATTGGTTTGATTTTAAGGACATTTAAAAATGTTAAGCAAAATTATTCGTAAACAAGCTGTTCGTAATTATTCGTAAAAACAGAATTTCTGTATACATATATTGAAGCCATCTCAATGCTATACATGTTTTTTGTAAGCTATGTTTGAATCAATTTTCCTGAAAATTTCATTGATTTAGGTATGTGTATTACCATAACTAAGTAATACACTCATTATCATCAAAAAAAATATTGACATACTCTTATAGAAAATATTTAACTTGAATAATCTCATTATATACTATATGTAAGTCAGAAATAAGTATGCTGGTTCATAGTACATGAAAAGTAAAAAAAAATGCCTCGGTTGAACATTATGCTTTGTCACTGTCGCCAAGTTGATATTTTTCTTCTATTGTAAGATTCCCTGCAAGATATACTGACAGGTCGAACCATTGCGAATAATAACAACATTTTTAGAGTTTAAATGTAAAATAACACAGTACTGTATCAGGGTGAACTTTGAAACATTCATTGTAAGATAAAAGTCTTTAGTTGCGGTAATAATACTGATGTTTAGTTATAATTTAAGTATAAGCGGCTTAACATAAAATTATCATACTTATTAGTCACGCTTATAACGTATCAGAAACAACCAATTCACCTCAACTCACTAAAAATTTCAGTCAGATTACTCATTAAATTTATTTTATCAATTTAACTTCTAATTAAAACTTTCTATCGCAAAATTTAACGAGGTAAATAATACCTCTACAAAATCTCCATACTTGTGTGGTAAATCACAGTATAATGAGATAAGGACAAAGGATTCACCGCATGATGTTTGATGGTGAATGTGTAACTGTGATTCGTTGCAATCTTCTATTTGTGAATGTTCCTTTTACAAGCACCGTTTCCTTAATTTTCTTGTCTTAAAAATATCATATTCTATCCAGAAAATTTAAATTGACTCCAATAGACAGAAAGGCATACAAAGTGAAAATGACAACACTGTTAATTTTTGCATTACAGATTTAATTTTCAAGAAAATTGGTGTTCGAGGCTTAAGCTTAAGGCTCTAGACTCTCCACTATCCAGTCCATGTACTCCGTCACTCTCGCACTGATGGAGTTGTTCATCTGACAGTTCCTCGCACCCGAGGATATCACTCCGAATTGATACCATGTTTTGTTATAATTTTTGGAATAGTACTTCATGAGAGGGCCGCCGGAGTCTCCGTCACAGTTGCCGTATGTGTGGCAGATCTCTCTCGAGTCGACCTCTTCCGACACTTTTAATCTACACTGAAGTTGGGGTATCATTTTCACCTTCTTATACTGAAGGGGACCTACTTGAACTAAAAAGAAAAAGGTAATGTTAAACTGAATTTAGATGAATATCACGAGCAAAAAAGAAGTATCGAGCTCATCTACATTTTGTTGGTGTAACTTAACACTCTATTGATGCCAATAATTACTTTTGTATAACCCTACACCGACGGGTGTAACGCAGCTTATTTTGAAGTGTGATTTTTCTTTAATTTACACTGTCGGACCTCTAAGTCAACATTGACCTATTAACATGAAAATTACTAACCAGGCAAAAACAAGAGAATAATTACATGTGTATATTCCATGTTCTGGGCATGAAACTAGCAAAGAAACATACGTTATTGAGCATAGGGGTCTACAAAACTCTACATTATTCTCCATCACGATAATCGTCATTTTCTAGCGCCTATTTGTATTTCCCGTTGTACACTATGAACGTTTGCCGTTGAACTTAAAAAAAAAAAGATTAACAGTGATTCGGTTGAACAAATGAAAACGGCAATTACAAACAGGAGGATACAAAAAATTCAACTTGTAATTTGTCACTGGAGTAAAAAATATAATCAATGTTAACACAATATACCTACTTTACAAATGCTCACATTTACATATAAACTAGTAGATAGATATACCCACGGCTTCACTCGCTGAAAGAATAACAAATGTTTAGTTCAATTATACGTTATTTAATTTTAATGTGCAATATTTACGAATTTCAAAATAGACTGATGTTTTCAATAATTTATCTGAACTATACGTTTTTTAACGCCTAATCACAAACTTAAGGTAGCATCTCGATCCAAGATTGACATGAGAAGATGACACGTATCCTCAATGAATTTTCTTTTTTCCCTTAAATGGTATGAATTGGTTACTACGTGCTAACCTTAATGAATTGGTTTTCAGTTTAGCCCTCAGAATAATGGTTAGGCCTCCTGGTAAATCCATTATTTAACCAATAAAATCTGGTTTCAAATAAAAAATTGGGGGTGAATAAAACTGTCCACTTCAGGGGTTTGAACTCAGAACTATCATTGCACCCCCTGCGCTATCCCCTAAAACCTGTCAGCCAATTTGACATAAAATAATAAGTCATAAAAAACTTATATAAATGCCGCAAATTTAAATACCACAAAGGACGGACTCTATAGATCCAACAACTGAATTTTGTATGTTTATTAATATACCAAAAATTTTAAGAAAGAATATAAAACTAATGTGTCGGCAAAAATGATGAAACCTTATTCCCCGAAAAATGTTTCAATCATATTGGAGATTGGATTATTCGTTCAGCAGCTTGAGGCAAAAGTTTACGGTAGAAATAGTACATTTGTTTGAACTTACCCATATGGAAAAATTATATATTTAAATATATTTAAAATATATTTAAAAACACCAATATATATATATATATAATATATTATCAAATATATATTATTTTAGTTTATATTTAAATTATATTTGAAGTATATACCAGGATATATTTCAAATATATTTAATGAAATATATTTCAGGAATATATTTTGAAATATATAACATATATATTTCAATTCAAGTAAGACGTATATATTATGAAATACTATTAGTGAAATATATTTGTAATATATTCTTATATATATTTCAAATATATTTAATGAAATATATTTTGCAATACATTACAAATATATTAAAACTGAAGTAAGACATATATATCACGAAATACTGTTTGTGAAATATATTTGAAATATATTCTTGTATATATTTCAAATATATGTAATTAAATATATTTTCCAATACATTACAAATATATTAAAACTGGAGTAAGACATATCTATATTATGAAATACTTTTATTGATATATATTTTAAATATATTCTTGTATATATTTCAAATATATTTGATGAAATATATTTTTGTAATATATTTTGCAATACATTACAAATATATTAAAACTGAAGTAAGACTTATATATTATAAAATACTGTTAGTGATATATATTTTAAATATATTCTTGTATATATTTAAAATATATTTAATAAATATATTTTGCAATACATTAAAAATATATTAAAATTGAAGTAAGACGTATATATTATTAAATACTTTTAGTGATATATATTTTAAATATATTCTTGTATATATTTCAAATATATTTCATGAAATATATTTTTGAAATATATTTTGCAATACATTACAAATATATTAAAACTAAAGTAAGAGAGTACAAAGTGTCTATAAAAGAACTCCGGGAATTAAAAAATTTATATCTTAATAACTGTTGAAGATAGCAAAATGCAGTTAATTTCTTTGGAACGAGTAGCTCATAAGGTTTAACTCATAGCAACTGGGAATGTTTTTGTCAAGAGGTGGCAGCGCTGCGGAACGTTGACCTTGAAATAACGTAGCGCGGCTGTCAAGTGCTGTCTGGATTGTTGTGCTAAAGGCAGTACCGCAACTAAAGGCTCAATGCGTTATTTGGCTAGTATAAACTAAATCTGTTGTTACGGTACAAAGAATCCTTCGAAAATTCGTGATGTTGACCACCTCAGGCAACAAATAATTAATTTTGTGGCAACCGCTCCCCCCCAGAAATGTCAGCCAGGACATTTAAGGAGGTGGCATATCGTTACGATGTGTGCTGTACCACCAAGGGGCCCATTTTGAACTTTATGAAATTGCTAGAAAAACTTGAAAATACTACCTTTTAATCATTTATAACACAGTTACATAAGCTTATTGCTTCATAAAACAATTTTGCCTAAAAACCCTGAAGTTCTTTTATAGATATACCGTATAAGTAAACATAATTACACCAATATAGATGAAAACTTAAAAGTACTGACCAGAATGTACACATATAAAAATTACAAAGAAAAATTACATGTCAAATAATTGATATTTCTTAGTCAATTTTTATGCAATCCTATACTATATAGGATATATAAACGAAACACTATTGAAATACATCTCAATATACTGTCACCCAACACATATCGTAATGCCCAATGCTAAATCAGATTATGTACGATTAACAAAGCATCTAATGTATGAGACTTTTAAAAATACGGAAGTAAAAATAGCCTGTGGAACTAAAAAATAATAATAATTCATTCGATTTATAAGCGATCACAACCAACAGAAAAAAGGAAAAAGATGACGAAAGCAAGGGAGTGTATGAACTTAAGGGGAATCTCTACTAAAAATCGTAAAATCATTATTAAAGGCAATTGTAAGTATATAACCATGTAATATACTTCATATGGACCTAAAACCATTATTCCTAATGTCATTTATTAAAACAAAATTTTTATAGGGCCTAAAATTCGATTTTACTGATTTTTTCAAGGTTTTTTTAAAATTGTTATTCCAAGAAAAGTATTGGACTTACACAATGTTCAAAGGTATCATTTTGTTCAGCATTAAATCTAGTTGAAAATCACGTATGTTTAGCTATGTAGGCCAAAAATTACTATTTTTAATTTTCTTTCAAACTTTGTACTTTTTTAACTTTTTTTATAAAATTTAAGATTTTTAAATTTCTTATCCACTGATCCAAACTTATTCAAAATACGAGATTATTTAGATAATTTATCTTAGATAACCCAAAAAAATTTGAAGACTGTAGCTTCAGTAGATTTTTTGAAATATCAAATATATCATTGACTTTGAATGTATAAGGAGACAAACCATCCATATGGCCGCCTTGTGCCGGCTTGTCTTGGCAGCTCCACGTAGTTGCCATCGCCGCCGTTAGAACGCGCTACCCGCGCGCTCTGCGCTCTCTCTCACTCCCTCCACCTTGCCCCTCGGCCCCCTGCCGTGTGCTTCGGATGTCTCTCTCGCTCATCACTACTTCTCCTTCTCCCTTCTCCCACGCAACTGCCGTTCATAGCGAGTGGAAAGCTGCGAGTCGCTGCGAGATACGCACGCCTTTGAACCTGAGCGCGGATCGGCGCGATGTCGTTCTCGATGAGGCAACGCGAGAGCTTGGCAATCTTATTTTTTGAACAAAAAAGCTATAAGGTTGATAATATACATTTTCTTAAGTATATTGTAATATATCTGTATATTCTATAATTTGTTATCATCCCAGTACGGTATTTTTTAATGACCTGATTTGGTGATTGCTGCAAACCATAGTATTACTTTTTTTGGGATATTATAAACATTTTGCAATGTGCTGATGATTTTATTTTGTGTTCTCGGATATACCACTTGGGCTTAGTAAGACTTAATTCTGCTATAAACGACAGAAACACGCATCAGAAACCGTCAATTAATTAATTTGAGCAGGAAATAATACAATTTAAAAATTCAAATATAGTTTATTGGTATATAAATACAAGAAACCTACTAACATAATTGAGTATTTCAAAAAATCAACAGCACTCCCGGTCATAAACTTTGATTATGGCTTTACATAAAGCATAAACTATTTTCGGGTGAATTTAAATTAGCAATTGAAGTATTGCTACTTTCACTTTCCTTGCAATATTTTAGTTTTTTGAAAAAGCCTCCATACTTCCCTCCGGGCTGCCTTATTTCTCCCGAACTTCCTGGAGTTCGCGGTGGATTTTTTCTGTAATCAGCTTGTTGAGGACTAATGCACGATGTGTTTAGCAGTCTTTACTGATGTTGTTTTAGGCATATAGGCCTAGGCGCATTATAAAACACTAACCTCATCTATACGAAGCAGCAAGTGCAGGTGTGATTGTATTTCACATCAAACTACTGTCGAAGAAAAACATGTGCGCTCGAGTTTAAACCCATATATAACTATTGAATGAATCATCCGGTTTTAGTGAAATTAATGTTAAACTGAACCTTTGTTAAATACATTTTATATTATAACAATCTTCTATATTATTAATTCTGTAAGCGATTTTTTTCAATCAAAATTGTGAGAGTTTGACAGCTCGCAGGATGATGGGTGATGGCTCAAAAGAAAGGTCTCGGTCCCACGGGGTCGGGAAAAATATCAGATTATGTCCAAATATACCAGAAAATGAGAAATAACGAAAAATATCTTCCATTTAAAATGCATTGGGGTTGAAAAACGTCTGCTTTGTTTACATTTAACATGTGGTGCTAATGCTTGATTCAAAGCCATATGGTAGATGTTGACATGTGGGATTTTTTTCAAAATGCAGCTCACTATGCACAATCAATGTACTATAAAAAAAAATAATTTAAGATTTTCTGATTTTATAATAATTAAGGGTTTGAGTTTTTTCATAATTTAAAATTATACAAAGATAAGTATGTTTGTTTAGTTTATGTTATAACGATGCAGATTTAATAACAAATGATCTATACTTATATATAATTACGTAAGGGAAATTTTTGTGACGAAATTATGGGCGTTTGGAAGGTCGCAGGATGATGGGAGGGGGCTCAAATTAAAGGTCTACATCCCAGGGACTCGGGGAAAATACTGAAATTGCTTTAAGCTTACTATAAAATGAGAAATAACGTAAAATAGCTGTCATTTAAAAATAATTGGTATGTATAAAGGTCTGCTTTGTTTACTTAAAACCAAATGCTAGATATAATCATAATTTTGTGGATCCAAAAGCCTATTTTCTAAGAAGGTATTTGGAACTATAGTAAAGAAGGATTATGCTTAGGGGCTAATAGCCCCTTCAAGCCTCTAGTTTTAAATATTTCGGTCGAGCCGGATTTCTGTTTACATAATAAAAACCATGAAAAGTACCGATTTTTCCGAAGGTACACACTAAAAGTGAAGTTTAAACATTTATTTTACAAAAACTGTTGGAGCAAACTTTTTCAAATTTTTATGGAGTAATATTAGGTATATTATTAATTTATTCATATTGGTTCATAATTTTAAGGTTAATACTCTAGGTGCTGTTGTTAATTTTGTAAACGTTTACTGAAACCACTGCTTACGGGCCAAAAAAAAGTTAGCTCCAACAGTTTTGTAAAATAAATGTTTAAACTTCACGTTTAGGGCGGACCTTCGGAAAAACCGGTACTTTTCATGGTTTTTATAATATAAAAATTTTCCCGCTAGACCGAAAATTTTAAAATTAATTGTTATAATATAAAATGTATTTAAATACTTCAGTTAAACAGTTATTTCAGTGAAATCGGATGATTCATTCCAGAGTTATATGGGTTTAAACTCGAGTGCACATATTTTTTTCTTCGACAGTAATTAGAGGTGAAACTATTTTATTTGAAGTTCAGCTTGATAAGGCCAGTGACAATTACACGGCGGTAAATTGCGATCTTAGTCTTAAATGTCAACAAACATCTGGGAAATGGCTAGAATAGCAACAGAACGTCACTGACACCTCTGACTGCTGGCGGTGTACCCCCTCCACAGGCGGCATATCCATCAAAGAGCCTAGTCGCCGGCGCCGCCTCCCATCTCCCATCCCACTGCTGGATCCAGCTTACAGGGTGACCAGATTTCAGGGAGGACAGTTGGGTTAAAGAAGGGGGACATTTACAGAAAGAGGAGGACAGCGTTAAAAATAATTGGTAATAATTTTTGCTATAGACCCAATTACATTGCATTACAAATGATTGTCTTATATTATGTTAGAGATACACAAATACTTTATTGTGTGAAGAATTCATAAAAAACATTCACTCTACCTGTTTTGTTTTAAGGAAAAGTACCTGGTGGACCGAGTCTTGCTCGGTGTTATTTCATGTTCACCAGTTCATCCAGTTACACAAAATATTTCAATGTCATAGAATTTATCAATGTAAACCTTTTTTATTGCTCCATGGACTCTTCATTCCACCTGCTGTATTTTCCCTTGATAGCTGTAGATTCCAAAAAGCTGTTATGATTACTTCATTTGTTTACACTTTCCTTTTTTATTTTCGTTGCTATCACGGCAACCCATAAGGCCAATGTTTAAATTTTACAACTTTAAAACTCGATTTAATACGTTATTAGATTTTCTATGGCCAAGTAATCTGCGTAAAAGACGTTTTTGAGTCATAAATGACTTATTTCCAGACTTTGAAGGAAATCCTCGGAGCCGTTTTTGAGATAATGTAGAACAGTAAACGAAATACCCTTTTTAGACTTTAAATTTACCAATTATTGACACATAGGGTCGATTTTCGCGTCCGCAACTTCACAAGTCGGCAAAATGAAAAAATGTGTTTCCCTTTTTTATGTGATCATTACTGTGCAATGTGATATGACACATAACACATAACAATCTACAAACGGTAGGTGTTGGCCTAACTTGAATGAATAGGTTTTAAACACGAACGGCCGTAAATGACGATCGTGCAGATTTACCGATTGCGGGTAGACGACAGTAGGGCCTAAGTTGTTTGACCAAATACGAGTAAAATTGTTACGAAGGAGCGAATTTACCGTATTTATGGCTGCGGGAACACGACGAAAGTATATCCTTTGTAGAAGGCCACATTTTAGCGAAAGCCGGGAGGACAGGAGGACAATCGTTGAAAAGGAGGACATGTCCTCCTAAAAACGGACGTCTGGTCATCCTGAATCCAGTACGACCCCGGTGACGAAGCTTTGGTTGCATGAAGTATATTGGAATCGCTATATATCCCACCAGTCTTTCGAATTGAGAATCAAAACATAATTTTCGATAGTTTAGGCCTACTTGTGTCTATGGAAAAACGCACAATAGGGATTTCTATTATAAAAGGACCTGAGGGTAAATTCTTTATCTAGGAACAATATTTATATAGGAACAAGTCTCCAGTAACCTCATTTTGTAAAAAAGGAGTGTATAGGTAGGTATACAGCACATACAAAAGTATTGGAAAAACGACAAAGTGCAATAATGTAATGTAGTGTAATGTAACCTTCTTTATTACCGTTGGACAATACAAGTAATGCATAGCATACGTCATTAGGTTAAATAAAACTACAATGTAATGGATCTGTTATTCTGTTAGTAGGTTTAAAATTACAGTAGAGTCCCACAAACCGGGACTAATGTGGACCGAACGGTGTCCGGGTTTGTGAAATTTCCGAGTTATCGGGAAATAAGTAAAAATAAGGATAAAGAACTAGTTTCTGTTACTTCTACAAGAAATCATTTATTTATTGCATAGTAAAAAATACAAAAACTAAATCATCAGTTACAAAAAAATTTAAAGAAAAACCAAAACTGTTTTATATGTGTCAAACCGTGCTCTGGCACTGAATCTCAGTGCACTTTATTGCTCTGGTAGGCTTTCCGAGTTATCCAGAATTCCGGGTTATCGAAGTCCGGGTTTGCGGGGCTCTACTGTATAAGAATGTTTTTTTACACTGTTAATATAGGAATAGGCTAACATATTATTTTTTACACAATAAAAATACGAATTATCTGTTTCATTGATCATTATACATAAATATTTTTTATTATCTGATTTTTTATGACTTTTTTATAAGTATACTTGACTGTTTGAAACTTTATCCAGCATTCAGCCAGTCTACTTTCGACAAATTGCAACATAAATAAGCTGTCACAATTAATGAAATTAAACAGAGCATTTCAAATATATTTTTATAGTTTATTTAATACGGCTTTTCTTCGATTACATAAAATTTGGTTAGGTCAAGTTTTAGGATATAATATCAAGTTCTAAAACAATCGTGTAAAAAACAATTATATTTAAAAATTAATTCATTTGAACGTGAGCTTACTTGGGAATAAATATTTTGTATGATTATTGTACTGCTTAATTATTTTAATTTTTATGTCAATGCAAAACTTAAATTTTGCGCGACGTCAAATTATAACAGCGCGATCGGGCCTAGTCGTGGATGAGAGCGAGAGCGGTTTGTCAGCGGGAGAGCGGGGGGAGCGGTTGGCTACTACGCCTCCCCCCCTCCCATGCCGCGCGGCGCCGCTGCCGGGCCGCTGCGAGCTGTCGACCACCCGTTCAGAACAGCTTCCGAGCCTCGCCGCTTGGAGCGCCACTCCATAGCGGCTTTCTCGGTGTAGTTCAAGTAAAATTCCGCTTGAGTCGCTAGTGTGCTTACAAAACGGCCATCCACAGATTTTACAATGGCGGTGAAACGTCTCCTTCTACATTCAAAGTCAATGGTTATATGCTAGATACAGTCAAAATGCTACTTTCGGTAATCGCGAGTTTTCTAAAGAAGTGTCTAAATAAGAAGTGTTTTCTAAGAATGTTCCAAAATAAAGTAAAAAACTATATTTATTGATACATTTACAATTTATATAATTGTTACATATTAAATATGACACAGTAACAATATAAGAGTGTCAAAATAATTTGTTTATCCTACCATTTTGTGCGGTGAATACGAAAACCGCGAATTTTGTTTTTCTGCATAGCAACGTATAATATGAATTTTATGCCATAACAAAGGTGATAAAAACTATGAAATGTGGTTTTTTGTATTCAGGAATAAACAAGTAAAATTATGTGTAAACAAAAAAAAATTTGAAAGTTTCAAGATTTTGGCCATATTTAGTAGAGAATCCCCTTAAATGTTGGAACTGTGATACGGTAACATCTATTTTGGAAAAACTTTAGAATAAATTTTCGTATAAGATTCAAAGAACATTTACAGTCTTCACCAACTCCTATGATAAACTTTAAGTATGCAACGTGTGTTAGATACGACAGCAACTATTTAATTACTGAATGGTGTCCATTAAAAACAGACTATTGCTACAACGCAAAAGCATTGAAACTTCAACTCTAAAAGGAAACAGCGTTCCCAATCAGTTTTACATCCTAAGTTATGCCACATCTCCCATGAGTCGAAGTGGCCGAGTGGTTAAAGGCGTAGGCATAGGTTAGGTGAGGATAGGTGTAGGAGTAGGGTAGGGTTGGTAGAGCAAAGATCCGGTTCGAATCCCAGCGGAGTCGTCCTTTTTGTTGTTCATGAAAATCAAATATAAGGCTAATATTAATATTTAATTATCTATTTATTAATTTTTTGAAGAGTTTTGACAATTAAATTGAAAAAAGTCATATTTTTAAATATTTTTTGAAATATAAATGGAATATATTTATCATATATTCTTATTACTAACAACAATATATTTACCTAAATATATTACAAATAAAAAATAATATATTATTAACAACAAACAATAATATAATTTAAATATATTTTAGATATAAATTATATATAAATATATATTTGGTAAATATATATTTATATCTTTCTGGGTCCCATAATTTGTATATTTAAATATATTTCAATATATATTTCAAATATATGACGTTTTATTCTAAAATATATTATTATATATTTTTAAAAATATATTTTAAATATAAATTTTTCCATATGAGTAGCCTAAATCGCTCTCGGCCAAAACGCAGACCCTCCTAAAATTTTTAATTCAGGAAAAACCCGATTCTAAAAAATAACGGAATGATATATCCATGGAGATTTTCAAGATTCAAAATTACGGATCACCCGAAGTTCGATTACCTCGGGTGATCCGTAAGAACCGAGTAGTATATATAGGTGTCTGACAAATATATAAGATAAGATAACCGTAATAGTTTTGTACAGTTTATTCTTTTAGTAAATATAATTTATATTTTTTGTCTCTTTAAAATATTATAAAGATTTTCTATTGATATTTTGTAATCATAGCTCTAAAAACTGAAAAGGCAACCATTTTTAATTTTTGTGTTTACCCTATTTTAGCTTTTCCAGAGATAATATTTAAAAATCCTACATTAGTATGCATTTAGTGCATATAAAGGATATTTGAGCCAAGATCCATGGCCCAAAGCGTTTTTTTTCTTTAGAGAATAATGTTGGAAACTAAGAATGGCCGCCATTTTGACTTTTATAATATACTCAACTTTAGACTTTTGAGAATATATTTTAAAATCCTTTCTTAGTACGCATCTAGAGCCTATAATGATTAATTTGCGCCAAGTTTCATGGCCCAAAGCCTTATAGTCTTTTAGGAACTGTGATCAGTGAGTGAGTGAGTCAGTCAGTCAACCGTTTTGGCTTTCATGTATATAGAAGAGGTTAGATAAATTAAATATGAAACAATAACTTACGCCAATTAAAGTGAATTATTCCATAGCCTGCTATAAACATTTCTAGTCCTTCCTGATCATCCCTTCCGTATCTTATAGGAAGGCATATAGCGTGTAGTCTCTCTGCAACAAATGAGATAAATCTATTAAACACTTTTTTAATTATTTATAAAATTCCCATTAGGACTTTTAGGCTACTTTTTATCTTCTCCGTGACAACTAACCCTGTTTTATTTATAATTGGAATATCATAACCCTTTTTAGAACCTTAGGGATTAAAGTGTAATAAAATTGAAGTCCAGAACTTTTTTTTACTATTTTTGCATGTCAATGAGATCAATTTGTAATGTCTTGTAATACATATTAATTTAAATGACCTCCATAAATAAATAATTTATAAGCTGAATTTAAAATTTTTCGACACTTTTAAAAATTTTAATATTGGTGGATCATCAACCAAAAATGTCTAGTGTACTCTTAATTTAAAAACCGTGTCTTAAAACAAAGGTGATTGAACTGGCAAAACGTTAGATTGTTTAGGTCCTGATAATTATCTTTTAATATTACCTCTTATTATCTCTTAATTTTTCATCAATAGTGTAAATTGAGCTTTAATCACTCGAACTAAGCTTTTATCAAATAATGTTTTGTACTGAACTTCTTACTTTTTACACAATTGATTATTCCATGATATGTCCATGATACTGATGGCCATCTTGATTGATACTGGTTCTATCATTGTATTTTTTAAGGCCTAAGTATTACGTATTTGGTAAATAACCTTTAATAATGCCTACAGGTACAACTAGATTTATAAGTATTAACTATTTACTCTCTCACCGGAGAACGGAATCTTCTCTTTCACTCGAGTTAAACAGATGTCGTTTTTTATAAACGATGTTTGCGGGCATATTTCGTATTCCGGGTGTATTATTACCTTCTCTATATCCACAATAAACGTACTGCCGAGCAACTCGTGACTGCCAAGGAGCCAGATGCTTTTTGAGCTATGGAAACAAATCGGTTAGTGATGTGAATTACATATAAATTATGTTGAGCGATTACGCTCAACATCTCAGATAAGGGTTAATTCTCATTAAAGAAATCGAGTGTAGCTGTTGATAATATATATATTGCCTGTATAACTAGGATTTAAATGTTTATGGAAATATATTTTTAATCCCCTTATATCAGTCCCATGTTTTAAATATATTGGTTTTAATAGGGGTGGATAGTAATATAATATAATAACTTTAAAGGAAAGTAAACTTAAGAAATGTAAAAAAGATATAAGGGTGCGCAGTGGTAAAAAGCGATGTATCAAATTTTTCAGAAGGGCACATGGAAGGTGATAGAAAATATAAAATCTGCGATATGGAATAAAATAAATAGATAAATTCACCAATAAATAAAAGAGTATTGCAAAAAGTAAAGAGAAAGCAGTGGTTCGATATTTAGCACATTTAATTTCCAGTTTATGTATCAATAAATATGAAATATGTTTTGGTATCTGAAGGTCCCAAAATCGAATCGTTATGATGGTCCTAGGCTTAAATCCTGCGAAACCTACGGTAACAGCTACTTTCCTACAAGCGAAATTTTTACTATCGAACTTAAACGCGTGAATGTTCGGTTTTAATTTATAAAACACAGATGTGCTTAAAAAAATAATACATACTTTATATGTTTACAACAGTGGCCAGCCGTCAAGACGTATCTCTCATTTATCACTGATCCACCACACTGGATTTTGCCAGACCCCCTCCCAGCTACACACAAGAAGAAAAATCAAACATATTGTAAAATTTAGTGTCTCTATTAAACTTAATATTAATATACTGGATAAATTATCAATGAAACTGGCTGATGATCAATTATCTATGGATTGGTTCGTAAAGGGCTTTCTGTTCACAGTAACAACAAGATAATAATTGCCTGGATTTTAATTTGTATGAGGTGCTAATTTAAAGGTATTTAATTTGTCAATGCCTCTCATAGTAAAAAAAAAAAAACAATACGTAACTTAAGTACAGTCAAGGGCTGAAGCTTTGGAATAATACCATTATCCATCGACATTTGACTAAGATCAGTTATCTATGTTTACAATCGAACACATAGTCATGTGAAGATGGAGGGGGGGATCAACCTTTGTGAAGAGGAAGTATTTGAGCATGTTGTGTTAGTAGACTGGAATTGTTTTTAAACAGATTCTTGGTATGCTAAGTGACTGAGAGCTCTGGCTTTAAGTAGGTCAGCTAACAAGAGGTCATTTACTCAGGAGGGTGCACAGGGGTGTGTATTAGAGGACCGAGGAGCCTCAGCTGGGGTTTTTGAGTTTTAATTGTATAAAGATATTATTTTATAAAGTATTTTAGTTTTTAGTGAGACTTTTTTAGCCGGAGATTAAATGTAATTCAATGTCAGCAAAACAAGTATCTTATGTTTCGGAGCTACGTCCCCGTAGCGGGTGGAGGGGTCCATTCTGTTTGGCCAGCAGGTGAACCCATTCTGTCCATTACAGGCATGCTTTGAAATAGTTCTAGAGGTAAACCACAGATTTCAGCACTTTTACAAAAATAATCACACTTTTTTGCAAACGAGGGTTAGCGTTACTCAAGCAATGATATATTTTCACCTAGGTTACAGTGGCCCTGGGAGTTGAAACCTAGTTTTAATTGAACCCTACTTCATTAGTTTTGGTCTTCTACGATAGTACCAATGGTACTATGGAAACTAAGATAGTATTTTTTTCCAATTTTATAAGTTTTGGCTTAACTATCGGGACAACATTTTTCTTTCATATGTCTGTGGGAAAGCATATAGTGTATAGCTGTGATTCTTTGAAGTTTGTATTGTAGATTCCTCTCAAAGCTCATGATGAACTTAAAGATCGCTAAGAAATATTTCTCTCGTGCTGTTTCAAGGTGTTTGTGAGTAAGTGGCTATTTGGCTAACATTGTTAGAGGTCACTGGTTTGTGTCGGTGTCTTATTTTACTGAAATGGTTCGCAAAGCACTATGAAATATTTGGGAAATATATTGTATAACATATTCGGTATAACATAGTATCAAAAAGAAACTCGAATCTTAATGTCAAATTACCTATTCTATAGTAGATCTATACTTACACAGATATCTGATTTCGGGATTAGGGTCTAGTTTTCCGTGATACGGTCACTACAAAGATCGATGATGTTTAATAGGTGGGAAAGAATTTAAATAAAATACAGTAAAAAATCACGAAAGGTTATTATAAACATTAATGTACCGGTGATCGTGAACAACTACAAAAAAATGCATCACATCAATAAAAGTCTAGCATTTAATTTTGTTTACAGTTATCTGTCGGTTATTTTACAATCCATACTTTCCCATTTTGATATATTAAGTTCTTATCAATGTTACGCGAGTAAAATACATGAAAAGGGTCGAGAGATGCACCTCTGCAATGTTATCTCATTTTCTTCAATCTGACATCAGCAGTGTCTGTGTGCTCGCTAGTTAGTACAATCATGCCAGAAAAAACCTCGAGGGTTTCTTTCAAAGTCTGGAAATAACTAATTGTGCCTCAAAAACGTGTTCTAGTTAGGTCACGTCAAGAGTAAAAATCTGGTTACGCGGATTCATTTTTTGATTTCGTAATGTGGTTATGTTTTAAAAGTGATTAAATGTTCATTAACATTTATGAACATTCGTATGTTCCATGACATGTTTTCTCCAAAGTTAGATATTATGTACGAATACGACATTTAAAGGCGATTACAGGGTTATTCCCTTCAGCCAAGCCTTTGCAACTTCATATTCAGCATAAATTCACACCGTTGTCTTTACAACGACAACTAAAATTAAAATTGGTCTAGGACTAAAAAAAGGAATGTAGATCACAAAAAAGGAAAAAAAACACAAAGTTAATTAAGTCAGTGTAGATTCAAAATTAGCTAAACGTATTGCCAATTTGTTTCACTGGAGTAATTTTAAGGTATGACGGAAGTGAAAAAAATAATTATAATGCCATTTTGTATTTTGAAATATTTAAATATTTCGGGGTTTTTAAGCGATGCTTTGACGTTTAAATATTTAAAATATAACAACTAGTGTTTGAACACGGAAAATCTCCTATAAAGTCCATAATAATAAATTTTTGATCAGTTATAATGATTTTCTTATCTCGCTATTTGACGTGTCACTTACTAATACTCAGTTGAGCCATCCATGGAAATTCCCATGGATTATTTACATCTAAACCGCCGTACACTCTTGCTCGATTCTTTGGAAAATTTTGTTTTCCACACCTTCCAATTGGAAGAAGATCCCAATTTTTGTGTCTCATTAAATAAACTGAAACAAGCAAATGTATTACAGATACTGCAGAAGACAAAAAAAAACGGAAACCTGTATGATATAGACACTATGCGTTATTTGTTTATAGTTTTCTTCTACATGATAACCATGAAAGCTACCAGACAGTCGGGGACGGACGCTCGCCACCCTGATAACCTTTCCGACCGTGTTTTTTTAGTACGCTATTTCCAAAAATGCACGCTAATTGCTATTAAAAAAATGTGTGTCATTTAGTTAAATTATACCTGGAATGTCAGGTTTTTGTAAAATAAATTAATGTGACTTGTGTGAATAATTTTCAGTTTTGCATGTAAATTATTTATCGTGTTACCCCCACCTCCCCCCCCAAAAAAAGAGAAGAGATTATCGCTATTTCATCATACTCCCAGTGATGGTCATTAAACATAGATCTCATTAAACATTAATGAGATCTATTAATCTCATTAATGTATTAATAACATTAATGAGATTAACATAGATCTCATTAATCTCATTAAACATAGATGCACATAAAAAAGTACATGAAGTGTTATAAAAAGTACATGTAGGAAAAAAGTAAATTGTGATCTTTAAAATAAATAACTTACGTCTGGGAGGATCTTGGCTTCTTTTGTTCCCCATCGATAAGCAATCTCCTCGGAATGCGATCCCAAAACTAAGCATTGTTAGTAAAATAGAGATACAAAGCATAGATTTTAACATTTTTTTAACTAAACTCAGTTTATTACTTGCCTGAAACGTTCTGAGTCAAAAACAAGATGAGAAACGTAATCCTTTTAAGGTATTTATGTACAATGATTTTTAATAATACTTAGACTTTGATTTAAGATAATTCGCAACATTGAAATTCAACAATACTTTCAATTAAAAGAAACGTCGATATTAATTCATGTCGAAGGATATGTGGATATATTAAGTGTCAATTAATCTTTTAATGTACACATATATTAAGAGAAGTGTGAATTAAAAATTTATTTGCTTTACAACGAGCGATTAACCGAAATTTATAAGCAATGCATTACAAAAGGAACTCTCATCCCTAGCGTGTGGCGTTTATTGTTATCTGGCTTTTATTATTGCACTACACAAGACTAATTTAATAAAAAAACAAGATTTACTGTTCTGTTTAGTTGACGTTAAAGCAAAAATCAGTAAACTACTCTTGGAATATTGATTTATTATTGTTTTCCTCAGTATTTTACTTTGTTATTTTTTTAGGTGTATATTAAGCTGATTTCCAGCTAAATTTTTGGCAGGAATTGATGGTCCTTGTTTCAACATCCAATTAAAACCATGATCTAAACATTTAAGATTTACATTGAATGTAAACCTTAAATCTCTATTTTAAAAATAGAGTTGAAAGTTGTTCCTTCTTAAAAAAGATCAAAACATACATCGCATTTTTGGGGTCTAGGGACTACAAAATAATAAGTTTTGTTAGTCCCGGACTTGAGTCTAAATTTACTGCATTTTATAAACATTTTAGTAAATAATTATTGAAACTCTAATTTTAGTTATATTTGATCTTTACGTTACATAAACAGTAACATAAGTAATACTCGTATGTTGGAATTTTATATCTTCATTTAAAAATTACGAAGTTGTTTTCCTACTTTGTAAAAAAATAGGTAAGCATTATTTTCTCCATAAAATAGTAAAAAGGTAATAATAGGCTGTTTGATAGAAAATAATTAAAATGTAAAATATTAACGCCTTTTTAATGTACAAAGCCACGTTTTGAAGATTACAAACATCAAGATAACCTAGTCTTTTAAGCTCCCTAACATGTACATACAATGGACTAGACAGTTCGTTTCATTGGAAAATCGAGTTAGACTTTAGTCCAAGTTGTCAACTTGTCAGTCAAACTCAGAAGTTTATCTGGCGTCTTTGTGTTACTGATTACATCCTGAAAGTCAGATGTCCATTGGTTACCGAGGTTTTGAAAGTGGTAAACACAGTACGTTGATCCAATATAAACCTTATGAGCACAAGTAAAATTTTATATCTTGCTTATTTCTCAACATATCTTAATAAAACTTGGTTTGAGGTTTCATATAGATTAGTCTAACACCCGCAACATTTCGATTTTTTTAGCAGCAAACCTGCATACTCATTCCACGTGTTATACGTATGGGAAATAAAAATTCTATATCTTCCTTATTTCATAAAATATTTTTTTTATGGTAATTGCTGCTCCCAGACCAATTCTACTAAGTATTGAATTAAAACCACCTATTTTTACATACCCTTTGCAGCAAAACTGCATACCCATCCCCCATGTAATTTTTTTAGAGCTCAAGTTACAATAACATTTTATATCTCGCTATGTTACATTGAAATATATTCTTTTGCATTTAAAATTCGCTGAAAATACAGGTCTGCTGTAACGGGGGTATTTTCATTATGCACTACTATAAGTCTCATATATGAATATGAGACTAATAGCATGCATGGCATTCAATAGTGTAAACGTATTACCTATACCTTAGTAGCAACTAATTAAATATGGAAACGGATACGAAAAAGTTTATTTGTAAGTAAATTTTGTTTTATGAAATTATTTTTTTAAAATTATGGGTTACAAGTAAGTTATCCTTGAAATTCTTCGTCAGGTTATGAACGACCGGAGTAATTATGCTTACAATTTCTGGCGAGTTCAGATTTGGCGAGGTGGAAAATAAACACTGACTTCTCTTCCGGCAATTTTTGTAAATAATGTCTTATGCCACTTCACGGAGTTTAATTTGTTCTTGCAATAGCTAAAAGATAAAATTAAACAGACTTACTAAAGTTAATCAAAATAACATGCAAATATAATGTAATACCTTACCAATTATTTATTTAAATTTTTTATTCTTGATATTTTTTTAACGAGGGTTATAATTAATTATTAAATATCGACTATTATTATTTAACATTTTATATTTTTATATGATCATACGTGAATCAATAAAATATTGATCCTATATAAATCTCAACATCTGTAGGTGAAATAAAACACATTTAGATACATGTCAGTCGCAATGTAGGTCACAATAAATAAATGTTATCGTTTAAACCTATATTATAATCGACATTAAATTTAAAATAAAGTATTACCATTGGTTTATTGGGTGTCTCCTTTCGACAAAAGCTACGGTGCATTCTTAATTCTCCCACAATAATATTAAGAAATTTGTCAGTTGAAAAACATAAATAAAAAACCATAAAATAGTATGTTTTGAGAGTCATTAATTGTTGGACACATAGTCTGAGCAGAAGTAGATATTATGTAAAGCGAAAGGTGGCTGGATGTCTGTTTTCAGCCGGAAGATTTGCTGCGTCCATAAGAAAAGACTCATAGAGACTGGGGTAATATTTGCAACCGAGGTCTTAAGTAGTCAGTTTCAAGTAGTTATTTTGAACGATAACAAGTAATTTTTGAAACAAATTGATTTCAAAATAAATATTTATAGAACTCATATTTGTTGATCTCCAACTTAATTCTTACTAATCGTAAATGCCATTCCTTGGACACGTACAATACATATTTTATATAAATATAAAGAGATAAATTGTTAATTTTTATTTTGGATACAATACTATTAATTTACTTTTTACCACACTACGACGAAATCACTTGCTTTACATGCGTCATATGGAGGCCAAAAATAACTCTTTTCAGTCAGAGGGCCGCAAGTCGGTCCAGTTCATTGCAACGTGTGAGAAAATTTTATATATGTAGGGAAGTCAATAGGTCCTAAAGTCAGGCTTGTGACAATCTTATGATTTTCATTGCTGTCTTTTCTTAGGAATCATTGAAAAGAAGTTGTATATTCGCTCACAATCTCAAAGTTTCATTTTCATGTGTGTCATAAAAATATACTTTTTTTTATTATTTTGTATACATTTTATTTTATTCCTTTTCGATCGTTTGAATTTCTCACCAGTCGATGTCAGTCGGCTTCGTCTCTACTTTGAAACACGATCTCGTGCCGAAAAAATGTATTTTTTGGCCCATATGCAAAATGTACTATTAACATTTTTAATTTTGTCTAGTTCGTATTCTGCATAATGTTACTTATTTATTATTTGTTATTATATATAAATCTAAATTTTTCTGTGTAACTTATTCTAAAGTCATATTAGAACAGACAAATGTCTTTGTATAATAATTTGCATGGGCCAACAGCGTTTTTCTTCGTCAGTAATTAGAAAAATAAGTTTTGCTCTAAAAAAATAAATAGAAAAAAAATCTAATAAAAAATAAGCAATATTTATTTCCTTATGTACGTTAATTTTGTCTTACTATCAGAATACTTCCATAATACTCAATAATCGTGCATTAAATTAAATATCCACAAGCAACTCATAAGATAAATAAAAGTAAGAACGTGTACTGCATTTTTTCTTTGTGGAACTATTCTTGGAAATGCTGTTGTTAGAAAACCAATATCCTTACATAATTACAAAGTTCGTATTGGTTGTATAAGCCCTCCATGTATTCCTATCGATGTAGGGAGTATCAAACTACCTTTAACATTTAAGTTTGCATTCGTTTGAATTTCAGCTTATTTGAATGTCTTGAGCTTGAAAAATTAAATGTACTTATCGTTTCATACAATCTTACATACAGTAGATTATTTACATTATATAATATATATAATCTATTGTAATTCCATTGATCGAAGAGATATTTATGTATAATACAAATTTATTAATTTTTTTACGAGGCTGAAATGTAATTGGAATAGAAAATTTATTGGAATATAAATTAATTTGGATTTCTATTTTTACAATAGACCATTCATCGTGATATATAGGTATGATATCTTTGCGATACGTGATTTGTTTCATTACGAATAAATTATTCCAATCTTATTTTTTATAAACGTCAAAAGTGGCATTAGTTGCTACAACTATGGAAGACATTGGACTGTACAAGATAGTAATTAATTATTGTAATATCTAAAACATTTAATGTTACTGACACATAGTATTTCATTTGATTAATTGTTCATTGTGATTATTTAAAATATTCTAATGTATTCCCTTCCCTTAAAGCATAAAATTGAGTGGCTTAAAAAGGGCTTTATACATTGTGGCTTAGCCTTATTTACTGTACAAATAAGAACTTTCAAGCACTTATTTTTAGGTAAAAGTCTAGCTGATTTTTACCTTCAACGATTATTCAACAATTATCTTAAAGAAAAATTAATCAAACAATTTTTAGATCTGTTAACTTTTTACTTAAACATTCTACTTTTACAATTTGCGATATTTTCTTCTGTTTTGAAACCAAACGATCGAGGAAAGTATTGAGCAACAATCATAATATTAATTTTTTCTGGTTTAAAACTAGGAAAATGGCTAATTTAGGTTGCCTCGCCGTCACGAGTTTTTCGGGGAAATCTCTCCTCGCCTCTGGCTAATTGGATTTCAGAAGCGGGACGGCCACTTTTTAAGGGTATTTCAGTCCCATCAACATCACTTTTGTCAGAGCAATCACGGTGTTTGTTGTTGTACTGACACAACCAGAGGGCCAGCGGTTCGAATCCTGACCAAGATCGAAAATATGAATTAATCTATCTAATAAAATATTACAGTCAGGAAATTTAAGTATTAGGGTTCAAACACTCCAAAAAGTAAAAAATGCCCCTAACGTTGAAAAACAAAAACAAATTAATATTTTTTTTACTTTGACTTCGGTCGTTAGTCTACTTTAAGAACGTAGAAATATTTCTCCTATATTAATTCAGTTTTCCGGAAAAAAAGAGTTACACGTACGACAAACTTTGAAAAGTAAACGAACATCAATAGCATTTTGAATAGTTCAACTACAAATTAAGGAATATTGAATATTGACTATTGAATTTTTAGAGTGGGATCAATGCTAATGGTATTAAACACCAAAGAATCTCAGACAATTTCCTAGCTGAATTAATCCGTAAGGTAATGCAGTTATAGTCGAATACTGATGTCATACAAACGAAAATATGTCTTTGCTATTTAAGTCTTTTTAAAGACTGAAGTATTTATTTTGCCACTTATACACCGTACACTATAATCATAGTCTGAAACAAACTAGAAAAATCAGCATACCAATACTACTAATCCTAAAAAAAATTACCATTGACATTTGCATATACGGGCTATGATTTATTGGAGGAAAATTAATAGGGATTCCTTCGTAAACCAATAGTGATAACGCTATCAAAATATATAAATCATTTACAATATAATATAACAGGAGTAAGAGGAAATTTAATCCCCAAAATAGAGTTAATAGTAATTTTACAGGGAAAACAATTTATTTTTGGTTTGTATTATTGATTTCAGGTCTTAAAATTATTGTTCTCTCCAGTGGTCCAAGAAATAAAGTGTTTTTTTGCATATGTCAAGTCATACATGGCCTATTCCACCCGTAAGACTAAATGTTCATTTTAGAAAACCTGATTTATCCTTTCTTAATGATAACCTTAACGGAAATAAAAAATGAAATGAATATTTTTTATTTTACTTTTTCCTAACATACCTTGAAACTAGGTTTATTGTTAGTTTATAGTAGCGATCAAATAAAAAAAGCTCCTATATCAAATTGATTTTATGTCATATTTATAATCAGAGGCAGTCAGAAATAAAACCATATTTTTCGTTAAATATCTTGACCTTGGAGTTTCTTTTGTCTTGAACGTTACTGGATATGAGCTCTTTCTAGTTTTATTGGTTTTAAAACAATGGAAGATTGATGTGCTCACAACAACAAACCTTCTTTCATATTCCCAATGTGATTATTGAGGATAATACAATAAACTCAAATGTCACTTTTGAGTAATGCTAATAAGATTATGAATTTGAAATAAAGGTCTAAACACATGGTAGCTGAATGGGGAGGTCTGATGCAACAGGGATATTTAATCTAAGGCCCTATTAAGCGGTTCATGCTGTCAATTTTCATTTTTGAATGAATTAATTTTTCGAATGAAATAAAGCTTTATACATCACAAAACATATACAATTTTTTACAGTTTCAAACAAATTCTCTTACAACTACAGTAAATACCCGAAAAACCCCATAATAAACAAATACTATATACTATTACAACTTAATAAAAATTTGCCAAATAAATTAACTTAAAACTGCAGTACATACAGGAAAATATGCATAATAAACACAAAACAAACAAATATTTTTCAAAAAACAAAAAATATTCCTTTGCATTTAGATAATTAAAAAATAAATAAATAAAATTATGATAAACAGTTTTGTAATGAACAAATTAGGAGCCTCATAGGCAGGGCCAGTTTTGAGGCTTCCATCACATTAAATAAACTGAAATAAATGGCTACCAATGTGGTTGTATTAAAAAATACATTTGCCACAAATACAATAAGAATTCATAGAGAGAAAGACAAGTCCCATTTTTTTAAACATGCAAAACGTTTCACAGTTATTTTAGGAAGATTATTTCAAACTGTAAGATGGAATAATATCGCACCCACTTACAGTAATTAATAAAATATGATACAATAAACCAACACAAATCAAATGTATATAGTGTCAAAAAGTATCTGAAATAGATGATCATTGTCTTGTTGAGTAAAGAATGTTCTTATCAATGTGTGTTAATAACATACATATATATATATATATATATATATAACTACTTATCTAAAAACATAAAAAAATCATCTACAATTTAAATAGGTGCTAGGAAGAACAATCAAAGTTCTCCGGCACTGTTTAAAGGTATTCATCAAATATGTTATTTCCTTTCAATATTAATAATATGTAATTGGATTTAATACAGTACCCCTCGGATTATCCGGATTAATGTGGCGGAATACCGATCCGGATAACAAAAAATCCGGATAATCCGAGGTCATTACAATATTGCCTAAATAGCGTTCGTGTGCTTTAGTCCCTGCTAAATTGATGCTGCAAACGTATCAAGACTGTGCAACATGTTAGTCTTTCAAGCTTGTTGCGCATAACATTTTTCTAACTGGCTCTATTCTTCTTCCAGTCACTACCACCGTACTTGTCCCAACACCACTGAGGAGAATCAAAGATTCTTCTCTGTGCCAACACCCAGTTCCTTAGCTAATTATTTTCCTGATTCTCCTGCGTCAAGTCTTTTGATAGCATTCAGTTTCTGTTCTAAAGTTAAAATCACTATTTTCCTTTTTCAACCACACACTTTGAAACTCAATATCAGTCCACAAAAATTGCAAAAATGCTGTAATGTACTATTTAGGCAATGTGACTCCTTCAGTTATTGTAATTTCAAATGCGTACAGTAATGTATTGAATTTGTATTTTACTTTAATAAGGCGCATTTCACTCGTGACCTCGCTAAAATCACGTTTTTGCCGTGATTTTAATTTTTTAATTTCTCGGATGGACCGGTCCGGATAATCCGGGATCCGGAGAATGTGAGGTCCGGATAATCCGAGATGTACTGTACTTGCTTAAAATTATATTATTATGATAATTATTTATATGCAAATTGGCATTTCATAGTATTTAATTTCGGTTAAAAACACTGTTAAATGTTTATAGCACTTTTACGTCACACTTTATTACATACCTTGAGCCTAACAATGTCTTCTGCGCTTTACATCAGTTACTGAGATCTAAAAAACAACTGTTTTAAAAACTCAACCCCCAAAATCCGACGAGCTGCGGAAGTCACTGTAGAAACGCATTATAAGATTCAGATGAAAGTTACGCCGCCGGCGGTTCTGGGAATGCGTGCTTCGTTCTTTTATTCAGCTATCTCATCATGCACAGTAAATACGGGTTTAAAGAGATTTAAATATTGTAAGAGTCTTGTAGACGACAAATTTAACGAAAGTGTTTTGTAATCCCGCATAATATTGGGATAATTTAGTGCTTCCTTCACTACTCAGTTTACATATGTACTGAATCCACAAAACATTAATGGAATTAAAACTTAAGGGAATCAAACAGTAAAAAAAATTCTACAATATACTATGACAGTACAAACTTTTAAAATAGTTGTTTTCAGGAAATACCGAGATTATTTAATATACGTATCATTTATTGATTAGGAGCTCAAACAAATCTTTCGGTTACAAAATCTATTCGATTACAATTAGAAAATGTATCCATGAAACAACGATCCGAATACAGATATCAATAACTATCACACCATTTTTTTATTTTAGAAATATTTTGGGGGACAAATAACAATGCGATCACTAAAACTAGCTACAAAGAAGTGAAAATCGCGTAGGTTTTGACACTCAGCTTTTCTGAGTTTACACAACAAATAAACATCGGTTGCCTCAGCACCAGGGTAGCATCAATCAGCTGAAGCAGCAACCCGTCCCATGAGACGCTTGCTGACAATCAGCATCCCACACTAGTGCACGGCCTCCTGTCTCCGTTTTAGTTCTAAACGCTCAAAGTTGTTTAAGGGAACACTTTAACACTCTAACTACTATAAAGTAAGAGACTGTATTACCAACATACGTCTTGATTGAAATAATACGCTAGAATAAAATAACTTATACGTACTGTGGTTTGATATATCAACAACCTGTAAAGTAATTTAACCTATTATATCAACTTAAATAATGAAAAACAAAATGAAAATAATAAAAATGTCTTAAGGAGCTATCCAGAAAATACAATTTTGGAAGTGGCTCGTACCAATTCAACGGCTGAGGGAAAACTTAACATGCTTATGGTAATTGTTATAATATATTATAACACGATGACTTCAAAACTCAAACAATTTTATGTGATAAACAGGGCTAAATGATAAAAACTCATCGACATAAAATAATTTTCCTGAAGGAATAAGCGGTTTGTTAAAAACGTACCGAACCAAAATAATTTTTCGTATTATTTGTAATACTAAAACATAAATTCAAAATTCGGGTTTTACCTAATAACCATATTTAGGAGGTAAATAATTAGTTTTAAAATAAATCCGAGTTAAATTTGTAAAAAATTTGCATTTTACGTTACTTGTTACGAAATAACGTTATGTAACAGCATCAAACAGAATTCCTGGCTATGAGACTTGTTCCTCAAAGTTCATTCATATTTAAAATGCCATTAGATATGCATAAAACATCAATTTTCTATTTTGAAACTTTTGTTTTTCTGCTTGTAGTATGCTTGTTTGCACGTCTTTTCTTTTCACCACACTGTATTCAAATAGGACTTAACTAAATATTTACAATGAAACTCTTTATTTATTTTGTTAGCATTAGCCCAGTTCTAGTACCTTATGTCGACACTATGAATGTGAAAATAGACCAGGAATAAGTGCCGGAATATGAGTTAATCCAAACCTGATAGTGGCTCCTGTGACTCACACTTACCGTACCCGTAGCGCGGTGGGCGTGGGCCTGCAGGTTCCTCGAGTAGTTAAATCTATTAACCTTACTAATTCCTTCTACATAACCAATTTTTTGTTACGGACCTCTAGAAATACGGAGCCTGCAGGTTTCGCTCAGCGCCTACAAAAGGATCGTGGCGGCCTGGCTGGCGGAGATAGGCCCAGTTATCGCCGAGTCGCTTATCAGCCCAGAATATCCCATGTGACCTTGACGCACGTAAGCACTTCCACTTTCACAAAGAAAAAACTCTATGCCTCACGTAATTTATAATATCGAAAGTTAATATTTATTTTCTCCATTGCGTGAAATCCTTCCTAATTTATATTAAATCTTATCAGCAGCTGTTCAAGAAATAAATCAACTGTTTAGTTTTTCAAGCTATCATTATTTTTACTTCTTGTGGTTTTAAATAGACTTTTTTTGTTTCTTCGTGTAATATATACGCAGCTATGGACTCGAACTCGCCACACGCACAGGTCTTTAGGTCTTTAACCCATGTGAGGTTTTTTAATTTTGTTATTGTAACGCTTCTTTTGTAACTATATCTGTAAATAAAGAATTGTTGATTTGATTTGAGTTATAATGATCTAGAAACCCGTTGCAAATAATACTATCGAAAAGTATAGGCTGAAAATTGCATTCATGAGAGAGGAGAGATATTTAAGATGTCAAATCTTTAAAAATTAAATTGTATGAAAAAGTCAATAATGTAAAAAAAGTTCAATTAGTTTTATTATTAATTATTTACAAGCTAGATAATTATTTCTCTTTTTTTTAAATTCATTTTAGGTGACTTTAAATAATTATTAAAATTGTTGCCATTAACTATTATTATTAATAACAAGTTTAGCAACGTGTTTAGAAAATTTTAAAAATAATCCTAAAGTTTTTATTCTTATTAAGTTAACTTTTTTTGGTAGTGCATGTACTTTAAAATAATGTTGTTATTTTTTAGTTCCAATACATAATTTTTTATGAAAATTAAACTATTAATCAGAATAACTTACTGTTTTATTCTTTAAAAATATATTGAATTCACCGTTAGTTTACTTATACTCTTGTAATATACATTTTTACTATCAGACAGATAAATTGTTTTACCATATCCTCGATTAAACACTCAATCAAAATCTTCGTCATAGATCTATTTATTGAATACCGTGGGCCAAATCATCATACGGTGACTAAGCTTAAATCATTTTCAAAGTAAAATACAAAGTGCTAAGAGGTTTAAAACTATTAGGCTAAAGAAAACTAAAGTTGGAAATTAAATACATAATTTGTTCAGTTTTATTAGGCCCAGACGAAATTATTGACGGTCTATTCAAAATGCAGCTTGTATTTATTTAATTTCGAACAAAAAATACTATGTAAGAAATGAGTTTGCTTGTCAGAAATGTAAAGAAATGAAAAATAAAATCAATGGTTTAGCTGTAATAAAGCATATGAAAAAAACATTATCATTTTTGAAATTACCAAGTCTTTTAAGATAGGTTTCAGGCTAGAGAAGGCGCTATAGAATATATAAACTGCATTTTCTTATCGGTTGAAACTCTCACTCTCCATTTATCAAACTTTTGGATGATTTAGGTTTCCAACACACGGCAACGTACAGTATGTGTTTCAAACAGCTTTCAGACTTTTAGATCGGTTTTATCTCAATAATACTTTCTCAACAGAAAAATATTTCACCCATTGTTAAATTTCCTTAGGTAAAAATGTTGTTATAAAAAGTATTGCTGTGCAATTAAAATAGGAAGATTTTTTTAAAATTTATGTAGAGTAGGATTCACGTAAGTTGGCCAAAGCATGTACTAATCATCTCATTAAAAATTTTTATACAAGTCACATTGAAAACATAGTTGGTTACACATGGTGTCTGTTTATATTTTCTCAGAACTGTCAAATCGCCACGTTGCGTTTGTTTACAAGTTGTTATAGGTTATAGAATGTTTACAATATCGCCTATTTTAAGAAGTTTTTATTTCCATTCAACCTTTTTACATATCTGCCAAAGTTTAATTTGATTCTATTTCTTGATTTACAAATATTTAAGTTTGTTTAACTGCTGTTTATTTTTCCTGGGCCAATTTTAATAAGTTTTGACCGCAATATGAAACAATCTATCTTTTCAGATACTGACTTGCAGCAAGTAATACTGGCTATTCAAGAACTCGTCTATATTTCTTTGGAAATATTATTTCATTACAAAATCTTAGACTATTAACCATGCCGCATCCATGACACATCATCTCCCGGTTAATACATAATTTATTTGGAAAAGCCCCTTAGTAATATTTTAAGCCGCGCAAGGGAACGTCCAGTTGCAAATTGCATCAGAACTTTCCCTTTATTGCAAGTGCTATACTAAACAGATGTTCGTTGACAATGTTTTCAGCACAGCTGGATTTTATGGTAAAGTTCGTAAGAAGATAATAGTTTGTTTACTTTCGTTTTGGCCAACTAAGG
Source organism: Flexamia atlantica (assembly GCA_035578135.1). Taxonomy (NCBI): domain Eukaryota; kingdom Metazoa; phylum Arthropoda; class Insecta; order Hemiptera; family Cicadellidae; genus Flexamia; species Flexamia atlantica. The sequence continues at coordinate 1,461,519 of JAQJVK010000049.1, read as the reverse complement.
TGAATCCTACTCTAACAAGATAAATGCTGGTAATTAGGTAACATTTACCAAATAATATAATTTTTTTGTTGCCAGTGCTACCCACAGAGGTAATATTGAATACTACATGATTAGTAGTAAATAGTTTTTGCGATAAAAATATATCGAACTTTGCAATCTTTAAAACATTATAATTGAAATATTTTAAATGTTGATTGCCAAGTGAGTTAATGCGTTTTAAATTTATAGCCCTTAAGAGTCAATATAAATTTGATAAATAGTAAAAAATGCTTAAAGCGTAGTCAAAATCAAAACCGTAATAAAAAATTTGTATTCCTTGTAATACTACTACGAGGTACAGTCAAAAAGTTCCCGGAATGAATTTTTGTAGACATTTAGTGCGATCGCCAGAAGGAAATTCGACTTGCATTAGTTGGTACGACTCCTGGGGAGGGCATATCGGTAGTGGGGGTATAGCTAACTTTCCGTAGTGCAGCACTGGAAAGCCCTTTTCGTGTTCCTGCAAGTCTACATTGTCGAATTGTGAAAAATGGTATTTCATGACCAGCGCGCGAACATTAAGTTCTGTATTTAACTTAAAAATCACACAGTGAGACTCTTGAGTTGTTAATTCAAGCTAATGTAGAAGAGGCGATGAAGAAAAGTCAAGTTTATGAGAGTCAAAAACGGTTCCGTGAAGGCCGTGAAAGCATTGAGGATGACCCTCGTAGTGGACGACCTTCAAACATCAGTTAATGATGAAAACATTGAGCGAGTACGACAAGTTGTGCATGAAACTCGGAAATTAACGATCGATAAAATTGCATTTCAGGTAAATTTATCACAGGGAAGTGTTCCTTCATGATCATTTGAACATGCCTCGAATATGTTCACTTAACAAACAAATCCGACATTTTGGACATACAGGTACACAAAAAGCGCTTTCCAATGCTGCTCTACGGCAAGTCAGCTATACCCACATTACCGATATGCCCTCCCCAGTAGTCGTACCAACTACTGCAAGGCGAATTTCCTGCTGGCGATCGCGCTAAAAGTCTACAAAAATTCATTCCGGGAACTTTTTGACTGTACCTCGTACATTTACAGGAACTGTAATACTCGTTTGATATAGGCATAATGATTGGATATATTTGTAAACGAGTCATTGATCATTATACAAGAAGATAATAAAACGAGTTCAGCATGAGTAAAAAAAATCTCTTGTACCTCTCTACGCAACGCTCTGATAAGGGTTAACACTATGCACATCAGCCAGTGTGGCGTCGCCTTTCACAATCTAATTTTCCACGTGGAACTCTAACGACGGCTTTGTCTTAAAACCTCAAAATACATTTATTCAGTTAGAAAAATTATTGCGAAATAACACGATTATTTTAAATTGGACTAAATATTTACATAATTAAAATACTGTACACACACTGAAGTGTACACTTTCTGTAAAAAAATATATGATTAATTCCAAAGTATTACTTTGTAATTTTACAGTTAGTTGTGATAGTAAACAAAGGAAAGTAAAATGAGGTGACCAAAATCACCAAAGTTATGACCAAAGACACCAAGGTAAACCCGATAAAAGTCGATGGCAGTCGACTTCGACTCTACTTTGAAACACGACCTCGTGCCGAAAAAAACTTATTTTTTGGCCCAGATGCAAAATGTACTATTAACATTTTTAATTTTGTCTAGTTCGTATTTTGCATAATGTTACTTATTTATTATTTGTTATTATGTATAAATCTAAATTTTTCTGTGTAACTTATTCTAAAGTCATATTAGAACAGACAAATGTCTTTGTATAATAATTTGCATGGGCCAAAAGCGTTTTTTCTTCGTCAGTAATTAGAAAAATAAGTTTTGCTCTAAAAAAATAAATAGCAAAAAAAATCTAATAAAAAATAAGCAATATTTATTTCCTTATGTACAGTTAATTTTGTCTTACTATCAGAATACTTCCTTAATAAATAATCGTGCATTAAATTAAATATCCACAAGCAACTCATAAGATAAATAAAAGTAAGAACGTGTACTGCATTTTTTCTTTGTGGAACTATTCTTGGAAATGCTGTTGTTAGAAAACCAATATCCTTACATAATTACAAAGTTCGTATTGGTTGTATAAGCCCTCCATGTATTCCTATCGATGTAGGGAGTATCAAACTACCTTTAACATCTAAGTTTGCGTTCATTTGAATTTCAGCTTATTTGAATGTCTTGTGCGTGAAAAATTTAATGTACTTATCGTTCATACAATCTTTACATTATACAATGTATATAATCTATTGTAATTCCATTGATCGAAGAGATATTTTTGTATAATAAAAATTTATTAATTTTCCTAAGAGAGTTAAATTTAATTGGAATACAAAATTTATTGGAATATAAATTTGGATTTCTATTTTTACAATAGACCATTCATCGTGATATATAGGTATGATATCTTTGCGATACGTGATATATTTCATTACGAATAAATTATTCCAATCTTATTTTTTATAAATGTCAAAAGTGGCATTAGTTGCTACAACTATGGAAGACATTGGACTGTACAAGATAGTAATGAATTATTGTAATATCTAAAACATTTAATGTTACTGACACATAGTATTTCATTTAATTAATTGTTCATTGTGATTATTTAAAATATTCTGATGTATTCCCATCCCTTAAAGCATAAAATTGAGTGGCTTAAAAAGGGCTTTATACATTGTGGTTTAGCCTTATTTACTGTACAAATAAGAACTTTCAAGCACTTATTTTTAGGTAAAAGTCTAGCTGATTTTTACCTTCAACGATTATTCAACAATTATCTTAAAGAAAAATTAATCAAACAATTTATAGATCTGTTAACTTTTTACTTACACATTCTACTTTTACAATTTGCGATATTTTCTTCTGTTTTGAAACCAAACGATCGGGGAAAGTATTGAGCAACAATCATAATATTAATTTTTTCTGGTTTAAAACTAGGAAAATGGCTAATTTAGGTTGCCTCGCCGTCACGAGTTTTTCGGGGAAATCTCTCCTCGCCTCTGGCTAATTGGATTTCAGAAGCGGGACGGCCACTTTTTAAGGGTATTTCAGTCCCATCAACATCACTTTTGTCAGAGCAATCACGGTGTTTGTTGTTGTACTGACACAACCAGAGGGCCAGCGGTTCGAATCCTGACCAAGATCGAAAATATGAATTAATCTATCTAATAAAATATTACAGTCAGGAAATTTAAGTATTAGGGTTCAAACACTCCAAAAAGTAAAAAATGCCCCTAACGTTGAAAAACAAAAACAAATTAATATTTTTTTTACTTTGACTTCGGTCGTTAGTCTACTTTAAGAACGTAGAAATATTTCTCCTATATTAATTCAGTTTTCCGGAAAAAAAGAGTTACACGTACGACAAACTTTGAAAAGTAAACGAACATCAATAGCATTTTGAATAGTTCAACTACAAATTAAGGAATATTGAATATTGACTATTGAATTTTTAGAGTGGGATCAATGCTAATGGTATTAAACACCAAAGAATCTCAGACAATTTCCTAGCTGAATTAATCCGTAAGGTAATGCAGTTATAGTCGAATACTGATGTCATACAAACGAAAATATGTCTTTGCTATTTAAGTCTTTTTAAAGACTGAAGTATTTATTTTGCCACTTATACACCGTACACTATAATCATAGTCTGAAACAAACTAGAAAAATCAGCATACCAATACTACTAATCCTAAAAAAAATTACCATTGACATTTGCATATACGGGCTATGATTTATTGGAGGAAAATTAATAGGGATTCCTTCGTAAACCAATAGTGATAACGCTATCAAAATATATAAATCATTTACAATATAATATAACAGGAGTAAGAGGAAATTTAATCCCCAAAAGAGAGTTAATAGTAATTTTACAGGGAAAACAATTTATTTTTGGTTTGTATTATTGATTTCAGGTCTTAAAATTATTGTTCTCTCCAGTGGTCCAAGAAATAAAGTGTTTTTTTGCATATGTCAAGTCATACATGGCCTATTCCACCCGTAAGACTAAATGTTCATTTTAGAAAACCTGATTTATCCTTTCTTAATGATAACCTTAACGGAAATAAAAAATGAAATGAATATTTTTTATTTTACTTTTTCCTAACATACCTTGAAACTAGGTTTATTGTTAGTTTATAGTAGCGATCAAATAAAAAAAGCTCCTATATCAAATTGATTTTAAGTCATATTTATAATCAGAGGCAGTCAGAAATAAAACCATATTTTTCGTTAAATATCTTGACCTTGGAGTTTCTTTTGTCTTGAACGTTACTGGATATGAGCTCTTTCTAGTTTTATTGGTTTTAAAACAATGGAAGATTGATGTACTCACAGCAACATGCCTTCTTTCATATTCCCAATGTGATTATTGAGGAGAATACAATAAACTCAAATGTCACTTTTGAGTAATGCTAATAAGATTATGAATTTGAAATAAAGGTCTAAACACATGGTAGCTGAATGGGGAGGTCTGATGCAACAGGGATATTTAATCTAAGGCCCTATTAAGCGGTTCATGCTGTCAATTTTCATTTTTGAATGAATTAATTTTTTGAATGAAATAAAGCTTTATACATCACAAAACATATACAATTTTTCACAGTTTCAAACAAATTCTCTTACAACTACAGTAAATACCCGAAAAACCCCATAATAAACAAATACTATATACTATTACAACTTAATAAAAATTTGCCAAATAAATTAACTTAAAACTGCAGTACATACAGGAAAATATGCATAATAAACACAAAACAAACAAATATTTTTCAAAAAACAAAAAAATATTCCTTTGCATTTAGATAATTAAAAAAATAATAAAAATAAAAATATGATAAACAGTTTTGTAATGAACAAGTTAGGAGCCTCATAGGCAGGGCCAGTTTTGAGGCTTCCATCACATTAAATAAACTGAAATAAATGGCTACCAATGTGGTTGTATTAAAAAATAAATTTTCCACAAATACAATAAGAATTCATAGAGAGAAAGACAAGTACCCATTTTTTTTAAACATGCAAAACGTTTCACAGTTATTTTAGGAAGATTATTTCAAACTGTAAGATGGAATAATATCGCACCCACTTACAGTAATTAATAAAATATGATACAATAAACCAACACAAATCAAATGTATATAGTGTCAAAAAGTATCTGAAATAGATGATCATTGTCTTGTTGAGTAAAGAATGTTCTTATCAATGTATGTTAATAACATATATATATATATATATATATAACTAATTATCTAAAAACATAAAAAATAATCTACTGAAGAACAATTAAAATAGGTGATAGGAAGAACAATCAAAATTCTCTGGCACTGTTTAAAGGTATTCATCAAATATGTTATTTCCTTTCAATATTAGCAATGTATAATTGGATTTAATACTTGCTTAAAAATTATATTATTATGATAATTATTTATATGCAAATTGGCATTTCATAGCATTTAATTTCGGTTAAAAACACTGTTAAATGTTTATAGCACTTTTACACCACACTTTATTACAAACCTTGAGCCTAACAATGTCTTCTGCGCTTTACATCAGTTACTGAGATCTAAAAAACAACTGTTTTAAAAACTCAACCCCCAAAATCCGACGAGCTGCGGAAGTCACAGTAGAAACGCATTATAGGAGTCAGATGAAAGTTACGCCGCCGGCGGTTCTGGGAAACGTGGCGGTGCTTCGTTCTTTTATTCAGCTATCTCATCATGCACAGTAGGAAATACGGGTTTAAAGAGATTTAAATATTGTAAGAGACTTGTAGACGACAAATTTAACGGAAGTGTTTTGTAATCCCCCGTAATATTGGGATACTTTAGTACTTCCTTCACTATTCAGTTTATGGATGTACTGAATCCACAAAACATTAATGGAATTAAAACTTAACGGAGTCAAACAGTGAAAAAAAATTAAATTCTACAATATGTTATGACAGTACCAAATTTTAAAATAGTTGTTTTCAGGTAATAACGAGATTATTTAATATACCTATCTTTTATTGATTAGGAGCTCAAACAAATCTTTCGGTTACGAAATCTATTCGATTACAATTAGAAAATGTATCCATGAAACAAATCCGAATACAAATCTCAAAAACTGTCAAACGTTATAATATTTAAGAAATATTTTGGGGGACAAATAACAATGCGATCACTAAAACTAGCTACAAAGAAGTGAAAATCGCATAGGTTTTGAGGCTCAGCTTCTCTGACAAAATTTGTAAAAATTTGTCATTCTACGTTATTTGTTACGAAAGAACGTTTTGTAAAAGCATCAAACAGAATTCTTGGCTATGACACTTGTTCCTCAAACAAAGTTCATTCATATTTAAAATGCCATTAGATATGCAAGAAACATCAATTTTCTATTTTGTTACTTTTTTTGTTTTTCTGCTTGTGGTATGCTGTTTGCACGTCTTTTCTTTCCACCGCACTGTATTCAAGTAGGACTTAACTAAATATTTACAATGAAACTCTTTAATTATTTTGTTATCATTAGCCCAGTTCTAGTAGCTTATGTCGACACTATGAATGTGAAAATATACCAGGAATAAGTGCCGGAATATGAGTTAATCCAAACCTGATAGTGGCTCCTGTGACTCACACTTACCGTACCCATAGCGCGGGGGGCGTGGGCCTGCAGGTTCCTCCTGCAGGGCGTGGGCCTGAAGGAATTAGTAGTTAAATCTATTAACCTTACTAATTCCTTCTACATAGCCAATTTTTTGTTACGGACCTCTAGAAATACGGAGCCTGCAGGTTTCGCTCAGCGCCTACAAAAGGATCGTGGCGGCCTGGCTGGCGGAGATAGGCCCAGTTATCGCTAGGTAGTTGTCAGCCCAGAATATCCTGCGTGACCTTGACGCACGTAAGCACTTCCACTTTCACAAAGAAAAAAACCCATGCCTCACGTAATTTATAATATCGAAAGTTAATATTTATTTTCTCCATTGCGTGAAATCCTTCCTAATTTATATTAAATCTTATCAGCAGCTGTTCAAGAAATAAATCAACTGTTTAATTTTTAAAGCTATCATTATTTTTACTTCTTGTGGTTTTAAATAGACTTTTTTGTTTCTTCGTGTAATATATACGCAGCTATGGACTCGAACTCGCCACACGCACAGGTCTTTAGGTCTTTAACCCATGTGAGGTTTTTTAATTTTATTATTGTAACGCTTCTTTTGTAACTATATATGTAAATAAAGAATTGTTGATTTGATTTGAGTTGTAATGATCTAGAAACCCGTTGCAAATAATACTATCGAAAAGTATAGGCTGCAAATTGCATTCATGAGAGAGGAGAGATATTTAAGATGTCAAATCTTTAAAAATTAAATTGTATGAAAAAGTCAATAATGTAAAAAAAGTTCAATTAGTTTTATTATTAATTATTTACAAGCTAGATAATTATTTCTCTTTTTTTGAAATTCATTGTAGGTGACTTTAAATAATTATTAAAATTTTTGCCATTAATTATTATTATTAATTACAAGTTTAGCAACGTGTTTGGAAAATTTTAAAAATAATCCTAAAGTTTTTATTCTTATTAAGTTAACTTTTTTTGGTAGTGCATGTACTTTAAAATAATGTTGTTATTTTTTAGTTCCAATACATAATTTTTTATGAAAATTAAACTATTAATCAGAAAAACTTACTGTTTTATTCTTTAAAAATATATTGAATTCACCGTTAGTTTACTTATACTCTTGTAATATACATTTTTACTATCAGACAGATAAATTGTTTTACCATATCCTCGATTAAACACTCAATCAAAATCTTCGTCATAGATCTATTTATTGAATACGGTGGGCCAAATCATCATACGGTGACTAAGCTTAAATCATTTTCAAAGTAAAATACAAAGTGCTAAGAGGTTTAAAACTATTAGGCTAAAGAAAACTAAAGTTGGAAATTAAATACACAATTTGTTCAGTTTTATTAGGCCCAGACGAAAATATTGACGGTCTATTCAAAATGCAGCTTGTATTTATTTAATTTCAAACAAAACATACTATGTAAGAAATGATTTTGCTTGTCAGAAATGTAAAGAAATGAAAAATAAAATCAATGGTTTAGCTGTAATAAAGCATATGAAAAAAACATTATCATTTTTGACATTACCAAGTCTTTTAAGATAGGTTTCAGGCTAGGGAAGGCGCTATAGAATATATAAAGTGCATTTTCTTATCGGTTGAAACTCTCACTCTCCATTTATCAAACTTTTGGATGATTTAGGTTTCCAACACACGGCAACGTACAGTATGTGTTTCAAACAGCTTTCAGACTTTTAGATTGGTTTTATCTCAATAATACTTTCTCAACAGAAAAATATTTCACTCATTGTTAAATTTCCTTAGGTTAAAATGTTGTTATAAAAAGTATTGCTGTGCAATTAAAATAGGAAGAATTTTTTTAAAATTTATGTAAAGTAGGATTCACGTAAGTTGGCCAAAGCATGTACTAATCATCTCATCAAAACTTTTTATACAATCACATTGAAAACATAGTTGGTTACACATGGTGTCTGTTTATATTTTCTCAGAACTGTCAAATCGCCACGTTGCGTTTGTTTACAAGTTGTTATAGGTTATAGAATGTTTACAATATCGCCTATTTTAAGAAGTTTTTATTTCCATTCAACCTTTTTACATATCTGCCAAAGTTTAATTTGATTATATTTCTTGATTTACAAATATTTTAGTTTGTTTAACTGCTGTTTATTTTTCCTGGGCCAATTTTAATAAGTTTTGACCGCAATATGAAACAATCTATCTTTTCAGATACTGACTTGCAGCAAGTAATACTGGCTATTCAAGAACTCGTCTATATTTCTTTGGAAATATTATTTCATTACAAAATCTTAGACTATTAACCATGCCGCATCCATGACACATCATCTCCCGGTTAATACATAATTTATTTGGAAAAGCCCCTTAGTAATATTTTAAGCCGCGCAAGGGAACGTCCAGTTGCAAATTGCATCAGAACTTTCCCTTTATTGCAAGTGCTATACTAAACAGATGTTCGTTGACAGTGTTTTCAGCACAGCTGGATTTTATGGTAAAGTTCGTAAGAAGATAATAGTTTGTTTACTTTCGTTTTGGCCAACTAAGGTGAATCCTACTCTAATAAGATAAATGCTGGTAATTAGGTAACATTTACCAAATAATATAATTTTTTTGTTGCCAGTGCTACCCACAGAGGTAATATTGAATACTACATGATTAGTAGTAAATAGTTTTTGCGATAAAAATATATCGAACTTTGCAATCTTTAAAACATTATAATTGAAATATTTTAAATGTTGATTGCCAAGTGAGTTAATGCGTTTTAAATTTATAGCCCTTAAGAGTCAATATAAATTTGATAAATAGTAAAAAATGCTTAAAGCGTAGTCAAAATCAAAACCGTAATAAAAAATGAGTATTCCTTGTAATACTACTACGAGGTACAGTCAAAAAGTTCCCGGAATGAATTTTTGTAGACATTTAGTGCGATCGCCAGAAGGAAATTCGACTTGCATTAGTTGGTACGACTCCTGGGGAGGGCATATCGGTAGTGGGGGTATAGCTAACTTTCCGTAGTGCAGCACTGGAAAGCCCTTTTCGTGTTCCTGCAAGTCTACATTGTCGAATTGTGAAAAATGGTATTTCATGACCAGCGCGCGAACATTAAGTTCTGTATTTAACTTAAAAATCACACAGTGAGACTCTTGAGTTGTTAATTCAAGCTAATGTAGAAGAGGCGATGAAGAAAAGTCAAGTTTATGAGAGTCAAAAACGGTTCCGTGAAGGCCGTGAAAGCATTGAGGATGACCCTCGTAGTGGACGACCTTCAAACATCAGTTAATGATGAAAACATTGAGCGAGTACGACAAGTTGTGCATGAAACTCGGAAATTAACGATCGATAAAATTGCATTTCAGGTAAATTTATCACAGGGAAGTGTTCCTTCATGATCATTTGAACATGCCTCGAATATGTTCACTTAACAAACAAATCCGACATTTTGGACATACAGGTACACAAAAAGCGCTTTCCAATGCTGCTCTACGGCAAGTCAGCTATACCCACATTACCGATATGCCCTCCCCAGTAGTCGTACCAACTACTGCAAGGCGAATTTCCCGCTGGCGATCGCGCTAAAAGTCTACAAAAATTCATTCCGGGAACTTTTTGACTGTACCTCGTACATTTACAGGAACTGTAATAATCGTTTGATAGAGGCATAATGATTGGATATATTTGTAAACGAGTCATTGATCATTATACAAGAAGATAATAAAACGAGTTCAGCATGAGTAAAAAAAAATCTCTTGTACCTCTCTACGCAACGCTCTGATTAGGGTTAACACTATGCACATCAGCCAGTGTGGCGGCGCCTTTCACAATCTAATTTCCCACGTGAAACTCTAACGATGGCTTTGTCTTAAAACCTCAAAATACCTCAAAATATTATTGGATTGAAGACTGAAGGTTAGTAACCTATTTATTATAAGTCAAAATACATTTATTCAGTTAGAAAAATTATTGCGAAATAACAAGATTATTTTAAATTGCACTAAATATTTACATAATTAAAATACTGTACACACACTGAAGTGTACACTTTCTGAAAAAAAATATATGATTAATTCCAAAGTATTACTTTGTAATTTTACAGTTAGTTGTGATAGTAAACAAGGGAAAGTAAAATGAGGTGACCAAAATCACCAAAGTTATGACCAAAGACACCAAGGTAAACCCAAGTGAGGGCCAAGTTCAAAGCTAAGATCAGCAAGTGAAGGCCAAGCTCAAACTAAGGTCACCTAGTGAAGGCCAAGTTCAAAGCCTAGGTCACTATGTGTAGGCCAGGATCACAGGGTCAAGGCCAAGGTCACTAAAATATCGGTTGAGTAATAAATCTACAATTTGATATTCGACATAAATAATAAAGAGTACGTCTGTAGTAGTCCTGATTATCATTCCTAAGAAACAGTGACATATTTACGTGTTAGTAATGTCTGTAAAGAATGTTCAATGTAAAATATTTAAAAGAACCTTATATGACTCTTAAAGTTATAACATTTGAGCTATAAACAGAGGATATCAGGTTATTATTTTCCATGCTAAATTATCTGCTAAAATTACTGTGAATGTAACAACATCATGATCATCGCAGCCTCGTTTCGCAATACTTACTAGCTACGAGTAAAATATTAAGTAAAAAACATCGTCCGAAGGAGAACCTAAAGCAATAAGTTTAGAACACCCGATCTTTTTTGCATAGCTAGATAATTTATCCAAAACTAATTAGTTTTGCCTGAATAATTACTCAAAAATGTTTCTTCTATTTAAAGTTTTTTTTATTATATTCGTATGATGCTCATATGATCATTTTAATCGTCTTAAGAAATAAAGCTTATTTATTTTATATATGATTTCAGACAGTTAGGAAGTCAATCTCTCTCTGTTATAAATAGCAAAAGTAGATAGTGTTTTCCAAAATTTTCAATCAGATCCAAACTAATTACACATTAAACAAAATCGTAAACTAATTAAAAAGCAGGTGTAATTATGAATAAGGTATTTATTGTTGTCTTGAAGTATTTTATAAAATGTATAGTATTGTTATTTAAATATATTAATTTTATTGTATCAAATAAAAACACGAGTAAATGACCTGCTTAAAGCAGTTCTCATTCCAAGTAATTACTTTTTTCTAATAAAAAATTCTCGATATTATTGATAAAAATGATAAAAATATTAAAGTTCTTCTCGGTAGATATGTTTTATCATATTATATATTGTGAGTAGCGTTTTGTAATGTCTTCCCTAACAAAAAATTTATTTAAGTTCTATGAGACGGTTGAATTGAAAATTGAAATATTTTTATTTCAAGGAGCAACGTATTACATTTTTGAGGTGAAAAAATAATATCATCTTTGAGAGAATAGCACAAAGGCAAATGCTTGAAATAAGTAGTATAAACTTGTTAAGGATTAAGAAAAAAACAATAGAATATTTAACTCACCATTAATTTTTCCTAAAGAAGGAAAACTGTGCTACTGGTTCAACAACGACAACATTATTCAGCCGTCGCAGTTTCCTGGGTAATTGTAGGCCTTCCCTAAGCTGTTAAGGGTAAATGGCCTTTGAAACTCAGGTAACTAAGTCTAAGACTAATTTAATAGAAACCTCCCAGCCCATCCAATATTCATGGTAAAAAGCAGTATCAAGTACATAAAAAAATATCAAAAATGTGTTACGTTTGCAAAAATTTTATAATGCCATAGAGAAAGATTGTTTTTATTGAACATGATTATCATTTAAAAATAGAATCTAACTTGAATACTCTATCTGCTTTTTGAAATAAATAAGCAATATTTAAATAAAATAATTATAATTCATCGATAATTAAATTCCAAACAATTTTTTTTTATTACTTAGCATTATTGGGAAAATGCTGAGATAAAGGTTCACTGCAATAATCCTGTTCATTTAACTTAACATCATGTTGGTTGTAATGAATATTTGTTGGCCAACATTTCTCATCCGGGTACTAAAATAGATCATAAACTGGGGTAATAAAGGTGCTGCTAAGCGCATTACTCAACACCGCCCGTGCGCGTGTTTCTTCCTGCGTTCTTTAATTTGACATTGCGTTTGGTTTTCTATATGTGAAATGGTAAAAAATATTAATTTTATTAATAAAATACTTGAAAGGATTATTTATATTATTTAAAAATATTATTAATATTAGTAATGTCATTAAAAATATCATTAGTATCCGATTACGAATATATTAATATTATAATATTGATATTAAAAATAATATTAATTTTGCTAAAATTAGCATACATTAGCTAATTAGTGTCCTGGATATTTTCATCATATATTTATTTTATTGTTTTTAAACCCACAAAACAAGGATATCGTGGAATGATCTGATTGATGAATATGTTAGTTAAACTAAACTTTTATAAAATTATCTCCTCATTTTGGAACCAATAATGTAATTTATTTTTCATTGTACTAGACAGAAACAGATGTTTTATGTACCTTGTCTGGTAAGTTGTACCGTACTCTTATCGCTCTTGCCCGCGGCTCACGCGGGAACTGCCATGTTCGCCCGGTGAAACAGCATTTTCCAGGCTGGAACGAATTATATTATTAGTCCAGGCAACGAAAGGGTATAGAGGGAATTGCATAGATCACAATTTTTGACTTTGTAACTTTGTTTGGACTAGTTAGGAGTAAAACATATCAAAAGTCCCCGCCCTTAGCCCTTGAGCCGGCTGGGCTGGAAGGGCCTAAAGGTACAATTTTTTTGGTTTTTCCTAAATATCTTGAAAACTATCAACTTTTAGTACTCCCTATTAAATTTGAAAATTAAAGAAAATTAAATTTACTGTAAGAAAAAAACATAATATGTCTACTTTGGTCCAACCGTTTACAAGGTAAGCACTAATTTTATTAATATTTAAAAAATAGCCCTTCCATAAGAAATACATGTAAATTTGAGGGTAACTTAGATGCCCAATTGGGCAACGCTTTTTCACCTTAAGGAAAATGGACAGCATTTAGGAAATATTGACAAACGTTCCAGTAATTTGTCACCTCAATCATAAAAATTGGTCTAAAATAAAGGCATTGGCGAGCTCACAAAAAACGTTATTTTTCAAGAAATTATAACAAATTGAAATAATTCCTTGAAAAATAACGTTTTTTGTGAACTTGCCAACACCTTAATTTTAGACCAATTTTTATGATTGAGGTGTCAAGTTACTGGACATTTTGTCAATATTTCCTGAATGCTGTTAATTTTCCTTTAGGTGAAAAAAGCTTTGCCCTATTGGGCATCTAAGTTACCATCAAAATTACATGTCTTTCTTATGTAGGGGCTTTTTAAAAAAATATTAATAACATTAGTGCTTACCTTGTAAACTGTTGGACCAAAGTAGACATATATATTTTTCTTACAGGAAATTTAATTTTCTTTAATTTTCAAATTTAATAGAGAATACTAAAAGTTGAAAGTTTTCAAGATATTTAGGAAAAAACAAAAAATTGTACCCTTAGGCCCAGGCCCTTCCAGCCCAGCCGGCTCAAGGGCTAAGGGCGGGGACTTTTGATATGTTTTACTCCTAACTAGTCCAAACAAAGTTACAAAGTCAAAAATTGTGATCTATGCAATTCCCTCTATACCTTTTTTTGAGCATTCATTGCCTGGACTATATGAGATATTAATGAAAATGTGTAGTACTAAAAGGGATAAAATAGACCTTAGCTGGTGTAAACAACTAAAACGTTACAATCTTCTACAAAGCACTGATTGCCCCTGTGGTTGTTAATATGATATTAATTAACGGAACGAAATCATCTCTACTTGAAGATAAAAGTTTTTAAATTTAATTTTCAAAACATTAATTTAGGAACGGGAGCGGATAAAAGTCGAAAGTACACAAAGTTCAACGAATAAATTCTACCTCATCGGGCGCGGTTTTCCAGGACCCAATGCATACGTTATCCGTATGTTTTACCTCTCATGAAAGCATGTTTTTCCTAAGAAGTTCTTAAATGAGTAAATTATGGTTTGGTTTAATAATCCGTATACTATATATTTCTTACATTATTGAAACCTTAATGAGGAATTTTGCGATCTGTTTATTGATGGCAATACTTTTTCTACGTATTCACCCAAAGATAGATACCAAATGTAAAAAAATTATAGAAAACAAGGAACGATTCCGATTATTCATTGTGTAAGTGGCCCTAATCCTAATCAAGTGGTGTAAATGTCTGTGGCATGATCAATCACATATTTCTATAATATTTTCCTCTTTTTCTGTGCGATTATCTATACACGTATACGTGACCCAGTTTCTTTCTGGACACGGGTACTTCCGAGCCTATCTGCACCGGATGGGCAAAGTCGCCAGCCCGGACTGTCTGTATTGCCCCGGCATCCCAGACACGTCCGAGCACACCTTTTTTCAGTGCGACCGTTGGCACGTCCGCCGAGCCTCGCTTTCATCTGAGATCGGCGTGGTCGTCAGCCCAAACAACATCGTCGGAGCTGTGCTCCAGGGAGAGGGCAACTGGAAATGTGTCCAGCACTATGTCCAGGCCATTCTTCGGGCGAAAAAGGTCGACCTCGATCGGCCTTAATCCTCAGCATTTCCCCACGGAGGTTGCCCTAGCGGCGTAATATCAAAGGCCTAGCCCGAAGTAATGTGTGAAACAGTTCCAGGCTAGTGTCCTCGGTGCCGAGGGAGGTGGTTTAGTCGGTAGTTCACGGGACATCGAGCTCGTGGGAGTCCGACACTACTGAGGGGACAACGAGCCCCTCAGTGTGCGTAAACGCATTCCACCTCCTACCCAAAAAAAAAAAAAAAAAAAAAAAATATCCTAATCAAGTGGTGTAAATGTCTGTGGCATGATCAATCACATATTTCTATAATATTTTCCTCTTTTTCTGTGCGATTATCTATACAGTACAGTGGTTTTTTGTTTATGTCAAAAATTATCGTGTTTATTAACTTCTTACGGTCGTTATGTCTAAGTATAGTAACTAAACTCAAACTACCGGTGAATTTATTTAGGTCGGTAATTTTTTCCTCTGAAAATAGCAGAAGTAAGACGTTTCCTCATTTCTTTAGAATAATGTAAAATGTTAGAGAGCATTTTGGAAAATTCTAACGAAATATTAAAAGTACCAAGGTAATTTCAATAAATTAAGTAGCTTAAGTAATGTAATAGTATTAGGGGACCTGTTACCACTCTGCGCTAAGATTCATGGATGTTTGGTTTATAATTGTAAAATTGTTAAGATCCAAAACTAACTACACTCCATTAACCTACTTAGGTTTGATATTGTTCTTAGACTAGGATAATTAATCAGGAAACAAAGACAGCTCTAATTGCCTTGTGTCTAGGATGATAATCTGTCTTAAACTTGTAACGGACATCAAAACTGAAAACACAGGTAAGAACCGCTACTTTATAAAAGGATTCATACTGTTTAATTTTGTAACCAAACTTGTATCAAATGTTGATATCTTATGAGTAATTGTGTAACAATTAAAGTGTATCATCAATTAATTCAAAAATTAACCTCCTTACAGTTAAGGTCATCTTCATCAAAGTTCGCTTTCAAAATCTGGTCATAGTCGTCCCTAAAGAAAGAATTATCATTTCCTTCTCATATATAGGACACACATTTTGAACGAGCTTCATTTTATACCGGCAACCGCTTATTTGACAAATCACCATTCTCAGTGAAGCTACCACCAAAAATTCTCATTGAAACTAGGCTGAGTGCACCAGTGAACGATCAGTTAAGGGCTTATTGTCTTATTATTTAAACATTACTCTCTTATTTCCTTTATAAAGTTATCTGTTGCACATTACAATGCTTTTTAATCCTATAAGGATTAAGAGTAATCATTGAAAATACCTTTAATCAGAATACTGATGGTAATTTTCATTATAGTCAATGCTCTAGTGGATGACTGACCTCAGGATAAACTAACGAGAGCAAGTAATTAATTGTAATGTATGAAATAAAATGTGTTTGAAATCACAAAGTCACGTGTTAACAACTGTTTAATTATGTCAAATTTTGGAAATATTCACAAATTAAAGAATAAATGTAAATTCAGCTTGTAGGGGAAACTCAACTTGTAGATGCTTGGTGACTCGACAATACACATTTAAAAAAACGTATTATTTTACGGTAGCGGAAATTCGTACCTGAAGTAAGACACCAATGATGTATCTTACTGATGTTGTCTATTTATGAATTGCTAGCAAAAATAAAATTCTTGTTGCAAAATATCTTTGCAAAACGGTCCTTCACTGGGAGGTTTTTTATTCACTGTTGCTCTTACCCTACCATAATAAAAGTTTAAACCAAATTTATTAGATACCTTTTTAGATTGATTGTTGTAAGAAAAATATATAATTTAGCTTCAGTGACATGACATGTCACCCGCTATAAAGGAAAATCTTCGAATATGTTTTATTTTATGACCTTATGGAGGACGTGTTAATAGAAAGGATATGAAAACTTTACAATATTTCACATTAAAAATGGTTATTTTTTAGCACTTATTTAACTGACCTTATGTTTTTATTAACAGTCGATATAAAATTTCTTTAAGACTTAGTATAAAAAAGAGATATTACAAACTATTTAATGTTCTGGAATTCTATATAAAATTCATTTGGAATTTTTCATATATTTTCAATTTACATCATTTAAATTTATACAACTAAATAAGGCGAGCTAGTTGCTAAATGCAACCTATATTAGAACAAAGCTTTCACCTAAGAGCTACGAAACAATACACGGGAAATCGAAACATGAATTCTACATATTCTTTTGTAACAAAAATCATTCTATTGAACTGAAATTTATTTCCTCATAAAAATGGAAGGATAAAACCTTCCGCAGTATGGGAGATAACGTCTGTAGTTGTTTGATGAACCAGTGGAAAGTTATATCTCCAATGATCGTACAACTTCTGTCACACTCACTATTGTGCTCTACAGCGTATTGCTTTAAAGATCTGT
Organism: Flexamia atlantica; assembly: GCA_035578135.1. Classification (NCBI taxonomy): domain Eukaryota; kingdom Metazoa; phylum Arthropoda; class Insecta; order Hemiptera; family Cicadellidae; genus Flexamia; species Flexamia atlantica. The sequence continues at coordinate 1,443,923 of JAQJVK010000049.1, read as the reverse complement.
TCTGTTTATATGCTCGGTTCACGTGTTTTGATGGTAAAGATTTTTAAACGTTTTTAAATTTATATTTCAAACCGAACGACTTAAGTTTTATGTGTGGGTATTTTTAGATTATCAAAGTTATTATATCAAATTATTTAAAACATGGGAAAATATGCTGTTATTTGCGCAACATAATACATATATACGTAAGTCTGAAGTTACATACATAACAACTGTTATCTGTGATTTGTAACAAAAAATTAGTGGACTTAACTTTTGATTGATATATTTTTCATAATATTATTATTGCATTGAATTTAGAGTTAATTAAAAGAAGAGAATTGTTTTCGGACACCAAATAAACAAGGAAATATCCAAGCTTTATAATATCCTGAAGTTGGGTATAATTTACGAAGAATACTTCAGTTATTTAATATGAATTACAATTGTATGAAAATTAAGGTTTTCCTCAAATAGAAAAATATAAATATATTTATATATATAACGACACCTGTTGTATAAAAGACGTTTTGGCTTTAATCCCAATCTTAAGGTATTAAAATATCATATGAATTCAATAAAAGCAATATATGTAAATGTATTATAAATATAAAACTAACATATTTATGTCTGAAAATTGCTATGCTATAATATATCAGCCAATAATATTTGGCAAGACATTTAATTCAATGAAAGAGTCTCATATATTACGCCCATATAAATTGCTAGTTTTGTACTTCGTCCAGGAACTTCGACTAAAGTACAGAGCCAAGTGTTTAAATCAGAGGATATATATAAATCATCGATTTTTACGAATTTATGAGCTTAGCTTCATTTGCATGTAAGACTTGATAAAAACCCCGTTTTAGTAAATAATATACGACAAACTGCGGAGCTTTAAATGTCAAGGCTTACCTTTTGACTACTTTAAATCCCCTATTATCTATATACAGCATGACTTGCGTTACTGTCGATGGTAATAATTATAAATATTACTTTTCAATATTATCGACTTGAGTGGTGGTTTCAGCAGCATAGCAGGAAATACTAGTTTCTAATTTGACTCAAATAAAGGAGTACCACATAGATGACTTAAAGAGACAAAAAGGTTTTGCAGTGTAATTGATCATAATTAATAGTAGCCTCCAAGATATACATGTGTGTATTCTATTTACTGAGAAAAATAACACAGTTTATGCTGAACACCTAATAGCTCTCTATCCTTTAAAATTCTGTTCTAACACCTGACTATTCAATCAGGTGAATAGTCTGGTTTGTTATACCAGACTATTCTGGTTTAACAAAGTAACTTTTTTTATAAATACTACTCCGGCAATTTTACACTGTTTCTCACGGTATCAAGTAGAGTTGCTGCAAAATTACTGCACTATTATTTGATGAATACCACACTGGATAGAATTAAACATTACAATTTCATTGAAAATAACAACATTTTACAATTTTATGGTTATGTATTAAACAACTTTATTTAACAAGTCCTTATTGATTACAAATATATTTAACAAATCCTTTTTGGAAAAATAAATAATTTAAACGAGAGCTACATTGAAATAAAGATGTTCTCCAGGATCTAAATAACACTCGAAAGTAAGGACGAACATTTTGAAGGCCTTAGCATTGGCTAGAGTTGCAATGTTTAAAAGTGTGTTTGTAAATTCAGGTAGCTTTTGTAAATCTACGACTGGACTTGCAGTAGGTATTGATCAACTCGCGACCTACTCTTTTGGAAGACATAATTTTTTGTATATAGTGAATATTTTGTCCTTGAAATAGAAATTTTGAGAAGACAACATAATCCAATAAATTCTTTTCTTAACAAAAATGGTAAAATAACAAAAAAATATCTAAAGACAAATACATCTACATGGGAGAACGGTTTTGTAATTGTAGATATGATTTAATTTGTTAAAACCTCAAACTTTCGTTCAAAACAATAATATTTTACGAGATACGAAATGAAATAATTTTTATCTACAGTATAATACTTAATGATTTTAAATATAAATGCAAACCACGCTATAACTCTTAACTGGAAAAAATCGTTAGAAATATTTTGCGAATATCCAGACTTTGAAGGCATATCAGCTCATTAGGCAGCAGCAAGGTCATCTGGAAGTAATCATAATCAACAGTTCAAAGCAAGGGTGGAACCAGGGGCGGAACGTGTAGTTTCCTAAGGCCCTTTGTTGACATGCTCTGATGTTTTATGAGGTTGTACAACCCTCGAATTACTCATTGTCAGGACATTTCATTATGATTGCTGTTACAACTCTCTTATTTTAGTAATGTTATGTGTAGGGCTACGTCGCTAAACTGGCATGATGTCTAATACAGATAGATTACTTAGGTTACCCACTATTATCTTCAAAATACAAAAATCTTAAAGAGGTTCGGAAATTGTACCGACTTAATGGAGACACTCAATGATAATTTAGTTTTACGATTCTATATGCCATTTTTCAATTTACGGCAACTAATTGTAACTGATTTAAGAAAATTTGTTGTTTAAACTTAAATATCACCTTCAAATATTTTCATTCAACAGGGTTTGAGCAATAATGAGTTCACTTTTACCGATCATAAAATAATACACTGTACTCGCTCTCAATCAAACACTGTTGGATTCTGCAAAATATATCACAGGGCACACCAAAATTATATACCATTTCAATTTTTTTATTCTTCACCTTTTCCATCCTATTAATTTCGTATGACATAAAAAAGTATTGGAACTTTTTAAAACAGTTGTTTTCTCATTGTGTTCTTTGATTTTCACTGAGGTTGAAAATAAACATTTTTATTAGTATAAATAGTTTTTAACTCGCAATTCCAAAGTAGGTTACTTTAATCTGCCAAACACCTTGATGGAATGACAGGAAGAATACATTTTTCCTCATATTACCATACAATTCAATCTAAAAGCCCTCTACTTTCTGGTGTTTATTTGAAAACGAGTTTTTTTTTTTACTTTTTAAGGTCAACAGTAAACTAAACTTTGATTGGTTATAAATGCACAAACCAAAATAAAATGATTTTCAATTCTACCCGAGGGTATTTCGACGAAACATTAAACGTTTTACATTTAATTGAACTTTCTCCAATTGCCAGGTAGGTGTAAATATGTTCAAATGAGATTTCTAAAAGAGTATTTTACCATATTTTAAAGTATCTTTTTGTATCCAGGGGAATTTCATACTCGTATTCACTCCGTCCTTAAAAGAATATAGATATACACTGATGTTAAAAATAGTTATTGGTTCATTTCAGCTGGTCAAATTGTGCTTCAAATACAAATATTTGGATATTTAAATATTGCCCAAGGCTAAAATAGTTTGCCTTTGCCTTCAAATTTATGGATTCAGTTTCCCATTAAGCATCAGTCTAAATTTATTTCATCCCACTTCCATTGGATTACATTTGATATTTTATACTATATATAAAGATCAAGATCAATTTGACCGAGACGAAATGTTTTAAAATCTTAAACCTTCAATTTATCAATAATCATAAGATAAATACCCACGATAACAGGATAGTTTGTACACATCAGTTTACTGTTGTATTTTTCAAAAAAGGCGTTCTGATTAAAAAAAAAGCAAACTATGCGAATAACATCAAGTTGCATGCAGATTACGTGGTGAGAAGGGTTATCTTACATAACAGACCCCGACGTGGTAGTTTACAAGTGGCCTGGATAGAGTTAGCTGTAAATTTGCGGTGAAGAAAAAACTGCACTTTGGTAAATTAATTTAACCATAAAATTTAAATTTAAGTGTTCTATTTAATTCAACTATATTTCTTGATACCTGTCTGGTTTTGCCCTAACAATCCTCGTTCCTACTTGCTGCAGTGAGAGGAATTATTCGATCTAACAGGAATAATTTGGAAAAAATAACCTGCCTAAAAGTAAAAATTTACTCTACACTTAAAAGTTTTGAAAAAAAGTGTAAAACACCAGAAAAAACTACTTGCCTGCCAATAAACATTAGGTTATGTTTTAAAAGATTGTTATTTCTTTGAGAATTCTTATACATAGAATATACTCGAGAAATTAATATATAGGGTAATTTTGTAGCGGAGGGTTCATAGAAAACGTCATTTTTAATTTAAGAAACATCAGTCATTAAAATAACAGACTATTTTCAAACCCGCTTAGATAATATTGCTGAAACAAAAGTCAAATTTGGGATAAGTTTAAGAACTTAAAAAACTAAAAATATATTGCTCAAGTAATTAATTAATCAATGACTACGGTTTAACCTTTTTAAATATGAGTGTCTCCCTAACTATTAGTTATGGAATCGGCTATCGTGGCTATGTAGCCTTTTCTGTTGTCAGTTATCGGGCCGTTTATTGATGATAATACCTGTGATAACGGACGGCTGCTACGGCTCCAGAATCGTCGTCCCTGTATTGAGGCGTTCTCTGATTGGCTCTTTGTACCTGATCAAAGCGGCAAATTGTGACAGAAACGGAGCTCAGGGTACAATAATGAACGAGCCAATCCAGCGACGTTGCTCAGGACGAATCTATTGTTGAACAGAATATCAAAACTAGTGCTTAGAATCTATAAATCCTACAAAACGCAAAACAACACAAAAGGAAAACAGAATACGGGTTTTCATAGATTTCATCTTAAAAATTTCAAGAAATGATTTAAACTTAAAGATTCGGGGGATCGATACCATAGTTATTTCGGCAATAATTATCACGTCAGAATATTTCTAAACTATCATAAATTTGAGTAAATGTAAGTTTTAAAGATGTTTACTAGTATAATTTTGCAATAATAGTGAACATTTTTTATCATTAAAACGTTATATCTACGAACACTACGAAATTCTTTCTAAGGTATTTACTTACTAATGCCGGCCTTAAGTATCTAAAATGTTTACTATTTAGTTGTTTAGAATTACCGAAACGCGTACAGCTTGAAGAATTAGTGCTTTTATTCAAGTGCTTTGAAACTAAAAAGATTCGAATAATACACCCCGTCCTTCAAAATAAAAGTAAAATCATGTTCATTATTATAAACTATTATTTAACCGTTTTTATAATCTGGTTAAACTCCATGTTTTCAAACTTAAACTTTTACTTACCACTTGAAAATGTAAGGAACAAACAAAATACGGTAGAGCACGAGATGTTTTGTGAGCACTAATTATAAACGGTGAGTTCGTCATTAATAAACCTACAACCTTAGAAGCGAAAATGCGCTGAACAGTTTGCTGACGCTAGGCACACAAGAGCTTCTTTTGTTTATTGCTAAACGACGGCAGCGCACAACACACTCAACGTACGTAATCTTCGTTGTTTCTCTTAAGTACCTGTGATTATCTTTTAGTTCTAAGAGCTCTTAACACTTGATGACTTGTGTACACGGGTGTAGTGCCATTGCCAGCAAAAATCACCAACATTGCGTTACCTGTCCCTCCGAGGGGTTATACCCTCGTCTTTAGTATGCAAATATTACATAAGTCCTTTGCTAAATAAATGTAAATAAATATACCTATTGTTCTTTTTTTGTAATTCACCGTTTTTGATGGTAGTTTATAGCTTGATTTTGATTTTGCGAGCTTATTATTAGTCATCTCTTATTAGTCAAAACAAGTTTAACGACGTTTTAATATCTGGAATGCGATCCTGTCTGCAGGAGTAAAAGAGCCTAGAACATAAAAATTAGGGCTACAGTTTAGAATCCAACGTTAAAATCTATGTTTTAAATCGATATTTTTTATGCGTTATAAGGAACTGAGCACCTTAAAAAAAATGTTTCATTGTTATTAATGCATAACTTTGTAAACTTTGCGGATCGCTGTTTTAATAGTTTTGTTGATTCCATTAAGTTCTTTGATTATAACAATTATTACAACTGACAATCTTAAGTAGGCCTATATTCAAGGTTTGCAGACATTTGGATTGTTAGCTAATTCAGATTCATGATAAAAATATATTAATAATTACCCATGTAGATAAAATATCCCTGTTTTAAATAGCATTTCGATCATACTATCGAAACGTCATGGTTGTTAACATGATTGCGATTGTAAATATCGATTTTAAAACCGATTTTACCGATGGATACGGACTTTAAAGTTTTGCAAAGATTTGTAACATTCAGTCAGTAGGATCTGGGAAAAAAACGTAGCTAAGACAGAAACCTGTAGAAAAACATAAAATATACTAATGCTTAAGGCAAATCAATAACAGAATACTACAATAAAATCACAAATTTCATCAATCACTTGTTTTTTCTAATCACTTACATTAAATGTCTGCAAAAATCAAAATGGAAACATAATCATTGTTATTAAGATTAATTTGAAGAAAGCCCATGAAGAATGTAGAAATTAATTAATTGTTAACGATTTGACTCTTCAGCGTAAATTTTGGTTGTTATTAAATATACGTTCAACTGTCTTTCTTAGTATTTCTAGTATTCCTTAGGGCTGAAAAATTATCATAAAACTAAATTTAAATATCGATTAATTAATTAATTGTGATAAAATCAGCACAAAGCAAATAGCATCAAAGAAATTTAGGCTTTGATACCATATCACTTAGTTATCCCTTAAGCTTTGAGCTTTTATAAAGAAATCTTTGTTGAGTTTTTTAGATAAAATAATTATTATTGTTTTAAAATGTGTTTTATTATTTTACCTTAAAATAAAAAATTACTACCAAAATAAATGTTTGCCATTGTAAGTAATAAAGATTCGCAATAAACTGAAGTACAATAAATGCTTCCTAAGAAGCTGCGGTTCTAATTAAAGCTTAACTCGTGGTTTTAATTGAAAATCTACAAATTTTGCATATAATTACGATTATTATAGTTAAAATTTTGCCACTAAAAAGAACTCCGGATAATCTATTGTCTTTGCTGTCAAGCGCTATAATCAGAGGAATCGGAATCCATTTTAGCGAATTTCCCCTATAGGGAAGTAGCTATTACCGTAGGCGGCACGATCAGACTTAAGCCCGGGACCATGTTATTTTTTCATTTTGAGGTCCCTAGACCCCAAAAGCACCGTTCGTTCATTTTCATATATATGTATATATATATATATATACCTGTCCGTAGGCGCGATAACTTTTGTAAAAAAGGTCCGATCTTGATGAAATTTGGAACAAACGTGTAAAGCGTCATTCATGACTTCGAGTTCGCAAACCAGCAAGATTGATTTACTCTAAGAAGGTTTTTTTCACAAAATAAAATTTATTTTCAAGATTTAACACCTTTTTACTAATTATTTTTAAACTTAATTGTCAAAATTGAATTCAGCTTAAAAAAAAACAAACAATTTAGCATTTTGAATTATTATTCTACGTCAATCCGTTGCTTAGATATTGGATAATATTGGATGTGCTAAACACAGTACGTTGTCCAATTTGTTTTTAATTTTTCCCTCCAAAAATTATAGTCACCCTGATTTGAGATGTTTTTTAAAAATACAATTCTGAACATATGATTAAATTTGCAGGTGTTGAATATTTTATTTGTGTTTATTTTGAATAGTTAGTGTTCATTGATCAAGATTTTGCAGAAAATATATACTATATCAAAAAATAAAAATTATTTTTAAATTAATAAAGAAAGTAAGAGCATTTGGAGGGGGGGGATGTCTTGGTCTAAACTGCCTGAAAATATAGCATAATATATGATATGTTTAATTATGAGGATTGATAATATGTTTTATTAAAATTGGCTGGAGATGTAGGTCTGTTGCAACAGGGATGTTTTAATTACTATAAAACTGACCATATGATTGAATTTAATTTTTTCATGAGATTGAATTATTTGTTTGTTTTGAGTGTTTTGAGTTCATTGGTTATATGTTTGTTGACATTTATATTCTATAACAAGATTACAGTTATTAAAAATTAAAAGACTAAGAATTATATAAAATACAAAAGTGTATGTATTACTAATGAAAACCAATATGGTCTCTTTGTTAATTTTCCTCATGTTTAAAGCTCATGAATGATTAAATATGCGTTTTTAGTATATTATTTACTTAACGTATTCAAATGATACTTTCCTTCAAACAAGTTGAATGCTCACATATACAAAATAAATCCTATGGAAATTCGCTGAGTACGCAGGTCTGCTGCGACGGGGGTATTTTATTATATGTTAATGTAGTGGAATCAGCGTTGAGGAAAGTCGTATCCCATTTCCGATCGGTTAAGGTTTACCTGGTTCCGATATCACGGTACGATTTGTTTTGAAATACTAAATTATTTTTATCTACTTATGGCAGTTTAAAATAAAGTATAATTTGTATATATGATTGATTTGTTTCATTTTAATGTCAAAAGCTAACAGAAGTACATACGCCTTAATTTCGCATTCAGATATGTTGCAAAACACATGACTGTAACCATACCAAATTCATTTGTGTGTTTGAGTACCCCGTGCATGTAGTTTTTTGCTTAAATAGGTTACCTTTGTAGGTAAACATATTTTAAGGAAATATAAACGTGTATTAGTTTTGGTTGACATTATTGCAGAATGTGAACGGCTTAAAATAATTTAATTTAAGAAGTTTAATTTACTTAAATGCCAACTTAAAATACACCTTTAATAAAAATGTATCGTCTAAAATGTTTGAAAACAAGATAAGACAGTATAAAAATTACGTTTTAAATTATTGCACTATGAAAACTAAATCTTTTCTTAAGGACCTTTTTTATTTACATCTAGTATCCACAACAATTTCGAATCAAACATTTGTTATTAAGAGCAATTACTTTGGAAGTAAGTTATTTACTTATCTCCCCGCTGTTGTACTCAGTACCGCCTGGCCGCGGCGTAGCCAGAGACACAATCACAGCTGAATCCTTATCCTAATTAATCTGCTTCCTGAGACGCACCCCGCATCCCTTACACCTGCTGTCTCCAGGATCCAAGGTAACTAACTGTTTTCATCACAAATCATTCTTCTGGCTTATAACCAAACTTTTTACCTTCGATAATTCCAAAAAGACAAGGTCAATTTTGTGCTGAGGGCATCCAAGAGTCCCGACCAAAGCCTATTTTTTCACTCTGTTTATTATTCATTATTAGAAATATCATTAACATCACTTAAATCTTTAGAAATATAACAGCTTAGCAATTTTATAGTTATGAAAAATATAAAATTTTATAATGTTTACAAGAAAAGGTTTTTAAATAAATGATGAAGAGTCAGAAGTGGCATACAAGTCTTAGTTTGTTTAAACAAGCATGTACAGCTAAATAGTTGATAGATGATAGTCACTTAGTTGATAGATTAGTCCTACTTAGTTGATAGATGATAGCTAAGTAAGATACAGGTCATTGGTCAATGTGGGAGGAGTCAAAGGTTTGGTATATAAGCTGAGGTAAATCAGCAGTAGTTCTTGTCTTGCCGGGATCACAGAGCACCCCTGGAATACTTGGTATGTAAAAACTTGAACCATTTAGTTTTTAGATGAATGTTTAATATTTGTCAATCTCTTTTTCTTAAGTATTTAAACTGTTTTTTTTTCATGAATTTTATCATCAATGTAATAATTTAGCTCATTAACCAATCAATTTTAGCTTTTCAATTTAAATATTCTTTCGACAAATGAAAAGTAACAAGTCATATTTCTAAGAGGAAATGAATATTTTTATAGAGTGCAAGTCTTTCCCGGTACAGTAGAGTTTTAAAAGCCAGATCAAATATGCGGTCACGTAAGTTTTTTGTGCGGAAATAAAATAAATGTTCTTGGTATTTAACTCAGACTTTTTTTAAGACCTAAATTTTAAATTTGGCAGTTCAATTTATTATGAGAAACAATTTCTAAGACAGAATATTTTGATTTTGTGAATTTGGTAACCATACAAACTGCTACAACAGGAATAATAACAGTCTATTTTACTTAGTTTTTGCTTACAATCGCTTCTCCTTTTTTCAGTTTTTATCAGCACAGCTTATGTTCATAGTACTAAACTTTATTGTTTTTAGAAACTTTGATCAGTCAGTCAGTCAGTCAGTCAGTCAGTCAATCAGACAGTCAGTACGTCAATGAAAGACAAACTGGTTTAATTTATGAGGGCGATGTTATGAAAGAACGTAGTTTTCAATAAATCGGACGTGAATTCCCACCAGTTGATACCGGATCCACAAGGCATCGGTTATAACCACCTACGATTCGTAACCTCTGAGTAGCTGGATTACTGGACACGTCACCGTCCCAGTCAGGGGCGGATAAACACCAGTATTTATCCTAATCTATAGGCTAAATAATGTTTTAATCTGGAAATGTGTGTGTTTTTATCACTATATCACTACATTGCAAGATTATTACCAAGTTACATTATTGTTTGTATTTTTTTGCATGATTTGGTATACAATATTCTCAGAGCTTCCGTCAGTTATTAATATTTATCTTGGCGTTCCATACCTTTTGCCTTAAGTCAAAATGGCAAATGGTGCCAAATGGCAGCCAATCCATTCTATTTTCCCATCTTAAAGAAAACAGGTCATTTATAGACGAAACATTAGAAATTCTCATTTCAACAAACCAACTGCCAACTTAGGGGTTCAATTGTACGTTTATTTATTACATAACTTAAATAAAATATGAATAAAATAAATCAGTTAGTTTGTTATTTGCTCATTAAATAATATAAATTAATTAGACATTTTCTGTATTCTTTGTTGGTAGAGCCAAGGGTGTTTGCTTGAATAAATAATGAAATAATTTTAGCCAAATCTCACAGTAAACGACTCCTCGCGTATCATCGCTGCACTGAGGTTACTTATCCAAACATCAAACAGTAAGGCTGCGTCTGTTGTGTTTTCCCTTATATCAGTTAAGCTTCAACGCCGTTCGGAAAACTAGGGTTTGTTTTCCTCATGGTTATTTTATTTTCAGTTTGGTATTCAAAGATTATCTTTACAGGCCTAGGCACAATTAAATGTAATATCTAAAGAAAGTACTTAAAAACAAATTTTCATCTGGAACATATTATTTATATCTTGAAAGAGAGAACTGAAGATTTTTGGTTGATGTACATCCATAATTTAGGGTTGGTTAAGAACTACTGATAACAAAGAACGATAAAATAGTGATAGATATTTCTATAATACATATTACATCAAAGAAGATAGATTATCAGAAGATAACAATGTCTAAATGGTTTACAATTTCTTAGAAAACTTAGTGAGGTGAAATTATATATATTAAGTCACTCTTAGTCGTCCCCTAATTGTTATTCGTTTAGTTTTTAGTTTCTTTTTATTTTAAAGGCTGAAAACATTTATTTTTGATATAGCTGCATTTACAGAGAATATTTCCTGAAGATGCACTATTTTATGCTTGAGAAGATGTCCTGATAGATTAACAATCCACAGTTTTCCATGGAATAAAAGTCAAGGTATCAAAGTTTTGTCGTTTGGTGTGTAGGTAAGCCTCGATTGTTTATCCTAATACATATGCGATGGGGTCCAAGCCCACTCTCTCCTCTGTTGGCTTCCGGATTTGTTTGGAATTAGTTATTTTCAATTTTTAAATTTCGATATTATTTATATTAAGTGAACGCATTTTACGAACTAAATATCGAACCCCTAGACAGTAAAAATCCTCGTATTCCATCCAACTCAATATACGATTGTAAATTAATTTTTTTAAAGTTGTTCTATAAATAAAAAATAGTTAAAACACGCTAGTTTACTGAAACTAAGTATTACCTTTTTAAGAGCCTATTTTGAAATTATCTCTATTGATAAAGTACTATTTTGAAAATAAACTCGTGTAGATTTCACATCTGTTTCCATCAATTTCGACGTATGGAGTATTGGACAAGGATTTATTCAGTCGTAGAACAAATATTGTTTATTAAGTATAGTCAAAGACAAACTTAAATATATATGTAGACAATTTATAATAAATTTTAAGTTGTGCTTAAAAATGATCTTAAATTTGTTGAATTTAGAAGACAATAAATAAATAAATCTCAGTCAAATGAAGGTTGATGTAAAAAGTAACGAACTATCTCTTCGAGGAAGTAAACTTTTAAACTGTACGCTTTTTTGCGGGTCAATAGAAGAGTTGGTAGGGCAAATACAAAATTTTAAGCAAATTTTCACCCAAAATTCAGATTTCCTGGAATAATGATTCATAAAAAATCTGCTGATAGCTGTTATTCAAGAAGGACGGATATGATTTTTCAGACACATAATCAGCCCTCATTGCGTGGAAACACATATTTTGAGCCCCAATATTAAACCTTTTAATTTAATGAACATTTAGATAGTACAGCGTTTCACCTTAGTTATCCAATATTGTATTTTGTTCAATGTGTCATAATTTATATAGATATATGTTATTATTGTTTTCTTTTGTAAATGTATTGACGTTATTAATGTTATAATAAGTTTTTGAATTTCAATTTTCAGTGCTGGTTCAAAGTTGTCATTGAAGCTAGGATTACAGACTAAAAGAAACTCAACCACAGTAGTTGGGATATTCATAAAGTGAAGTGCTTTCTTGTATTCGGACTTTTCATGTTTTGAAGCTTGTAAAATAAATACTATATCATTCTGTTACATGATATTTTGCAAAAAGTAATATAAAACATTTTTTGAGGAAATCTACTGAAGGTAAAAACTATGTATTACCAACAAAATATTAATAACTGCCGGAAGCTCCGAGCGCATGTTATTCCAAATAATGTAAATCATATGAACAATAACTCATTGGTAATAAGGTAAAAAACTTAAAAAGAAAGTTTATAGCCAATATCAGGTATATCGATCATGGCCCTCACGATAGCAAGTTCATTGGACTGATGGTTTAATGGTGTGAAGGCGGTTTATGGTTTCTCAATATTTAGACCAATCACAATAAAATATCTTTCTACCTCATACTTTCTAACCGATACCATTTTAAAGGTTCGTCACTGAAAATAAATGATCAAACATATCGGGAATTGTATGTTTAAAAACCACTAAAATTCTATATTTATATATTCTACAAAGTGCATTCAAACATGTTTTTATGAAATGTTACAAAGGGTGGTTAGTTAATAGCTCAAATCATTTATAAAACGCAATAGTGTTTTATTATGAATGAGAATTACTTATAATAAGCTAGTTTTACGGTTTAAAGCAGATTTTAATATGAGAGTAAACGCTATGTCAATATAAAGAAAGATCGAGTAAAAAAAATATTTATTTTATGAGTTCGGAAATTTTTTGTCACTACAAACATAGATAAACGAATAAAATATGAAAAACAATATGTATCTTTAAGCCCACACCAATACTTAGGCCTACCATCATTAAAAACTATATAAATCTGAGTGATATGCAAACTCGACATACTAATACTCAAAAGTCCATTTTATCGTTACATGTTAAAGTTCATCTGTTCAAATATAACATTGGAATCCTTTTGAAAAAATTCTTGACTTCAAATATATATTTTTTCTCATTCATCAAAATATTGTGCTTTGGAAAAACAAGAATAAAACATACTATGCAATCAACGATGTAGCTTAAAACATCATTGTTCACAACAATGTATTATGCATTGGTGTCATAATATGCTACTTGGAGTAACTGACAAGTAATATATTAAGTAATGTTTTTGCCTTATTTGAATACAGAGGATATACATGAGTCGTAGTGTGAAGTATCTGGTAAAATTCAAATGTAAATTTATTTTTTACATTTGGAACATCGGAGAGTATTGGACAAACATTATTGGAGGTGATGATCCCTTTTGTTGGAAGATCGTATCAACGCAAGGCAATCCTGACTGATACTACCTGGTAGTTACAATAATCTTACAACCTCCACATACGTTATTTGCGTTGTAGCAGTAAGTCTATGATCGGATTTTCTACTGCTTAGATTTTAACTGTTTTTCTGTTTTTAAAATGTTATTTTGTGGTTAAAAATAATAAGTACATTTTTATTTATTTATCTATTCAAGTATATTTTTTTCGATTAATTCACGTAAAATTAGCCTCAATACGAAGAATAAAAAGTTTTTCATTGTACTCATTTAGCAGAATTACACGATTAAAATATATTTAAGATTTGTTGGGCGATCCATTCATGATTCAGCTACAATTCAAGGCCAATGAATCATCATGCAAAAACAGTATAAAGTTAAACACACAAGACAACACAAGCCAACTGCACGTAGAATGATGTTTTATTCCACGTTTTATTTCTTATGGTGTGTTTTTCCCCCAAGGTAATGAACATTTCAACTAAGTTTATGGTTTTGGAATAGCAAAATATCAATTCACATAAGAAGCGTATTTTAAAATTAGATTAGAATTCTGAAACAGTTATGCTCAAAATTTATATAGAACTTTTCTAAAAAGAGATTTTCATAAATTATTTTTGGCATACTGTTTTTGTATAAAATTTACCAGATGTTTTTGTCTTGAATTGACTGACAGAATTATTTTCTAAGTTATCATTAAAAACTATGGAACCGATAACTCGAGTTATTTTTAATAACTCAAGTCACTCGAGCTATTAAAAATCACCTATATATCACCTATAAAATCACCTCTATAGTACTTGGAGTGGAGGTAGGTTGGTTAATCAAACTCTATCAAACATCGCTATCACGAGAGTTTAACTGCTCAGTTTAACCACTTGACTAGATCCACCGAACTGGATTGGTAAACGGCAAAACTTCACCTTAAGCTGTCGGTACGAGTTTCATATCTGATCTTCTGTCGTTCTTTCCTATAGCAAATGATTCAACATCTGATTTTCTAAGAAAACAATATCGAACGATCTACCGATAGTCGAAGCTCGATGTACTGTTTGTTGGACAGAAGTGACAATGTATTTTATATCGATTGTTTTGATTTTCTATGAAAATATATTTTTTGATAGTATTTTAGTACAAGATGGCGGATGATGAGAAATAAGGTAGGTTGTGCTTAGTTAGTTAATTATAGTAACGTTTTAATTTAGTGTTCATATTATGTTAAAATTAATTTAGTTGAATTATATTTACGTTTAGTATGGTTTATTGTTCGTGAAAGAATCGAATAATATAATTGAAAATGGTTTCGGTATTTTGTTTGTTATCGAAGTTGTGTTTATTCATTACCGACGGTTGTTGAAACAGTACACATCGGTTGAGTCAAACACCTACGTTGATAGTTGATATCGAATAACCGAAACCTGAAATGAGTACCGAAAACAAACCTGTTCTTCGCCCAAGTTAAATCCTATTGAGTAGTTCAGTTATCAAACCTGACCATTAAAGGTAAACAATTGACGGTAAAAATAACCTAGAAGATCAGATATGAAACTCGCACCAAGCTGTCTTTTAAAAGAGAAGTTAGTTCTCTAGCGTAAATCAATAGAGCAGACCATACTGCTAATTTTTTATCCAGACTGAAAGGGTGAAATCGCACATTTTATATGCTGAGTCGACAGTAAAGTTTCTTCTCAAAATAGTATTTTTTGATCCCTTAGAAGTCGATTGATGTAATCAGAGGTAAAAGTTAAATGAAGTATCAGCAACTGAGCCGGAAAGTTCGCCTCAAAGAAGGCAAAGCCCCTTTCTGACGACTGGCTGAGTCAATGGTCTCGGGCTCAGTCTAGCACGAAACTGGCTGAACCGACTCTCTGACTTCACTTCTGAGGTTTCCGTTTTATCAAATAATTTTAAAAATGCAACCCTATTGTATGCACATTTGCCTTCCTGTAATGCCGTAAACGTTTATTTCATCCTAAATTGATGACAAAGATCCATTGTCAAGTTTAATAAAGAAAGCTGTTGTTCTAAAATTATGTACTTAAATGTGTATTATATATGTATATGTATTGTTGTATGTATATGAATAAACATTTTTACTCAAAATATTTATTGTTATTGATATTACAACCGACATTCAAAGCGCATAAATTTAACTGGATTAACACTGAAATTTTTATGAAACTAAAAATGTTAGTTTAACAAATCTTATTGTTTAGTATGCCTTGATAGACAAGGCATACTACAGTATCCATTACTTCCTTTATAGCAGATATTAATTTAATTTTCTGATTTTATGTAGTTTTTATTATTATTTCTTTGTCAAGGATTCAATTTTAGAATATTATGTATGTTATAAATGTTGACGATGCCCATGCAATGTATTTGTTTTTGGCAAATAAAGTCTTGATTCTTGATTACAGTTTATCATGACTCAAAAGTGACTTGTTGAGAAAATTTTTTCTTAAGCAATCAGATAAGGTAAAGGAAGTGAATTGCAGTTTGAAATCAATTAAGTTATACAAATTAAATAATTTGTATTAATGAAACTTAGAATTCGTATCAAAATAACGGCATGCTCTCCCCTGTTTATAGTATTTCGATTTAATAACTGCATTGCGAGTTTCTTAATATATAAATTCCCACACATATAATTAATAGTGTTCAGTTTAAAATGAACATTTCAAAAGTATGGAAAATCGTTTAACAAAAATATATGAACTCAACAATTGAACGAAACCAAATTGTTAAGCAATATCATAGCCCTGTAGAGCACAATGGTGAGTGTGACAATAGTTGTACAATCATGGGAGATATAACGTTCCTCTGGTTCACCAAACAACTACATACGTTATCTCCAGGACTGCGGAAACTGTTATCCTTCCATTTTTATGAGGTTATAAAATCCTATTCGACAGAATGATATGCTTTTTGATACAAAAGGATAGGATTTATGTTTCGATTTCCGGTGTATTGTTTTGCTGCTCTGAGCTAAACGCTTTGACCTTATATAGTTTGCATTTAGCAACTAATTTGCCTGATTAAATTTTTCAAATTCAATTAATATAAGTTAACAACTTAAATGTAACAAAATTATGTTCAAAGTATATAACAAAATTATGCTCTAATCATTTTTATTTGAAATTCCATAACATTGAATCTTTGGATAATCTATTTTGTTAAAACTAAGTTTTCCAGGAATTTTTTATGAATTGCTCAATATGTTTAGATGATGAATAAAAAATACAATAGGAGGGATAAGAAAGTGTTGAATAATAATAATTTTTTATTAGGAAAGACATGGTCAAGTTTTCATGTCCTTTCTATTAATACCTCACTTAACTTAGTGTGCTAAATATTCATTTATTAATGTACAAAGTCATAAAATAAAACATATACAAGCATTTTCCTTAGTGGTAAGAGATATTATTCCAATATTATCTAATATTATAGATAATATTCCAATCACTTAAGCTTATATTTATTAATATATATATATATATATATATATATATATGCAGTATGAGATCTATTTACAAAGTAACTGTTTTAACCTGTATTTTCAGTTCCGATGTCTGTTACAAGTTTAACACACTTTATCATTACGCCCTCAAAGCAATTAGAGCTGTCTTTGTTTCCTGATTAATCATCCTGTACTGTGAACAATACCAAACCTAAGTAGGCTAATGGAGTGTGGTTAGTTGTAAATCTTCACAACTTTACCATTATAAACCAAACATTCTTGAATCTCGTAGAGTGATAGAAGGTACCCAAATACAAATTAAATAGCTTTCATTTAAATTGGAGCTATGGAATTCCAAATTAAATAATAGGTGTACTATTTCTTATCAATGCCTCGTAAACTCAAATACTTTCACACATCAACAATGAAAATTAAAATAAATTTGTGTTTATATATAATTACCTACTGGATAATCAAACGCAGAAAATATAAAATACAAAAAAAAAATAGAACGTATCATTTATTTTGCCAGAGATAATTTGATTACTCCAAATAGGGCCATTAACAGAAAGACCGATTGAAATCCATCGCCAATTTATATCCTTTTTGTAAATTTAGTGCCTTGCATGTAAATATGTTAGGTTTAACACTAGTTTTAATCAAAACAAGCAAAACTCCTTTGATCTGTGAAAAGACCGATAATATATTTAATCACTAGGGATTAAAGTGACGCTTTCCAACAAGAGCTAAAGTTCGATTATAAAGCCATCCATAAAAGCTACAGAACTGACAATACCATCAAATGAAAGGACATTTGGTGTTCTCTATAGCTTTGACAGCACAAAAAGCATACATGATTTCTGTAGAATGTATGATTTTCAAGACATCTGGACAAAAACGAAAGAAAGTTCCAAACATCCTGGGATTTCGACCACCACCTCGAGACGTGTGTCTTCTCGAGACTTTCGAAACTGTACACTGAAAGCCAAACTGTTCTGATGCAGTATTAGAGGAAATACTGCTAGTATATTATTTATCCTTATTTAATACACTAGGGTTTTTCGTGATCAATACTCATTCTGCAGTTAGTTCTGAACCGATTTTTATGATATGGACCTCGTTTGAAAATTTGTTGTTTAAACTTAAATATCACCTTCAAATATTTTCATTCAACAGGGTTTGAGCAATAATGAGTTCAGTTTTACCGATCATAAAATAATACACTGTACTCGCTTTCAATCAAACACTGTTGGATTCTGCAAAATATATCATAGGGCACACCAAAATTATATACCATTTCAATTTTTTTATTCTTCACCTTTTCCATCCTATTAATTTCGTATGACATAAAAAAGTATTGGAACTTTTTAAAACAGTTGTTTTCTCATTGTGTTCTTTGGTTTTCACTGAGGTTGAAAATAAACATTTTTATTAGTATCAATAGTTTTTAACTCGCAATTCCAAAGTAGGTTACTTTAATCTGCCAAACACCTTGATGGAATGACAGGAAGAATACATTTTTCCTCATATTACCATGCAATTCAATCTAAAAGCCCTCTACTTTCGGGTGTTTATTTGAAAACGAGTTTTTTTTTTACTTTTTAAGGTCAACAGTAAACTAAACTTTGATTGGTTATAAATGCACAACCCAAAATAAAATGATTTTCAATTCTACCCGAGGGTATTTCGGCGAAACATTAAACGTTTTACATTTAATTGAACTTTCTCCAATTGCCAGGTAGGTGTAAATATGTTCAAATGAGATTTCGAAAAGAGTATTTTACCATATTTTAAAGTATCTTTTTGTATCCAGGGGAATTTCATACTCGTATTCACTCAGTCCTTAAAAGAATATAGATATACACTGATGTTAAAAATAGTTATTGGTTCATTTCAGCTGGTCAAATTGTGCTTCAAATACAAATATTTGGATATTTAAATATTGCCCAAGGCTAAAATAGTTTGCCTTTGCCTTCAAAATTATGGATTCAGTTTCCCATTAAGCATCTCAGTCTAAATTTATTTCATCCCACTTCCATTGGATTACATTTGATATTTTATACTATATATAAAGATCAAGATCAATTTGACCGAGACGAAATGTTTTAAAATCTTAAACCTTCAATTTATCAATAATCATAAGATAAATACCCACGATAACAGGATAGTTTGTACACATCAGTTTACTGTTGTATTTTTCAAAAAAGGCGTTCGGATTAAAAAAAAGCAAACTATGCGTACAACATCAAGTTACATGCAGATTACGAGGAGAGAAGGGGTATCTTACATAACAGACCTCGACGTGGTAGTTTACAAGTGGCCTGGAGAGAGTTAGCTGTAAATTTGCGGTGGAGAAAAAACTGCACTTTGGTAAATTAATTTAACCAAAAAATTTAAATTTAAGTGTTCTATTTAATTTAACTATATTACTTGATTCCTATCTGGTTTTGCCCTAACAATCCTCGTTCCTACTTGCTGCAGTGAGAGGAATTATTCGGTCTTAACAGGAATAATTTGGAAAAAATAACCTGTCTAAAAGTAAAAATTTACTCTACAATTAAAAGTTTGGAAAAACATTGTAACTGCCTTCTGCCATAGGAAGGGAAGATCTAGAGCCTTTCTTCTTTTAGTACTAGCATGCCATTTTCACTTTCCTGAGCTAACGCCTCACCTCTTTTTCTTTGACCCAAAATCCTGGGCGAACGTCTTTTCATGCCTTTTATTACTTAATCCATGTTGGGCTGAAGTAAAATATTCCATCAGTATCCAGTTTTTGGCTTTATAATCGGCTACATCGGGGACAGCAAGCATGAAAAGTCTCAGCAAAACAACGAAAACGTACCCGACGTGGGTCAGGGATACGGACTGAAAAACTACTCCACATATTCGAGCTGCCCTAAGGATTCTGGGAGGAGTTATCCAGACATTTAGACTGGGCCACAGCCTTGATAACTCAGCTTGTCGAGCTGCTACGACGGACATGTAGAAATCCGCAAGTAGATTAAAAAGGTTCTTTACCGACCTGAACCTGCCAAAAAAACATTAAAGGCATCTGCAGGATCCAAATACTAGAAAAAACAACTTGCTTAGCAATGGACACTAGGTTACATTTTAAGACTTTTTTCCTTTTACATGAAATATACTCTAGAAATTAATAGTTAGGGTAATATTGTACTGGAGGGTTCATGCAAAACGTTACTTTGAACTTAAGAAACATCAGTCATTAAAATAACAGACTATTTTCAAACCCGCTGAGATAATAATGCTGAAACGAAAGTCAAATTTGGAATAAGTTTAAGAACTTAAAAAACTTAAAATATATTGCTCCAGTAATTATTTAATTAATCAATGACTACGGTTTTACGTTTTTAAATATGAGTGTCTCCCTCACCATTACTTATGAAATCGGCCATCGTGGCTACACAGCCTTTTCTGTTGTCAGTTATCGGGCCATTTATTGAGGATAATACCTGTGATAACGGACGGCTGCTACGGCTCCAGAATCGTCGTCTCTGTGTTGAGGCGTTCTGATTGGCTCTTTGTACCTGATCAAAGCGGCAAATTGTGACAGAAACTGGAGCTCAGGGTACAATAATGAACGAGCCAATCCAGTGACGTTGCTCTGGACGAATCTATTTTTGAACAGAATACCAAAATTAGTGCTTAGAATCTATAAATCCTACAAAACGCAAAACAACACAGAAGAAAAATAGAATACGGGATTTTCATGGATTTAATCTTAAAATTTTCAAAAAATGTTTTAAACCTGAAAATTCGGGGGACCGATACCAAAGTTATTATGGCAATAATTATCATGTCAGAATATTTTTAAAACTATCATAAATTTGAGAAAATTTAAGTTTAAAAGATGTTTTGACTATATTTTGCAATAATTGTGAACTTTTTTATCTTTAAAACGTTTTATCTTAGTACAAAAAAATTTTAAGGCGTTTACTTATGAATGAACCTTAATGAACCTTACGTATCTAAAATGTTTACTATTTAGTTGGTTAGAATTACCGAAACGTGTACAGCTTGAAGAATTAGTGCTTTTATTCAAGTGCTTTGAAACAAAAAAGATTCGAATAATACACCTCATCCTTTAAAATAAAAATAAAAACATGTCCAAAATTATAAACAGTTATTTAACCGTTTTTATAATCTGATTTAGCTCCATTTCTTCTAACTTAAACTTTTACTTACCACTTGAAAATGTAAGGAGCAAAATACGGTAGAGCACGAGATGTTTTGTGATCACTAAAAATAAACGGTGAGTTCGTCATTAATAAACATACAACCTTAGAAGCGGAAATGCGCTGAACAGTTTGCTGACGCTAGGCACACAAGAGCTTCTTTTGTTTATTGCTAAACTACGACAGCGCACAACACACTCAACGTACGTAATCTTCGTCGTTTCTCTTAAGTACCTGTGATTCTCTTTAAGCTCTAAGAGCTCTTAACACTTGATGACTTGTGTACACGAGTTTTGTGTCATTGCCAGCAAAAATCACCAACATTGCTTTACCTGTCCCTCCGAGGAGTTACACTCCCGTCTTTAGTAAGCAAACATTACACAAGTCCTTTGGTTATTAAGTCTAAATCAATATACTTATTATTCTTTTTATTTAATTCATTATTGTTGATGGTGAGTTCATATTTTGATTTTGATTTTGCGGACATTTGCCATCACTGGTTAGTCAAAACAAGTTTAACGACGTTTCAAGATCTAGAATTCAATCTTGTCTGCAGGAGGAAAAGAGCCTAGAACATAGCAAAATTAGGGCTAAACTTTAGAATCCAACGTTAAAATCTATGTTTTAAATCGATATTTTTTATGCGTTATAAGGAATTGAACACCTTAAAAAGCATGTTTTTTTGTTATTAATGCATAACTTTGTAAACTTTGCAGATAGCTGTTTTAATAGTTTTGTTGATTCCATTAAGTTCTTTGGCTATAACAATTATTAAAACTGACAATCTTAAGTATACTCAAGGATTGTAAACTTTTAGTTTGTTGGCTAATTCAGATTCATGATATAAATATGGTATTACTGTACAATGATTCTAAAAGGGAAAGGTAAATAGTGAAATGAAATTAAAAATGTCTTAATTAAAGAGGCGAATCGTCTCTTAACCTCAATAGTCCTAATAATCACCCAAGCAGATAAAATATGCCTGCTTTAAATAGCATATCGATCATACTATCGAAACGACATCGTTATTAACGTAATCGCGATTGTACCGCAAATCGATTTTACCGATGGATACGGTCTTTAAGTTCGGCAAGATTTGTAACATTTAGTCAGTAGGATCTGGGAAAAAAACGTAGCTGAGACAGAAACCTGTAGAAAAACATAAAATATTCTAATGCTTAAGGCAATTCAATAACAGAATACTACAATGAAATCACAAATTTCATCAATCACTTGTTTTTTTCTAATCACTTACATTAAATGTCTGCAAAAATCAAAATGGAAACATAATCATTGTTACTAAGATTAATTTGAAGAATGCCCATGAAGAATGTAGAAATTAATTAATTGTTAACGATTTGACTCTTCAGCACAAATTTTGATTGCTATTAAATATACGTTCAACTGTCTTTCTTAGTATTTCTAGTATTTCTTAGGGCTGAAAAATTATCATAAAACTAAATTAACATATCGATTAATTAATTAATTGTGATAAAACCAGCACAAAGCAAATAGCATCAAAGAAATTTAGGCTTTGATACCATATCCACTTAGTTATCCCTTAAGCTCTGAGGTTTTATAAAAAATCTGTGTTGAGTTTTTAAGATAAAATAATTATTTTTTTTTTTATGTGTTTTATTATTTTACTTTAAATTAAAAAATTACTACCAAAATAAATGTTTGGCATTGTAAGTAATAAAGATTTGCAATAAACTGAAGTACAATAAAAGCTTACTAAGAAGCTTCAGTTCTCATTAAAGCTTAACTTGTGGTGTTAAGTGAAAATACACTGATAACTTTTGCATAAAATTACGTTAATTATAGTTAAAATTTTGCCACTAAAAAGAACTCCGGATAATCTATTGTCTTTGCCGTCAAGCGCCATAATCAGAGAAAGCGGAATCCATTTTATATGTTAATGTAGTGGAATCAGCGTTGAGGAAAGTCGCATCCCTTTCCGATAGGTTAAGGTTTACCTGGTTCCGATATCCCGGTACGATTTGTTTTGAAATACTAAATTATTTTTATCTGCTCTTGGCAGTTTCAAATAATGTATAATTTGTAAACGTGATTGATTTGTTTCCTTCTAATGTTAAAAGCTAACAGAAGTATATACGTCTTAATTTTGCATTCAGATATGTTGCAAAACACATGACTGCAACCATACCAAATTCATTTATGTGTTTAGAGTACCCCGTGAATGTAGTTTGCTGCTTAAATAGGTTACCTTTGTAGGTAAACATATTTTAAGGAAATATAAACGTGTATTAGTTTTGGTTGCCATTATTGAGGAATGTGAACAGCTTAAAATAATATAATTTTTGAAGTTTAATTTACTTAAATGCCGACTTAAAATACACCTTTAATAAAATGTATCGTCTAAAATGTTTGAAAACAAGTCAGTATAAAAATCACGTTTTAAATTATTATTGCGCTGTAAAAACTAAACCTTAAAGACCTTTTTTATTTATTTACATCCAATACCCACAACAATTTGAAATCAATTAAGATTTGTGATTAAGATTAAGATTTGTAATTAAGAGCAATTACCTTAAAAGTAAGTCATTTATTTATCTTCCCGCTGTTGTACTCAGTACCGCCTGAACGCGGCGTAGCCAGAGACAATCACAGCTGAATCCTAATCCTAATTAATCTGCTTCCTGAGACGCACCCCGCATCCCTTACACCTGCTGTCTCCAGGATCCAAGGTAACTAACTGTTTTCAACACATATCATTCTTCTAGCCTATTACCAAACATTTTACTTACGATAATTCCAAAAAGACAAGGTCTACTTTTGTGCTGAGGGTACCTAACAGCCCCGACGAAAACCTATTTTTTTACTCTGTTTACTGTTCCTTATTAGAAATATCATTAACATTAACTTAAATCTATAGAAATATAATAGTTTAGCAATTTTATAATTGTAAAAAATATAAAATTTTATAATGTTTACAAGGAACAGTTTTTAAATGATGAAGCGTCAGAAGTGGCATACAAATCTTAGTTTGTTTAAACAAGCATGTACAGCTAAATAGTTCAAGTAAGATACAGGTTATTGGTCAATGTGGGAGGAGTCAAAGGTTTGGTATATAAGCTGAGGTAAATCAGCAGCAGTTCTTGTCTTGCCGGGATCACAGGGCACCCCTGGAATACTAGGTACCGTATGTAAAAACCTGAACCATTTAGTTTTTAGATGAATGTTTAATAATTGTCAATCTCTTTTTCTTAAGTATTTGAACTGTTTTTTTTCATGAATTTTATCATCAATGTAATAATTTAGCTCATTAACCAATCAATTTTAGCTTTTCAATTTAAATATTCTTCGACAAATGAAAAGTAACAAATCATATTTCTAATAAGAAATGAATATTGTCATAGGGTGCAAGTCTTTCCCGGTACAGTACAGTTTTAAAAGCCAGATCAAATATGCGGTCATGTAAAGTTTTTTGTGCGGAAATTAAATTAAATTTTCTTAGTATTTAACTCAAACTTTTTATAAGATCTAAATTTTAAATGCGGCAGTTCAATTTATTATGAGAAACAATTTCGAAGACAGAATATTTTAATTTTGTGAATTTGGTAACTATACAAAATACTACAACAGGAATAAAAATAGTCTATTTTACTTAGTTTTTGCTTAAAATTGCTTCTCCTTTTTCAGTTTTTATCAGCACAGCTTATTTTCATAGTTGTTGTAAACTTTATTGTTTTTAGAAACTTTGATCAGTCAGTCAGTCAGTCAATCATACAGTCACTACGTCAATGAAAGACAAACTGGTATAATTTATGAGGGTGATCTTATGAAAGAACGTAGTTTTCAATAAATCGGACGTGAATTCCCACCAGTTGATATTGGATCCACAAGGCATCGCTTATAACCACCTACTACGATTCGTAACCTCTGAGTAGCTGGATTACTGGACACGTTACCGTCCCAGTCAGAGACGGATAAACACCAGTATTTATCCTAATCTATAGGCTAAATAATGTTTTAATCTGGAAATGTGTGTGTTTTTATCACTATATCACAACATTGCAAGATTATTACCAAGTTACATTATTGTTTGTATTTTTTTTGCATGATTTGGTATACAATATTCTCAGAGCTCCCGTCAGTTATTAATATTTATGTGGGCGTTCCATACTTTTTGCCTTTAGTCAAAATGGCAAATGGTGCCAAATGGCAGCCAATCCATTCTATTTTCCCATCTTAAAGGAAACAGATCATTTATAGACGAAACATTAGAAATTCTCATTTCAACAAACCAACTGCCAACTTAGGGGTTCAATTGTACGTTTATTCGTTACATAACTTATATAATATATGTTTAAAAAATATCAGTTAGTTTGTTATTTGCTCATTAAATTATATTAATTAATTAAAGATTTGTTATATTTTTAGTGGGTAGGGCCAAGGGTGTTTGCTTGAATAAATAATGAAATAATTTTAGCTCAAATCTCTCAGTAAACGACTCCTCGCGTATCATCGCTGCAAAGAGGTTACTTATCCAAACATCAAACAGCATGACTGCGTCTGTTGTGTTTCCCCTCGGGTCTGTTTCCCTCATGGTTATTTTAATTTTCAGCTTGGTATTCAAAGATTATCTTTACAGGCCTAGGCACAATTAAATGTAATATCTAAAGAAAGTACTTTAAAAAAATGTCATATGGAACATATTATTTATGTCTTGAAAGAGAGAACTGAAGATTTTTGGTTGATGTACATACATGATCTAGGGATGGTTAAGAACTGATAGCAATGAACGATAAGATAGTGATAGATAATTCTTTAGTACACATGGCATCAAAGAAGACAGATTATCGTAAGATAAGAATGTCTAAATGGTTCACAATTATTTCTTAGATAATTTTGTGAGGTGAAATTACATATATTGAGTCACTCTTTGTCATCCCCTAATTGATTTATTCGTTTAGTTTTGCTGATTTTTTTTTATTTTACAGTCTGAAAAACATTTATTTCTGCAATAGCTGCATTTACCACCTTATGCAGATAAGGTTTCCTGAATTTGCACTATTTTATGACTGAGAAGATGTCCTGATAGATTAATAATCCAGCGTTTTCCATGGAATAAAAGTCAGGCTACCAAAGTTTTGTCGTTTGGTGTGTAGGTAAGCCTCGATTGTTTATCCCAATACATATGCGATGGGGTCCAAGCCCACTCTCTTCTCTGTTGGCTTCCGGATTTGTTTGGAATTAGTTATTTTTTTTTTTAATTTTGTTATTATTTATATTAAGTGAACGCATTTTACGAACTAAATATCAAACCCCTAGACAGTAAAAATCCTCGTATTCCATCCAACTCAATATACGATTGTAAATTAATTTTTTTAAAGTTGTTCTATAAATAAAAAATAGTTTAAACACGCTAGTTTACTGAAACTTAGTATTACCTTTTTAAGAGCATATTTTGAAATTATCTTTATTGATAAAGAACTATTTTGAAAATAAACTCGTGTAGATTTCACGTCTGTTTCCATTAATTTCGACGTATGGAGTATTGGACAAGGATTTATTCAGTCGTAGAACAAATATTGTTTATTAAGTATAGTCAAAGACAAACTTAAATATATATGTAGACAGTTTATAATAAATTTTAAGATGTGCTTAAAAATGATCTTAAATTTGTTGAATTTAGAAGACAATAAATAAATAAATCTCAGTCAAATGAAGGTTGATGTAAAAAGTAACGAACTATCTCTTCGAGGAAGTAAACTTTTAAATTGTACGCTTTTTTGCGGGTCAATAGAAGAGTTGGTAGGGCAAATACAAAATTTATAAGCAAATTTTCACGCAAAAATTCAGATTTCCTGGAATAATGATTCATAAAAAATCTGCTGATAGCTGTTATTCAAGAAGGACGGATATGATTGTTCAGACACATAATCAGCCCTCGTTGCGTGGAAACACATATTTTGAGCCCCAATATCAAACCTTTTAATTTAATGAACATTTAGATACTGTACAGCGTTTCACCTTAGTTATCCAATATTGTATTTTGTTCAATGTGTCATAATTTATATAGATATATGTTATTATTGTTTTCTTTTGTAAATGTATTGACGTTATTAATGTTATAATAAGTTTTTGAATTTAAATTTTCAGTGCTGGTTCAAAGTTGTCATTGAAGTTAGGATTACAGACTAAAAGAAACTCAACCACAGTAGTTTGGATATTCATAAAGTGAAGTGCTTTCTTGTAATTCGGACTTTTCATGTTTTGAAGCTTGTAAAATAAATACAATATAATTCTGTTACATGATATTTTGCAAACAGTAATATAAAACATTTTTTGAGGAAATCTACTGAAGGGAAAAATTATGTAACACCAACATAAATATTAATAACTGACGGACGCTCCAAGAGCATTGTTGACCAAATCATGTAAAAAAATTAACAATAATTTATTGTTAATAATGTAAAACCTAACTTAAGAAGAAAGTTTAAAGTCAATATCAGGTATATCGCTCATGGCCCTCACGATAGCAAGTTCATTGGACTGGCGGTTTAATGGAGCGAAGGCGGTTTATGGCTTCTCAATATTTAGACCAATCGCAATAAAATATCTTTCTACCTCATACTTTCTAACCAATGCCATTTTAAAGGTTCGTCATTGAAAAGAAATGATCAAACACCTGTAATCGGGAAATGTATGTTTAAAAACCAATAAAATTCTATATTTATATATTCTACAAAGTGCATTCAAACATGCTTTTAAGAAAAATGTTACAAAGGGTGGTTAAGTTTTAGCTAAAATTATTTATAAAACGCAATATGTTTTGTTGTCATTGACATTTACTCATAATAGGCTAATTTTACGGTTTAAAGCAGATTTTAATAAGAGAGTAAACGCTATATCAACATAAAGAAAGACTGAGTATAAAAAATTGTATTTTATGAGTTCGAACATTTGTTGTCATTAAAAACATAGATAAACGAATAAAATGTGAAAAAAAACAATCTTTAAGCCCAAACCAATACTTAGGCCTATCATCATTTAAAACTATATAAATCTGAGTGATATGCAAACTACTCTCGTCCTAATAATACTCAAAGGTCCATTTTATCGTTACATGTTAAAGTTCATCTGTTCAAATGTTTTGAAAAAGATTTGGACTTTAAATATATATTTTTTATTTATCAAAATATTGTGCTTTTGAAAAACAAGAATAAAAAATACTATGCAATCAACGATGTAGCTTAAAACATCATTGTTCATAACATTGTATTATGCGTTGGTGCCATAATATGACTCTTGGAGACTGAGAGGTAATATACTAAGTAATCTGTTTTATGTGAATTAAGAGGGAATACAAGCTTCGTCGTGTGAAGCATTTGGTAAGACCCATACGTAATGTTACTTATTACAATTGGAACATCGGGGAGTATTATCAGACAATAAAGGTTCCCACAAACATTATTGGAGGTGATGGTCCCTTTTGTTGAAAGATCGTATCAACGCAAGGCAATCCGGACTGATATTACCTGGTAGTTACAATAATCTTGCAACCTCCAAATATGTTATTTGCGTTGTTGCAGTAAGTCTATCATTGGATTTTCTACTACTTAGATTTCAAACAACAGATTTTTGTTTTTAAAATGTAATTTTGTATTTAAAAAAATAATTAGTTAATTTTTATTTATTTATTTATTCAAGTATATTTTTTCGTTTAATTCACGTAAAATTAGCCTTAATACGAAGAATAAAGAGTTTTTCATAAAATTGTACTCATTCAGCAGAATTATACAATTAAAATATATTTAAGATTTGTTGAGTGATCCATTCATGATTCAGCTACAATTCAAGGCCAATGAATTATCATGCATAAACAGTATAAACACACAAGACAACACAAGCCAACTTCACGTAGGATGATGTTTTATTCCATGTTTTATTTCTAATGGTGTGTTTTTCCCCCAAGGTAATGAACATTTAAACTAAGTTTATGGTTTGGGAATAGCAAAATATCAATTCACATAAGAAGCGTATTTTAAAATTAGATTAGAATTTCGAAACAGTTATGCTCAAAATTATATAGAACTTTTCGAAAAAAGGATTTTCATAAATTATTTTTGGCATACTGTTTTTGTATAAAATTTACCAGTTGTTTTTGTGTTGAATTTACTTACAGAATTATTTTCTAGGTTATCAATAAAAACTATGGAACCGATAACTCGAGTTATTTTTAATAACTCAAGTCACTCGAGCTACTAAAAATCACCTATATCACCTGTAGAATCACCTCTTTATTACTTGGAGTAGAGGTAGGTTAGTTAATCAAACTCTATCAAACATCGCTATCACGAGAGTTTAACTGCTCGGTTTAAACACTTGACTGGATCCACCGAACTGGATTGGTAAACTGGCAAAACTTTGCCTTAAGCTGTCTATTAAAAGATAAGTTAGTTCTCTAGCGTAACTCAATAGAGCAGACCATACTGCTAATCCATACTGAAAGGGTGAAATCGCACATTTTATATGCTGAGTCGTCAGTAAAGTTTCTTCTCAAAATAGTATTTTTTGATCCCTTAGAAGTCGATTGATGTAATCAGAGGTAAAAGTTAAATGAAGTATCAGCAACTGAGCCGGAAAGTTCGCCTCAAAGAAGGCAAAGCCCCTTTCTGACGACTGGCTGAGAAAGTGGTCTCGGGCTCAGTCTAGCACAAAACTGGCTGAACCGACTCTCTGACTTCACTTCTGAGGTTTCCGTTTTATCAAATAATTTTAAAAATGCAACCCTATTGTATGCACATTTGCCTTCCTGTAATGCCGTAAACGTTTATTTCATCCCAAATTGATGACAAAGATCCATTGTCAAGTTTGATAAAGAAAGCTGTTGTTCTAAAATTATGTACTTAAATGTGTATTATATATGTATATGTATTGTTGTATGTATATGAATAAACATTTTTATTCAAACTATTTATTGTTATTGATATTACAACCGACATTCAAAGCGCATAAATTTAACTGGATTAATACTGAAAATTTTTATGAAACAATAAAAATGTTAGTTTAACAAATCTTATAGTTTAGTATGCCTTGATAGACAAGGCATACTACAGTATCCATGACTTCCTTGATAGCAGATATTAATTTAATTTTCTGATTTTATGCAGTTTTTATTATTATTTATATGTCAAGGATTCAATTTTAGAATATTATGTTTGTTATAAATGTTGACGATGCCCATGCAATGTATTTGTTTTTGGCAAATAAAGTCTTGATTCTTGATTACAGTTTATCATGACTCAAAAGTGTCTTGTTGAGAAAATTTTTTCTTATGCAATCAGATAAGGTAAAGGAACTTAATTGCAGTTTGAAATCAATTAAGTTATACAAATTAAATAATTAGTTAATGAAACTTAAAATCCGTATCAAAATAAAGGTATGATTTTCCCTGTTTATAGTATTTCGATTTAATAACGGCATTTTGAGTTTCTTAATATATAAATTCCCACAGATGTAATTAATAGTGTTCAGTTTAAAATGAACATTTCAAAAGTACGGAAAATCGTTTAACAAAAATATATGAACTCAACATTTGAACGAAACCAAATCGTTAAGCAATATCATAGCCCTGTAGAGCACAATGGTGAGTGTGACAATAGTTGTACAATCATGGGAGATATAACGTTCCTCTGGTTCACCAAACAACTACACACGTTATCTCCAGGACTGCGGAAACTGTTACCCTTCCATTTTTATGAGGTTATAAAATCCTATTCGACAGAATGATATGCTTTTTGATACAAAAGGATAGGATTCATGTTTCGATTTCCGGTGTATTGTTTTGCTGCTCTGAGCTAAACGCTTTGACCTTATATAGTTTGCATTTAGCAACTAATTTGCCTGATTAAATTTTTCAAATTCAATTAATATAAGTTAACAACTTAAATGTAACAAAATTAAGTTCAAAGTATATAACAAAATGATGCTCTATTCATTTTTATTTGAAATTCCATAACATTGAATCTTTGGATAATCTATTTTGTTAAAACTAAGTTTTCCAGAAATTTTTTTTAAATTGCTCAATATGTTTAGATGATGAATAAAAAATACAATAGGAGGGATAAGAAAGTGTTGAATAATAATTATTTTTTATTAGGAAGACATGGTCAAGTTTTCATGTCCTTTCTATTAATACCTCACTTAACTTAGTGTGCTATATGTTCATTTATTAATGTACAAAGTCATAAAAAACCATATACAAGCATTTTCCTTAATGGTAAGAGATATTTCCAATCACCTAAGCTTATATTTATAAAAAAAAAATATATATATATATGCAGTATGAGATCTATTTACAAAGTAACTGTTCCAACCTGTATTTTCAGTTCCGATGTCTGTTACAACTTTAACATACTTTATCATTACGGACTCGAAGCAATTAGAGCTGTCTTTGTTTCCTGATTAATCATCCTGTTCTGTGAACAATACCAAACCTAAGTAGGCTAATGGAGTGTGGTTAGTTGTAAATCCTTACAACTTTACCATTATAAACCAAACATTCTTGAATCTCATACAGTGACAGCAGGTACCCAAATGCAAATTAAATAGCTTCCATCTAAATTGGAGCTGTGGAATTCCAAATAATTAATAGGTGTACTATTTCTTATCAATGCCTCGTAAACTCAAATACTTTCACACACCAACAATGAAAATTAAAATAAATTTGTGTTTATATATAATTACTTACTGGGTAATCAAACGCAGAAAATATAAAATACAAAAAAAAACAATAGAACGTATCATTTATTTTGCCAGAGACAATTTGATTACTCCGAATAGGGCCATTAACAGAAAGACCGATTGAAATCCATCGCCAATTTATATCCTTTTTGTAAATTTAGTTCCGTGCATGTAAATACGTTAGGTTTAACACTAGTTTTAATCAAAACAAGCAAAACTCCTTTGATCTGTGAAAAGACCGATAATCACTTTAATCACTAGGGATTAAAGTGACTCTTTCCAACAAGAGCTCAAGTTCGATTATAAAGCCATCCATAAAAGCTACAGAACTGACAATACTATCAAGTGATAGGGCATTCGGTGTTCTCTAAAGATATAGCTTTGACAAAAAAAGCATACATGATTTCTGTAGAATGTATGATTTTCAAGACATCTGGACAAAAACGAAAGAAAGTTCCAAACATCCTAGGTTTTCGACCACCACCTCGATAAGTGTGTCTTCTCGACACTTACGAAACTGTACACTGAAAGCCAAACTGTTCTGATTCAGTATTAGAGGAAATACTGCTAATATATTATCCTAGCAATACTTAAGAAAATCAACCGCATGCCCTAGCAATATAAAGTTTACCCTTATTTAATACACTAGGGTTTTTTCGTGATCAATACTCCTGCAGTTAGTTCTGATCCGATTTTAATGATATGGGCATCGTTTGAAAGAGCTTGGCGTGAAATCTTTCAGTAAATAGACACGTCCCGTTCTTATTCTTCACAAAATGTCCTCATGAACGGAGATTTTTGATCCTCATAAAATTTTAATAAATTACAAGTTAACGACTGGCTGTGGAAATCCAAGTCTAGAGCAAATGCATGTGGCATCACTGGAACTATGAATGTCATAGCAAACGACGTTGCTTCAGTAATATAGTATTAAATAAGATTAATTGTGGAGTTTTTTATATTTAAACGTTAAAACCAGCAAGATGTTTGTTAACAACATTATTGACAAGTCAGAGAACCTACAACTAGCATATTTTATCCTCTCTCTCACATAATTATGACAATATATTGTATATATGTCTGCACAGAATATAAATATAATCATTGAGGTTATTGAAATATTTAAAAATAATGTGTTCATTGCTATATATTTTACTGTACAAAGTCAGCTAGTTCCTTTACGAGGTGATAAATAAGCAACTAAAAAATATTGAAGTGGATTTCATGAGATTACTCGC
The DNA here is from genome assembly GCA_035578135.1 of Flexamia atlantica. Taxonomy (NCBI): domain Eukaryota; kingdom Metazoa; phylum Arthropoda; class Insecta; order Hemiptera; family Cicadellidae; genus Flexamia; species Flexamia atlantica. The sequence goes on along the minus strand of JAQJVK010000049.1, from coordinate 1,410,570 downwards.
AAGAAAATAAAAAATAACGTAAACAAGTAAGCATTAAATTCAGTGGACTAAAGAGTGATAAATCTCTTAAACTGCTTCATTAGCTGAGGTTGTTCCATGGAAGGCAATGAGGTTTTCAGAATACAAATAAGGTCGACGTCCTCAAGGACTATTAATAATTTTACAGCTTATTGCAGACAAAATGTATATTAGTAATATTATATTAGGAATATAGTAGTGTACATAATCGGTGCAATATATTTAGGTGAATTGTTAATCCAATAAATAACATAATTATGATAATTTATGAAAATCCTTTTATTATTTGATAGTATCAAGTAGTTATTTTAGAAATTAATATTTCATTTAATGGAAATTGTCTTATCTAACAGGATATAAAAACAAATTTAACAAAAAAACCTTCAGAGGTAACACAGATTGAATATGACTTTACATTTTTTTCCAAACAATAGTTTAGTAAATTGTATCAACCAGGACTGCAATTTTAAGAAAGATTTTAATAATATATATATAAATTGGATGTAAATGAAAACATATTACAACACTTAAAAATATTTACACTTATACTGTATATACATATAAGATGGTAAACATACAAAAATAGTGGAAAGTGCCATTTTCCACCACGTTTGTATATTTACCATCTTGAATGTAAATACAGTATAAGTATAAATATTCTTAGGAGTTGAAGACATTTTTATTTACATCCAGTGAATACAAAAACACGTAATCTAACCAAGAAATTATATATAGATTCACAAACTTTACTATTTAATATTTTTTAAGTACGCAAGTCAGCTCGAAATCGAAAGTCGCCTGCGTTGTACTGACTGTCAGGGTGCTCCACAAACCTTATTCTCCAATTTTTTCTTAGAACATTTCATTCCTCGGAATATCTTATACAAGTACATTTTGTTTAAAATTGATTTGTCCAACCACAGAATTATTTAGAATTAATTAATTTATGTTTCAAAGTTTAAGATCGGTCTATAGTTGCTTTTATTGTGTTGTTAGTTAGCATTTAGCTTACACCAATATCATTAAATAATAAAGTTTCAAAATCCAACAGGTGTACTAAAAAAGTGTAATTTATTCAATTGAGATTTACCTACGAACATTGGATTTAAACTTAACTTTCTTAAGTGAAAACATAAATAACTCTCATCTTAAATACATCGTAACTTAGGATTAAGTGTGTTAGTCAAAGGTTTCTCCGCTGTTTTAGCCTTGTGCGTTCTCTTCTTGTGAGTTACACAATGTCGTGGTAAAGTTTGTTGAACACTCGGTCAGTTGGGACAAGGTGGGTGTCGAGTTGACTTTTAAAGTTTGTAGAACGCTTTTACCGTTAGAGCAACATGGATTCAGAGTTGACTTCCGAGGTTTTAAGAACACTCTGCGAACTCTACATCTACGTTTTTGTAGCCGACAGAGTGTTCTACAAAACTTGCAATTCAACCCAACAACATCCATGTCTGCTTTAACGGTAAGAGCGTTCTACAAACTTTGGAAGTCAACTCAACACCCACCTTATCAAAACTGACCGAGTGTTTAACAAACTTTGCCGCGACATTGTATAACATCCAAGAAGTGAACGCACAAGGGTAAAACATCGGAAAATATAGAATTACTAATGCACTAAATTAAACTTATGGCGTATTTTTCAATTGTAAGTCGCGAGATATTAATGTTTCCACATTAGGAAGTTAGGTTTAAATCTGTTTTATGTAGGTAAAAACAAATATAAATAATTTAGTACTCCTGCACACATCGGATTAAAAAACTTTATTATATATTACTACAGCTACAACCACTAGTGCGAATAAAAAATACAACCGAGACAAATATATATATATATATATATATATATATATATATATATAGCCCGATTAGAATAGTTTAATAGTTTGAAACGTTGATGAATTCTAATTAATACGGAAGTAGGCCTATCCAATTTTAAGCGAAGTTTAATTTTAAACGGTATAAACTCAGAGGATGGAATGTTCTTGAGACAATTGTGGATAATGAATACTTAAAAATAATTCAGAAACCTGTATGATTAGACCTTATTTCTTGAAATTAAATCTCGGTGTTAATGAACGTAAGGATTTATTGTGGTGTGTTCCAGTTAATGCTAGTATTCGTTAAACTATATAGCTTAGCTTGTGATTAATGTAAGTGGCGTGGTAAGACGGAAGCAAAGAACCACTTTTATTTTCTTGTTAAAAACTGCCTCACAAAATCCTTTTTTATTTATATTAAATATCGAGGTCCGGTTTTGAAATAAGTATATCTCAACGTAAAATTTTACGGGCAACATACAATGTATCAACAATACTGGTCTGACATAATGTCGTTGTAAGGACTATGCTTGAAGTGCAAGAAATTCTGAGAATTGTTTGTACTTTAAAATAAGCTTACGTAAAGGTTGAATGACGTTACACTTCTAGCTCTTACTGTTTTTTTTTATATTAGCCATGAGCCATTTTTTCTTCATAAAAACTATACAGAAAAACTGTCTCAAACCATAGATTTGGACCAGATATTACAATCTGATAAGCATCGTTGAAATATTACAGTACTGTATTTATTATAATACATCTGCAAATCACGGTTATCATGTAATGAGTCTTTTACTTAAAATTTAATTTACCACACTTATTTTTCAATAAAAAGCAGCACAGTGGTTTTTAGCACATGAATAAGTGTATTTTATGACCCTAGTTTTTCGCTTAAAAGTTTTGAAAATATAACAAAATGAATTAAAAAGTTATTAATGAATAAAACTATTCGGAATTATCATAACATTTTCCCAGTACATACCAATTAGATTTTTTCAAGTCAAAACCTGCCTTCATGAGAGTTAACATATATTTTCCGACGGATTACGTATGCATTGGGCCCTCGGAAACCGCGCCGGTTGCCGGTAATGTGAGTTGTTGTTGGGTCCCCGATGAGGTGGAATTTATTTGCCGACTTTGTGCACCTGGGATTCGAGTTGACTTTTTGTCCGCTGCCGTTCCTAAGTGATTTATTTTTGAAATTGAATGCCAAAATTTATTTTAAAAATTAAATTATTTCCTTCCATTTAATTAGACGAATATAATGGTAATTGAAACCGCAAGTATAGACCTTTTAATTTTTAGTCAAATTAAAATATTTTAATAAAAATAAGACTTATAAATAACTAACTTTCCTGAAGTAGTCTTATAAGAATTCTACTCTGTGTATTTATTTTTCATTAACAGACACGATAATATATTTAATTTTTATTAAATTGATCAGTAGCAGTTAAAAAGAGTTAATTTAAAGTTTTCAAACAATGATTTATATGGGATACTTGTACACTATTATTATATATTGTTGATACATTTATGATACATTTTGGAAAATAATAAGGTAGTAAGTTAAAGTAACCTTCTGAATAGTAATTTTGGTAACTTATTAATGGTTCATACTAGCTAGGGATTTTAGCTCGAATTGATATTATACTTTCAAATTATATTTTATAGTGTACTACGTTACCAGCCCGGTAAGTAATGATATTTCCCGCACGAGTCGAGGCGAGTGCAATATTTTCATACGAGTACGGTACATCTTTCTACGCCAGTAACGTAAGATACCTTAAATAACACTAAACGGAAAAAAATTTGTTTTGTAAATCATAAGAGGCTTTTAGTATAATTGTAGCTTATTAATCCAAACCTAATTTATTGTAAACATACATTTAATGTGGCATTGTTGCAATCAGCTGTTAAACTGTTTTATAGTACCATCGGCAAAGAGTGATTTTCCACATAGCGGGAAACATTTACATTTGTTTAACAAAATGTAAATGCAATTACATTACTGTCCACAAATTAAGAGATACTTTTTGTATCCAACTAACTTATCCATCAATCATAATATATCATGAATTTTTTATTTTTGTGAGAAAAATCATGAAAAAAACCTACGATACATCAATGAAACATAAATTAGCTATTGTATTCTAATTACAGACAAAACATAATTTCCTAAATAATTATTATTCTTTTATTAATTACCGGTTTACCGGTATGAAAACCCTAATGTAATGTCAAATTAAAGAACCCAGGAAGAAACACGTGCACGGGCGGTGTTGACTAATGCGCTTAGCAGCACCTTTATTACCTCAGTTTATGATCTCTTTTAGTGCCTAGATGAGAAATGTTTGCCAATAAATATTCATTAGAACCAACACGACGTTAAATCATATGGATTGAAATAATGGTGTGGACTTTTATATCAGGCGTTTCTCCGTGAAGATTACTAATAAAATACTCATTAGTAATAAAATTAATTTAAATGAATATTGTTTTTGACAAAAATCCAACGAAGTATACGGCTAGATTATATTTATCATGATATTTATGATTAATAAAAACAATCCTCCTACATATTATTATCAGTTTTGGCAAAAGTATTACAGTATCTTTATTACTCTTATCTTTTTTAATTATATATATATATGGCACTGTTTTTTGCCTCGAAACTTGGATGGGCTGGGAGAATCTATTGAATTAGTCTTAGTTACCTGAGTTTCAAAGGCCATTTACCCTTAACAGCTTAGGGAAGGCCTACAATTGCCCAGGAAACTACAACTTCTAAATAATTTTGCAGCTGTTGAACCTCTAGCACCGTTTTCGTCTATGGGAAAATGCCATAGTGAATTTAATACACTATTGTGATTTTATCTTAATCTCTTAAACAATTTCACCACTTATTACAAGCGATTGTCTTTGTGCTACTCTTTTAAAAAATATATGAAACTTGTTTTCTTTACGTAATAAATCTAGTACGGTACTCTTTGAAATGAATATTTTAAACGTTAAATTTCACGGCATGAAAAAATAAAGATTTTTTTTGTGTTTCTGGAGCTCAACTAATATGCAAAGAACAAATAGTTAAGCATTGTAAATAAATATGCTGTCAGTGTCAAAGGAAAAGGGAGAGGGGTTTGCAGTAATTATAATTTAAAATAAAAGATTTTATATGAAACTGATAAAAATGTCCATACTTAAAATATAAAGTACAACAAAATTGTGATAATCGAAGTGAGATTGTTAGGTCACAGATAAATGAGCACGTGCGTGTTAACAGAAATCACAACACATATTCAACGAATCAAAACAAATCAACGAATGTTTTAAAGGTAGCTTTTACGTTGATTTTTTTATGTTACTATGACGTGAATAACTTGTCGTTTGTTATTACTTGTTATCTTAATTTCTCAGTCGTTAATCTTGCACAATAAACTTGGGCTTCAAAATACTTGCATAAAACCTTAAAAAATGTTATGTTTTGCTATATTTTCGTTACTGGAATTCTTTCTTTTAATAGTAAAATGATGTTTTAGTGAAGTGATTAATACAGCCTACAGATTAAACATTTTTATGTACAGTCAAAATAGATTTATACTTGAAGCTTCCTATGTAAAATAATGCGTTTTATGAGTAAAGCAAAATAATTACCCCAATAATTCTAGATTAGACATATGATCGTTGTAATTGAACTAAACATTGAAAATTTATTTTGAATCTTGCTAATGTAATGGCAAACTAAGAAACATAGTTTTGATTTGATTTTATTTTTCATTCCAGTCCCAAAATAACACTGTAATCTATATAACGTATGGTTGAGGCACATCCTGTCGCAATAAACTTTAGCTCCTCAGTATCAGATCGTTGACCGAGCCACACATAAAGTCAGGTTTGCGTGTAACCGTGTGATAAAGAGGCCACCACATGAACTGCTGAGGTGACCGCTGGGGAATATAGTCATCAACTTACCTCGGCGGATTTTCAGTTTTTAAGTTTGAAAAATCAGGTTTCAATGACTAGATATTAATAATTAATCATGAAATTTAAAACATAAAAGAACTAAACCATTGCAATAAGCACCAATTATGGTATTACAATAAACATTGTAATGATATACATTAAAACACCAAAAACCAAGCAGTTGCATAATGACGACTTTATGGTACTGGAGTCAATTTAGAGTACTGGTTCTAGACCAATGAGAGCTCGGCTTTTGACGGAAGTAGTGTCATAATGACAATTACGCAATTCGCACATCAGCTGATTGTTCATTTCGATTCATGTTTGAGTTTACTTATCCTATTAGCTGATTGTTCCACAACGATTCATGGTTCAGTCTGCTTATTTGCCTAACCTCAAATTTAAGTTCACCTATTCCATTATTAGTAAAAGTCATGAGTTTTGGTTAACTTCGGGGGAAATTTTGTCGTATATTGTTGGTCGTAGATAAAATAGTGTATGCAACGATTGTATTTTGCCTTTAAGCCACTCGTGAAATATTCTTGAGCTACTCGCTTCGCTCGTGTTCTAACTTGCTTCTCACTCGTGGCTTAAAGACATTCATAATACAATCGTTGCATAAACTACTATTAAGTGACTGTGCAATAACCCTCGAAGATCATAATCACCGACAAACCAATGCTGCATACTAATTATTGATATTATAGTGAGTCTTCGGTGCGGTAAGCATCGCACTGGGCCCCGGAACTGTGGCAGTGAGTTGCAAGTTCGAGTCTCCCCGTTGTCGCATATTTTAGCGGTACTGTTTGTCTTTTGATGTTCCAGCTCACTCCTTGCTTTGCTTGCTAACTTCCCAAACAGACTGAGGTCTATGTGGGGAGATGTATGACAAGAAGAGGCCGCTACCTCCTCAAAAAATAGTATATTTTCACTGGGATTGACAGAGACCCCTTTTTACTAGCTCAAAGTTTTTGTTTGCTATCAGCCTTCTCCTAAAAAGTACTTATAGAATTGTTTTCGTTTATAATTTTTTTTATTTGAGGCTTAGTGTTTTAAGCGGGCATGAATTTCAATAATATTCTTAGCTTTCAAAAATGAGGTTTTAATATTTTAGAAATTGTATTTTTTGGGTTTAATTGTTTAGGCATTTAAGACGGTGGACATTGTATCTGAGTATATTGTTTTTGTGAGGTAGTTTTTCTCTTTTGACTGCTCATTTAATATTTATACATACACTTGTACTAATACTGGATATTTATGTGTATAACTAATATATGTACTGAACTAATAAATACATACCTTTTTCACAACAGTAATTTTATATTAAATAAGTAATGAATGAAAATTACGTGACAAATGAAGAAGTCAAAAAATATTATTGGACTTAAAAGAAAATTTATTAGTGTAATATTTTGTATATCTTTTAATCACAATAATATTGTGTACTGTTATTGGAGCTATGCTCCGTTGTAAGCAATTAAATTGTAAATAAATTTATATTGCAGCCTTTGAAAACGCAGGCACCGAAAATCGTGTTAAAAAATTAATTATTTAATTGTTAACGTGGAAGAAATGTGCCATTCATGGGTATGTCGTATTATTATTAAACTAAGACTAATCTCTCTATCTAGTATTTTCAGTTTGATAAAATCTAAAAAAGCAGACATTTAGTTGCTAAATCAAGAAATCCTTTGAATTTATATAAAATTCGAATATGTATTTATAAGTGATCTAAAGATTTTTATTTGAAAACGGTTATTTATTTTGACAATTTTCATACATACCTTTTGAAGAAAAGTAGTTTTTTTCATCTTAATGAAGTTTTCTTCCTCGATAAAACACATAGACCTACTCTTTTATTTATTACGTCGTACAGTTAATATTTGAAATAATCAACAATATCACAACCCTTACGTCAGTATAAATTAGTTAAATTATAATGAAGTACCTATATTTTTTGTACTTCATAGTTTGTTTGCATCTTAACAAAACAACCATGATTACAGTACAGTTTTGATTGTGATCTAAAACTTCATATTGACTCTTTTATTGGCTAATAATGTAGAACCCGTAAACTCTTGGCAGTCAAAATTAATCATATTCTTATAATTAAGGTTGAAGTACTACAAAATTGAACTTGGATGTAAGTTACAAGTAGTTGTATCAATTTGTATCAATAGTATGTTAATTTGGGTATAAATTAGTTATAATCAATTTATTTCATTCGTTGCAGGTTACTTATTCTGCAAGCATTAAACACCTTACATTAACCTTCAAAACAGTACTTTTACTTACCTTAATCCATCCATCCATCACCACTTTTTGTAGCAACTTCATTACTTAAGAAATTAAAATACTCGTGTTTCTCTAAGCAAGTCAGTAAAATATATTTCAGTTGAAAAAGTATAAAAGTAGTTTTAAACATACATAATGTACGTTGCCGTGTTTTGGAGACCTAAATCATCCAAAAGGGTGATAAATGGAGAGTGTCAACCGATAAGAAAATGCAGTTTATACATTATATAGCGCCTTCTCTAGCCTGAAACTTACCTTAAGGGTATTCGTAATATTAAGCGTGGTATTATTGTATATTATCATGCATTCTTATGATTTATTAAAACTAAATATTAATTTTATTTGCTTTTGACTACAGTTTTAATAATCATACTCACTTCATACTAAATTTATTTTCATTCGCAATAAAATAGGTGATAGTAAAATAATCTTATTAATAATGCAAGGAATATTAACAGAGTCTAATTAAACCATATCATTTTTTTATTCTGATTTCAGTCAATATTTTTCCTAATAATTTCAAACCGCATAATACTGTGTATTTTACTATGATAATTATATAAGCATATATTACATTTGGCCAACTTTACAAAGTGGACAAATCTACAAAAAAAATATTGTGATTACATATTTACTTGAGCAATTTAGTTTAAATCTGTCATACAATTTTCACAACTCTTATTGTGCTACAAACGTATGAGCAAAATACAAATAAACTCAATATATTTTTACATAAATCAGCAATCAAACAGAATAATAAGTTACTTTTACATTTAAAAATTGATACGGTAGAAGTGGATGAAAACAAATTTTAATGCACGACAAACAAATACATTACTATTCAGAATGGACATTGAAGTCACTAGTTTTATTTTATGTTTAAAACCCTTTAAACCTTGAAGCCTTACTAATATTATGGAGGTTGTGGTCTGTATAAACTACTAACACGCAACCAGTATTCCAAGGAAACATTTTTGGACAGCGAATTATGCAATTTGCATTCTTGGTAAGTATTATTAACACTGTGCTTATTTATGTACGTTTGTTTTTTTCCTCGAAAATTTTAAAGAGAACTGAGTTAAATTACATTAACATTATTTTTAATGTTTTGATCCATTTCCTTTAACCCCTAAGTAAAGCAAATATAAGATAAAGATTTTCAACTTTACTAGGGAACAAAATAAACTCTTAGTTTAGTATATTTTGTAAAATAGTGAAATAAATAAGATGTCAGATTACAATAGTTTTGATAATCTAACCAGCACGTAGTAAAGAGTTTGATGTTCATCCAAGTCCGAATAAATACAAACGGTATTTAGAAAAGGCATGCAAACAATCAAATTTTTAAATTGAAAAACAAAGAAGAGGAAACAAAATATAACATTTATGATTCCTACATATCTAATGAGATTTTAAATATACACGCCCTTTGTTTGAAGTACGATTTTCCTAGCCCAGAATTCTTTTTGATGCTGCTTAAAATGTTCTTTCGTAACAACTCAAACAAAATGCCAAATTTCGAGCAAACTGGTTTTTGATTTATTTTGATCTAATTATTAACCATATTATAATATCGGTTAATTTATATTTTACTTATATATTTATATAGAATTGTTATTGATTAGTTTTTTAATAAGACACGTTGTTCAATTAGTAAACAGCTTACTTCTTATGTGTTAAAATCAAATAAATAATTTCCTGACAATTATACTTTATGATTTAGCCCAGTTTGCACAATATAGAAAAGGGTTTTAGATTTTAATTCATATCACCTTTGCGTACTATGTCGTTTAGCATTGTAGTACATAAGTTTCTCCCCAGTACTGTAAAACTTAATTATTGAACTGCTACGGCCCACTCCCAAAATCTTATTTTATGGGCAGCTCTTGAAAACAGGACACCACTTAAACAGCTGCAAGTTAAGGATTTTTTCTATTTTTTCTATTACAATTTACTGTTTTCGAGCCAATAATAGGCAGGATTACCTCGGTGGCTGAAAACAATCGCAGACTTCACAAAGCCAGAGTAGGGCTAACAAGGTATCGTAACATAATATTTTATACAAGTGTTATTCAAGTCGAAATATCATCCTCTTACTTAGTGATAATATTGCCAGATTACTGTCACAGGGACTACTTGTCACTAGTATGGGGATGCTGATTGTCTGCTAGCGTCTCACGGGACGGGTCGCTGCTTCAGCGGATTGATGCCACCTCTGGTGCTGAGGTAACGTTCATTTGTCATGTAAACTCAGAATACCGCGAACCTCGTGAATTACGGATATTTCACTTTTATAGTATAGGCTGGCCTAATGAAGATGTCTCCAAAATAGGTCTAAAATCTATAAAAATTTGAAATTCGTGTGAAAAGTATAAAGAGGTGTATCCGGATCGTCGTTTTAACCCTAGAGAGCTCGCGCCTACCGCCGTAACGTGAGAGCTCGCGCGGGGTAAATATTTACCCCATTGTTTTATTGTATTTATTTAATGAAACAACAAGCAATTAATTCAAAACATATTACAAACTTTAATGTCGACTATATTTAACTTATATACACTCCATCATGTAGAAAGTCTTAACAGAAAAGCATACTGTTCACACATAAAACAGTCAACACAAGATTCTACTCTATGGTCCTTGCAGATGCTTTTACCGCAATTAGCATAGCACTTGGTAGTTTTTCGGTCCAAATTTCTAAATTTCTTGATCAGAAATCACATCTGGCATTTTTTCCGAGTTAGTTGTTGCATTGGTTCTCGTTGCGGTATTCCTAAAGCCAGCTTTATGCGCGTTTTTAGGTCTCTTGGTAATGTTACAGTTTCAGTACAGCGTGGACTTAACACGAGACTTGCCGTTACAAATTTGGCATTTCATCAACCTGGACTTACAGGTCAGCCACTAGACGAGTCGACTGGAAGGTACTGAAGGGGAGAAAGCATTGGGTTGCGTCTTTGCATACTTTTTCTTGTGTTAAAAACGTGTCTGGAGAAAATTTTCCCCGCGCGAGCTTTCTAGGGTTAAGGATACATTAAAAACAATTGTTAAATGTATATTAATGATGTTAGATTTTAGGGTCAACCAACCGGCATATCGTTTCTTAAATAATCTCGGTACTGTAAAAGATAATAACGGGAACATTTTTAAATATGACACTGATATACCATCCTAACCCCCTCATTCTATTTACACCAATACATTATGTCTTTTGGATGGTTCTATAAACTGACTATACAAGGAAGCATTAATGATAAATGTGAGATACAAAACATTTTCGAACGATTTATTTCCAAGAATACCCTTATAATATTTAAAGCACTTTAAACTCGTATTTTGTACATCACGAGATGGCAGAATAAAACAATGAAGCACGCATACCCCGAACTTCCGCGCCGGCGGCGTAGCTTTAATCTTCCTCTTAAAATGAGGTTCAACTGTGACTGTTGCAGCTTGTCGGATTTAGGGGTTGTGTTTTTAACATCCTCGTTGTTAGAATCTCCTTGACTTTTGAAAATCTTAGATAACATTAATAGTCCCAGGGTTTGTAATAAAGTGCGATGAAAAAGTCCTAAAACCATTTAATAATATTTAACCTCGGTAGAATACGTAATACTACTTTGTATTTACATAAATGCAACACATATATACTTTTCCAAGCAAGTATCGAATGCAATTATACCGTGTATATAATTAATTGTGAAATAGAATAATATTTGATGAATTCATTAAACGTTACCCGCTAATTTAAATTGTTCTTAATCTTACTATCTTACTCATGTTTTTTTAGGTACCGTGCATATTTAATTTATCTTTATTTTCATCAAAACACTGTTAAGAGATCGGACTCTTTTAAGTTCACTATATTATACAATTTTTTCGAGGGAATATATGTATAACTTTGGTAATATTATTCTCACTACCACAATATGAGTTGTATAATAGAACTTTTCTAATCGTAAAATGTCTTTAATTTCTTTATAATACGAATAAGTTTTTATTTTTAGTAAAATATGTAGTCTAATGAATATGTGTTTACACTCTTTGCATTTCCCAAACCTCCATATGATTCCAAACTTTAGGAAGTTGTTCTGTACGTGCCTGAGAAGGTCTATGTCCTACGCTGTTCGTCCACATACTCCGAGCTCCGTCCCGTGTCCTAAATTTATTTATAAACCTTTATCATCCCCAAATGCAAATATTATATAAGTTTTATAAGTTTTAGTTTTTTTTTTGAAATTTCAGTACTATTGAAAGATCTCAACTTATATCAAAACTATAAAAAAGGAAAAGCCAAGGAATTTAACAGAAAAGCTATGTCAAGTGATCACCAATGTGCCTTAGTAACAGTGAGGGAGACAAGTTGAATCCATTTGTTACTCCTCAGTTACTCTCAATTGCTCCATCACTTTGGGGACTGCCTGTCACCAATTCTATCTGCTACGACAGATCCCAATTTCCAAATATATTAAATTATTATGATTAATTTTCCTTAGTACACCTCAACCTTCATGTTTAAAATATGATTATAATTTATCTAATTTTAGCAGGTTTCATATACATGTAATATTAATTAATGGAGATTCATTAATAATGTAATATTATTAATTTTACCTAGTTATCTGCGAAATGATAGAAGGGTAATTTAATACTTGTAAAAGGTTACTTGGAGAGATTGAAAAAATATGCCGATATCACTAGATTCTGCGACACAAAAAGCTTGGTTTTCACTTTTTATAATCGTTTTTTTTCCGAATTCCAAATTAAATTTCACTAATTGAAAAGCTTTAATATATTTCCATTTCAGAATCAATCATTTATTTATTTTACTCGGGATTTGTTAATGGTGATATTGACTAGGATTAATGAATAGTTATTTTTATTAACATTTAAAGCAAGATTACGGACAATAAGAACTAACACTTAAAATAACATTATATGATATCTGTATCATACTACACTTAATAAAAATTATATACAGTATTATAATAAAAACCAACGGCCATGGATAGATAAGGAAAGTATATTATTATATTATCGATGAACCAGATTCCTTGTTTAAATGTTAGAGAACAAAATTATTTAAATTTCTTACAGTGGAATTTGATGCTAACGGTATTATACACCGAAGAATAATAGACGTTTTTAAACTAAAGTAAACCATATGGTAATAAACATGAAACCTCATTCCTGAAGTCATACAAGTGTATGAATGTGTGTATGTGTGTATTTTCTACTGTCGTGTATTAATGGTTTCGGTTAAAAACTAAAATATAACATTCCCTACTGGAAAAATATAACATTCATTTGATGTGGATGTAACAACGATTCAATCCACTGATATTGAAAGCTTGTGCAGTCAACTTTAAACAACAAACTGGCCTTTACCTCATGCTGCAATTTCGCTTTCTGATTGTTAGAGCTCCCCCTGTTTATTCTGATGGGTTTTTTCATTTTCGTTTAATTGGATATGTAATGAACTTAAAAAAATGTAAAGCTAAAAATTTAGTTAGCCGTTTTAATTACTTTAAGTATCGTTAATGTTTTCACATATATAATAAAGTACAAGAATGATTTTATTTATTAAAATGTTTAGAATAGCTAGAAATGTGGAAATTGGTGATATTTGTATTTGGTTTCTACTATTAGGTGGGTCGGTATGTTGTTGGACCTCATCTCTTCATTTCAGTCTCGCATTTAGGTACAGGGGTCGTCCTTACACTTTCACTTTAAGTGAAAGTTTCAGAACTTTGTAAGACAAGCAGTCGGGCAATGACTACAGAAATCACTCATGCGAATCAGCTACTCACCACAAACTCAGATACATGGTCGTCATATTTCAGTGAGAATTCTTATCTCAATATAGGTTTCTTTATTCTTTGGTCTCTCTTTACGTCATGCTTCTTGATGCCTGGCTCAGGCAGAGTAACATTAGGTTGTTTTTTTATAACCGATAATCGCATGGTCAGTAGTTAAATTATAGTTTTGAAAAAAACTATAGTAAATTATAGTATGTCAAAACTACAAACATTAACAGTCAAATGTTTTTCTGTTTTTGTACATAGTCCAAAATACAATGTTTTATAACTGATTTTTATAATTTTTGTCGGTTTTGATGATCAGTTCAAACTCAATTAGGTACAAAAATTTTGTCCAGCATGACGCAAACATGATCCAGTCGTCAACAAGGCAAGAATTAAACATAGCAGATTAATCGACGTGTTTGTGTTGTTAACTACGCTTCAACAAATCGACAGAACCGAGCTTTTTCACTACAGAGCACAATATTTAACTCTTCATTAATAAGAAACAACATTAAATGGAAGTTTGGTGAATTGAAAAGAGCTCTACTTAACTACAGTCTAGAACCAGTGGAACGCGAGAGCGTTCCAGCTGTCTATATGTCTATATTTAATGTTATATTAAGTATTTTGTTCGATATCATTTATTCTTATTTTCAATCTTGAACAGGATTCGAACCGGCGACCCTCTCTCTGGTTGAGTCAGTACAACACCGAACACCGTGATTATACTGACACGAATGATTTTGATGAGACTGAAACACCCTTAACTAGTGGCCGTCCCGCTTCTGAAATTCCATATGCCAGAGGCGAGGAGAGATTTCCCCGTAAACCGGTGACGGCGAGGCAACCTAAATTAGCCGCTTTCCTAGTTTTAAACCAAAAAATAATAAAATATTATGAAAGTTGCTCATATTCCTTGGCCGTTTAATTTAAAACGTAAGAAAATTTACCAATTAAATAGCAAAGATAGAACGTTTAAGTAAATAGTTAACAAAGCTATAAATTGTTTGATGGTAATGGTTGTTGAAGAAAATTGTGAAAATTTGTTAGATTTTACCTTCAAATAAATGCTTATATGTTAATAAAGATAGACCCCAATGTATAATGAATTTCTTTAAGCCTCCCTGCCGCCACTCATTTTAAGCTTTAGGGGAAAGGGAATACGTTTAAAATATTTTGAATCGTCGCAAATATCACGTAATCAAATTAAATACTATGTGGCATCAACATTACAAATATTATATACTACAAGAACTAACGACTATCTTGTACAATTCAACAGAGTTTTTAAGAGTTACAGCAGTTGATATCACTTAAGACATTAATATAATTAATAGACTGTAATAATTTATTCTTGATGAAACAAGTCTTATTTCGCAAGTATTATCATACCTATATAACATGAAGAATGGTCTATTGTAAAAATAAAATAAAAATTTATATTCCAATAAATTTACGATTCCAATAGAATTTAAGTCCGGTAGTAAAATAAATAAATTAATATCAAACACAAAATACCTCTTCGATCGATGGGTTATTACAATAATGTAAAGATTGTTTAAAATGGTAATTAAATTAAGTATTCCAAGCATATTACATTGAAATAAGCAGAAGTCTCTTTAATATTCTTTACATTGATTTCACTTACATATATATATATATATATATATATATATATGTGTGTGTGTGTGTGTGTGTGTGTGTGTGTGTGTGTGTGTGTGTGTGTGTGTGTGAGAGTGTGTGATTTCACATACATACAAAAATAAACAACTAGTTGGGAGCTAGTGATAAATTGTATGATACTCAATTAAAAGCTATTTAAATATTTATAGCTTATATAAGTTAATTTATTGTATTTTTAATATATAAAAGTTTTACAAACAATTTTTAATTTAATAATGTTAATCTTTTAGGATTTATTTTCAGATCACCCCTCAAAACCTAGTGAAATTCTCTCTAAGTTTAAAGTGTATTTCGTTAAAGATACTCTTAAGATAATAATCAAGTTTGTATAGCATAACTTTGATTAGCAACATTCGAATGCAAACTTAAATTTTTAATGTAGTTTGATACTCCTTACATCGATAGGAATCCTTGGAGGACTTATGTTCACAAATCAAGGATTTTAATTATGTGAGGATATTGGTTTCCTGACAACATCATTTCCAAGAATAGTCCCACAAAGAATATGTACTGCACATAATCTTACATTTAGTAATCTTATGAGTTACTTGTAGGTATGTTTTCATGCACGATCATTAATTTCCATGAAAAATAATTTTGGTAGGAAAACAACTTTAACTTTTCATAATATAACGAAATAAATATTATTGTTTTAGGGAGAAAGAAGTAAAGACATTTTTTATCTTTGTAAATAAAAATTTTGAATAAATTTCACTGAAACATGTAAATTCATATATTATAACAATTAATCACTAAGTAATATTGACTGTTATGAATACATACTGGACAACACGCCTTAATCTAAAATTAACAATTTAAATAGTATATTTTGAGCCTTGGGGGGAAGACGGTTTTTTGGCTCGAGATCGTGTTTCAAATTAGAGACGAAGTCAACTGACATTGACTGGCGAGGATTGGAAACGATCGACAGCTGCGAAACCCTTTCGGCTGGGATGCGTTAAATGAAATAAATTGTATAAAACATTTTAAAACTAAATAAATATTTATCTGACACAGATGAAAACGAAACTTCAAGATTATGAGCGATGATACAATTTCATTTTTGGTTATATCGCTGCAAAAACGGCAGTTTTATTTACATGTGTTGAGGCCATTCCCGATTGTTGGGGTTTCCTCCGCCTCGAAAAATATTGTGTATTAACTCTACTCCGCAGAATAAGTGCATAATGAGTTGCATGATTTAATATCAAACTCGCAACACACTGTTGGACTGTTGTGAAAATCTTGAATCAATAACATAAAGAAGACTGTTTATATTAAAAGTGCTCCAATTAAAAAACACAAAATTTGTTACATTATTTCTATCATGTCCTTTTAGAATTTAAATAAGAAGACCTCAAGCCTTAGCGTAGCATCAAGTTCCGGCAAGGCTCAAAGCCCAGTTTCAGTGCGGGGATTAGGGTCCCCTCTTGCGGATTAAATTTTGGAGCCCAGTTTCAGTACACCAGCTGCAACACACCTGCACCGCCGCAACTGCACCGTGTTGCCACAGCCACCCCTTGCTGTCCGCCGTCGACGCCGCTCATCAACCGGCCGGCGACGAAATCAAGTCGCCCCCCCCGGTGGAACAACTCGTTAAAATTTACTGTTACAAATTTTGCGAACATAAAGGAAACCTGAACAGTTTGAATATCATAGATTTGACAACGGTTTATTCCAGAACATCTTAAGATTTTAAAGGCATATGAGCATGAGAAAGGGCAAGACAACTGTATTGATCAAAATTGTCGTATTAATTCCCCAACTACTTATAGCATTTAAGAGTTTAATTTTTATATTTTCAACTTTGAGAAAAGGTATTCTAATTCATATATGTGCTCCGTTTTCATAAAGCCAAACCCAGGTTTTTTATTTTCAAGGGCCAATACAAATATGTCAGGATTCAGTGTGATGGTCAAGTACGTTGTCAAAATGCTTTTAAATGTTGGTAGTACATATATTTTAAAAATAAAATATTTTTAATGGGAAGTCAGAAATTTTCCCTCGCTTCAAATAATAAAAGAAAAGAAATCTTATGTATGTAAACATATTTTGTAGATACGACATTCTTTGCATGTTTTTATAGTTTTGACACAATATAAACGGATGAACAGGCTAACATATAATGAATAATAATATTTTATTCAGATTGGAATTGATTGAAACATAAAATTCGCGATGGAAAGATGGACTCCCACCATTGGCAGTGATGCGAACAACACAACAAAAGTCCATAAAGGGAGAACGGAGTGCATCAGTGAAGTGGTTTTGTCAGGTTTGAAGTGTAATGGTATTGGCAGGGCAAATAATTTTATCGAGGAGCCCAGGCATGCAATTTTAACGAAAATTGTAGCCACCTTCGTTTGCAATTACGATTTCATAATAATGTCAGTGTCGTTACGACGACGTACATTAAACGTATAAGACTTATTTGTAACGTGGTGGTAGCGATGGCAGTAAAAAATATCATATAAAATAACTAATAGTCCAGAGAGATTGATTTATTTCTGTTAGTCACTGAAATTGGATACTGTGCCACCCACACTATTATGCCAGTTTTCATTGGTCCCTTTTTCATTAAAATGGCCTATTTTTAATAAATTACACAAATACTACGTGATAAAAAATAATATAGCCTATTTAAATACCGGTTCACGTTAGTATGCCGTAACTATATTTGGATGTAAGGTGGTGATCCACGAGGTAAAAAAGGTTGGGGAATCGCTGAAATAGAAGCTGATTTAAAAAGAACTTTGTACAAGCTGTTTGCAGGTGAAGGACGGGGAACTATGATTTAGACAATGAAGAAATTTCCAACCAAAAATATATTAATTATAACGAACACCCGAATGTAGTAATTGGAAAGATGGAATACATTTTTAGTTATTGCATAGCAAAGGAATTCAAAAGGGAAACGCAATATATGTGTTAATATTGGTACCAAATATACGATCCCCATTTTTTTTTCAAATATACTTATGGAGAAACATCTAAGTATATTGAGCTTTTACTAAAGATCAGCCGTTACTATGCTTGCTTTTAAATTACGTCTTTTGGAGTTACGATTTAAGCCTTCATAAGATTTTTTGAACCCAGCGGAACGGGTTACCATCAGATAGTATTCAATATCAGCTGGCGATAAACCTGTCATTCTTAACTTTTGTAATCTAAACAATGAAGTATAAAAATAAAAGTCTTTTCTCTGCACAGTTTAAAATATTTAATCGATTAATATAATTTAGAACATAATAAATCCTTCGCTATCATAAATTTTTTGAATACAATAGCTCGTTGTAAAGTACATTAATCTTTTACCGAAACAATATCCATATTTCTTTTGATTGAAAGTGTTGTTGAATTTCATTGTTGCGAATCATCTTAATCAAAGATCTAAAACGTAATTACAAATTGTTCATAAAAATCTCATTAGGAGCACACTCCTTCAGCTTGTTTTTGACTCAGAACGTTCCAGGCAAATAATACATTGTGAGTTTAGTTTAAAGAAATGATCAAATCGACGTTTTTTATTTTCATGTTGCTAGGAATGCTTTGCAAGGGATGCTTCGGTGAGGAGGATGAGTTTATTGATAAGTGTGATTGGATGGCGTGGAACACGGAACAAACTCCACCCAGAAGTTAGTAATTTATTTAAAACTTTACATATATTGATTTTTTTATAAATGTTCCTTTTATGGTGATTGTAATAGTTAACTCTGGAGAGCGTTGCAATAGTTTGATTAACTTTAACATAAATTTGACACCATCAATGGAAGTGCCAGAAAATAGTAATAATTGTCCACATTGTTTAAGAAGTAAATTCAATATGCAATTATTGAAACTGTGTACCATAAGAGTATAATTTGTACTATCATGACATTTCAGGTACCATCTAACGATTTCAAAAGATTTTGGTACAACAATTTCATTTTTATATTGTAAAACAACGCGATCGAGTTTTAAAGTCAAAGTCAAATTCTTTATTGTCGTAAGACTATAACAACTATAGCATTGACAATATGTCGTAATATTTGCAATTGACTGCACTTGCAAAAAAACAACAAATAAAAAAATGAATTAAAAATAAAATTAGGCAGAACTTATGTCATTATAATACGATTGAACACTGTAATATTCTTTTTTGATCAAGAGCAGTATCAATATTTCTTTAAATTTGCCAACATTTAAGGAAACAATTTGTCTTTAAGGAAACAAGTTTCAATAATATACAGACTATCCATCTCCGACTATCGGAATGATTTCCTGTTAATTAATTAGGACAAAACTACAAAAATCAACCTATGAATATAATGTCTACAATGTATATAATGGATTTCCGTTGTTCGCCTCTATCACGAATCTGTACTGCATTTATTTGTTTCAGTTAATTTATTCAACCACTCTAACTGGAAACTCCTTCCAGTTGGAAGGTGTGGAAAGCAGCCGTACCCACGAGGACTCGCTAAGAGAGTATGGGGGGGGTGGGACGTGAGAAATCCATGGGCATATCCATGGATAGCCAGGCTGGATAACTGTAAGTGACACGTCAAACAGCAAGATAGAGATAAATCATTATCGGAGATAAATAAGAATTTTGATGAGAAATTGACATGTTCCCTGTTCTGTGATTTGGTATGGCAACATGGCGTACACATAGGATGATAGATTAGGACCAGAACTTTAGTATTATACCACCCAAGTTACCTTAAAAACTTAGGTTTTGGAAATATAGGTGATTAAAGTAGCCGCTTGCGATATGTGTGTGTGTGAAAGCACGATAGCGCTCGCTAATTTGTCCTATCGGAATGAAATTTGGCACAGATGTATTAATTCAAACAAGTTCAAAAACCAGCGCGATCAGACCACTGGAAGGGGGGTAAAAAGGGATTGACCCCCTCCCCCAAAATGGGGGTTTTGGAGTTTTCACATAGAAATATAAAAATAATCAAATTACAGTTAGCAACATTGAATTCTGCAAGAAAAAGCAAACAATTTAGTATTTTGAATCATTGCTCTATGTTCATTGGTTACCGAGATATTGAAAGTGGTAAACACAGTACGTTGTCCCTATGTTTACCTTATGGGAAATAAATCAAATTCTATGTATCGCTAATTTCTCAACACATCTTAATAAAACTTGGTTTGTGGTTTCATCTTGATTAGATCTAATGTATATCAGTCTAAAATCCCCGATATTTCCATTTTCGTGGCAGTAAACCTGCATACTCATTCCCCATTCTATTCTTACGGGAAATAAAAAATTCCATGTCTTCATTATTTCTTATCATATTTTGATAAAACTTGGCATATGGATTCTTCTACTTAACCCATTAAGATTTTGTTGAAGATGGATTTTTTTTGGATCCATTAATCCATGAGATCTACTAAACACTGAATTAAACCCCCTGTTCAGAAAACCTCTATACTCATTCCCTATGTTATTCTTGCGGAGATTACGCAAACATGTTTGCTATGTTGGATGGAAATATTTTTTTTGCATTTTAAATTCGCCGAGTATGCAGTTCTGCTGCAACGGGGGTATTGTTTTACTTTTATATAACTTTAAATTCACCCAACTAGGTTATATGGTTCAAAATAAAGAGAAAATGTTAAATAGTTTTTTTTCAAAATCGCTCCGTTTACTAGATATCCACCATTTTGTCTTTTCTACAGAATATTTTTTATCTCCGAGGTTTTAAAGTCGATTATTTTGAAACTTGGTATGTACCTGTATCTAGTCAAGGCTAGTTTAGGAAAGAAATAACCAACATGATCGAATGGTCAATTCCAAAATGGCGTCCGTTTAAAATCTTTGAATTTAAATTTCGAAAAAAGGTACATTTTATAATAAAGTATAAACAACAACAAATTTTTGTGAAATTTATTTTCAATCAAATGACACCAAATTTATTAAAATCGGCTTACAAATAACTAAGTTGTGGTTGAATTTATTGGAGGCAGCATTTATTGGAACAAAGTAGTCCAATGTTGCGCTGAAATAAACAAGTTACGCTGCCTTGTTGGTTGAATCCGACCATAAATCAGTTGTTTATTAACTGATTTTCATATTTTTTGTATCATTAGATTAGAAATAACATTTACAAAACATTACGATCCTTTATATTTTTTCAAATGCACAGTTTTTTAGTATTTCAATTTAAAGATTTTAAACGGCCGCCTTTTTCAAATTTACAATTCGATCATGCTAATTATTTTTACATAAGCTAACCTTGATTAGATACAGGTACATACCGAGTATCAAAAATTCTATCGAAAATCTGTAATGCATAAGAAATATGGAATGTAACACATCTGGAAGGAAATTGGAAATCCCAGAATTTCATTGATGTCATTGTATTGTTGATGTTCATAATTTCGGACACCCGACATATTACTAACTGTGATAAACTTAGTGTTTAATTGAATTTTATTCATATCCCTTGCCCGCCTGCACTCACTGTCGATCTTTGCGAGGACTGCATCGCGCAAGCAAGGCCCGAATTCCAATGTCAGATATGTGCTGTTGTAGAACTTTCATAAACAGGCATTTGACGATCAACATTAAAATTTAAAGATGAGAAGTTGGTACCAGGTATTTTCTACAATAGTTTTCATAACATTTTACAGCGTTATACAGACCTAAGGTAAGAGGAGTTAGAGTACAATAAGACTTAGTCTCGTAGTCCGATTAGATTTACTTTAGTATCATCGTGATAATGCCATTTAAAAAATCCTCTAAACACACATACATATTGACGACTAATGTACTATTTAAAATACAAAGAGTAGAATGTATAGAATATATATTTTTATATATTCTAGAATACATAGAACATATATTTTTAGGCCCTATTTGTTCTTTATAGAATATTTTGAAAATGGCATTATTATACCTAGACTCGAGTAAATCTAAACATATTACGACAGTAATTGAAGACAGTTTTAAGTAAGTAATCTTTTCATTTAGTCACAAACCACTGACAACTAATCAAGCTAGCCGAATAGCTACTGATTCACAAAAACTTGAAATTACAGGAAACAAACAAATTTCATAGCACGAGCGGTTCCTGTAGTTGACCAATATTTAGAGAATTACAGAAAATATTACGGTTCAATCCAGAGGGTTTTTTTATTCTAATAAATATAAGATATTTATAAAATATTTTATAAGAAATGTAACATTGCTTATAAAATCCTAATAATAGATAATCAACCTGCTTTACTCGTTATTTTGGCCAAAATATTAATTGTTTTTCATACTAAAAAGAAATTACAAAATATATAATGTAATAACTTTTATGCTTGTTCGTAGCTGGTAAACCATTGACGAAAACTGGAGGAAGATTTGTTACTTGTGGAGGAACAATAATAAACGAATGGTGGATCTTGACGGCTGCACACTGTTGTGAAAATATGAGAGTGTAGGTGTTAATTGCTTAGTACAGTTGGGTTTGATAGATTAAAACCGAACATTCAAGCGTTCAAGATGAATGTAGGTTTAATTTTCAACACTTGGGGAAAAATTGGTTTAGTATCGAAAATTATTTTATCAATCCCCAATCCAGAATCCTTTATCTTGTAGCTTTTGTGCTATCTTGTAACTTGTCCTTTTTATACTAACTTTTGTGAATTTTACGTTTTTTATTTTTTCGCTCTTCATATCATTGTAGAAAACCTGTAGAATGATTATAGTGCAAAAATAAATAGTTTATCTTTAAAATCAGCCTCGTTAAAGGGGTATGAACCATTTTTTAAGTTTTATCAACCAAAAGGAGCATATCGTCTTAAAGAATAAAAAAGAACGAATAAAATGTCTAATTACGAAAAATATAAAAATCATGCAAAGGCATTCAAGGTAACCCTGGAATAGAATAAGACCCACAATTAAAATTCAATATTCACATTTATTTTAACACAAGTGATGCTTACAGACCTCTTGGTTTCACCATAAGGAATACTCAATGTTTTCAGAATATAAATACAATTTCATTGGTTTACAATGCATTGGTAAGAAGTAGATTGGAATATTGTTGTGTAGTACGGGACCCTTATCATCAAACATTCTTACATAAGCTGGAAGTCATTCAAAATAAATTTTTACGGTATCTATATTTTAAGAGTTTTCACGCTAGGCCACCGAGAGATTTTCCTAATAGGGATCTTAGACTTATGTTTAAGGTAACAAGATTATCCTTGAGAAGAAATATATTTTTGTTGCAGTTTTTATTTAAAATTATCAACAATTTTATCGATTCTTCTTATTTATTAGAAAATATAACCTTGCATGTTTCTAATCGTAGTTTGAGGACAGCAAAAATTTTTCAAATTCCTTTTACTTATACTGTAAGCAGCTTTAATTTTCCGTTTTTAGAATGCTAAGAAATTATAACAGTAA
Source organism: Flexamia atlantica (assembly GCA_035578135.1). NCBI lineage: Eukaryota > Metazoa > Arthropoda > Insecta > Hemiptera > Cicadellidae > Flexamia > Flexamia atlantica. Next base: position 1,386,604 of record JAQJVK010000049.1, on the reverse strand, counting down.
CAGGTTTTATTAGGATATTTTTGGTGACACTTTTAGTTTATTTAGTAAACGATATAAAGAGATATTTGATGAAAACTTTCTTTATTGAAGGCAATCTTTTTTTTACTGTTTTAGTGACATAAATTATTATCAATTGTTTTGTAAACTGATAGAGTGCATGTAGACTGTTCATTGATTTTTATATTTTATATTAGTTAGTCAATTTGAGTTAGTCAAGATAGCTGATTTGGGTATTTACCTGTAGCTGTCATGGAAATTTGGAATGTTACACTGTACTATGTGCATGTATATATTTTTCAATAAATAAATAAAACTACAGAGAAAAAATCGGTCCCGTCCCAGCGGGTCGGAAAACTGAACAAGGGGCGTGCATGTTTGCCGGACCTAACTCCACGTGTGGCTCAAGTACTCGCCCACTGAGTAAAAGGCTTCAGACACCAAAAGGCGCTTAAGCCTTATTTTTGACAAGCTTGGGTTTGCTGCCTTATCAAACGTGCGCGGTAGATGGTTTGCAAAACGAACCCTTGCCTGAGAAGGCAATCGCTCATGAACCACTGTTCGGTGTTTCCCCGTTAATAGCGCTTGATTTTCAGTTACTGCATTATCATTCATTTTTGCAGCAATATTTTCCATTTATTCTTATGTTCAAACGTGTTTTGTTTGTCTCCATATCCCCGATCTAATGTTTTATAAAATCTCCTATGTCCCCTCTTGACAAGTTAATAAATAGCTATGTATTGCTATGTCCATTGTAAATTTTTTTTATATCTTTGGTTTACAGTCCTTTGAAGCTGCTTTATTAAATTATCATCCATCGCTAAAAATCCTAATAAAAATAGGAAATATGGGACAACGTAAAAAAGAAACGACGTAATTTATAAATCTCCACTATTGCACGTTTTTTTTGTAATACATGCACATTTAATAAACTGGTACACCCAAATCAGTCTTATTATTGAGAAGTATCCCTTGACTCAGGTGTTCATATTCATCATTCGGTATACTTTAAATGTAGTTACATAACTAACCAATATTTTTTTGGCAGCGGAAGGAGCCAGTGGTTCCTAGGCAGTAACAACCTTGTCGAGAGTCGTCAGAATGTGGGTATAAAGTACATATTAATGCATCCTGACTACAACGAGTGCCTTGATTCAGGGTTTACAAAAAACGACATCTGTTTGAATAAAGTTAATAGGAAGATTCAGTTTTCAGGTGAGATAGTAAATAATGATTGCTTATAGGTAAACCACCTTCAGTCTTTAAAAAAGTGATTTGCAAAATATACATAATACAGGATGTTTTTTTTTCTTTTTTAGCGAATATCCCCAATAGGGAAGAAGCTATTACCGTAGGTCTCATGGTAGGACCTAAGCCCGAGACTATGATAAATTTTCGTTTTGGGGCCACCAGAGGCAAAACACACCATTCGTTCGAATTTATATTATGTCTGTGAGCCCGATAGCGGCCGTAAATATGGTCCGATCTTAATGATATTTGGTACAGACATTGATAGAGTTTTTTACGACAAGCCCTAAGGATTGCAGCAGCACCTGTGAGGTTAAGAGTTTCCGATCCAGTCAAAGTGACGCCACAGAGCAGGACAAATAAACACAACAAATAGAAACATAACGAGTAACATATATGAGCGTGACACACGCGCTGGCTGCCAAGGCTCGACATCCCCCAGAAAACGCTTGGTCTGAAGTGAAGGTTTATTTATATATAGGTTTCCTGTTACGGTTCGGGATTATGATAACAGTTTATATATTAGACGATATATTTAACAGAATATATACTGGATGCTGTTATTTCATTCTCGCATATTAGATTAATCTAATATGTTACAGATAGAATTCAACCTATATGCCTACCTATAAGGTATGGAAGAGAAACTGAGAATGGAACAGAAATGGTGATAGCAGGCTTTGGCAGACTTCACCAAAATTTTAGTAAGTTTTTGTTTCTTTTTTCATGTTTTAAAAATGATTTGGATATAAATGTAGTCATTTTTAAAATTAATAGCGTATTAATACACTTCCTTGCGCCAGTATGGAATTACAAGTGTATGTGTTTTTACTCTCCCTTTTTTAAGTACCGTTTTCCTATGTTCAACTGCGGAACTATTGGTTATTTTTTATTTACTATACGTTGTAACTACGTGACGAAAACTTAATAATTTTCCAAATTCAAAACTTAATAAATCTTAAACACAATAGTTCCCATTATGAAACTATAACTTGTCCGATCCGAATAACTATAACTTGTTCGAATTTGGAAAATGATTAAGTTTTCGTCACTTAAATACAACGTCTATTTTCCTAAGCCAATTGATTATCAGTAATTGATAAAAAACTAAGGATATGTCATAAAGGTTCTTCTCGAACAAAACCACAACACTCGCGTTCAACGAGCAAACCCCCGTTGACATGTCAACATTCAACGGCCAATGGTTTTCAATGTTTTTGGGAATTTCAGATATCTTATAAAATTACACTTGAAAAGGAGCTGCGTTACACCACTGACCCCGTGGTGTAAGATTGAACAATATTCGTTACTCCCACCAAATGAGGTTATATTGTTATACTGAAGACAGCACTCTGTAGTAAAACTTTGTGCCGGTTTTTTAGAACAAAATCAATGCAAGGAACCTAAAATCAATTCACCGACTTCCTAAAATGAACGAGTCAATCGAAACATGGCTCAGTTTTGAGCTTGGTTCATTCCGGAACCGGAAGTCAATAATATTTCAAACAACGAATTAAGCGCTCATAATCAACTGCTAACGAGTACTTTTTTGGTGATTTTTATTTGAAAATAACTTATCCTAATTTATTTTTGGCTATAACTTTAATGGCAGCTAAAGAAAAATAGCAAAAAAGAAACCTAGGTTTAGTTAGAAGTAATTTATTTATACAATCAGTCACTATTCAAATTACGGGAATGATGATAGAAACTTGGAGGTGAGCAACATACGTAGTAGGACTTTTTTCTGTTAGTGATATTGCTAAGCGGCTGCGGCTGAGCAACAATAACATTTGTAATAACTGATCGCAAAATCTACAAAATAAAAAACGAGTTTTGTATCTATTGGATATTAACACATGCCAATATTGAAATTAAAATTTACATTCTTAATTCGTAGGTTAAAAAATAGCATTTTATATACTATTATATAGTATAGTATAGCCCTTTGGCCTTGCATGTTCTAATGACAAAGAAATCGTTAAATTGTAAGAGACAGATCAACATGATCCAACTCTCATAAATGATTACATCAGTTTTTGAATCAGTCGAATCGACTCAAAGAACGGTACATCAGTTAGTACCAACTGTGGCACGCTTTTCATCGCTGTTTGTGAAGGCAGTGCTGTCTAAAGTACTATTTATAACTTCCTTGCTCCCACCTCATAGTGTTACGTTACACCGATAAATGTAAAATGGTTTGTTTATCTTTTATGTCTGTTCCAAGGTGACAGCTCAGACGTAAAGCTTGCCCTGTGTTCGAACGTCGCCGGTTCGATCCCAGGTGCTCGACTCCTCTGGCTGTATTGTCGCCACAATACCTCGCTGTCTGCACATTACCGCATCGGCTTGTTTATTGGCGCATGGTGACGGGCAGTCGAGGTTGAAAAAGTCCACTTTCTGTTTAACATTAGATTTTACCCTTTACAGCCCGGCCTTTTAAGCTCCAGGCTAAGGTCGTATATATGATGACCCAAGAAAAGTGCCGCAATACGGTTTCGTCCGGGGTCGACGCCAGAGAGATCTGCATCACATCTGGCAGTTGCCGCGGAGACTCCGGTGCCCCTCTCATGAAGTACCACTACGACGACGACGATGGCACTCCAACATACTATCTATACGGAGTGCTAGCTACCGGTGATTATGACTGTCGGAAAAACAGATCGGTCGCTGTGAGAGTGACTGAATACATGCAGTGGATAGTGGACTGGTTGGATGTGTAAACCTTCGACCAATTGAATTTTCTTGATGATTAAAATAAATTAAATAATAAAAAAAATTGTCTGTACCCTTATGTTAAAGCGTGTCTAACTAATTCAGTCCCTTAAATTAATGGTTTTGACAATAGTGGATATTTTTATCGAATTTTCGTAATAGGAAAAAAACTGTTATGGTAGGGCTCATGTAAGTCCTAAGCCCAAGACCTTGATAACTTTCGTTTTGGGGCCCCCAGAAGCAAAAAACACTATTCGATTGAATTTTAGCGAATTTCCCTAAAGGAATAAGACATCACTGTAGGTCTCATGGTTATACCTAAGCGCGAGACCATGTTAAATTTTCATTTTAGGGCCCCTAGAAGCAAAAAACACTTATTTAAATATATATATATATATATATATATATATATATATATATATATTTAATTTATAGTAGAAATTTTTTTTACAAAACACCCTCATTTATTTACATTTTATTACAAATTTTTGATGGCATGTTTCGTCAATTTATGCCATCTTCAAAGAAAATATAACCTCTTACTTAATTCCATACATGTATGTATAAAAACATCTGCATAAAATAAAGATGAAATAAAAATATCACATGATGCTTAAAGTCTTTCCTCCTATAGATATGTGTATAATGAATAAAATAAAATGTTCTCTCCTTTGAATTCTTAAATTGTATCAATCATAGGATGTTTATGTTTTATTAGCATACTATTTAGTATGTTTTTTGGATCTTTTTAGGTTATGTAAGTACAGGGTGTTATTTTTAAAACGTAACCCATTTTTAAGACTGAATAATGCAAATATAAATATAGAAATTAGTATTGTTTTGTTAATGTTTGCATTTTATACAACTTGTTATTAAGTCTGATCACGTTTATTTTACATTATGTGTTCAATAATCCGCCATTGGCATTTGTATAAAGTTGTGCTCTCTCTATCAAATTCCCGAACACGTGTTGCAAAGTACCTCTTTGAATTTCTTTAATTAAATTTGTTATGTTTGTTTTGAGGTGCTGAATATCCTGTGATTTTTTCGTAGGCCTTACTTTTTAACCCCAAAGAAATTAATTTAGTGGGGTGAAATCCGGGGATCTTGCGGAGTAATCCTTCACTGATAAAATAAATTTTTGGGTAGCGTTTAAAAAACACCTGGTATGTGGGTATTATTTCCTTAACGTTTAAGACTTCTACCTTATTTCCATAATTAAGGACTCTAAGATTTTCTTGTAAGCCTTTATAATTATGTCCTGATGGGGGGGGCTGTTAATACGTGTTCAGCGAAATTTGATTTTATTATACTAGTATTGTTGGATGTTACGCTCCGTTATGTTCCCTGAAAATTTTCAAATTTCTTCTAGTCTGCCATTTGTAGTATTTATTTGTCGTAATCACTACATTTTAGCAAATTTTCCCTATAGAGAAGAAATTGTTACCGTAGTACTCATGGCGACCCATAAGCCCGAGACCATGATAACTTTTCGTTTTGGGGCCCCCAGAAGCAAAAAAAAAAAAAATCGTTCGAAGTTATGTATGTTAACACGATAGCGTCCGATATGGTGCGATCTTAGTGAAATTTGGTACAGACATGTAAAGTGGTAATCACTCAGACGAGTTCGTAAACCTACCCAATCGGACCACTGAAAGGGGGGGTAAAGGGAGAATAACTCCCCAGAAATGGGTTTTATGAGTTTTTTACATAGAAAAATAAAAACAATCCAATTTTCGTTAGCACCATTGAATTCAGCTTGAAAAAACAAACAATTTATCACAGCTCTATGTCAATTGTTAGCGAGATACTGAAAGTGGTAAACACAATACGTTGTCCCAATGTTAATTTTATGGGAAATAATGAAAAAAATATACATCTCAGTTATTTCTCAACACACCCTAATAAAACTTGCTTTGTGGCTTCACCTTGATGAGATCTAATGTATATCAGTCTAAAATCACCGATATTTCCATTTTCGTGGCAGCAAACCTGCATACTCATTCCCCATCTCATCCTTATGGATCTTACAAAAGCATGTCAAATCTTGCTATGTTGGATTGAAATATGTTGTTTTGTATTTGAAATTCGCTGAGTATGCAGGTCTGCTGCAACGGGAGTATTACTTTACGTATTCCAGCTTGGTTGTAGTATTGGGTTTGAGTAAGATTATTCGCAATTGTATTATTTATCATTTTGAAAACATGATTCTCAATTAATTCTATTATTTATTATTTTAAAAACATAATTATTGGTTTTGATTTTGAAGTTAGTGTTCTTCGGTGGTTTTCTTATGGCTCTTGTCATGGGGGAAAAACACGGGGAAAACACCCCAAAAACGGGGTTTTTGAGCTTTTTACATAGAACGATAAAAATAATCCTTTTTAACTATTGAATTTAGCTAAAAAATTTAGAATCTTCAATCACTGTTTCATGTCCATTGGTCACCGATACATTGATAGTGGTAAACACAATAGGTTTTCCCAATGCTAACCTTATGGGAAAAAATATGAATCTTCCATCTTTCTTCACGTGTCTTGATAGAACCTGGTATATGGCTTCTTAAAGTTTAGGTCTACTAAATATCGAATTAAAACCACCCATTTGCTGTTGCAGCAAACCTGCATACTCATTCCCAATGTTATTCTTAATGAGGTTACATAGCCATGCGATAGTTTTAAGATATATTTTGGTTACATTTTCCCACACAAATATTAATTTTAAGGAAATAAAGAATTGCTTTTTATTCTTACCAAATGGTACAAAGCGGATTTAAACCATACATGTCATAAAAAAGTTAAAGTCTATACCTTCAAGGCTAGTAGGACATCCGTATGATATTGTTTGGTATTTTGATAAGTTTTACTGTTCGGTATTTTCACAAGGCCAAAATATGAAAATAATACGATGAACCTTGCAATGCAGACATATTAAAATAACTGTTAATGGCCCATTATACGGTACATTAACCTTTTACGATACCAATGTTCACATTTCTTCTTATTAAACATATTATTAAATTTCGATCACGCGTATTACTTTAATTAATTACCTTAAACGTAATTAAATATTATTGTTAGTAACATCTCTATTGGAGCCCTTTCCTCGGCTTTATTTTAACTCAAAACATCTGGAAAACTAATAAATTCTGTTTTTAGTTTAAACGATGATAAAATCGACGCTTTGTATTATTATTTCACTAACATTGTTTAAGAATGGTATAGCAGATGTAGACGAATGTCCGTGGATGGCTACTCAGCCTGAAGTGTCTGCAACCAAAGGTTAGTTATTTATTTAACATTACATTTTATTGTTTTCTTGGATGTTCCTTGTATAATATAAGGGTGTAAATTTTAAATTAAGTTTTATGAGATTGATACTATCATTGGAAATACAAAAAAATCATGATTATCTAAATAGTTTCAATACAGATTAACTAATTTTCAGTCATGTAAAAATGTTACACATTAAAATATTTTAAAAATACTGACATTGCAGACATCCTCTAATGAAATTAGTCTTTTGTGGAATGGTAATGCTATTGTGATCTTACCTTAACAACACCGTTGGTATCGAATGTCAATATTACGTAGAATTTCCATCTCCGAGTAGCGGAAAGCTTTCCTAATTATTAAGTAAGACAACATTAATAAAAAATAGCGTATGAGTACAGTGCCTGAATTACACTTTCGGTTTGTCGTCTTCATTAGTCATTTCGACTGTATTTGATTGTTTCAGAATATTTAATGAAGCACCGTAAATGGCATCTTCTTCCATATGGAAAGTGTGGAAAGCAACGTTTTCCAAGGATTTTATCAGAAATATACGCTGGCTCAAACGTACACAGTCCATATGCATTTCCGTGGATGGCCAAAACAAGTATTTGTAAGTGACACAATCTAATATCAAGATAGATGTAAATCATTATGAGAACAATAAATCAACAACAACCATGGATAAATTGGTTAAGGAAACATTCTTATGAATTTTCTGTGTTTTCATTAACAGCACAATTGTTGTCTTAGAATTTTTAACGATGGTTAACTGATTGAAGACTAAAAAATGGATAAGACACGCTTTCGAACCATACAACTCAAATATAAGACGAATATAATTTCCTAAAAAATGCACATGTTGCTTTTTTTCATTAATCTCAGCTTAATCCCGTACCCTTTTTACACCGGGACTTGGACTTCTCATTCTTTCATATTCCCATTATCTCTATCTATTTCTATTTCTCTCTGTTACTTATCAACTATTTAACTCTTCTATTTATTCCATTTTCTACTCCAATATTCTACTCCCTTAATTTAGTTCAATAGCCTATTTGAGCACATATTGCTTGATTGGCGATGCTGTACCTATTTTGAAATGTTGTTATTATTGTTACTAGTGGGAAAACTAAACTTACTCGTGAAAATCCAAGACCGCCGTTCTTCCAATGTCTTGAATTAAATCGAAAACAAAAGGAGAAGCATCTTATTCCCACCTGATGGGGACTAGATTCTGTTCGCTAACGGGGGTAAAAGAGTAGATAACACTGACTTCTAACCATACCAACCAAATAGTCACTCATTTACCAAACACTTGAAACAACATTAAATAATTCATAGCGATTCCTAAGTTTAAAATTTTTGAGATTTCAGAGATGTGTACAAAGAAAACACAGCTATACAATACTTACTTCCGCTCAGTTTCTGCGTAATACAATACAATACAATACTTTTTTACGTATCGTATGAAAGTAAAGAGCTGTTACAATTCTTGATATTGTAGATATAGTCAGAGAAATATTACTGAACATGGGTTCAACTCCCAAAGTCTCGGTAACCTAAGTATAAATGTATAACTACTTTTCAAATCCTAAAAATTGCTATTCGGCCTGTTTTATTTAATTTCGCCCAGATCATTAATTGATTATTCCATTTAATAATGTAGTGTTTAAAATTTAATGATACATTAAAGGTTGCAGTATATATTTAGGTTCCTCCCTGTTTGTAGACGGCAGAGGAAAGGGCGCTGTCAACTGTGGGGGAACAATAATAAGTGAAAGGTATATCTTGACAGCTGGGCACTGCTGTAAGAAAATGCGGTACGTATTAATTTTTTAGAACATTTGGATTTGATAAATTTAAACTAAACTCCCAAAGACTCAATATGAATAAAAGTTTCATTTTAGCACTTAGGAAGAAATTGAAAATACTTTTAGCAATTCCAAATCCCTTTTATCGGTTGACCAAAAGACCCAAGACGACTAAAACAGATCCGTTCTGGACTAGTACTATTAGTTTATACTTTAAAACAATTGGTAAATTAATTTGACTTTCTTATTGTATTGTTAAGTTTATTTTGCACGTTGGTTACAAGTCAAGAAAATTTATTTTTTAATTATTTATTGACGGAAAGTCCATTTTATCAAAGTCAATACACTCGGTATAACATTCCAAAGATAACTCTATTAATAAATATATTAACTAATATCTAGATGCGGGATATAAAAAAAGAAAACATAGCTAGCACAAACTGTAACAAATGCAGCAGAAATGACAACATTATTTTATAATATCATGCCTAAAGCCAATTAATAACTAAGTTCGACTAGTAATAAACAGAAATACATAACAAGAAAGACTAGAGTTTAAACCAATAAAAAATAACAAGACCGAATAAGTTAAGAAACAAATAATAAGCAAAGACTGGAAATTAAGGTAAATAAAATAACTAAGAGGCACAAACCTAGAGTAAAGGCATTCATAACAATAACAATCCAAAACATCACAAACTTCCATACTAGCAAGTAAATTGAATAAGCAAAGGAAAATAATACCCCCGTTACAGCAGACCTGCATACTCAGCGAATTCCAAACGCAAAAAACATATTTCAATCCAACACAGCGAGATTTGACATGTTTTGGTAAGCCCCATAAAAATAACATGGGGAATGAGTATGCAGGTTTGCTGCTACAGGTATATAAAAACTGGGTATAAAGACTAACAAAAAGAGTATTAGGCTTGTTCAGCCGATCAGTTACGACATTTAATTTCATGACTTTGTCCGCTTAAAAGACAAATGTTAATCTTAACTTTGGGCTTGCGGCTAGGTTAACTACTTTTTTGACACCTCTTACTCTTTTTAATCTTGGAATTACCACCACTTTGAAACTTAATTTTAGGGGTTTTCTCATGGGCCGATTTAGTCTGATTTCGGATATGTTAAAAACCTTACTCTTTCGGACTTTTTCTTAAAAAGAATACTCGCGTTGCAATTTGTTGTAGGTTTTACCACAGGTTTTACGTTTTTATGCGTGTATTTACTGGATTATTTGGTACACGGTTCTTTGAACTTACTACGTTAAATTATTATCCATCGCTATGATTACCTTAGGAAATAGTAAAATATTAAGGACACGCATATGGAGATTAGCAATGTATTTCATTTTCATCAGACTATTACATACACATGAATTACGTATACATCTAATGAACTGATACACTCAAAATCTATCTCTTTAATGATAAATAACCCTTTACTAAAATTTAAAAATTCATCAATAAACATACACTTTTTCGACTGATCGTATTAATTTTTAACATACAATGGCTTCCCACACATAACCCACACGCTTTGTGCCATAAACTTCACTAACCAATATTTTTTTGGTAGCGTTGGAAGAAGCGTCTGGTTCCTAGGCAGTAATTATCTTGAACAGAGCTTCATGACTGTGAATGTGGAAAAAATAATGATCCATCCGAAGTTCGAAGCGTGCAGAAACACAGGGTTCATAAAACACGACATCTGCTTGAATCGAGTTGATAAGAAGATTGTGTTTGGAGGTAAGAGAGTAAATACTGTAGTTAATACTTGTATCCCACTCAAGCAACATTTTTTTGAAAATAATTTATTACAATATATTCCGCCGTTCAAATTTTTAACAGGCTTCCAGACCTCCTGAAAAATGAAAAAGATTATACACAATGCAGGAAGCATTTGATAAGAGCATTAAATAACATGGGATACTGGAGCGGGCAAGAATCTATGTGTAATAAGGCCCTTACATGATAAGTTTTTTATTTAGATGTGAGCACGGTTTTGTTTGTACCTTTCGATTTCGCAAATGCATGTATTCATCAAAATGCTGAATAAAGAGGGTAGTTTAGTATTTATAATAAAACGACACTAAAGGCTTAGGGAAAGCTACTTTTCCTCCACCTATTATCTATAGTCGTCTTTTAGTCCCTGAAATAGAATACTAAAGTACTAGTTTGTACTCTATGAGATTTATTTAAGAAATAAGAAATACATGGGAAGAAATCCGGCAACGCCGCGGTGGACAGTGAGAAAATATGGCAACACTGTCAATTTTAATTTGTTTCTCTATGTTGAAGAGAGTGTCACAGCATCCGAGCGTCCGTTTCCGTTTTCTACAGAACAGCGTATCCATTCTGAGTTTGCTGTAGTTTAGGCTATATTCCTGCATATTTGTGAACAAATAAGTTAGGCCTAGAGTATTTTTAAAGAAGAGTGTGAATAAAATGGTTAAAATTAAAGCCTAAATACCTTGCATTATTCATAATATAGGCTATGTGATTGTAATGCAGTTTGTTGAAGCAAAAGATCATCTGAAGGTAAAGTTACAGTGTAATACCTATTTATTGTTAACGGTGTAGGTGGAGGAAAAAATTTTGTGTGCATCACGGGACCAAAGTACTTTTTCTCCCTGAGGGAAACTGTTGTCGCCCTCGGCTCTGCCATCGGGCGACAATTTCCCGAAGTAGAAAAAGTTTCACTTTAATCCCTAGATGCACAAATAACTATTTTGGGTGTAATAAATACTCGAGCCTCTAAAAGTTACAGTAATAAAAAAAGGGCAGTAATAAAGGGTCTATAATATAAACAAATGTATTTGGAAAGAATAAAAATGAGTTTAAACGATTAAAACACAGTTCAAACTCTTTGGATTAAACGTTAATTTTGTCTCATCTCAATCTGGTAAAGTGATCTCAGATGTTTTAGAAGAGGGTCTCCACTATTTCTCTACACGAATTAATTAATTACAAACAGTTCATAGTTTTAGATAGTCGTAAATGAATGGAAAATATCCAAACAGGTTATAGGGAAATTCAGGTTCAGTGGTAGAGTGTCATCTTAACAGCCAGTACAATAACTCGTGTCACTGCTACCAGCAGTAGTCGGGACTCGTCCAAAATAGGCACCACAGGCCTCAGGTTAAGTTAGGTTATTTCAGGCCTAACCTAACCTTAACCTACCTACCTAACCAAATATAACTGATTTGTCTATATTTAAATAGTGGACGACACGTGCATGAACATTTTCCATTATATTAATTTGAGAAGTGAGAAGGCAAGTTTGCTGTCTCAGAAATGCGAAAATGACGGATTTTATGCTATTTTTGTGCTATGGGCATCTATGCTTAGTTGGTATTATCTATATAAAGCCATGTACAAAGTGTATCACTACATATTAAGGAAAAGCAAGCTATACCATTTTAAATAGTGGAGGCCCTGTTCTCAAAAAAGGTTCGTGTTCTCTTAAAACTGATTTTTAATCTGGTTTACATATTTATAAGAGCGGGTTTAAAGCATGATTCTCTGCTAAATATAATGCTTTTAATATGCTGTCTTTTATAGCGATAAAAAGATGAAAACTGCGAAATCATCTAGGCTAATTTAGGAATATCCTAAAATAATACGCAACCAACACACTTTAACCTCGATAATGGCTGGACGGATTTTAAAGTTTGAGGTATCAAATTAAAGAGATTTTTAGTATATTTGTCTCGGATTTTTATGTATATACGTCTCGGAATTTGTAAAAGGACGTCACCGAAGTACAGTAACGGGATGAAGTTATGGAACAGTAGCTCTATCCATCGACATTTTACCAAGCTCAGTTCAGTTTGATTACAGCTGAACAAATGACCATGCTTTGACGTAATTCTATAGGTAAAGTAAAGATTGCTGTGTTTGCAATCGAAGCTGCAACCGAGTAACTTAGTATCATAAAATATAGTTAACTCTAGGATAAAGGGAAACATATATAGCAAAAAGAGGTTCATAGAGCAGGTTGTTAATCATTAAACACAAATGTTGCCCATTTTTATATATTATTTTCGTCCCCAAAAAAGATGGGAGGATGAAGATTTGTAATTTTCCAATGTCCTCAGCACATTTTTGTTATAAAGCCTCCCTCAAGAAAATTTTTACCGAACTTTAATGTTCTACGTTCTCTCAATCTCTATCTGAAGTGGGATGTCATATGAATCTGAGGCGTCGAATGACAAGCATGGTTTTCAACTATAGCTGAATAATTATCCAATTCCGTTCCTGCTTTACCATTATACCTACTTCAGGTTTGGGGTCACGCTGAACTAATTTGATGGAGTATCTTCTGAATACTGCTAATTGAACCATCCATTATAAAGCGTTTTATGACCTACAACCTTATATAGGCGAATTAACCTATTCCGTTGGTACCTTAGCTTTTTATCTTAATACATTTTTTGAGTCATGCTAACAGTTCATATAATAAAATAACTGAATAGTAGTCATTTTACTCTTGTTTAATAAAGTATTTCTTTGTTTTACAGATAGAATTCAACCTATATGTCTTCCCATAAATATTGGGAGAGAAACTGATAAAGGACTAAAAATGGACATATTAGGCTTTGGAAATACTCACTCTAGTTCTGGTAAGCTATCGATTAATCTTTCGGTTTTAAAACTGTCTTGGAAGTGAATTAAGTATCGTGAAGGTGTGTATATAATGTTACTATTGACTACAGTTTTATTATGTAATATCGAACTACAAGAGAATTTATATTTCACTGATCCGTTTGTAATTACCCTTTTCCTATTTTCAACTACTAGTTACCTATCTATTTACTATAAATTTCTTCTCCCATGGCAGTTGTTACTCCTGGTTAAAGGTTTTTCACGATAAAAACGAAAGAAGAACATTTAAAACCTGACCTAGAGCCTATATTATAAGGAGACAGCCTCCATTTTTTCATTGAGTTGAGTTTACAATGAACTCTTCTATTATGTTTCAAGTTTAATGTTTTAAGTACAATAGCCTAGTTCTTTAGCCTCCAGATAGTGCTGAGTGTGACATGGAATGGAAAAAAAGGAAGCCTCTTGTTATTTACTTAATTAGCAGCGTTAACAACAAGCTTATAACTTGAAGCAACTAGTTTGAATAACCATTAAAGAATCTTTTTATTCTTTTTAGCCTACGATATAAAAAAAACTGCTAGCTTACACGTAAAAGAGGCAGGTGAGTTACCTCCTTAAAAGGCAAATTCTGAACTGAACGCACACTTTGAACACTCTTATAAGCTGTTCAATGACAATGACGTTCAAACTTTACATGTGATACGTTACACCTTTCCATACACCGAAAGGTATGATGATTAAGGTATAGCTTAACCATTTGAATGAGTTACATCTCAACCAACCTATTTCAACATCTATACCAACCTGTAAGGGTAATAGTAGTCTCATGACTGTAAAGCTATAACTAGATAAACTAGTAATATCTACGGCACAATAACTGAAATTAATTTGGTAAATCTTATCATATCACACATAGCACATCAAAATTACTGCTTAGCACTACAATACACCACAAGAACCGCGTTTACCGAGCCAACTTCCAGTGTCAATGTCATAGTACAACGACTAACGGTTTCTTGTGTATTGTGGGAACTTCTAATATCTTGAAAAGTTTCACTTCAAATGATCTCCTTTGCACCATACGGTGTATTAGTTACTCGCACTATATTTAAAATACACCAATATTTGTGGAAATGCTCGATCATCATTTTTTTGCAGGTGATATTCGTCCGAATTCAGTTTAACACCACACTTTACTTCTCACAGGTTCACCTTCTTACCTCCAGTATAAGATGGTGATGCTGGTGCCCCAAGACGAGTGTCGTGCGACAGTCTCACCAGCTGTTGACGCCAGAGAGATCTGCACTACATCTGGCATCTGTGACGGAGACTCAGGGGGCCCTCTCATGAAGTGGTTCTCCAACTTTTATAAAAAAACTTACTATCAATATGGAGTGTTATCCATAGGCTCAGATGATTGTCAGCTCAACATTTCAGTCTGTGCGAGAGTGATTGAATATATGGACTGGATAGTGGGCGCGCTAGAGCCGTAAACCTTGAACCGCTTTTCTTGAAGTTACATCTGTAACCTAAGTTCCATAGTGTTATCAATGGTTATCATTTGCTCTTTTAAGCCTTTCTGCCTGTTTGAGTCACTTTAAATAATTTAGATAGAGATAATATTTTTAAGTCAAAAAACTGAACAAAAGCGCTTAAAAACAACATTCACGAATGAATGTTGTTCGCGAATGAACATAGGATCGAGATGAAGCACAGTTCGCCGTGAAACATCAAGCGACAAATAACAGTTGGTCCCTATCTCATTATGCTAATATTATCAATGAATAAATAAATCATCTTTAAATATATTCATCATACTTATTGATCATCATTATGGATTCAACATCCTTTAATTGAGAAGAACGATTGTTAAAATGACTAAAATACTATGTTCATTTATTTTACAGAGTGTAATTATATACAGGGTGACAGTGATAATTACTTCTTGATAGTTCAGTACGTGATAAGACGAATTTAGAACATTGAGACGAAAAGAGATATCAGAACCAAATTTAGTATCCTGACACTGGTAAATAAATAAATAAATAAATAAATACATAGTTAAATAAAATGCCTTTATTATCCAGCGTTTTTTAGTACAATACTGTTTTTCGGAACAACTTTTGTCAAATTACATATCCACTAAACATACATTTAAACTACAAACTAATTATAAAAAAAAAGAAAGAAACTATGACGGAAAACCAACAACTTAATAATTTAACAATTCCTTTAATTTTACCCTAAAAGTTGACGCCGAAATTGTTTTAAGGCTAGGGGGAGGTCGTTATGCAATTTAGGACTAAAGTAGGAAAAACCTTTCCTACCGGCCTCAAGCCTGACTTTAGGAAAGTGCAGGAGCTTCCCATGGCGGGAACTGCGTTGTGAGACCTCCTCCCGGAAGGAGAGCTTCTCACAAAGGTACTGAGGATCTTGTTGGTCAAGAGCCTTATGCACCATGCAGCACGTCATCACCCTGGAGCTGTAATAGTAAAACACTTCTCTGTGTACATGGAGATCGGATGACACCTTTAAGGGGACGGCCCGTTGGGAGTAAGAAGAAAATCTTCAAAGTAAGCATACCTTGATATGTGAATCAAGA
Source organism: Flexamia atlantica (assembly GCA_035578135.1). Lineage (NCBI taxonomy): Eukaryota > Metazoa > Arthropoda > Insecta > Hemiptera > Cicadellidae > Flexamia > Flexamia atlantica. The sequence continues at coordinate 1,370,352 of JAQJVK010000049.1, read as the reverse complement.
TAAAGGTCTAGTTGAATTTAAAATAATGCCACAGACTGGACCTCAAAAGGTTTATTCAGTTGGAAGTAATTTTTGTTCAAAACATTGTACTAATGAGTTAGGGAAAGTAAAAGTTGAAGGCAAGACTTACTAAACTCCATTCGAAGTAGGTGTTCAAAATGTTCCCCATTTGTCTTCAGCAATATGCTAACCGGCTATAAATCTGCTTACTGCATTTTTTATGTACTGTCGTGGAATGTCTTGAGCTTGTGCTGTCCTCTATCTAACATCATTCAGATCTGTAGATATCAACAAAAATACATACAAAATGCAGTAGGCAGGCTTTATAACCAGTTTAGGATAATGCCCGGAGACCAACAAGGAACCTTTTTTAACACATACTTTGAATGGAGTTTATTATATATTACCTTCAACTTGTACTTTCTGTGCATTATGAAGTACAATTTATTAAATAATCATAAACCTTTGAAAAGCAATTTCTCCAAACTGAATCAATCTCCGGAGGTCCGGTCTGTGTCATTGTTTCTAGTTTAACTGGACCTTTAATTTGATGTACACATCAACGTATGCTTGCATGAAAGATTTTCTTTTTATTCTCGATTGGCCGTCCCCCAAAGGTAAACATCCGATAAACTTCCGATCGCCATTTAAACAGAAAAGTAGCTTTCTATTACCAATAACGGTGTGCCAAATTCGGTTGTGATATCTCTTTTCGTTTCAATGTTATAAAGTAGTCCTAGAACTTAATTCTCGCACCTTGTATATTTTAACAAAAAGTTTTAAGAATTTGGGAACTTTAGACTTTGTATTATTTATTGAATATAACATTAGTGTATCAAACAAAATTTAATATACCAAAACCAAATTTGTCTGCCAATATATTTCAGGCTTGCATGATAATGAGCAACGATGATTTACTTCTGTATGGAAATTCATCTGTAATAATAAATAATATGAATAATAAATATTTTATTCTCATCAACACAGTACAGATTATAGACAGGTAATTATTTTGAGCTATTTACAACAATATGCCGTGGTAAAATATTAGATAACACTTTAAATTTCAATAACTAACTATTCTTTTGAAATTTTGAATATTATCATTAAATTGTTATCAATTCAATTAATTTCTTGGCTGTTAAATAACGTCTCCAATTGATAGAAAGTTTTATGATCGGAAAGGAAAAAGAATATTAATTTAACCTTTCATTATTATAAGCATATTACGCAAATGTTTTAAACTTTGTAAAACACCGTAGGACCTTCTATTAGGCTGGCTAAGTACTACTGGCTAAGTACTGGCTAAGTAAAAATCAATTTTTTACTATAGATAATGTTTTTTGTGGAGCAAATAATATCAAGGTTAAGCTTAATAAATATTTGTTCTACATGTCAATTAACCGTCTTAATTACACTTAATGGGCTAAAATTACGATTTAAGGCTGTTTGTTATCAACAGGTCCCATGTTGAGATATTAGTCCCATGATAAGTTTCATATTCATAATAATGAAAGTAAATGTTAAAATTATTTTTAAAAATATTAATTGTTAAAATATCACTTTTTGTGAGTTCACAATTATTTTTCCATTGCAACCAACAATGAACAACGTAAAATACTAAAGTAATGGTATATATTTAAGCCCAAACTAATACTTTGAATTGAATTTTTTATCTGAGTGATACGCATACCACTATTATTCCTACTACTATCTACTAGTGTTTTCCTACTATTTATTATGAACTCCTACTAGACTTAATCTACAAATGGACTTCATGCCTCATTTATTACCAATCATCTGTTATATACCCTTTTAAAATAAAATACAGAATTAATTTCAATTTTTTTATCATTCCAATTTTTGTGTTGTTAGAAATCAAGAATGAAATATATCATGCAATCAAATATGTAAATTAAAATATGATTGCTTAAAACATTTATTATGTGTACATGTCGTAACGTATGTATGAATCTTTAGAGATATAATATACTGTGTGTTACGGTATTTACGCGCAGTTAACGGTATAACGATATTTATAGTTTTGGCAAAAACGGTTGCCACTAACCTCATCGAAGGCAATGATCCCTTTTGTCAGAAGATCAGGCGAAAATTTAGGATCCGTTCCCACCATTAAATAGAAGTTAAAAATCGATATTTTTCGAGATTTACAATCGCGACTGTGTTAACCAAAACAACATTTCGATATTATAATCCAAACGATAATTTAAAGCATATAAGTTTATTTGCATGATAGTTTAGTAAATAAACAATAATTAGTATAGCCGGTTTAATCGAAATAAAACATTGAAGATCACAAAACAGGATACAATTAATACAATGGAATGTGGTTTTATTAAATTTGGTGTACTTTCATTGCCAGAGAAAGGGTGTAATTTTATATTGTCGCTACTTAAATTGAAAACTTCGATTAACTTATTTATTTTTATTTTTCTGAAGTTTTAGATATTATTATAAATTGACAAATTTCAAACATATTTTATTACAATTTTACTATAAGTCTCAAATTTTCACCACTCCAAAAAAAAGACTTAGGCACGGGATCATCATAACCTTTCAATTTGATGCCCCTAGACCCTAAAACACTGTTCATTCATTTTCACATACATATACCATATATAAGGATATACATATAAATACGGTACATATAAATACGTTAGATATCTCTAACCTCCACCTTTCGCATATTTTCTAAAGTTCTTCCAAATAAAGGATCACTCAAATGGGTTTGCATGTGAAAATTTTGAGTTGCCCCCATAATCCCCAATTTTCTGGGGACTTTCAAATTTTTGGAAACGTAAAAAAATAATTTGGGCTAAGTTAGTAAGATTCCCCGAAGGTGAATTGTTTGTCTTAACAAACAATAAAATTTTAGGGGGGCGGACGTTTTTTCACACTGTATAGTGAGATTATTACAGTAAATTATTTTTAATATGAGTACGTCAATGTTTTGATTAAAGATAACGAGTCAATTCCTAAATTATTGTAATATATAAACCTAAGTCAATGTAATATTAAGGAGATTGTTTGAAATATTACTTAAGAAAAAGCATGTTTAGCATTGAGATGCCTATGTATTCAGAAATTCTGTTTTTATAAAATCTTGATTATGAATAATTTTTCTTAAAAGTTTGGAATGTCCTAAAAAATTAAACCTGCTCTCAATATAGTTCGCCACATCGTTTTCACAGTCTTTATTTGACCAACTAATGCCGACTACTGCTACTGTGGTAACTAAAGCTTTAATTATTTTATTCTGTCTCGATTCGAGGTTTTTATCAAATGGTTAACCAACTTCGCTAATAGTTGAATTTATGTACAACTTCAAATGATAAGAATCTTGAATTAATTATTCCAAATCGATTTCAACCAATAAAACCGATTTGTTTGTAGTTTTTTAGTAACAGATTTATTTAAGTATCCGTTTCATACAATTTAACTTGTTAAAAGGAATCTTTTTTGTATTTTCTGCGTAAACTGAGCTGATGGTACGTGGTATTCTTAGATTTATAAGAAACTTTTTTAATGCTATGCATATTATTGTTATTTAGCTGAAACGTAATCTAGCCAAAGTGGAGAACACAACTTTACTTCAATCAACGCAACAATTAATTATATTGTATATCGTGTGTGGTTATTTGCTGATTATGAATGAGATTTGGATAAAAGGAACTGAAATAATAAGTGAAATTCTTTGACAACCAGCGTGCATCCACACTTCTTCAGCCTTTTAAAAACGCCAAGCCTGCCTTAGCGGCTGATTATTTTCCTTTCTTTGAGATAATAAGAACTTTAGAAGAAACCAGAGCCGTTTAAGTGCCAAAGCTTGGGATAAAAGGCTTTATTCCAGGAAAGCTTAAAGTTTTAAAGGCGTAATAAACGTGTGAATGATCTAGGTAGGGAAGTACTTTGTACTTTTTGGTATTGCTTTAACAGCTTATTATGCTAGTTAATCTCATATTTTGTACATTTCATTCAAAGAATGTTATATTTTTAGGAAAGGAATCTAATACTGTGTTATGAAGAAAATAATATCTATTATAGGTATTACTACTAGTTTTTCAGGGACCAAACCAAATGTTATTAATATAAACTATAACGTAGTCTCTAATCCCAAAAAAAGTCAAAAAGTACCTTTTTGAAATGTAATTTGTATATGCGTTGATGAAATACGCATTACTAGCAACAAATTTCATAGACGTAAAACTTCAGTTTTGCTTAGTTTGTCACGTATAAAATACTAAATAACAAGAGGTCTTTACGTCATAATAAAGGTCAATAATAAAGGTCTTTTCGCAACACTACACTAGTAAGTAGCCGATTTCCGCTTCCGTTTCAGTGTGGAAAGTCGCCGTTTACAAAAGAGTACGGCAAATATCAGCTGTAGTGAGGTAACAAATCAGCTGGAGTGCGGTAAAGAGTTTTCATTGAGCATTTACCGCACGAGTGCGGTAAATGCTCAATGTTGCCAACTCAAGAAAAAAAATTGTATATCACACAATTTACATACATTATACATAAACACAACATACACATTTTAACTATGACGACCATATCTCAATTAAATGTAAGTAAACTGGTTTCCCAGGTTGCGACTACGTATAGTTAATGGCAATAAGTTAATAAAGAGCAATATTATTTAATCAATTGTTGCCGTCTGTGTGACGAAAAGACGTATTCCTAGTAAGGCTTACTCGGTCGCTGAACAGCAGAGATAACGCTTTTTGTTATCTATCCGCACAGATAAATTTAGTTTTGTTCGCATTTTCTCTCTTCAGTTTATTTAATATTTTTTAAATCTTTTAACTTTCATAGAAGTGTGTTTTTTGCTCACCCTGTATATTTGTTGCTGGTAGTGTCGCGAAAATATTGTACGCAACTCATCCGGGAAGGTGTTTACGTTGCTCGCATGAAATTCCCGCGCTCCGCAAGCGTCGCGCGTGAACTATCATGCTCGCACGTAAACACCTATTTCCCGCACTAGTTGCGTAATATACTATTACGTCATACCGTTGCGAAAACGGGAGTTTTCATTACATGTGTAGCGGGCTTCAAGAAGCTCTTTTTCGCCCTTGGGAGAAAAAGAATCAGCTGATGTCGAGAACGTCAGCTAATCGTTTATTATGTTGTAAATTTGACTTCAGCGTCGATGGTGAGCTATCGATTTAATCTAGATTGGTTATCGGTTTGTATTACCAATCGTAATTCATTGTTGCATTGTTGTCGGTTTAATCGATTTGTGAAACTCGCTCATTTCATCAATCGATAGTTCAATGCGTTCGATACATCGATGGTTGTTCATTGTTGTCGGTCTAACCAATCAGCTGATTGTTTTAAATAGCAAGAACAAGATGAAAGCCTCATTGGACGATATCTTTAAAGATAATATTTTGAGTCTAAAGTAGGTAGCCTGTTGTATTGAGTGTTGAAACGAAAAATATAGTTCATAACACGGGCCTAAAGCTGCTTTTCGTCACTCAGTCATTTTTTGAACTCGGCTTCCAGCCTTCGAAGCCTCTCGAAGTAAAACTTGTCCTCGATATAAAAGCGCCACTTTTGGCCCTAGTAATGAAATATACTATTATTAACCTATAACAAAAATAATACAACATTTCTGTCTTCCAGCGAGAGTAAAGTGATTGCTTTCTCTCCAGGCGTGAGCAGTGTAAACTCATGAGAATAACACCGAAATGAATAATTTAAAAAAACTAATGTCTCCAAATTTTCATGCAGGAAAATTTGCTTTGTTCACGTATAAAATACGGAATAATAAGCGAATAATAAAGACCTTTTCGTCATACGCTGCGAAGTGAATGCAAATTTGCTGCAGCTCATCAAAAGTGAGAAGTATGAGAAATACAGGGTGTTTTGTTAAAACACAACCCATTTTTTAATTTGAATAATGCATATAAAAAGATGGAATGAGTATTGTCTTACTAATTTTTACATTGTGCGACGTATTGTTTTAGTTTGACGATGTTTAGCTTACATTACGTATTCAAACAATCCACAATTGACATTTATACAAAGTTGTGCTCTCTCCATCAAATCCTGAACTCGTTTTTCAAATTACCTCTTTGAATTTTTTGTATTACATTTTTATGCTTGTTTTTAACTGCTGTATATCCTGTGGATTATTTTCGTAGGCCTTACAGTTTATGTATTCCCAAGAAATAATAATAGTGGGGTCAAATCCGGGAATCTTGTGGGGGCGTGACCCTTCATTGGTGAATTAAGTTTGTAGGTTGCGTTTAAAAAAAAAACGCCCTATAATATAATCTACTCAGGCAGTGCAGTATAAAAATTAGTAAAATTAATTGCAAAACTTTAATAATTGTCAAAGTTGACGAATGTCAAGAACATTTTATCTGCATATTATTTATTACTTACTATGTTAAAAAATAGATTGGTCATTTTTGTTCATGCAGGTTGAAGAACAATGTCGTGCGTATTTTGGGGGTAGTACTTTACTCCCTATGCACACAAATAACATTTCTAAATTACTTTAGGTTATTATGAACCATAATTTTTACAAAAGAACGATGAAACACTATTATTGCCAGTAATGCGAACAACACAACCAACCCGAAAATGGAGGGGTCGATGCGCATCAGCGAAGTGGTTTTGTCAGTTCCGGAGTGTAGTGGCATTGGCAGGTCAAATAATCTTATCCAGTTGAGTCGGCAGCTCTCCAAACGTATAAAATCTATTTATTTTCTAAACCCAATAATTTAATCAGTTTTATTTTGGAAATTTCACTTTTTTTGTACGTCATACATTTTGCACATTTAACAATAAAAGGTGAGTTTTTACTTTAAAAAAATGTTAAATTCAATTTCTTGAGATGTTCTTTACTCATTTTTATGGTAAACGTCACACTCATTTCAGGACAAGGTATACCCTTTGCACTGTAAGCTAATACTTGCAGGTGTGTATACCTATCCACTCGGAAGTGTAAACATGTGTAGAAAGGTGCAAGCAGCACTCGTAAGGGGTGAGCTTCACACTCCTTGAAGTGTTCATTTACGCCTTTTGATGGGGCAACTCAGCTGCTACTTTTTTGTGTCTATATACTCCTTTTTGGGTCCATCTACATAAATAAAATTAGAGTTTTGTCTGTACATCGCTTAGAATTATGAAATTATTGGTTATTTTTGCGTTTTTAAGGTCAGAGAATCCGAATTAAGCCTTATCTCAATTCTGTCACTCTGTTGGTAACATCACACATAAGACCGCTTTTCAAGCAAAAACTAGAGTACTGGTATGGCTGAAACTTATTTTCTGTATTGTATGCACATATGAGAAGGTTTAAGACTAATTAAAATTAGAGTAGGTCTTTTTGAAATGAATCAGCAAGCTTTTACAAAGCGAATTTTATTTTATTTCGACCCTATAAAGAAGCCTATGAAGTTGTCATGGCAACCTAATATTAAATCATGAATCCAAGGAAGTTTTTCTGTTTTTCCACTAGTGAAACCGTGTTGATCAGCTAGAGGTAGTGAGGTGTGAGATGAAGCTTGGGTGTTTACAAACAAACCCAGATGAACTTGGATTTTCCCAGGAGGGGAAATAAATATTTACATATTATGATCAATTGATTCAACAATGAATGTCTTGCGTCAGTCATGTGTTACATGCTAAACAAAAAATTAGTCACCTGTTTATTGATTTTTATTCAAAGAGAAAAACATTGTTTCTAATATCAACCCTTATTTTGTTTTGGTTTAGTATTTTTATCTACCAGACTAGTAGCGTAATCATATGGCTTTGTTTACTTCCACGTCATCAATGATTTCTTCCCCTCCTCTGTTGAAACTTCAAACTCAAGCTTCTTCTCATACCTCACTACCTCTAGTTTGTTCTATATTTGTTCCTATTTACAATTGTTTAATAAAAATATTAAATATTAAATATTTAATACAGTGTTCAACATTGTTTTCGAAATTTCATAAGCATATTCAGAGCAACATTACGTGAATATTTCCTTAAATTTACATATTTTACCAACAAAGCTATTGAAAAAATGCAGTTGACTTCAAATTCCATGTTAATAAATGCTATGAACTTTTTCCAATAAAAATTTTCTAACATCAACAGGTTGAAGGTCATTACACATTTCACCAGATGTTTCATAAACGATCACTGTTTTAATGCGTTTTTATTTCCTTTTGTAAAACTTTCAGCAGAATCAAAGTATTTATATTGTTTTCTTTGAATAAGAATATTGTCAGAACTATATTTTAATTCCAGGTATTCTTCCGGATTTAATAACTGTAATACGTTTTACTTAAGGCATTTGAGAGGATAAATGTGTGCATACACTCCTCCGGGGAATGTTTCTAAGAATCCTCGAGGAAATTGAATGCAAATAATTTTCTGGCACAGGATTTGATGGAGGAACCTGGAAAATATATTAAGTTCAGCGCCTCTGCAACGAAAACCCAATATTTCTGGGAAAATAGCCGGGTCATTGATTAATTTAGGGTTTGAATAGTTTTGTGAGTATTCATTTATGAAAATTTATTATGTCATGATGGAACTAAAATAAAGGAATTAGATTGAATTTCTTATCTTTAAATAGGTACACATTTACAGTTATAATTACCTAGTAAAACTTGTTTATACCAAAATAAGACGTACTAGGCTGATTAACAATTGTAGATATCCAACTACCGTGGAAAGAATAATGAAAAACATAAAAATGTTTAGGATTATTACGATACCATAAGTTTAATTAAGAATTCTTGTAAATTAAATCTGATTTGGAGCCCTTACCTTAGCTTCATATCAAATCAGATCATCACCAAAACTGTTAGTTCTGTTTGTTGAGAAAAATGATAAAATCGACGCTTTGTATCTTTATTTTCCTAACAATGCTTAGGAACGGGGTTGCATTCGTAGACGAATGTGAATGGATGGCGAACAAAAATTCTCAAACACCCAAAAGTAAGTTATTTACTTTAAAGACTACGATTTACTTTTTTCTTGCCTGTACTTAGTATAATAAAACGGATTAAACCTAAGTGTGTCGTAGGTGGTTTTCGTCTTGGGTGGGGTCACTGACGCATGAATGTTTGAGTGACTTTAATTTTTTTCTCCTTTACATAATAAATTTTAACTTAAATATATTATTTTAAGTTCATTTCTATATATTGTGGTTAAATAGTATTATATCTCAAATAATGTATTATAGGTTAAGTGTAAGAAAGGGTCATGTTTTATATTTCCGTGTTGAATAAAAAATAGAATTTTTCATTGTATTTCATTTATTTAACTGGAAACTATGTTTCATGAGATTTATACCATTAATGGAAATGCAAATAAACAGCTATAAACACCCAAATCGTTTTGTTACTTTTTAATTAGTTTCCATGCAAAACTGAGTTTCACATTATTTTTTTACAGTATCCTGACATTCCATGTATAACCTATTTAATAAAACACGTTTTCACCATACTAACACAGAAACATCTGTTTTCAGTTCCTTTTTGATGGCTCTAAAGTTGCCCATTGTCGGCCTAGGCCGGATAAGCTCTTATCCGGCCTAGGCCGGAAGGAACGGAAGTAAACAATCAGCTGATTGCAGCAAACGACGTTTAATGCTTGTTTATTGGTGGTTTATTGGTTTATTGTTAGAAACCAATGTTGGAATGTGTTTGCTGGAATGTAGTGGTAGCACTGCAACCGTAGCAAATGTTTTTCTGTTTGTTATGGGTTAGGTTTTAATGTTTGAGAGACGTATTTTTATGCAAGGACTACGTTATGATTGAAGGTATGTTTTTTTCTGCGTAGTATGATGAAAAATATCGTACTTTATTTGGCCAGAAAGTTTTGTCGTACTCGCATGAAAATCCCGCACTCGCTTTCGCTCGCACGGGAACTACCATGCTCGTCCGGCAAAACAGTAATTAGCGGCCTAGTTACGTAAAATACTATTTTGGAATGAAAATTGTATAGATAACATGCTTAAAACACACGATCGAAAAGGTAATGAAGGTGGCGAGTGTCAATATTATACAAAATGTTCATCTCCGGCTGTCGGAAAGATTTCATGTTTATCAAGTAGAAGTAAAATGTAAAAAATAACAGTTACGTCATACTACACAGAAATCATTTGTTTTCTGTGCCTTACTCTGGCTGGAAAGTTCCTCTTTGCCGATCACGGCACGGTAAATTACGGCGCGGTAAACGTGTAATGCACAGTAAATTTACCGTTCACTAGGAAACGGAAATAACGGAAGTCCGCAATCAAAACTGAATCAATCAATTAGCTGATTGCAGTAATCCGACGTTTCGTGCATTTTTATCGTTTACTTCAGAGGAATATAGTGGCGGCACTGGTGGCAGGAGCAAATGTTAGGTTTTTATTTTTATTATAGGCTAGGTTTGGAGAATTGAGAAACGTAATAGCTTATGCAAAGAATACGTTATGATTAAAAATATGTTTTTTTCTGAGTAGTATGAAGTAATAGTATGTTACGCAACTAGTGCGGGAAGTAGCTCGCGTTTTTCGCGTTGCTCGCATGAAATTCCCGCGCTCCGCAAGCGTCGCGCGTGAACTATCATGCTCGCACGTAAACATCTTCCCGGATGAGTTGCGTGCGATAGTTTTCGCAACACTACCAGAAACAAATATACAGGGTAAGTAAAAAACAACACTTATATGAAAGTTAAAAGATTAAAAAAATATTAATTAAACTGTGGAGAGAAAATATGAACAAAACTACCTATATTTATCTGTGCGGGGGAGTTAACAAAAAGCGTTATCTCTGCTGTTCAGCGACCGAGTAAGCCTTCCTAGGAATACGTCTTATCGTCCCACATACGGCAACAATTGATTAAATAATACTGCTCTCTACTAACTTATCGCTATTAACTGTAACTAGTCGCAACCTGGGAAACCAGTTTATTTACAATTGAGGTATGGTCGTCATAGTTAAAATGTGTATGTTGTGTTAATGTATAATGTATGTAAATTGTGTGATATACTATTTTTTTCTTAAGTTGGCAACATTGAGCATTTACCGCACTCGTGCGGTAAATGCTCAATGCAAACTCTTTACCGCACTCCAGCTGATTTGTTACTTCACTACAGCTGATATTTGCCGTACTCTTTTGTAAACGGCGACTTCCCACACTGAAACGGAAGCGGAAATCGGCTACTTACTAGTATAGTGTTGCGAAAAGTATTGTACGTCACACGCCCGGTAAAATTTACCGTACTCAAATGAAAACTCCGCACTCGTCTAGCGGCTCACACATAAACTATCATGCTCGCTCGGTATAACTGGTACAAATCTTAAGGCCCAGTCCGCGCATGGGGCCGGGAGTGGGTAGGCTGGGAGGAGAGGAGAGTAGGAGTGGCTGCATACATTCGGCAGCTAAGAACCAGGAACTTAGAAGAGTTCCTGGTTAAAAAACTAAAATAGGTACATACCTTAACGTCAAACAGTTCAAATATAGTACATTGTCACTACATGTTTCGCTTGATCAGCATTATCAAGTGATTCTTCTACAAAAACTTTTCATCCATTGAGTACTCGTCAAAACAGTCAAACATTTGTCACAAACATTTAATTATAATGAAACGAATAAAACAACACATAGTAGGCCTACTTTTACACATTACCACAGCACTAACAGGAAGCAGACTGGAAAGAAGGCCTACTATGTGTTGTTTTATTCGTTTCATTATAATTAAATGTTTGTGACAAATGTTTGACTGTTTTGACGAGTCCTCAATGGATGAAAGGTTTTTGTAGAAGAATCACTTGATAATGCTGACTAAGCGAAACATGTAGTGACAATGTACTATATTTGAACTGTTTGACGTTAAGGTATGTACCTATTTTAGTCTTACCACAGTTCAGGGGCTACAATAATGGATTTTAGTTCCTGGTTCTTGGGTCTGGTAAGTTCTTTGTTCTATGCTATTGGCATCACTAGGATTTAAACGGATCATTGATCGTAAATAAGAGCTAATATTCCTTCGGTCAATGTTTTAGGGCGACATGTAGAGACATGCGATTGTTTACAGCTGAGAGCAGACTGACAGTGCTGCGCTCTGGCGACGCGTTTCCGCGCATGCGCTCTAGCCGTCTTTGCTGCCGTGCATCCGCCGCACTGGGCCTTAAGATTTTGCACCATTTATAATACGGTACTCATCGGGCTGGTAACGTAATACACTATTACTGTCTGTATGATACAGATTTCCGTTTTTCGTCTTCTGCAGTAATCTGTATAACAATTGCTTGTTTCAGGTAATTTAAAAGATACTCCCGGATGGCGTCTTCTTCCACGTGAGGAAAGAGGAGGATGTGGAAGGCAGTATTTTCCAGAGGCTTCATCAAGAATATACTTTGGTCTTAATGTATATACTCCATATGAATTTCCATGGGTGGCAAAACTTAGTGTTGGTAAGTGACTCATCGAATAGTGAAATAAGCGATTATAAATTCGTGACATTATTACTGATCATAAATAAATTTATTAAGGAATTTATTTTAAGAAATTTTCTGTGTTTCAGTATAAGTTGTTAGCCTTAAAATATTTAAATGATGATAAACTTCTTGAATGATTCGAAAGATTTAAATATATTAAAATATAAATTTACTTTTTGATTATTTAATTTTTACTTTTGTGATACTTTGAAAATAACTCCCGGATGACAAATCTACAACAAATGTTACTAATTTTGAATTTTTCTAATTTAACTTGCTAGGTTTTTTTTTATTTGCGATCAAGACTCATTTTTTTATTCTAGCCCTGTTTTAATTTTAGTTTTCGTTGTAAAGACAGCTTTGTAAGGTTTTAGCGAATTTCCTTAAAGGAATAAGCTATTACGGTAGTACTCATGGTAAGACCTAAGTCCGAGACCATGTTAACTTTTCATTTTCGGGTCCCCAGAAGCAAAAACACCATTCGTTCGAATTTATATATATATATATATATATGTATATATATATATATGTATATATATATATGTATATATATATATATATATATGTCTGTTAACACGATAGCGGCCGTAAATATGGTCCGATCTTAATGAAATTTGGTACAGACGTGTAAAGTGGTAATCACTCGGACAAGTTCGTGAACCAGCCCAATCGGACCACCGGAAGGGGGGGGTAAAGGGGGATAAGCCCCCCAAAAATAGGTTTTTTGAGTTTTTCACATAGAAAAATAAAATTTATCAAATTTTTGTTGGCACCATTGAATTCAGCTAAAAAAAACAAACAACTTAGTATTTTGAATTACTGCTCTATGTCCATTGGTTACCGAGATATTGAAAGTGGTAAACACAGTACGTTGTCTCAATGTTAACCTTATGGGAAATAAGTAAAATTCTATATTTCGCTTATTTCTCAACATATCTTGATAAAACTTGATAAATGGCTTCTTCTAGTTCAGATCTACTAAATATTGAATTAAAACCAACCAGTTTAAACATACCTGTAGCAGCAAACCTGCATACTCATTCCCCATGTTATTCTTATGGAGCTTACAAAAACATATCAAATCTCGCTATATTGGATTGAAATATGTTGTTTTGAACTTGAAATTCGCTGAGTATGCAGGTCTGCTGCAACGGGGGTATTGATGGAAATACAATAATAAAGGTTGGGTTGGAGGGAAGAACCCTAGCCGCTCTAAAAATTTCGCATTCGTACGTAATATTTAACTTTGGAGAAAACATTTCATTGAACATATTATGTTATTTAACATTTATTCATCAGCATGCCATAACAAGCTTTAAAACTGCTGAGCAGCACGTGTTTCATATATGATGAATTCAAAAATAAGTATCTTGGAACAGGGCTCGTCCTTGTGGACCGATCTTGGTAGATCTTTACTCTTCTCCCTTTTATTCTGCCTTATTCTTTTTTAATTTTAACTTTCATCAACACAATTACTGGGCAGCCTGTATATCATTAGTTTAGTTATTTTAACATTTTTCTATTATTTGTTTGTCAATATAGCAGCACATTTAAAAAAAAGCATTTTTAATTTTTTTTGTAGTTAGGATTTTACTCGTGACACGTTAGGCTAACTTGAACACGTTTTGGAACCATAGCCCTTTGCATATCAATCAATAGATAATTGGTGATCAGCTTGTTTCATCGATATATTAGCAGGAACATTAATTTAATTTGAAACTTAAAAGAAACACTGAATGTTATAGTATTTTTAATTGTTCTTCTTGTTGGTAGCTGGTAAGGGAAGTGGCCACATCGACTGTGGGGGAACAATAATAAATGAAAGATACATCTTGACGGCTGGCCACTGTTGCAAATTAATGAAGTAAGTGTTAATTTTTAAGTACCGTTGTGTTTAATTCATTACAATCAAACATTCAAGCGCTCAATATTATGAATTACTAGGGGATTCATGCGCAAATTGCCAGAATAAAGTGTGTGGCTTCAAACTAATTTTTATTAATCAAATCAACCTTTTAAATTGAAATTTAAAATCACCCCTTAATAAAAACTGGCCAAACTGAATAAAACACACACAAATTATTCACCACCCAAGCGCTATGTTTTTGAATTTGGTTGTCTTCTCGCACAACAGAACGATAAGGGCTTCCTTTCCAACACGACGTCGGCGCGCTCAACGTCGACGTTGTCGTCATTGCGCTAGTGAAGCGGGCAATGGCGACTGTTTCCTAGGCGCTGTGCGCGCTGACAGTCGACAGGTCAACAATCACCATTTCCCGCCTTACATTTGACTATTGCGCAATGATGTTGACGATGACGTTGAGCCCACTAACGCCGTGTTGGAAATGGAGCCTTTACAGGACTTTTTCTAGGGGAGCTATATACAAATTGCGCATTTCTATATTTTTTTTTCTAATTTCTATTTAGTCTTTGTCTCTCAGCAGTCCTCTATTCTTGCCGAAGAGGTCGCATATTTTTCTTAATCTTGTCGACACTTTTTTTCTGTCTTCTTATTCTTCTTCTCTCTGTTTCAGAGTTCAATCCACAATATATTTATAATATTGCGATAGTGGATCTTTACCTAAAGAATGATTTACCTGCCTCAATGCCTCTACATTACCAATAGAAGTAGCCCAAATTCATTTTCATAAGCTTTATCGGATCTTGTTTACAGTTGCAGACAATCTATTTTCGTTTACAATTTTGTGACAATGTGCTTGATTTAAAACTCGTTACAAGGTAGGGCCTAATCACCTGTCAAATTAGAATACAATTTTAAAATAATTAAAACGAAAGTTGGCCAACACTGGAGCGTTGAAAGCGCCTTTGTTAAATAGCTCAAAGGCTTTGGGATCGAAACCGTAAAATAAATGCTTTTATTTTTATTAAGCTTTTGTTTTTAACTAAGAGTTGCTGGTGCTTTTCATTATAAGATTTAAAATCACACATCTATCGTAGGAAACGGTTATGTAGGATAGCTGAAAAAGGGATGTAACAAAGAACACCCTTATTAAGTATATAGATCCTAATAGGAAAGGAGCTATTACTATAGATTTCGTTGTAAAACCGTGAAAAAATAAATAAACAGAAACGGTTTTCCTGTTTATTTTTCTATAGTAAAACCTAAGCTTGGTAGTCATCATAATTATTCATTTTTGGGACCACTGGATATCAAAAATACATTTCAAATGCTTGATACATAGACTGATAGTTAAATGCGCTAAATATCCAACCACTGGCTCATGTTTCTTTTTTACTGTATATTTTCATTTATTTGTGTATTTATCTATTTATCCACCTTCTTAACCCCATTTTTATGTTTTCTACTGTCTTCTATCCACCCTCGTGAAAAGGAAGTAAATCACTTTGTATTACTAGGTACCATTTAACCTTGTTTTTTATTCTTCGGTTTACGGTCCTTTGAAGTTACTGTATTAGATTATTATTTATTGCTGACAGTACCAATTTTTTTTAACAAACCATATAGGACGTACATGGGGTGACTAGACAATTTACTATCATAAAACTTCAACTCTCATACATGAAATACATACCGGGTGTTCAGCCTAAAGTTTTCCAATAGCTAACTTCTTTAATTTATGTTTCACAATAAACTTCTTATGGGGGATCCCTTTTTTGTTCTGCATTTTGGTATGTATTTGAATTCTTTTTAATTTCCCGCCATTTTTCCAATATGGTGGAAAACTTTGTTTTTATTATGGAACACCCTGTATTTTATGGTGTTTTTGAATTTTAAAGATCATTTTAAGGCTAAACATCTCTGAAAAATTTGTGTTTCTGGCCCGTCAGATAGCAGCACCTCTGTGGAAAATTTATAGTAAAGATAATTTGCTTAGTTATTGACCAATTTTTGTTTTGTAAGTTTTGTTGTATACAACATAAACATGAAATATACGCTATTGGGGTAAACAATTTTTTAGTTATTTAATAAAACATATTAGAGAAGAATACAATTACTATCATCATTTTTTAACCCATTGGCTCACTTAAAATTAGCCACCTGACAAACCATACAGTTTCCATGGAAAAATAACAAAAATGTAGACTTTTAATAAAACAGTTACTACAGCAACAAATATTGCTTAATTTGCTTGATTTTTGCACTGGTCTTTAGAGAAATAAATTATTTACAGGAAAAAATACTTTTGTCAGAAATTATATAAGGTAAAACCTATATATATATATATATATATATTTTTTTTTAATTACATGAGTACCCTTTTGTTTTAAAAATAATTTTATTTCACTGACGCGTTTCGACTATAATAGTCATTTTCAAAGTGCGACATGTTTTACATAACCTCTTATCAACTGTAAATAAATACAATATTTTATACTTAAACAGTAGTCAGCTGTCCGTTATTCTTTTGTGGTGCAATTGGATTCTGTTTTAAATTCATGATTTTATCAAATATAGAGTTCTTGTTTTCTATTAGCATGGTATTCAAAATATTATTTTTATCTTTTTTATGGTTTTCATAAATATGATATTCTTCTTGGATGTTCATTTTGTTGCCTTTCTGTACTATGTCAAGAATAAACATGTTATTTTCGTAATTTTTGTATTTGTGGTCTGTTTTTAATATGTGGTCGGCAAAAGTAGATTTTTGTGTAGTTTTATTGTTTGATTTTATTGCCTGTATGTGTTCATTATATCGTTGTTTGAAACTTCTGCCAGTCTGGCCTATATAATATTTTGGACAATCACTACACTTTATTTTATAAATGCCACATTTTTCGTATTTGTTTGAACTGTTGTTTGTTTTTGACAATTTATTGATTAACTCAAAGGCGTTGTTTCTTGTTCTGAACGCTATCTTAAAATTTGACTTCTCGAAGGTTTTTCTGGTGGCTTTATTAATTGTTGTGCTGTAAGGTAGACATAAGTAATCATTTTTTGATTCGTTTGAATTTACGTTGTTATGGTTGTTTTTCTTTATTTTCTTTCTTAGCATGTTGTCTATTAAGTTTATTTTATAACCATTAACTCTTGCTAGCATTTTTATTGTTTCTTTTTCATCATTATAGTCTTTTTTCGTTCATAGGAATCCTAATCATTCTGTTAAGTAGACTGTGAAAAGTTGCCATTTTGTGTTGCCATGGATGGTTAGAACTCGCTGGAATTATTAGGTTCGTTTGTGTTGGTTTTCTAAAAATTTTAAATATATGTTTATTATTTTCATTTTTTTGGAGATAACTATCAAAAATGAAATTAATAAACAAATATTTAAAATTTTTAGAAAACCAACACAAACGAACCTAATCATTCCAGCGAGTTCTAACCATCCATGGCAACACAAAATGGCAACTTTTCACAGTCTACTTAACAGAATGATTAGGATTCCTATGAACGAAAAAAGACTATAATGATGAAAAAGAAACAATAAAAATGCTAGCAAGAGTTAATGGTTATAAAATAAACTTAATAGACAACATGCTAAGAAAGAAAATAAAGAAAAACAACCATAACAACGTAAATTCAAACGAATCAAAAAATGATTACTTATGTCTACCTTACAGCACAACAATTAATAAAGCCACCAGAAAAACCTTCGAGAAGTCAAATTTTAAGATAGCGTTCAGAACAAGAAACAACGCCTTTGAGTTAATCAATAAATTGTCAAAAACAAACAACAGTTCAAACAAATACGAAAAATGTGGCATTTATAAAATAAAGTGTAGTGATTGTCCAAAATATTATATAGGCCAGACTGGCAGAAGTTTCAAACAACGATATAATGAACACATACAGGCAATAAAATCAAACAATAAAACTACACAAAAATCTACTTTTGCCGACCACATATTAAAAACAGACCACAAATACAAAAATTACGAAAATAACATGTTTATTCTTGACATAGTACAGAAAGGCAACAAAATGAACATCCAAGAAGAATATCATATTTATGAAAACCATAAAAAAGATAAAAATAATATTTTGAATACCATGCTAATAGAAAACAAGAACTCTATATTTGATAAAATCATGAATTTAAAACAGAATCCAATTGCACCACAAAAGAATAACGGACAGCTGACTACTGTTTAAGTATAAAATATTGTATTTATTTACAGTTGATAAGAGGTTATGTAAAACATGTCGCACTTTGAAAATGACTATTATAGTCGAAACGCGTCAGTGAAATAAAATTATTTTTAAAACAAAAGGGTACTCATGTTAATTTTAAATATTTATTTAATAGTAGCCCTTATAAGTGATCTTTATTTAACAATATATATATATACATATATATACATATACATATATATATACATATACATATATAAACATATATATATATATACTTTTTATGTAGTGTCACATAAAAACTAGAATAATTTTCAAAAGCGCCCTATATCTAAGAGACAAAAACAATTTCAGTCAAACTATTATTATTTTCTTGTAGGTTATTTATTTTTACGTGAGAATAAAATATTATGGTGATATATGAACATTTGGCCAAATCATAAAAAAAACAAAATCTTGTTTTCTGCGGATTTTACCAAGTTTCCCCGACTATAAGCTTGTGTGTTTAAAAAATTCCACAAAATTATTGTTCATGACATAAAAAACAATTAGACCTACAAATGTGACTCCTATAGGACTAATAATTTGTAAACAATTTTTATTTGTTATACTCACCGAGTTTTCAAACTGAACCCCGGCAAGGTAATCCAGAGAATCTTTGTCATACGATATTATTCACTCTCATATTACACACAATAAAACACAATTCAAAGAAATAGTAAAACAATAATCTCTTAACTTCATATTTACACTACATATTTACACAGTTAATGTACGAAGTTTCAGAGAAACTTAGTAATTTATGACAGTGTGATACTTGGCGAAGCACGAGTCAACATGCAACGGAACTCTACAGGCCTTGCATATGTATCTTGTCTCCGAACGTTTGTCATTATTACTAGCCTTCGACCTTCCACGCTTGCATGCTTGCGTGTACATCATAGCTTTGTTCATAGCGTTCTGGGATTTGAGAAACACTACAGAAGTGAGACAACACATTTCCTAATTCTATTCATCAACTTCGCTCGGATAATCTAGGATCCGATTACTTCAGGTCCGAGGTGTGCAATAAATGAGAATGCGAGCTATAGTTTTAGTTTTTACTTTGAAATTAAATAGAGACAATTTTTTTCCAAGGGAAGAATTCTTGAATTACTTTCTCGTCCGTCTTTTAATGTTAGGCCTATTGTATAAATATGCTATTTCTTTGATTGTTTAAAAACATTTTGTTAAACTTTCAATTTTATCTCAAATTTTCAGAATTTCATCTGTGAGCAGCCTTAAATTAGTTCAAATTTCGGGAGTTATTCTGATTGTGTTACTCCTCTCCTTTTAGATTGCCTAAAAACTCAAATATATACAGTTGTAATTTATGAAAATTTCCCGAGGGAGTACCCCTCCGGCGCGGCGTATCCTTCCCCGAAAATAAGTCCTGCGTACGCCACTGAATGCTTAGCTAAAAAAAAAAAAAAACAACAGCAGACATGTTTAAATCCCAGTGTTTTTTAAATTACATATATTTTTCGTTATTTCTCATTTTATAGTGGATTTTGACATAATCTGCTGTTTTTACCGACCCCTGAAACTAAGACCTTTAATTTGAACCCTCTCTCATCATCCTGCAACCTGCCAAACTCTCACAATTTTTATTAAAAAATCGCTTATAGAATTAGTAATATAGATAGATAGATTGTGCAAGCATAAGCATACAAACAAACATTGCTCTTATAAGAGTATAAGACTATAGGTTAGCTTTCAATCTAAACTACACGTAATAAGTTTATTTCAAATTGAAAATAGCCACTGTAACGTGGTTAAATGCTTAATTCATGGTCAATGGAATTTTATTTCAATTAGCTTGAAACAGCTGTTATTGCTTCTGCTCTTTAAAACTGCCTGAACCAACTATCCCTCAGTGAAGCTAACTAATTTGCTTCGATTATTGAACATATAAGCAGAACATCGTCCATTTGATTAGAAAGAACTCCGTTGCCTTTATTCCGTAAATTTGTATCTCTGTACATTGACGAAGATTTTATACCTGTTGTTTTTGACAGAGATTATTTGGTTTTGTTGGTGAATCAGTCGGTCTAGAAGTACACAAAATCATGACGTGTTTGTTATTGTCTATTATTATTATAATTTTAGAGGCAATATATACCAATTTATATGAAAGACGAACTAAATAACATAGTCAAATAAAACAACCCTATGGCCTTTTAAAGAGCAACACAGTTCTTCCGTAGTTTTAAAAGTAGTTTTTAACACATTTATTTATACATTTAAGCAAAGATAAACAAATATTTTTCACATTTAGCATCAGAAATGTCAGAAAAAAATACTCTGAATGTGTTAACATTGATCACTTTAATTACTGCAGTACCCAATCTTAAATATTTTTTCGTGTAAAGTTTAAGACTTGGCAGTTAGAACCCTAATGTTCCAAGCCCTCGAAATATCATGATAGCTTAACAATAATATATGTAACATATTTAACAAGAAATTCAAATTCGTCAACATTATTGTTTTAAACACGTGGACCATGGAGAACATAAAAGTTTAACAAAATAACGTTATTAATAACAATAATTAACAGGCGACGAAAAAACCTCGTAAGAAGAACCATGGTGCAGTCGAGAGCACATAGATGGAAGGGCGGGAAGTCATCATCCACCACAAGGAGTGTTTGTACGACGAGCAACGGCTGAGCCGCGTGGTGGGGGGAGAGCTACAGTGAGTCACCTCCGGCCGGCCCTGCACTGCGTCATTCTTTTGTCTCCCGCGCGCTAAATATCTAGTTAAATGTATAAAAATTGATACCGATTGAACCACTTGGACGATTTTAAATATTAAAATTTTAAAATTAATCAAAAATCATTGCCTACAAAATGAATACCTGCGATTTGCATATTTCTTTTTGTAACATGAATATCTTATTATTTTTTTAACCAGCAATTTAATAAAAAATATGCCTCAGTAGCGTGAATTATAATGTTATTCTGTTTACAAATCAGTTTTTAAATTAACATCGTACGAAAATTCCACCAATAATCTTTACTACAAAATGACTTCATTTTGGTGCTGCGACGTGGTGGCAGAATTTATAACTAATCCTAGGATGTTTAGCCTTAAGACACTTTTTTACTTTGGTATTTTTTCCTAACACCTGTGGTTAAGGAGATTCTAACAGTTAAAGTTAGAGTTTTTCCCATTTGAAATACATTGTAGCCACATTAACCGTGCCATCCTATGTACTCCTTATGGAATAAAAAGGATATTAAAAATAATGCATTGCTATGAGTGAATCTCACAAATAAATTATGATTGAATCTCAACTAAAATCACATTTTAAGGCATTTAATTCTTTGTTATGTTTTATTTAACCCTACCGTTTTGATATATTAAATACCATACATTTCCACATGCATATCTAAAGGGAAAAATGAAACTGTGACTGTTCATATTTCTTTAACCATAGGTTATAGGGAAGAATATCAAAGTAAAAAATTGTCTTAAAACGATCTGTGAAATCCTAAAACACCATAAAATACAGGGTGTTTCATAAGGAAAAACAAAATTATTGTCAGGTTAAAAAAAAAAAAATAAAAAGGTTAGCTGGACGCCCGGTATAAATTATTAACTGACACACTCAAATTCGATAGCTCTAATGAGAAGTAACCCTTGCTAGGTGTTGAAAGTAATCGTTTAATATGTTTCAAAAGCAATTCACTTTACTAATTCATATTTTTTTCGACAGATCAAATAGCGTCTGGTTTCTAGGTAGTAATTTAGTGGGCAAGAGCGAACTTACTGTGAATATACAGAAGATAATATTCCATCCGGGGTACTATGTATGCAGAGACACAGGCTTTATAAAAAACGACATCTGTTTGACTCGAGTGGATAAGAGGATTTGGTGGACTGGTAAGAGAATAAATAGTTAGGAGATGCTTATAAACCTAGTTATACCTGTAGGCTTATTAAAGGCTATTTACCAAAAACGTAATGCTTGATCCTTAAAAAAAGGATAAATCCAGTAGCAATCACAATAGAAACAAAGGTGTAGAAAGTAGGAAGTTAAGTACCAGAAAAGTATTTTCGAAAAAAAACATTGTTCAAACGATTAAAGCTCAATGTACACTCTTGACAGAAAATACATTTATCACATTTTTAATCTGGTTATGTAGTCCTATACACCTGGAACATAATTATTTTACAGCTAGTATTATTAAAAGATAATTTCTTACAAAATTTTTGATCTTTATGCTGTTTCTTGTAGCGACTAAAGCTGAAATAGCGTTCGAATATCCAAATATAAACACATATTATGCAAGGGATTCACTTCCATTTACAGGACTGAGTAGAAGTAAAATTACTGCATTTCATCTATCAGAAGTAAAAATTAGTGAACCAGTAACTTTTATGTTTAAAATATGAGGTCACTAATATTGTAAAAAGAAAATTTTATGAAAAGGAGTTATGGAAAATAAATATTGACAAAAGACACGACACGTCATAAGTAGTAATAACAGGGGAGTATATTTATTTTTTTATTTTTTTTAAAGAGGGTTGGCGGCCTCTTTTTACCTTGCATTTGCCCCCCCCCCCCACATGGGCATCAGGCCTGTGCGTGGGAGTTATCAAGCAAACCCAAGGAGTGAGCCGGTACAGTACAAGGTTGATCAGTACTGCTAAAAGTATGCGGCATCATCGGGACTCGATCCTGCGACGCTGCCACCACAGAACCGGGGCCGAGTGCGCTACCAACTGCGCCACCGACTCACTCAAACATATGCGTTAGAGTAAGGAGTACAAGAGACAAAACCGGTTGCTGCAGCTTGTTATTTTGTTCCTCGTCCCTGCTTGTCTACCACTTGGGTTCATAGAACAACTTGTTAATCGTTTCACCACACATGGTGGACGTTTTTTATATTCTCTCGGTCGCTCATGAAACGCCCCGATAACAACTGAGGAAAAGATGTGGATTTTTTAAGTGTCTGGCACTTTTTTGGCTTTCAGACCCCTGAAGGAGATATTTGACAAACCTCAATGCTCTTTCCTATTTGGAGGTACAATATACTACTTATATAATTTAAACGAGGCGGTAAGTGAGTAAAAAAATATATCCCATTAAAATATAGGTGTATTAATAACTACGAAATATTTTCTGTTGTTACTTTAATGTTATTCCTATTTAAGATATGGGGTTCCGCTAACAGTTTATTTAGTGTAATATCTACTGAATACTGCTATTTGAAACTTGTTTAATAAATTTATCTCGTTTGTTCCAGATAAAATTCAGCCTATATGTCTAAGTGTAACTCACGGAACGGAAGAGCAGGAGGGACTACCAATGACAATAGCAGGCTATGGAAGAAGAGGCAGTAAATATAGTAAGCTATTGTTTCACCTTTAATCCATCTAACCATTTTTATACATCAATATGAGCGTTTTTAAAGTAGGAATATCGTATTAATGTTGACTAGATGTTCTTACACCAGTATTGAATTACAAGTATTTATTAATATTATTACGTTTTTAATTCACGTTTTCATTTGTTCAATACGTAACTGTTGGATTTTAGGGTTTTCCTAAATACCTTGAATACCATAAGCTTTTAGTACCCGATATTACATTAGAATATTAAAGAAAATAATTTTATCTCAAAAAATATATAGAGTAAGTATATTTTAGTCCAACCATTTACCACTTATTTATTTAATTTCTTAAAAATTATTCTTAAAAGGTCTTTAATAAATCTTAAAAAACATATCCTATGTATCTTAAAAAATATCCTTAAAAGTATGTAATATGTATATTTTGGCCTAACAGTTTACATATGATTAATTTTAATAACCTAAAAAATATTCCTTTTATATGAAATATATGTTAATTTCTGTATAGAATAAATGCCTAATAGGGCAACGCCTTTCCTCCTAGAGGAAAATAAACAATTATCAAAGGATACCTTAAGCTTATAATCGTGTCCAAATAAAGGCTTTGGTGAGCTCATACAAAAGTTGTAGTAACCCCTTCAATAATTTCTTCAGAAATAACAATTTTTTGAGCTCACCAAGGCCTTTACTTAAATTTGCTCTGATTTAAGTATCAAACTACTGTAAAATTTGTCAAGATTTTATGAATGTTTTTAATTTTATTTTTGGCGAAAAGACATTACCTCATTTACTTAACACTCAAACTAACATGTATCTGTCATGAAAGGAATATTTTTAAAGATATTAATAAAACTAGTAACTTGTAAATCAGGCCAAAAAATCCTACATCATTTTCTTGCAGGTTTGTTTCTCTAATTAAATAGGGAATATTAGAAGTTCATAGTTTTCGAGATATTTAGGAAAAACCTAAAAATGGCATCTTCAGACCACCCCCCCCCCCTCCTTCCCACGAATCAATGGCTGCGGACGAGTCCTTTGATGCATTCATCCCCTAAATAGTCCAAACAAAGTTACAAAGTCAATTGTGATCCATGCGTTTGACGTTCGTTGCTTGAACTATGGCTAATAAGGTCCCTGTTATAAATTCAGTGTTGTAACTTCTCTTGAAAATTTTAACTACTTGTCAAAAATAGCTGTGTTACACCCTACGGCGGAAGGTTATAGAAAAGTAATTCCTAGCACCTCGAAGGGTGTGAAGTTATACCAATATTTATAGAAGATTTTTTAGAAGTTTAACTCTATATTTGAACGTAATATTTATTCAAATTCAGTTTAACAGCACATTTTACTTTTTAGAGCCATCTTATCACATGCAGCAGAAGACTGTGTATATGATGTCACGACAAGATTGTAAATTACAAGTCTCGCCAGCTGTCGACGTCAGAGAGATCTGCACTTCATATGGCGTCTGTAGTGGAGACTCTGGGGGGCCTCTCATGAAATGGTTCTCCAGTCAAAAAATATTCTATCTTTATGGAGTTATATCCCTGGCCTCAGATAATTGTCAGTTGAACGCCTCAGTCAATGTGAGGGTGACTGAATATCTGGACTGGATAGTGAAAAGCTTACAGCCGTAAACATCGAAACATCGATTTTCTTGAAGATTACATATGTAATACAACATAATATTTCTCTTTTATGATCTGAAAATGAATGTTTCTAAGTTTACCCTTTTATAGCAGTGTTTTTTTTTCTCATTTACCATTTTTTCCTTATTTCCTACATCAAGAATTAAAATCTATTATACTGATTCCCCAAGGGATTTCTTGTGTACATCAAAACTCCTTTCATAATTATCCGATTTTGATGATTGTGGTGTCAAATTAAAGGGAATTTCCTACAGAGGTCATGGAATAAATGTTGTAGTACTAAGTTCGAAGTGCTTTGCCCCACTGGACTTTAAAGTTCCCATGTATTTTAAATGGGAGACAAAAATTTTATTGATTTTACCTAACACATGGTTCATCTAAATTTATTTAATCAAAATAAACAGCTTTCTTGATAAAAGCATTCCTGTCCTCTGCCACTTTTATGTTTACATTTTGTTTTGATTATTTTATCAGTTCACCTTAAAAACCAGCTTTGACTAACAAAATGGGTTAGTTTGTTAGGATACCATTTTATTCAGTGTTAGGGTATGAAATCCAGTTAATTGTGGTTTAATTAATTGTAATTTATTGCTATTTCATTGAATGTAATTCCATTGTGCATTAGGATTTTTCTGAGATTTGTTGTGTTTTTAATTTTCATATGATAGGGAGCTTAGTTATTAGGAAGTAAAAATTATTGAATGTAAACTTTTATCCTAATTTTAAAGATAAATAACGTTAGAGAGATCTGCACTTCATGTGGCCTCTGTATTGGAAATCGGCGGGGGGGGGGCTCTCATGAAGTGGCTTCCAAACAAAAAATATTCCATCCTTATGGAGTTATATCCCTGGCTTCAGATAATTGTCAGTTGAACGCCTCAGGCATTGTGAACAATATATCTTTCTGGTTTATTTACATTATATTTGTCAAATACCAGACCTATCATAGCACATCCCAATCTACTTGACGTTGAACTTTGCAAGGACGTTCCTTTTAGGGCATGGGCATCCGCTATTACAACGGTTTTTCAAAATTCCAAGTTTAGAGGGGTTTTTGGTGGGTTGAAATTTTGAACATTTACCACATAAATGTAATGGAAAAAACCTTTGTTTAAATTTTCAATGTTCATTAAATCAAGCAGATGGTTCAACTTTCACATTCGGATATGAAGTTTCAGCTAATTTATAATTTGGCTCCTTTCATAATGGTTTTTATGGATGTTTAGTTTAATTTTTCTGGTGATATGTGCTATATAAATGTTAAACTGTTATAAAATGTTAATGACGGGTAAACGTGGTCGGTAACACTGACTTGTCTCTTAACAAAAGTTGGTCTCTCAGTTAAAGAATACATTTCACAGGACTTTTTAGGTGTTAAGACGGAGTAATATTAAAATATGACATGTGATAACCCTAACGGGTAAAGGTTCCTGAGGTGGGAGGGGGGGGGTTTGGATATTAAAAAGTTACAAGTCGCTTGACAAATTCTCGTCGCAATGTGTTTTAGTATTCAAGGGCCGGTAAGTGGTAGTGGAGGTGGTTTTGACTGTGGGGAGGTTATTAATTAAGTGATAAAGAAGATTGGTTATGCCAGGGGGCCAGGCAAAAGTGTTTAAGAGGCCATTTTAAGGGAGAAGGAGATAAGATATGGCAAAATATCACAGGACCAAAGTTGTAGATCGTTTAAAATCCGTGGCACTTGGTGCAGTCCATTCTTTTATAGGAGCATCCGTTCGGTCTTTAGAGCTCAAAATAACAGTTTATAGAAAATCATTTTTGAAAATTTAACAATAATTTTTTGAGGTGTTAAAACTTAAAACTGTGCTTTTGCATAATTTAACCTCCGGTGTTAAGCAATGAGAAAATGTCAGGTTCTAAGGTCAACTGGAAGTCATTTATGAACTGTTTGCAAGTTTTGTGAATATGAAGGCGATACGGAATGAAAAAGCTCAGGAAAATCACTGGCATGTGGCAAATTTCGAAGATTTTTTAAAACTCTACAGGCATTTAACTACCAAGAAACATTATATTATTGGTGGTTTGTAACATATAGGCTATATAGATTATGTTTGCCGAATTTCAGCGCTTTACGTTTAATATCAAGTCAATTGGACCTGTGAACCTAACGAAGACCCTCGGAAATTTAAGGTTTTAGAGTTATCTAAGGGTGAAGGAGACCAGATACGGCAAAAAGTCATAGGACCAAAGCTGTAGATCGTGTAAATTCCGTGGCACATGGTGATGTCCGTTTTCCGGTAGGACCATCCGTTCAGCCACTAAAGGTCAAAATAATAGTTTTAAAAAGCTTTTTACCGATTTATTAATACATTTTTGAAGGGGTTAAAATTAAAAATTTGTAGTTTTGATACTTTTACACTCAGTTTTAAGCAATAAGGAAAGTGCATGCTAAATTTCATATTTCTAGGGCAACCGGAAATAATGCATATACTGTTTGCAAATTTTCTGAAGTCTAGGTAGAATAAGAACGTGACATGGAATGAAATACCTTGAGAAAATCACCGGCATTTGATAAATTTCGAAGATTTTTTAACTTTATATGCATTTAATTATTACGAAATAGCTATATTATTGGTGATTTGTAACATATATGTTATAGAGATGATGTGTGCCAATTTTCAGCCCTCTACTTATAATATTAAGTTAATTGGATCTGGAAAACCTAGAGATCTTCGAAAATTTAAATTTCTAGAGCTATCTAAGGATGAGGGAGACCAGATACGGCAAAACGACACAGAACCAAAGTTGTAGATCGTGAAAAATCCGTTGCACTTGGTGCAGTCCGTTTCTCGGTAGGATCATCCGTTCGTCCACTAGAGCTCAAAATAACATTTCCTTAAAATACGCTCTTTTAGCGATTTTTAATATTTTTTACGGGGTTAAAATACAAATTGCGAGTTTCAATATTTTTCCCAGTGGTTTGATCCTCGAAGGAATATCCGTGCCAAATTTCAAGTCTCTAGCTCATCGGGAAGTATGGTTTGAATTCGTATACGTGAGTTGCACATCCGGCTGTATATATATTAGACTCGCCTTCGGCTCGCCCCCTACTGTGAGTCCTTTGGTGTGGGATTTTTATATTGAAAATTCATATGACAAAATTATGATTTTTTGTCATATGAGGTATCTCCAATCGTGGCAAGCAGGGGGTTTGTATATTGAAAGTTACAAGAGAAAAATAATTTAACGCCCCCAGGTCCCCTTGTTGGTATTTGCCCCAAAGCAGACGGTGTGTATTGAAAAGTCACAAAATTTTGGATAAACTCATTACACATCCTCAGCAAAATATATCATTGTATTATTTATTTAGGAGGGGAGTTACTTTAGGGGGTGGTTCGGATTTGGAAAGAGGGTTGGTGGAGTCAGGAGGTGAGGGGGTGAAGCTTAAGAATTTGTTTGAAAACAACATTGTATTAATTTGAAAAATGCTTAGTTGTTTCTTTTTTTGGTCACATTTAGGGATTTATAGATTTTTAAAACTACAAATGACTTCAGATGAACATGGAGCTTGACACTGACGAATCCTTTGTCAAAAATTGAATTTTTCAGTCATGAATAAATTGGAAAAAGTCCACGAGTGGAATCGTAAATTTAATTAAAGTTCAACTTGGGACGACTTTTTTAGGGGTAGAAATGGAGTGAAGATTGCAAATTACCTATAATAAACCGGGAAAGTCAAACTGAGATCACTGTCAATAATTCGGCATCCCTGGCCAAAAAAATAGATAACAATAAAAACCACGAGAAAAACTTAAAATTCACGACAGTTTAATTTTTGAGGACTATTTTAGGGGTTGAAACGGGGTAAATTATGCAAATGACCCCCGATAACACTAGAGGATCAAACTACTATCTCAGTGTGAAAACATAAGTCTATAAGCTATAAATAAATATTAAAAATCATTAAAACCCAAAATAAACTGAAGATCCATAAGAATTTTAAATTAAGAGGTCATATTGGGAGTGAAGGAGGTGAGATAGGTTAAAATACATGATGACCAATATTGTTGGAAGTTTACTTTCAACTAAGGAAATAACTTTTGTTTTTAAATATATTCTTTATTTTAGCCACTAGAGGAAAAAACTAAAAGTACTTTTATCGAAATTCATTCCCCCGTTTCACCCCCTTCTGGGGGTTGGGGGGGGGATTGGAATTGTTTGATTTGAGAGTTTCATATTTAGAGTGACCATCCAATGCATATTTCTGCAAATTTACAGGGGCCTAATTAGTGTATCAAATAAACTGGTGCTGCAAAACCTAGAGAAGATCCATGAAAATTGAAAAATCTATAGCAATCTAAGGGTGAAGGAGATGAGATAGGGCAAAAAGTCAAAGGAACAAAGTTGTAGATCGTGAAAAATCCGTCGCACGTGGTGCAGTCCGTTTTTCAATAGGACCTCTAGTTTAGCCGCTATAGCCCAAAAACGAAAAGTACTTTTTCGAACTTCAAATTTTCTCCCCTTTTTCCCCCTTTGGGGGGGTTGGGGGTGGAAATGTTTCGTTTTGACAATTTTTCCGGGGGGTTGACCACCAAAGGAATATTCGTGCCAAACTTCAAGTTTCTAGCTCACCGGGAAGTATGGTTTGAATTTGTATACGTGAGTGAGTTACACATCCGGCGACTCGCCTTACAGCTCGCTGGGGGCTCCGCCCCCAAGCCCCCGGTGATGTGTCTCTTGTGGGGAGGTGATGGTTAGTAAAAATACACAAAAACTTAGTTAATTTAATTTTTAGGTAAGAAAAACTCCGTACAAGGTATCTTTGATCGTGTTCTAGGGTAGGTTAGTTAGTGGGGAGTGAGATTTATCTTAGAGGATATCTGGATGAATGGCGTGTGGTTAAGCTATGAAGGTTCATGTGAGCTTGCAAGTTTAGTTGTTGATCATTTTTACCCTCATTATGGTAGTAATCTTTTTACCCTCATTAATTTTATCCTTGTAGGGGACATAATTACCCTCTATTTTAAGCAATAAGGAAAGTGCATACCGAATGTTTTTGTTCCTAGCTCACCCGGAAGTCTTTCATATACTGTTTGCAAATTTTCAAGGGTCTAGATAGTATATCAAGTTGACACGGGATGAAATAACTCGATAAAATCATCGACATTTGGCGATTTTTGAGGATTTTTAGCTCTATATGCATTTCATTATTATAGACTAGTTAAGTAGTCGATAAGCGATGTGCGGACAGCGATCCATCTAGGTTTGAAATGGAATATAAAAGAGAAACGGAAATGTGGTAACATGAGGTATACATAGGATAATAGAATAGGACCAGGACTTTAGTTCTATATCACTCAAGTTACCGTCAAAACTTAGGTTTGGGAAATGTGGGTGATTAAAATTGCCGATAAGCGATGTGCGGACAGCGATTAG
The DNA here is from genome assembly GCA_035578135.1 of Flexamia atlantica. Taxonomy (NCBI): domain Eukaryota; kingdom Metazoa; phylum Arthropoda; class Insecta; order Hemiptera; family Cicadellidae; genus Flexamia; species Flexamia atlantica. Next base: position 1,339,400 of record JAQJVK010000049.1, on the reverse strand, counting down.
TCAAGGTTTGAAATGAACTATAAAAGAGACACTGAAATATGGCAATATGAGGTATACATAGGGTGATAAAATAGGACCACGAAAGTACTGTACTACTCAAATAACCGTCAAACCTTAGGTTTGGGAAATATGGGTGTTTAAAGTAGTCACTATGCGATGGACGGACAACTAACGGTCTAATTTTGAAATGAAAAATACTAGAGAAACGGAAGTGTGGCAACATGAGGTGTACATATGGTGGTAGAATAGGACCAGAACTTTAATATCATACCACTCATGTTTCCGTCAAAACTTACGTTTGGGAAATATGGGTGATTAAATTAGTCACTAAGCGGTGTACGGACAGCGATTTATCTAATTTTGACATGGAATGTAAAAGTGAAACGGAAGTGTAGCAACATGGGTGTAAACAGGGTGATAGTATAGGACCAGGACTTTAGTATTATACCACTAAAGTTACTGTCAAAACTTAGGTTTGGGAAATATGGGTGATGCAGATAGTCGATAAGCGATGTGCGGACAGCGATCCGTCTAGGTTTGAAATGAAATATAAAAAAAAACGAAGTGTGGCAACATGACGTATACATAGGGTAATAGAATATGACCAGAAACTTAGTATTATACCATTCAAGTTACCATTAAAACTTAGGGTTCGGGAATATGGGTGTTTAAAGCAGTCGATAAGCGATTTATCTAAGTTCGACATGAATTATAAACGAAAAACGGAAGTGTGGTACAATGAGATATACATATGGTGATAGAATAGGACCAGGACTTTAGTATTATACCATTCAAGTTACCGTAAAAACTTAGATTTGGGAAATATGGTTGATAAAAGTAGTAGATAAGCGATGTGCGGACAGCGATCCGTCTAGGTTTGAAATGAAATATAAATGAGAAACGGAAGTGAGGCATCATGAGGAATACACAGGGTAATAGAATAGGACCATGACTTTAGTTCTAAACCACTCAATTTACCATCAAAACATAGGTTTGGGAAATGTGGGTGATTAAAATTGCCGATAAGCGATGTGCGGACAGCGATTAGTCAAGGTTTGAAATGAACTATAAAAGAGACACTGAAATATGGCAATATGAGGTATACATAGGGTGATAAAATAGGACCACGAAAGTACTGTACTACTCAAATAACCGTCAAACCTTAGGTTTGGGAAATATGGGTGTTTAAAGTAGTCACTATGCGATGGACGGACAACTAACGGTCTAATTTTGAAATGAAAAATACTAGAGAAACGGAAGTGTGGCAACATGAGGTGTACATATGGTGGTAGAATAGGACCAGAACTTTAATATCATACCACTCATGTTTCCGTCAAAACTTACGTTTGGGAAATATGGGTGATTAAATTAGTCACTAAGCGGTGTACGGACAGCGATTTATCTAATTTTGACATGGAATGTAAAAGTGAAACGGAAGTGTAGCAACATGGGTGTAAACAGGGTGATAGTATAGGACCAGGACTTTAGTATTATACCACTAAAGTTACTGTCAAAACTTAGGTTTGGGAAATATGGGTGATGCAGATAGTCGATAAGCGATGTGCGGACAGCGATCCGTCTAGGTTTGAAATGAAATATAAAAAAAAACGAAGTGTGGCAACATGACGTATACATAGGGTAATAGAATATGACCAGAAACTTAGTATTATACCATTCAAGTTACCATTAAAACTTAGGGTTCGGGAATATGGGTGTTTAAAGCAGTCGATAAGCGATTTATCTAAGTTCGACATGAATTATAAACGAAAAACGGAAGTGTGGTACAATGAGATATACATATGGTGATAGAATAGGACCAGGACTTTAGTATTATACCATTCAAGTTACCGTAAAAACTTAGATTTGGGAAATATGGTTGATAAAAGTAGTAGGTAAGCGATGTGCGGACAGCGATCCGTCTAGGTTTGAAATGAAATATAAATGAGAAACGGAAGTGAGGCATCATGAGGAATACACAGGGTAATAGAATAGGACCATGACTTTAGTTCTAAACCACTCAATTTACCATCAAAACATAGGTTTGGGAAATGTGGGTGATTAAAATTGCCGATAAGCGATGTGCGGACAGCGATTAGTCAAGGTTTGAAATGAACTATAAAAGAGACACTGAAATATGGCAATATGAGGTATACATAGGGTGATAAAATAGGACCACGAAAGTACTGTACTACTCAAATAACCGTCAAACCTTAGGTTTGGGAAATATGGGTGTTTAAAGTAGTCACTATGCGATGGACGGACAACTAACGGTCTAATTTTGAAATGAAAAATACTAGAGAAACGGAAGTGTGGCAACATGAGGTGTACATATGGTGGTAGAATAGGACCAGAACTTTAATATCATACCACTCATGTTTCCGTCAAAACTTACGTTTGGGAAATATGGGTGATTAAATTAGTCACTAAGCGGTGTACGGACAGCGATTTATCTAATTTTGACATGGAATGTAAAAGTGAAACGGAAGTGTAGCAACATGGGTGTAAACAGGGTGATAGTATAGGACCAGGACTTTAGTATTATACCACTAAAGTTACTGTCAAAACTTAGGTTTGGGAAATATGGGTGATGCAGATAGTCGATAAGCGATGTGCGGACAGCGATCCGTCTAGGTTTGAAATGAAATATAAAAAAAACGAAGTGTGGCAACATGACGTATACATAGGGTAATAGAATATGACCAGAAACTTAGTATTATACCATTCAAGTTATCATTAAAACTTAGGGTTCGGGAATATGGGTGTTTAAAGCAGTCGATAAGCGATTTATCTAAGTTCGACATGAATTATAAACGAAAAACGGAAGTGTGGTACAATGAGATATACATATGGTGATAGAATAGGACCAGGACTTTAGTATTATACCATTCAAGTTACCGTAAAAACTTAGATTTGGGAAATATGGTTGATAAAAGTAGTAGATAAGCGATGTGCGGACAGCGATCCGTCTAGGTTTGAAATGAAATATAAATGAGAAACGGAAGTGAGGCATCATGAGGAATACACAGGGTAATAGAATAGGACCATGACTTTAGTTCTAAACCACTCAATTTACCATCAAAACATAGGTTTGGGAAATGTGGGTGATTAAAATTGCCGATAAGCGATGTGCGGACAGCGATCCGTATAGGTTTGAAATGAAATATAAAAGAGAAACTGAAGTATGGCAATACGAGGTATACATATGGTTATAGAATAGGACCAGGAATAAAGTACTATACCACTCAAATAACCGTCAAACTTTAGGTTTAGGAAATATGGGTGATTAAAGTAGTCACTAAGCGATGTACGGACAGCGATCCATCTAGGTTTGACATGAAATATAAAACAGAAACGGAAGTGTGGCAACAGAGCTATATATAGATAATAGAATAAGACCAGGACTTTAGTTCTATACACTAAAGTTACCGTCAAAATATAGGTTTGGTAAATGAGGATGATTAAAATTGCCGATAAGCGATGTGCGGACAGCGATTTATCTAAGTTTGACATGAAGTATAAATGAGAAACGAAAGTGTGGCATCATGAGGTTTACATATGGTGATAGAATAGGACCAGAAATTTAATATTATATTGGAAAATATGGGTGATTAAGGTAGTCATTATGCGATGTACGGACAACGAGTTATCTAATTTTGACATGAAATGTAAAGGAGAAACGGAAGTGTGGCAACATAAGGTATACATAGGGTGTTAGTATAGGACTAGGACTTTAGAATTATACCACTCAAGTTACCGTCAAATCTTTCGTTTGGGTAATATGGGTGATTAAAGTAGTCAATATGCGATGTACGGACAACGATTTATCTAATTTTGACATGAGATATAAAAGAAAACCGGAAGTGTGGCAACATGAGGTATACATATGGTGATAGAAAAGGACCAGGACGGTAGCTTTATACAACTCAGGTTACCGTCAAAAGCTAGGTTTGGGAAATGTGGGCGATTAAATTAGTCGATAAGCGATGTGCGGACAGCGATCCGTTTAGGTTTGAAATCTATATATATAAAGGAGAAGGGGTTTCCTATCGGACAGCAAATCTGCAAAACTATAAGACCTAGAGAGCTGAAATTTGGTATTTATACTCTCCTTGGGCCATAGATGCGTTCTAAGAAACGGTTTTACAAAATTCCCAAAGGGCTTTGCCCTATGGTGCTTCAAAGTTTTAATGTTAAACTATAGGGAAGGATATAAGGTTGTCATGGCAACCTTAAAAAGTATGACAAATTAAATCCCAAAAAAGACAGAGGAAGTTTTTATGTTTTTCCACGGGTGAAACCGTGTTGATCAGCTAGTGAAATATAAAAGAGAAACGGAAGTTTGGCAACATGAGGTATACATAGGGTAATAGAATAGGACCAGGACTTTAGTATTATACCTGTCATGTCACCGTCAAAATTACGTTTGGAAAAATATGGGAGATTAAAATAGTCACTATGCGATGTACGGACAGCGATCCGTCTAGGTTTGAAATTAAATATAAAAGAGAAACTGAAGTATGGCAATATGAGGTATACATATGGTTATAGAATAGGACCAGGAATAAAGTACTATACCACTCAAATAACTGTCAAACCTTAGGTTTGGGAAATGTGGGTGATTAAATTATTCGATAACCGATGTATGGGCAGCAATCCGTCTAGGTTTGAAACTAAATATAAAAGAGACACGGAAGTGTGGCAACATTTGGTATACATAGGGTAATAGAATAGGACCGGAAATTTAGCATTATACCACTCAAGTTACCGTCAAAACTTAGGTTTGGGAAATACGGGTGTTTAAAGAAGTCGATAGGTGATGTACGGTCAGCGATTTTTGTACGTTTGACATGATAAATAAAAGAGAAACGGAAGTTTGGCAACATGAGGTATACATAGGGTGATAGAATAGGACCGGTACGTTAGTACTTTAAATAAATAAATAAATAAATATTTTTATTTCAGAAAAGTACAAGATCTTATACAATAATACAGATTGATCACTTGTGTTGCTTACAGCATTGCATACCTTACAGTACTTTGGTACCTACATTCACTTGAGTAACATTTTACTGTCTCAAATTATGACACTCACACATACATACATACATACATACATACATACATACTGTGCATATAGATAAATATTAAAAAATCATTAATAATTATAAAAATGTAAAATGAAATTATTCTACTTCACTGATATATATGTACAAACAAACTGGTAATTTCAGTTATTACATAACTTAAATTAAAAAAATGCAAAATTGACTAAACAACATTTACAACACAAGTTTACTGACTTTATTAAAAAAGAAACATAACATTAAAATTGACTTCCCTAAAATTAGGAAGCCCCTTAGGAAAATCGTGTATTGGGGTACCAATTGAACAAAAGACAGTGGCGAATGGATATAAATAAAATTTACAATAACAGAAATTAACATTTTATAACAAAAGAATAATATTTTTTGCCGTTTTATAAAAAATAACTTTAACTAAGTTTTTACGGTAACTTGGGTGGTATAATAATAAAGTTCTGGTCCTATTCTATCACCCTATGTGTACGTCATCTTGCCACACTTCAGTATTTATTTTTATATTTCATGTCAAACTTTGACAAATCACTGTCCGCACATCGCAAAGCGACTACATTTATCACCCATGTTTCCAAAACCTAAGTTTTTACGGTAACTTGGGTGGCATAATACTAAATTTCTGGTCATATTCTATCACCCTATGTGTACGTCATGTATCCACACTCCCGTATTAATTTTTATTATTTCATATCAAACTTAGACAAATCGCTGACCGCACATCGCAAAGCGTTTGCTTTATTCACCCAAATTTCCAAAACCTAAGTTTATACGGTAACTTGGGTGGTATAATAATAAAGTTCTGGTCCCATTCTATCACACTATGTGCACGCATGTTGCCACACTTCCGTATTTATTTTATATTTCATGTCAAACTTAGGCGGATCTCTGTCCACACATCGCAGAGCGACTAATTAATCACCCATATTTCCAAAACCTAGGTTTTAACGGTAACTTGGGTGGTATAATACTAAAGTTCTGGTCCAATTCTATCATCCTATGTGTACGTCATGTTGGCACACTTCCGTAATTATTTTATATTTCATGTCAAACTTAGACAAATCTTTGACCGCACATCGCAAAGCGACTACTTTAATCACCCATATTTCCAAAACCTAAGTTTTTACGGTAATTTGGGTGGTATAATACTAAAGTTCTGGTCCTATTCTATCAGCCTATGTGTACGTCATGTTGCCACACCTCCGTATTTATTTTATATTTCATGTCAAACTTTGACAAATCGCTGTCCGCACATCGCGACTACTTTAATCACCCATATTTCCAAAACCTAAGTTTTTACGGTAACTTGGGTGGTGTAATACTCAATTTCCTGGTCCTATTCTATAACCCTGTGTGTACGTCATTTATCCACAATTTCGTATTTATTTTTATATTTCAAGTCAAACTTAGACAAATCGCTGACCGCACATCGCAAAGCGGCTACTTTAATCACCCATATTTCCAAAACCTAAGTTTTTACGGTAACTTGGGTGGTATAATACTAACGTTCTGGTCCTAATCTATCACCCTATGTGTACGTCATGTTGGCACACTTCCGTATTTATTTTTATATTTCATGTCAAACTTAAGCAAATCGCTGTCCGCACATCGCAAAGGGACTACTTTAATCACCCATATTTACAAAACTTAAATTTTTGCGGTAATTTACGTGGTATAATATTTAAGTTCTGGTCCTATTCTATCAGCCTATGTGTGCGTTATGTTGCCACATTTAGACAAATCGCTGTCCGCACATCTTAAAGCGTTTGCTTTAATTACCCATATTTCCAAAACCTAGGTTTTTACGGTAAATTGGGTGGTATAATACTAAAGTTCAGCTCCTATTCTGTCACAATATGTGTAAGTCATGTTGGCACACTTCCGTTTTTCTTTTACATTTTATGTTAAAGTTAGGCGGATCGGTTTCCACACATCGCCATGAGATTACTTTAATCACCCATATTTTGATTAGGATTTTTGCGGACATTTGCCATCACTGATTAGTAAAAAACAAGTTTCACTAAAAGAAAAAAGTTTCACTTTCAGTGAAAAGTTTCAATTTCAGTGAAAAGTTTCACTTTTCAGTGAAACTTGTTTTTTACTAATCAGTGATGGCAAATGTCCGCAAAAATCCTAACCAAAATATAAAATCACCATCACCAACATTGAATTTCAAACAAAGAATCACCCATATTTCCAAAACCTAAGTTTTTATGGTAACTTGGGTAGTATAATGCTAAAGTTCTGGTCCTGTACTATCATCCTTTGTGTACGTGATGTTTCCATACTTCCGTATTTATTTTATATTTCATGTCAAACTTAGACAAATCGCTGTCCGCACATTGCAAAGCGACTACTTTAATCACCCGTATTTCCAAAACGTAAGTTTTGACGGTAACCTGAGTGGAATAATACTAAAGTTCTGGTCCTATCCTATCACCCTAAGTGAACGTCATGTTCTCACTCATCCGTTTTTCTTTTATATTTCATGTTAAAGTTAGGCGGATCGGTTTCCACACATCGCCATGCGACTACTTTAATCACCCATATTTCCAAAACCTAAGTTTTTACGGTAACTTGGGTGGTATAATACTAAAGTTCTGGTCCTATACTATCATCCTATGTGTACGTGATATTTCCATACTTCCGTATTTATTATATACTAGAAGAACCCGTGGCTTCGCTCACGATTAAAATTATACATACACTATCACCCATGAATTATATAGTCTTGCTTTCCCATTTATTTTTCTTATTGTAAAATCTAATGTATGTAATGTATCTACTTCTTTGAACATATCAAATGTACTTCCATAAAGCAAAAGTTTTTAGAAATTCGCTCTTAGTACGAAGGTCTGCTACGACGGGGGTATTATATTCCTGCATAAACTGCCTGTACATAAAAAAATGTGACCATATCCAACGCCCCACCGACAAAGCCCCAAATGGTGTTGCTGCTCTGGGTAGGCTCATGCCCAATATCGGTGGTCCTTCCTCTTGCAAGTGCGTTTTGCTTGTGTCGTCTGTCCAGTCGATCGTGCTATCAGGTGAAGAGGATTGCGCTCACACACTCAAGAGGCCAATTTACAGAGACGAACGCCGAGAAGCATTTAATGGTCGTTTCCACGGTACCTGAGCTTGCCCTGATGATGATCATGGGGCACAATATAAGGAACGGCACCCTTGGCTTTTTCGACGGCACTTTGAATCTGCTCGCATATGTTACCCTTAATTAAAACTTTATTATGCACCCCCGTCGCAGCAGACCTGCTTATTAGAAATCCTATTTATTTCCTTCATGAAGGCATACGTGTTAGAGGAATCAAAGAAGTTAGCTTGAAATTGTATTTACTGTAAAAGATCATTATCTTAAGGTTTTAGGGTCTACCTTGAACAAAAAATTACAATGCCACTCCAGCAATTATTAAAAAGTGCTGTCTTACGTTTTTAGACTCTATATTGAGCAAAACGTTTGAATGAGCCGTCCCGGCAATTTTTTTAAAGTGTTGTAGGTAAAATTAATTCTTTGCAGTAGCACACTCTTCCTCTTTAAATAGCAGTTAGTTGTCATAAAAAAAAGTCCTTCAAGTATAAGTGATCAGTGATCACTGGAGTCCTTCAGTAATCAGTTATTTATTTTATGTTATACTACATATTATCAGCATATTATATAGTGTATTGCACTTTGAAAAAATGCAAAAGTCTAATTCATTGACCACCTGGCACCAAGTAACAAATCTTCATTTTAACAAAAATACAGTTAAATAGCAGAAAGAAATACCATTATAATTTACATCACCTGTTTTAAATTTTACTTTCATATGTTTTGTTAGTAAACAAATCTAACTCAAATTATTTCAAAATCCCTGACATGGGTACCTTTAAGACGGTCCCAGGGCTAAGCCCTGAAAGTTATCACGAAATTGAAGGTGTATAAACCTACTCCATGAAATTCTACATGTATGTACCAAGTTTCGTGGCCATCGGTCCAGCGGTTTTTGTGTTTATCCCTGCCAAATAAATAAATAAATATATATATATACCAACATCCTCTTTTATACTTATAGATCTCATGTCAAACTTAGACAAATCGATTCCGCACATCGCAAAGCGACTACTTTAATCACCCGTATTTCCAAAACCTAAGTTTTTACGGTAACTTGGGTGGTATAATACAAAAGTTCTGGTCCTATTCTATCACCCTATGTGTACGTCATGATCTCACACATCCGTTTTTCTTTTATATTTCATGGTAAAGTTAGGCGGATCGGTTTCCACATATCGCAAAGAGACAAATTTAATCATACATATTTCCTAAACCTATGTTTTTGCGGTAACTTACGTGGTATAATACTAAAGTTCTGGTCCTATTCTATCATCCTATGTGAATGTCATGTTGGCAAACTTCCGTATTTATTTTATATTTCATGTCAAACTTAAACAAATCGCTGTCCGCACATCGCAAAGCGACTACTTTAAACAACCATATTTCCAAAACCTAAGTTTTTACGGTAACTTGGGTGGTATAATACTAAAGTTCTGGTCCTATACTATCATCCTATGTGTACGTCATGTTTCCACACTTCAGTATTTATTTTTATATTTCATGTCAATCTCAGACAAATCGCTGTCCGCACATCGCGAAGCGACTACTTTAATTACCCATATTTCCAAAACCTAAATTTTTAAGGTAGCTTGGGTGGTATAGTCCTAAAGTTCTGGTCCTATTCTATCATCCTATGTGTACCTCATGATGGCACACTTCTGTTATTATTTTATACTTCATGTAAACTTAGACAAATCGCTGTCCGCACATCGCAAAGCGACTACTTTAATCAACCATATTTCCCAAACCTAAGTTTTAACGATAACTTGGGTGGTATAATACGAATGTTCTGGTCCTATACTATCATCCTATGAGTACGTCATGTTTCCAAACTTCCGTATTTATTTTATATTTCATGTCAAACTTAGACAAATCGCTCTCCGCACGCTGCAAAGAGACTACATTAATCACCCGTATTTCCAATACGTATGTTTCGACGGTAACCTGAGTGGTATAATACTATAGTTCTGGTCCTATTCTATCATCCTATGTGTACGTCATATTTGCACACCTCCGTATTTATTTTATATTTCATGTCAAACTTAGACTAATCGCTGTCCGCACATTGCAAAGCGACTACTTTAATCACCCATATTTACAAAACTTAAATTTTTGCGGTAATTTACGTGGTATGATATTAAAGTTCTGGTCCTATTCTATCAGCCTATGTGTACGTCATGTTGCCATATTCTGTTTTTATTTTATATTTCATTTCAAATTTAGACAAATCGCTGTCCGCATATCTCAAAGCGTTTGCTTTAATTACCCATATTTCCAAAACCTACGTTTTTACGGTAACTTGGGTGGTATAATACTAAAGTTCTGCTCCTATTCTATCACATTATGTGTATGTCATATTGCCACACTTCCGTATTTATTTTATATTTCATGTCAAACTTTGGCGGATCTCTGCCCACACATCGCAAAGTGGGACTTTAATCACACACATTTCCAAAACCTACGTTTTTACGTTAACTTGGTTGATAAAATACTAAATTTCTGGTCTTATTCTATCACCCTATGTGCACGCATGTTGCCACACTTCCGCATTTGTTTTATATTTCATGTGAAACTTAGACGGATTGCTGTCCGCACATTGCAAAGCGACTACTTTAATCAGCCATATTTTCAAAACATAAGGTTTAACGGTAACTTGGGTGGTATAATACTAAAGTTCTGGTTCTACACTATCATCCTATGTGTACTTCATGTTGGCACACTTCCGTATTTATTTTATATTTCATGAAAAACTCACGCGGATCTCTGTCCACACATCGCAAAGCAACTACTAATTAATCACCCATATTTACAAAACCTAAGTTTTCAAGGTAACTTGGGTGGTATAGTACTAAGGTTCTGGTCCTATACTATCATCCTATGTGTACGTCATGTTCTCATTCATCCGTTTTTCTTTTATATTTCATGTTAAAATTAGGCGTATCGGTTTCCTCACATCGCCAAGCGACTACTTTAATCACCCATATTTCCAAAACCTAAGTTTTTAGGTAACTTGGGTGGTATGGACTAAAGTTCTGGTCCAGTTCTATCATCCTATGTGTACGTCATGTTCGCACACTTCCGTATTTATTTTATATTTCATGTCAAACGTAGACAAATCGTTGACCGCACATCGCAAAGCGGCTTCTTTAATCACCCATATTTCCAAAACCTAAGCTTTTACGGTAATTTGGGTGGTATAATACTAAAGTTCTGGTCCTATTCTATCACCCTATGTGTAAGTCATGTTGGCACAGTTCCGTATTTATTTTTATATTTCATGTCAAACTTAGGCAGATCGCTGTCCGCACATCGCAAAGCGACTACTTTAATCACCCATATTTCCAAAACCTATGTTTTTAAGGTAACTCTGGTGGTATAGTTCTAAAGTTCTTGTCCTATTCCATCATCCTAGGTGTTCGTCATGTTGGCACACTTCCGTATTTATTTTATATTTCATGTCAAACTTAGACAATTCAATGTCCGCACATCGAAAAGCGACTACTTTAATCACCCATATTTCCAAAACCTAAGTTTTTACGGTAACTTGGGTGGTATAATACTAAATTTCTGGTCCTATACTATCATTCTATGTGTACGTGATATTTCCATACTTCCGTAATTATTTTTTATTTCATGTCAAACTTAGACAAATCGCTGTCCGCACATCGCAAAGCGACTAATTTAATGACTCATATTTCCAAAACCTAAGTTTTTACGGTAACTTTGGTGACATTATACTAAAGTTCTGGTGCTATTCTATCACCCTATGTGTACGTTATGTTGCCACACTCCCGTATTTATTATATATTTCATGTCAAACTTAGGCGGATCTCTGTCTACACATCGCAAAGCGACTAATTTAATCACCCATATTTCCAAAACCTAAGATTTTACGGTAACTTGGATGGTATAGTACTAAAGTTCTGGTCCTATTCTATCATCCTATGTGTACGTCATGTTTCCACACTTCAGTATTTATTTTTTTATATTTCATGTCAAACTTAGGCGGATCGCTGTCCGCACATCGCAAAGCGACTATTTAATGACCCATTTTTCCAAAACCTATGTTTTTAAGGTAACTTGGGTAGTATAGAACTAAAGTTTTGGTTCTATTCTATCACCCTATGTATAAGTCATATTGCCACACTTCCGTATTTATTTTATATTTCATGTGAAACTTAGACGGATTGCTGTCCGCACATTGCAAAGCAACTACTTTAATCAGCCATATTTTCAAAACATAAGATTTAACGGTAACTTGGGTGGTATAATACTAAAGTTCTGGTCATATTCTATCATCCTATATGAACGTCATGTTGGCACACTTCCATATTTATTTTATATTTCATGTCAAACCTAGACAAATCCCTGTCCGCACATCGCAAAGCGACTAATCTAATCACCCATATTTAAAAAACCTACGTTTTTACGATAACTTGGGTCGTATAATACTAAAGTTCTGGTCCTATTCTATCACCATATGTGTACGTCATGTTGCCACACTTCCGTATTTATTTTATATTTCATGTTAAAGTTAGGCGGATCGGTTTTCTCACATCGAAAAGCGACTAATTTAATCACCCATATTTACAAAACTTAAATTTTTGCGGTAATTTACGTGGCATAATACTAAATTTCTGGTCCTATTCTATCACCCTATGTGTACGTCATGTATCCACAATTCCGTATTTTTTTTTATATTTCATTACAAATTTAGACAAATCGCTGTCCGCACATCGCAAGTCCACTTATTTAATCACCCATATTTCCAAAACCTATGTTTATAAGGTAACTTGGGTGGTATAGTACTAAATTTCTGGTCCAATTCTATCATCCTATGTGTACGTCATGTTGGCACACTTCCATATTTATTTTATATTTCATGTCAAACTTAGAAAAATCGCTTTCAGCACATCGCAAATCGACTATTTTAATCACCCTTATTTCCTAAACCTATGTTTTTAAGGTAACTTAGGTGGTAAAATACTTAAGTTCTGCTCCTATTCTATCACCATATGTGTACGTCATGTTGCCACACTTCCGTATTTATTTTATATTTCATGTTAAAGTTAGGCGGATCTCTGTCCACACATCGCAAAGCGACTAATTTAATTACTCATATTTATAAAACCTAAATTATTGCGGTAATTTACGTTGTTTAATACTAAAGTTCTGGTCCTATTCAATCATTCTATGTGTACGTTATTTTGGCACACTTCCGTATTTCTTTAATATTTCATGTCAAACTTTGACAAATCGTTGTCCGCACATCGCAAAGCGACTATTTTAATCAACCATATTTCCCAAACCTAAGTTTTTACGGTAACTTGGGTGTTATAATACTAAAGTTCTGGTCCTATTCTATCACCCTATGTGAACGTCATGTTCTCACACATCCGTTTTTTTTTATATTTCATGTTAAATTTAGGCGGATCGGTTTCCACACATCGCAAAGCGACTAATTTAATTACACATATTTCCTAAAGCTAAGTTTTAACGATAACTTGGGTGGTATAATACGAATGTTCTGGTCCTATAATATCATCCTAGGAGTAAGTCATGTTTCCACACTTCCGTATTTATTTTTATATTTCATATCAATCTCAGACAAATCGCTGTCCGCACATCGCGAAGCGACTACTTTAATCACCCATATTTCCAAAACCTAAGTTTTTACGGTAACTTTGGTAATATAGTCCTAAAGTTCTGGTCCCATTCTATCACCCTATGTGTACGACATGTTGCAACACTTCCGTATTAATTTTATATTTATTAGTTTTAACGGTAATTTGGGTGGTATAATACTAAAGTTCTGGTCCTATACTATCATCCTATGAGTACGTCATGTTTCCACACTTCAGTATTTATTTTTATATTTCATATCAATCTCAGACAAATCGCTGTCCGCACATCGCGAAGCGACTACTTTAATCACCCATATTTCCAAAACCTAAGTTTTTAAGGTAACTTGGGTGGTACAGTCTTAAAGTTCTGGTCCTATTCTATCATCCTATGTGTACCTCATGTTGGCACACTTCTGTTATTATTTTATACTTCATGTCAAACTTAGATAAATTGCTCTTCGCACATCGCAAATCGACTACTTTAATCAACCATATTTCCTAAACCTAAGTTTTTACGGTAACTTGGGTGGTATAATACTAAATTTATGGTCCTATTCTATCACCCTCTTTTTACGTCATGTATTCTTAATTCAGTATTTATTCCTATATTTCATATCAAACTTAGACAATTCGCCGTCCTCACATCGCAAAGCGACTACTTTAATCACCCATATTTCCAAAACCTAAGTTTTGTAACATGCCTAATCCATCCCCTGTACCCGTTACACCTTCCCCTACTTTCCTACGAGCCCTACTTACCTTTCCGTCCATAAACGACCCCGGCGTCGCCGCTAAACCCTCGGCGTCGCCCATTAGATTCCGTCCCCAGGAGAAACCAGACGTCCCCTGCAGATATCCTTCTCCTGGTACTTACCTGGTCCTATTCCACCCCCGGCGTCGCTATTATATTTTCAGCGTCGCCCCGTATCCCTCCTGGAAGTTTCCCCGACATTTCCCGAAAGTCCGCTCCTTACAGCCTCCTAGAGGACGTCCTCAGGAATCCGAGCCCACGACGACGTCGCCTCTGGCCCGCCTACGTCTCCTTAAAATGGTCCCATCAATATATACCAAGTCCCCCGTCCTTCACCAGTCCTATAGTATTTACCCTTACCACAATCAGCCCCGGCGTCACGGTTTCAGTGACTGCGTCGCTTCCCCTTAATGCGCCTGACTTCCCGACGCCAAAACACATTCTTCCTATACCGACACTTACCTTCCTTGGCGCCGCCACTCCCAGGCCGGCGTCGCACTTAAAACCGACCCGAACCCAAACGACGCCCTCCGGTACCGACTTGAAGGTTTCCCCAACCAATACTCCCATCCTAAAGCCCAGTCGCCCGAAAAGTTCTCCAAACAACCCAACGCAGACGCCAGCGTTGCCTACGAGGACAGGTCCGAACAGGCAGCGCCAAGGAAAAACGCCGCGACGTCACATAACCTCAAAATTGGTAAGTGTTGCCACAGCCCGATGCAGGAACATAGAGAGACGTGGTCTCGACGACGGCTGGAGAGCAACTGACACCAAACGACCCTTCTGCGCATGCGCAGCCTGGCGGGCATAAATACGGAGCCGCCGCAGCCCAGAAGTCAGTCGATCCCGAGCCACCAACGGAACGGGTCTACGAGCTGGTAAGTATTCTACGATTCGCCTAAGTCCTACTAGAGAAATCCAAGCACGACCTCATCCTGCTAGAGAAATCCCAGCAGTTTCTTTCTAAGTCCTGCTAGAGAAATCCAAGCACGACCTCATCCTGCTAGAGAAATCCCAGCAGTTTCTTTCTAAGTCCTGCTAGAGAAATCCAAGCACGACCTCATCCTGCTAGAGAAATCCCAGCAGTTTCTTTCTAAGTCCTGCTAGAGAAATCCAAGCACGACTTCATCCTGCTAGAGAAATCCCAGCAGTTTCTTTCTAAGTCCTGCTAGAGAAATCCAAGCACGACCTCATCCTGCTAGAGAAGTCCCAGCAGTTTCTTTCTAAGTCCTGCTAGAGAAATCCAAGCACGACCTCATCCTGCTAGAGAAATCCCAGCAGTTTCTTTCTAAGTCCTGCTAGAGAAATCCAAGCACGACCTCATCCTGCTAGAGAAATCCCAGCAGTTTCTTTCTAAGTCCTGCTAGAGAAATCCAAGCACGACCTCATCCTGCTAGAGAAATCCCAGCAGTTTCTTTCTAAGTCCTGCTAGAGAAATCCAAGCACGACCTCATCCTGCTAGAGAAATCCCAGCAGTTTCTTTCTAAGTCCTGCTAGAGAAATCCAAGCACGACCTCATCCTGCTAGAGAAATCCCAGCAGTTTCTTTCTAAGTCCTGCTAGAGAAATCCAAGCACGACTTCATCCTGCTAGAGAAATCCCAGCAGTTTCTTTCTAAGTCCTGCTAGAGAAATCCAAGCACGACCTCATCCTGCTAGAGAAATCCCAGCAGTTTCGCCTCTGTCCTGCTAGAGAAATCCAAGCACGACCTCATCCTGCTAGAGTAATCCAAGCATTTGAATATAAGTCCTGCTGGAGAAATCCATAGCATAACCGACATCCTGCTAGTGAAAACCCAGCATTCCCTGTGGCTATGATGAGTGTGGCCCCTTGTTAACGTCTACAAACGATTTGCCAGGTAACTGAGCCACAATAAAACGTCCTTTTTCCCGACCCCTGGAATCTCCCCCAGCAACGGCTGAGCTACATCCCGGCATCGTGGGTAAAAAAAGAAAAGATACCACATCCCGAAAGAACATCACAGTTTTTACGGTAACTTGGGTGGTATAATACTAAAGTTCTGGCCCTATTCTATCAACCTATGTGTACGTCATGTTGCCGCACTTCCGTATTTATTTTATATTTCACGTCAAATTTAGGCGGATCTCTGTTTACACATCGAAAAGCGACTAATTTAATCACCCATATTAACAAAACCTAAATTTTTGCGGTAATTTACGTGGTATAATACTAAAGTTCTGGTCCTATTCTATCAGCCTATGTGGACGTCATGTTGCCACATTCTGTTTTTATATTATATTTCATTTCAAATTTTGACAAATCGCTGTCCGCAAATCGCAAAGCGTTTGCTTTAATCGCACATATTTCCGAAACCTAGGTTTTTACGGTAACTTGGGTAGTATAATCCTAAAGTTCTGGCCCTATTTTATTACAATATATGTATGTCATGTTGCCTCACTTCCGTATTTATTTTATATTTCATGTCAAACTTTGGCGGATCTCTGCCCACACATCGCAAAGTGACTACTTTAATCACGCATATTTCCAAAACCTACGTTTTTAAGTTAACTAGGTTGGTAAAATACTAAATTTCTGGCCTCATTCTATCACCCTATGTGTACGTCATGTATCCTTAATTCCGTATTTATTTTTATATTTCATGTCAAACTTAGACAATTCGCCGTCCTCACATCGCAAAGCGACTACTTTAATCACCCATATTTCCAAAACCTAAGTTTTGTAACATGCCTAATCCATCCCCTGTACCCGTTACACCTTCCCCTACTTTCCTACGAGCCCTACTTACCTTTCCGTCCATAAACGACCCCGGCGTCGCCGCTAAACCCTCGGCGTCGCCCATTAGATTCCGTCCCCAGGAGAAACCAGACGTCCCCTGCAGATATCCTTCTCCTGGTACTTACCTGGTCCTATTCCACCCCCTTCGTCGCTATTATATTTTCAGCGTCGCCCCGTATCCCTCCTGGAAGTTTCCCCGACATTTCCCGAAAGTCCGCTCCTTACAGCCTCCTAGAGGACGTCCTCAGGAATCCGAGCCCACGACGACGTCGCCTCTGGCCCGCCTACGTCTCCTTAAAATGGTCCCATCAATATATACCAAGTTCCCCGTCCTTCACCAGTCCTATAGTATTTACCCTTACCACAATCAGCCCCGGCGTCGCGGTTTCAGTGACTGCGTCGCTTCCCCTTAATGCGCCTGACTTCCCGACGCCAAAACACATTCTTCCTAACCTATACCGACACTTACCTTCCTTGGCGCCGCCACTCCCAGGCCGGCGTCGCACTTAAAACCGACCCGAACCCAAACGACGCCTTCCGGTACCGACTTGAAGGTTTCCCCAACCAATACTCCCATCCTAAAGCCCAGTCGCCCGAAAAGCTCTCCAAACAACCCAACGCAGACGCCAGCGTTGCCTACGAGGACAGGTCCGAACAGGCAGCGCCAAGGAAAAACGCCACGACGTCACATAACCTCAAAATTGGTAAGTGTTGCCACAGCCCGATGCAGGAACATAGAGAGACGTGGTCTCGACGACGGCTGGAGAGCAACTGACACCAAACGACCCTTCTGCGCATGCGCAGCCTGGCGGGCATAAATACGGAGCCGCCGCAGCCCAGAAGTCAGTCGATCCCGAGCCACCAACGGAACGGGTCTACGAGCTGGTAAGTATTCTACGATTCGCCTAAGTCCTGCTAGAGAAATCCAAGCACGACCTCATCCTGCTAGAGAAATCCCAGCAGTTTCTTTCTAAGTCCTGCTAGAGAAATCCAAGCACGACCTCATCCTGCTAGAGAAATCCCAGCAGTTTCTTTCTAAGTCCTGCTAGAGAACTCCAAGCACGACCTCATCCTGCTAGAGAAATCCCAGCAGTTTCTTTCTAAGTCCTGTTAGAGAAATCCAAGCACGACTTCATCCTGCTAGAGAAATCCCAGCAGTTTCTTTCTAAGTCCTGCTAGAGAAATCCAAGCACGACCTCATCCTGCTAGAGAAATCCCAGCAGTTTCTTTCTAAGTCCTGCTAGAGAAATCCAAGCACGACCTCATCCTGCTAGAGAAATCCCAGCAGTTTCTTTCTAAGTCCTGCTAGAGAAATCCAAGCACGACTTCATCCTGCTAGAGAAATCCCAGCAGTTTCTTTCTAAGTCCTGCTAGAGAAATCCAAGCACGACCTCATCCTGCTAGAGAAATCCCAGCGGTTTCTTTCTAAGTCCTGCTAGAGAAATCCAAGCACGACCTCATCCTGCTAGAGAAATCCCAGCAGTTTATTTCTAAGTCCTGCTAGAGAAATCCAAGCACGACCTCATCCTGCTAGAGAAATCCCAGCAGTTTCGCTTCTGTCCTGCTAGAGAAATCCAAGCACCACCTCATCCTGCTAGAGTAATCCAAGCATTTGAATATAAGTCCTGCTAGAGAAATCCATAGCATAACCGACATCCTGCTAGTGAAAACCCAGCATTCCCTGTGGCTATGATGAGTGTGGCCCCTTGTTAACGTCTACAAACGATTTGCCAGGTAACTGAGCCACAATAAAACGTCCTTTTTCCCGACCCCTGGAATCTTCCCCAGCAACGGCTGAGCTACATCCCGGCATCGTGGGTAAAAAAAGAAAAGATACCACACCCCGAAAGAACATCACAGTTTTTACGGTAACTTGGGTGGTATAATACTAAAGTTCTGGCCCTATTCTATCAACCTATGTGTACGTCATGTTGCCGCACTTCCGTATTTATTTTATATTTCACGTCAAATTTAGGCGGATCTCTGTTTAAGTTTTTTTCAGTTTTTTTACATACTTACATTTTCAAAAACATACAAGGAATCACTTTCGTCTGTTTTGTTTACATTAGTTGTAGTTGATGCTTATTTAAAGCCAAGTGATTTTTAATATTAACACTGTCGATAGGTGCAGAATATAGATAGTATAGAGAAGACTTAGCTTTTTAAGGCCCATAGCTCTGCCATTTTTATGTGCAGTCGGAAATGTTCATACTTTTGACCGACGAGAGTGTGCTTCGCAAACAGCAAATGAGTGCAACATCAACTTTAAATTTGACTAATAAAAGCATAATATGTAATCTTTAATCCACAAACACGAAGCAGGATTTACTCACGGGCGACGATGAAAACGTGTGGGACACTGGGTAAAATCCTCAATATTAACAATTTACTAAGCTGGTGGTCTCCAAACCTAGCTCCTGTATTACTGGAGCCAGAGGCTCCAACGTGGAGCGTGGAAGCGTTAATGAGACCATTTTCTGATTTCATCCTTACCTATTTGCCCACTGGGTAAAAAAATTTAGCTTCAATCGAAGGCTTCCATAATAAGTACTCTTTATAATATTTTGGAACCAGATGGAGGCTACATACAAGCTTGATGACGTCATAGTTTGTTTTTATTTTTGTGTTAAATCTCACGACTTTCCAGGGGATATAAATTAAGTGCTAAAATTTGTGTTTAACCTTTAGAAGTTCTTGAAACCATGTCCATATGTTTAATTGTAATCAAAGTGAACTGGGTTTGATTTGAGGTCGACGGATAGTGCAACCGTTCCGAAAATTCAGTTCTTTACTGAAACAATGCCCTTTCTTAAAAGTAAAAAGTATGAAACGTACCAGCAAATGTCAAAAGAGCTTTAACATTACACATCAAACGTTCATTCAATATTATCGATAAATAGATATTTTACATTAGTATTCAGCATTGGTATTTATTGACAGGGGCTTTTTCCCCTAGAAGCCACTAGTTTTCTTTAAAATATCAACTACTACCAATAATTTTAATTTTAAGTGACTCCATTAGTTAAAAAGGCTTAAAAAGGTGTATAAAAGCAATTTGTTATAATTTCAGATATAATCTTCAAGGATATTGGTGTTTCTATTCTATCCACTCAGGCCCCACTAAGGCTCTATCCAGTCCACTAACCACTGCATATACTCTGTCACTCTCACAGAGATTGAAATGTTTTGCCGACAATCCCCAGAAGCCATGGATAACACTCCGTATAGATAGTATTTCCTTTCGCCATCGTCGGAGAACCACTTCATGAGAGGGCCGCCCGAGTCCCCGGGACACCCGCCAGATGTCGTGCAGATCTCCCTGGCGTCCACACCGGCCGTGACCACGTCCCGGCACTCGTCTTGGGGCATCATCAGCACCGTCTTCGCCTGCAGGAAAAGAGGGTTGCCTGCAAACAGAAATTTATACAATTTTGGCGAATTTCCACTATAGGAAAGAAGCTATTGCCGTAGGCCAATTACGATAACTTTTCGTATTGGGGTCCTCAGAAGCAAAAAACCCCAATTCATTCAAATTTGTATGCATACAAAAAATACAAAACCAATACAACAACAACAACAACACACTATCCTCCAGAACTCTAGGAACACTCCCCCTAGAGCCCCCCCTCTAGAGTTCTTGAGGGGGTGGGAGTTCTCACTCCGTCTCTAGAGTTCCTCTCTCTTTCGGGATTCTGGAGTTCCGAATTCTAGGATGGTGGACACTATCCTCATTGTATTCTTGCGCCAGTACATACTGGCGTAAGGATATCTGGGTAAACGTTTATCCCCTTTCATAGCTATATTCATATCCAAAGCAGTTTTAAAACAAAGAAATAAAAAACAAGCTTACTAGCATTAGGTTTAATTCTGCCCCAGCCTATTATCTCCATTTCTGTTCCTCCCTCAGTTTCCCTTCCTTCCTTTATAGGTAGGCATATAGGTTGAATTTTGTCTGAAACATATTATATCAATTTATATGCAATATTCAAATAACACTGGTTCAGTATATATCCAGTCAAATATATAATCAAATATGTAAACTGTTTGCATAATCCCAGACCCTATTACAGCCCTAAAAAAACCTATATAAAAATAAACCTTCATCTCAGACCAATCTCCGGGATTTAGCGACCAAAAGAGCCTATTAATAGGCACTAGGTGATTCAGACGAAAAGCAACTTGTTCCGAGGGCCTGTTTTTGCTGTTTGGTTCCCTTTACCCTCACGTGGAAACTATATTTTAGGAGTTTCAAAATTAATAAAAATGATTTCACCATTTTCAGTTTTTAGTTGTTATTGGAAACAATATATTGAAAACCTTAAAGATGGTAGACATTTATTCTTCAATACTGCCATGAGTAAACGAATTGCTTTCCAGGCTTGACACCACCAATCCGGATCTCTTTGACATACAAAAAAGTGACAAAATTAATTTTTCCTGAAAATGGTGTAAACTGTAATTTTATTGTTCGAACGTACTTCATTTTACCAAAAACATTTCAATTACTAATTTTCCAAATTGTTAAAATTCTGGTTCTATTGTCATTATAACCGTCCATATGTATTTTCTCGAGGCCCAAGTATTACGTATTTTGCAAATCACTTTTTTTAAGCCTAAAGGTGGTTTTCCCATAAGCATTAATTATTTACTCTCTCACCTCCAAACTGAATCTTGCTAACACGAGTCAAACAGATGTCGTTTTTCACAAACCCCGAGTCTAGGCACGTGTTGTAGTCCGCGTGTATAAATATCTCCTCTATACCCACAGACGTAGTGTATCCGACAAGGTCTTGACTGCCTAAGAACCAGCGGCTCTTTTTCCTGCGAAAATATATTGGTTAGGAAAGTAATTAGAATAAGGCCTGATTTCAGCAAACTTTAAACCATCGTCAAGGCTCGGTCGGCTCGGTTAGTTTAATTTTATCAGCCGTTTAATACTATTTTCCTATCTTTAACGAACAATTTATTAACCGACTCTTAACTGATGTTTGGTGAAATCAAGCCTTAAAGTACGCTGAAATATCAAAATCCTCAGTTAAGGGATAATTCTTAGTAATAAAATCGATTTTAGGTGAACCAGTTTATTGAATGTGCATGTATTTCATAAACGTGTGGTAGTGGAAGTTTGTAAAATACTTTATTAAATATTCGTATATTTCATACATTTTAAACTATTTTTATGAATATTGGTAGCGATGGTTAGTAATTTAATAGAGCAACTCCAAAGATAAAGCCGTAATCGAATATAGCGCATTTAATATGTAATGATCACATAGGACTCTTCAATCCTCACTTTATGGGAAAATCGCTCGCATGTGTAAAGCATGAATAGGTGAAAAATGTTATTTTGAAAAATAAAAGGGGACAGTGGTGTTGGAATATTTAGTGAATTAAATCCAGCGACCAGAGGGATGTAGACTAGCGATGGCGCCAGAGCTGACGTCTGCTGCGAGCCGGCGAGAGTTCCCAGACTGCGATAATTGTCGTACTTATACGATAATTATAATTCATTCACGATCCAAATATCTCCGGTTAGATGGTTTGAAGGTGTTTTTAAACTTGGTTAATACCTTATTTTTAATTTTTTAAAGTATAATCTATAATTGATTGGTGTTTTAAACCGAACTATGTCTGATCCCGCCTATAGGCGGGCGTGGACCAGCGGTGGGCTGGGGGTCATCCCGCATATGTGCGGGCGTGGACTTCAAGAGGTTAAAATGTTCTTCTACAGTCTTAAAGGGTTTTTTGAATGCTTTTGCATGATTTTTCCGTTTATTTGGTCACATTATGCCAAATTCTAGAATGGTACGATAATTTCAGTCAATTTACGACCAAAATTAACATTAAATTATAACTTTAGGCTCATTATAACTTCTATATTATTAATAATGTTAAAAATAAAACCTAGAATTCATTTTGAGTGCTTGAGTGTTCGGTTCTAATCTATCAAACTCAAAAGTACTAAGCAATTAATTAATACCTACACCTCCATCTTTTCACAACAGTGTGCAGCCGTCAAGATATATCTCTCATTTATTATTGTCCCTCCACAACTGATTATGAATCCTCCATGATTCACCAAGGGTTCGCCAGCTACCAACAGGCAGAAAGGAAATACATTATAACTTTTGCTATTCCTTTAAAATGTAAAAATCAATTAATATTCTAGGTAAAACATAAAAAATAGGTTGATTAGCCATTATTAGGATTTAATAGGCAATGGTATATTTCCATTTTTAGAAACCTGGATGTTAGCCGTAATATATTATTTAATTCTCAAACATTTGGTTAAATATAGCAACAGCTTGTAGATTTTTCTGAAATCTCACCTAATATAAACTTAAGGATTGCTATGAATAGCTTTTTGTGAGTTGGGTGAGTAAAGTAGAACATTGTCTTACGACTGAAAATGTTGGCGCCCTAACTTGAGTGGGGAAAATAATTTGAAGGCGCTCTAGTTTTTGATTTATTGATTTCATTGTTATTCTTGTGTTTATTTGGTCTCCCGCCTTTCTAATTTATTGTAAACAATTTTTTTTGTACAATAAAAGTTGTAATTTAAAAAGTTTTATTTTTTACAATAAAAGTTGTAATTTAAAAAATTTTAATTTATCAAATTTGGAAAAACCTAAAAATTTCATATTTTTTATACCACTCAAAAACTACTAAATGTGCACTAAAGGACGAATATACCAGACTGTTAGTAACTTTATGTACTTATAAAATACATCTATGGCTTTATGGTTAAACCTTAACCTCTTCATAAGGAACGCCAGAGACCTTCTATTTTACATTAACATAGGAAAAAATCATACAAATTACCGTAAAATTCATGTTACTATCATAAAACGGTTATACTATTTGTGGTGTTACTACACAACGGTGTTACTATTTGTGATGTTATTTGTTAAAAACCACATATAGGACACAAAAACACACATTCCTACAAATTTTATCAAAATCTAACGACATGTGGATTTTATATTGGAAAATCTAAATGAAACATAGCCGCCATATTCCAAGATGAAAACTTGAGGAGGTTTACTCAGGACGTCTAAGTTGCACATTTTCGAACAAAAACATACGAAACTATGAGGGCATCTAGTGATCTCCCTCAGTCCAAACTTTATAATTTTTTTCTCCAGCAACACTTTACACCGCGTTCTAGAGACATCTTAATTATTAAAATTTGTTTAGGACCGAGGGAGGAGTGATGATCAGAAAAATCCCTAGCAAATTAAATATATCATAGATTCTAAATTTTGCTAAATCTAAAAAATATTGTTCTAGTCGGGTGAATTTAAAGCTTTATAATAGTAAATCAAAATAAAGTAACTAAACGTTTGTTACAATAATTTGTATCCTACATGCTATTAGGCCTACTCTTTAATTAATTATTTTAAGACTACCAAATCACAGAACATCTGAAAATAGTATATTTCACTATTAGCCACGAAAGTAGCCCATTTCGCAAGTAAAACACTATCGAGGCCCGAAATGGTACTTTTGTGACGAGTTGTGAACAGTAATTTTCATCACGACGCAAATAAGTGACCAAACTTATAAAAAATGATCCAAC
Source organism: Flexamia atlantica (assembly GCA_035578135.1). Taxonomy (NCBI): domain Eukaryota; kingdom Metazoa; phylum Arthropoda; class Insecta; order Hemiptera; family Cicadellidae; genus Flexamia; species Flexamia atlantica. Next base: position 1,314,491 of record JAQJVK010000049.1, on the reverse strand, counting down.
ATTTCATAATTTAGTAATTTTTCAATAAGTAAACACAATACGGCTGAACTGTCTATTTTAGTTTATAAGGTCAGCTGATTGAACTGTCAAATTAGGGAATTCGTTTGTTTAGGTACGGCAAAATTTTGTTTTGGTACGGAAATGGTTTGTTTGGGTACGGGAATGAAATGTTTAGGTACCGAAAAACAGCTGATCATTACTTGTTTTGACGTAAGGAAATCAAGTGTTTTCGTAGATCTCAGCTGTACGGTAACGGGCAATTTTCGTATACAGAATGATGAAAAAAATATTTTCTTAAACCAATTATTGTTGATCTCTAATAATAATTTACACCTATCTTGCTGTTTGATGTGTCACTTACATACACTAGCCTTGGCCATCCATGGATATGAATATGGATTTTTTACATCATAACCACCGAAAACTCTTGGAAAGTTGGCTGGAAACTTTCGCTTTCCACATTTTCCATTTGGAAGGAGGTGCCAGTTAGGGTGTTCGAATAAATTAGCTGAAACAAACAAAATCAGTACATATTTGTGTAGAAGACGAAAAACGGAAGTCCGTTATATCTAGACACTATATTCACGCGTTATTTTTGTAGTTTCGTCCTATTTAATCACCATGTAATTATTCCTAGTCGGAGGATAGTCTGTACATTATTCAAACTCGTTGCCTTCTTGACCTCTTCGATCGCGTTGTTTTACAAGGTAAAAATACCAAACCCTTCTGAAATCGTTTGATGGTACCTGGAATGTCAAGATAGATAAATGAAACTCATGGTACACAGTTTTAATGATTGCATAGCCTATTGATTTCACTCTTAAAACAATATGGTCAGTTATAATTATTTCCGCACACTTCTATTGATGATGTCAAATTACTGTTAAATTTAATCTTTTGAGACATGTTCTCCAGTTTCAACTTTTATATTATAGAAGGAACATTGATTAAATTGATTAAAAAGGTAATATATAAAGTTTAAAGTAAATAACTAACTTCTGGGTGGAGTTTGTGTCATTCGCATCGCCATAAAATCACACTGATCAATAAAGTCATCCACCCCAAAGCATCCCTTACAAACCATTCTGAGTAACATCAAAATAAAAAGCGTCGATTTTATCATTTTTTAGAACTAAACTCGCTGTTTTTTTCCTAAAACGTCCTGAGTCAAAACAAGCTAAAGAACAGTGCTCCTATTGAGATTTGCATGGAAAGTAGTTTTAATTACGCCTCAGATCTTTGATTAAGATAATACGCAACATTAACATTTAGCAATACTTTCAATCAAAAGAAATACCGTATGGATATTGATTCCATACAATTTTTATATACATTACAACGAGCTACTAACCGTTTTTATGAAGACAGGTAGCAGGTTTTTTTTCCATTCGTCCTATGATTTTAATTATTGATATTAGCATATATTTATTTTAATTAATTTGTATAATAAATTGTTATACAGCAGTAATTTATTGTCAACAAATAATTTTGAATGGCGTCCTAGAATCCGAGCTGATCTCCTAGCTTTACAATTAATATGTAACTTTAAATTCAATAAATGGGAATCACATTTGTTTTTATTACAGTAATATACTCTTTTTGTATTATATCTATATATTTATTAGTCTAAAAATTTTCTAGAAATGAGAGAAAAAACAGAAACTGTAACTGACCATGCATACAACGTGTCCAATGATAGTTTATCGATATAGTTTTGCGAATTTCCCCTATAGGGAAGAGGCTATTACCGTAGGTCTCTCTCTCTCTCTCTCTCTCTCTCTCTCTCTATATATATATATATATATATATATATGTGTGTGTGTGTGTGTGTGTGTGTGTGTGTGTGTGTGTGTGTGTGTGTGTGTGTGTGTGTGTGTGTGTGTCTGTCTGTCTGTCAGTCTGTTAGCACGATAGCGGCAGCAAAAATGGTCCGATCTTTACGAAATTTGGTGCAGACACGTAAAGTGGTAATCAACTGGACTAGTTTGTAAACCAGCCCAATCAACCCATTGGAAGGGGGGGGGGGGTAAAGGGGGATTAACCCCCCGAAAATGGTTCTTTTTTGAGGTTTTCACATGCAAATATAAGTAATCCAATTATGGTTAGCACCAAAGCACGAAAAAACGAGCATTTAAATATTTTGATTCTTTGTTCCATATCCATTAGTTACTGAGATACTGAAAGAGGTAAATGCAGTACGTTGTCTCAGTGTTAACCTTATGGGAAATAAGTAAAATTCTATATTTCGCTTATTTCTCAACCTACCTTAATAAAAATTGGTTTGTGGCTTCATGTAGATGACATGGTATTTATTTTAGTCTAAAATCCTTGAAATGTCCATTATTGTGGCAGCAAACCTGCATACTCATTCCCCATGTTATTCTTATGGAGACGACAAAAATATGTCATATCTCCCTATGTTGGATTGAAATATATTTTTGCATTTGAAATTCGCTGAGTACGCAGGTTTGCTGCAACGGGGGTATTGTTATCATGTTATTAGTTTCATTTTATGTCTACCATGTTGCATGGTCATAATTTTAAACTTTATTCAATAAAAATAGTTTACATTGGATTTTCCTTAAAAATGGTTTCGTAGTAAATAAACATTTTTTTTGATATTGAGGACTACAGCTTTGTCAACTGATTCATGAATTTTGAACTTTTTCCTAAATAAAATATAATAGTAAGTCAGTGTTTCTCTTGAACCAAACAGTTATCCTATTACACTTTCAATTTTTTTGTTATATTTTTTAGAATTAGGGAATTGTTGATTCGTATATCGACTTCTTCTCACAATCGACTTTTTTTGGCTAAGGGAATCTTCAAACCATATTGTTGGATCAATTATCCGTCCTTCTTTTTTGTTTGGTCGACCTCTGAAAAGTAAACTCTTCTCGTGCTTCCCACGTCTGAAGTGCAATGGACTTCAACACATCTATACCAGTTTTCTCGAGTTCACTGACTGGAATCGATCTGATTTCACTTCGCATTTTGTTTCTGAGGACATCCGCGTGTTTGCACGAGCCCAACACAAAGTAAGTATTTCATACTCAAAGCAGTGTCTGCAATAGGTTGCGTTGGGCCCGTGTCCGGTGATGGCCTTGAGAAGCAACATTGGAAATCATTTTAAGGGTGTCTCGCCATTCAGAGTCTGACAGGCCTTCTTTGTTGTATAACCAGAAGTTTGCTGATTTAACTTCGTTAAAAAGCACAACGCCCTTTCCCTTTTGAGGGTATTGGGTCCGTTTAACAAATTATTTTTCCTTTAGGACGGATTTATTTTATTGCCACTGACTTTCTCTCTAGAAATCTGATTAAAATCATTGAATGAAAGAGTTAAACATTTTAAACAGTGTTCTTTTTTTGAATTTGTTCTTTTTGATTATCAAATGAATTTTTAAGATATTTACAATTAGAATTTTGAAGTATTATTTAACTTATTAAACTGTTGAATGTAGGCCTCCCACTCCATTTTAATTATACTTAAACCTTTCACATTCTTGTTTGCATATAAGAAGCTGTTGGGTTTATCAGTTGGCAATTGAATTATTTCTTTTATTGTACTTCTTATTAACTCCGAGTGTCCACTGCAGGCTGGATCTCAATGTACTACGATGACTGTCCATTTCAATGCAGTTCCAGCTAGTAACAAAATATATGCGTGAGGTTGAAATGTGATATCTGAAGGGATCTTGTTTGCCAACCAATAGTGAGCAACCATCGTCAGTGCCGCAAGAAGTCTACGAATGTGGTGATGTGAGCTGCCTTGTGTGAGTGATTCAAGCCTTTCACCTCAAAGAGCCAGGATACTGAGAATTCTCTCCTTACTGTGCCTGGCAATTAAAGTGTCATTTTAGAACTCTTAGATGCTATTGCATCCCATTTTGTGTTTAAATAGGGAAATACCAGAAGTTTGCAGAGATTGTTTTCTGACCATGTATGATCACGTTTTATGCTCATATCAGGTTATTTTTCTTTATGTGTAGGTTGTTTTGTTATGTGCAATAAATCTGAATTAGGATTTGCATTTGTATTACCTCCTGATTTTCCTTCTTATTTGACAATAGGGGTATGACATTTTAGTAATGGTTGGACTTTAAATTTATTTTATTAAATTATTAAAAACATTTTTAAACACTATTTATCACTATTTATTTTAATTTTTAGGATCTATAAAGTGCCTTAGTATATTAACTATCTTCTTTAGAAGTAAAAATAAAATGAACATTTTATAATTTCTAACAGTGAGATTTCAAAACTATTCTTTTTAAGAAAACCAAAAGTATTCGTTTCGTATCAACCCATTACTCCATAACATGTATTTCCTAAAAGTTAGACATGTAAAAATACAAAAATTAAATTATGTTATTTAAAAGTTTACATAGGAAAATTGAGATTTATACGTTTGGAGAGCTGCCGACTCCACTGGATAAGATTATTTGACCTGCCAATACCACTACTCTCCGGTACTGACAAAACCACTTCGCTGATGCGCACCGACCCCTCCATGCTCGGGTTGGCTGTGTTGTTCACGTCACTGGTAATAAAAAGGTTTTATCTTTTTATCCTAAAAACCGCTGTCCAAAATAATCAAAAGTAATTCAAAATTTTTCTTTGAGGGTTGAGGGAGTGATGCACTTCCCCGCAGAGAAAGGAGGAAGTCCTAATTTTATCCCAACTTCAAAAACAAATAACCAATCTAAAAAAAAATTATATTTCATCAACGTAGTTAGTAATAAACATTATCCAGTTAAAAGATTCGTTGAGATCCGTTGATTTTATTATATACCTTGCACTGCTCTGATTTAAACGTGCTCTGGTTTTAGAACCAGTTGATGCTAGGATACAGCCTTTCATTAGGGCTTCACCCATTGTAGTGGTAAAACCGTCTGGAATTATCCGCAAACGGGTAGTCCGCATATGCGCGGATTTCAAAAACACTATAAACAAACGTATGCTCCCTGATAAGTATACTATGCCTACATTCGAGGAAATCTCCTCAAAGCTTACAGGTGGCCAGGAATTCTCCGTCATAGATCTCAAAGATGCATGTCTACAAATGGAGGTCGAACCATCAGCACAACAGTACCTGATTATTTCTACGCACAAAGGATTCTTCAAACAAACGCTTACCCTTCGGAATCAAAATTGCAACCGGGGTTTTTAAGTGAAATATGGATCAAGTATTAGCTGGCTTGCATGGAGTCGCCTGTCTCCTGGACGACGTTATACTCACTGCCCCAACTAGAGAGGAGCGTATAGTACCAGTCAAAGAAGTTCTAAGACCTTTTCAAGAATCTGGAATTCGTGTTCAAATGTAAATGGTTTCAAGATTCCATTAGCTACCTAGGTCCCAGAATCGATAGTGCTGGTATACACCCAACAACAGAACACCTGGAAGCAGTGAAAAGCATGCCATCACCAAAAATGTGAAAGAGTTGAGATCATTTCTTTGGTCGATAAACTACTACAATAAGTTTGTTTCCCACTTACAGTCTTTGTGTGTTACATTACACAAACTGCTAAAGAAAGAGGTTAAATGGCATTGGAATGGAAAGAAGTCAACAATATTTTTTCAGGGATGTAAGAAAATTGGGTGTTTTATGGTCTACGGCATAAGGTTATCCACTATCCAGTCAATACATACCGTCACTCTCGTGAATACTGCGACGTTCAACCCTCAATCTCCTGCACCCACGGATTCAATTCCGTATAGATAGTATGTTTTTTTAATATTTGGAGAACCACTTCATGAGAGGGCACCCAGAGTCTCCGTCACAGATGCCAGATGTAGTGCAGATCTCTCTGGCGTCAACAGCTGGCGAGACCCGCGACACTCGTCTTGGGGCACCAACTTCACCGTCTTCGATTGAATGTGCAAGGGTTGGGCTAAAACATATAAAATTACGAAATAATAGGTGTCCAGGAATCGCTGGCTCAAAGTTAAAGGCTTGATAGTGCAGGAAAATAATGCAAGAAATGACGTAATAGCGGAATTTTCATTTAACAGATTGAATGACGAATTTAGTAACAGCACAAAAAATCTCATTTTTATTTTAAAGCGTAGTTTGCATGAAAATTGCCTGTCTTTGACTAGCTATTTCTCCGCAACGATTACACATAGAAAACTCAAATTTTCCATTTGATTGTATGTTTTCTACTTTAGCACAGAATCTCACAGTACTGAATGACGGATTGATTCGTACCTCAGAAAGATTGCATTACATTAAATTACATGTCGAATTCTGTTTTACAAATTCGGGACTACAAGATTAGGATCCATATCACACGAAACCTTTATAGATATATTTTAAGCATGCATAATTGCGTAAGCAGAAATTAAAAATAAGAATAACGTCACATTACGTTATTTACGAATATTGTTTTCGAATCCAAATCGGGAACCCACAACAATAAATATAAAAGAAACAGCCAGTATCAAACTGAAGTTGTGTTACTGTGTCAAAGGCGCCAAATAAATGGAGCAAACAGTAGAAGCAGCTATTCTATTTGATGTTTGTTTAAGTAACCGCTGCACAGCGTTGATACGCTGTGGTATATTTACAGAGCGATTCAAGCCAGACTGAGACTGGGTTTATATTCTGAGTTTTGAAAGGGAAATATCTACCTCCTAGAGGCATAATACTCACGCAATACTTAATGTTCTACTGCTTTAAGGATGGGGGTGAGTTTGTAGGATTTGGCCACATTTAAGTTGACATTGAATTTAAGTTGAGTAGGATGCTCTACTAAATTGTGTTGCAGTTATTCCAAAGGATTGCCTGATTTCAACAATGATGTGCAACATTGTTGCACATCATTCACATGACCCTCTCCGTCAATAATACTAATGTTAATTTTAGCAATCGGATTTAAGGACGATCTGGGTTATCAACCTGCTTCATTTCACCTTGAACCTTTAATTCACCAATTTATAGTGTTACTGGTACTGGAGGCAACTGATCCCAAGCGATTTGATCCCAACCAAAGTGATTTTATCTCAAACTAAAAATTAAGCTAAATCATCTACGTGTATGCTTCGTAAAATGAGTGTCGTTATATAAAGAATAGGTAATTCATTTTATTACACTTATTAAATGTAGATCACACTTATTGATCTTAACCCATTGATAGGACTGTCAATGTATAATTTGAATTCATAGATTGTTTGCTAAGCAAATAAGTGAACAGTAGATATAAAATTAGTCATTGTTTACACTATTTATTAAGAACATTTGCTTGTAGTCTAGAGAAATGTTAATTACTGGGTTGTAACAGCTGCGAGTAATCTTACAAAACAAAGCAGATTAATTAGGATTTGAAAACATTTCTTGTCACTTGGATCTATAGTTTTGTGAAGTATTTTTCATAGAATTATTTACAATTCAACTTATAGCTTTCTTAGTTGTTGGGAAATAGCATGCTACTAGCACAGCACATACCATGCTACAATGATCCATAGGTAGAAAAAGTCCATTAAAAATGGCCGCCGAGATCTGCCGCATTATTGTAATGTTTCCGTCGTATCTTGGCTACTAACAGATTGATTTCAATAATTTTATTATTATTTTAACGCAGATTTAAGGAGACAACCTTTTTTCTGTTTAACATTTAACTGTGAAATCCAAGGGCTTTCTAAAATATACATAATATAGAAATATTAATTGTTTGATTAGTTTAATTACTGTAGTCATGAAAGGATATTGTGAGGAAGTTTCCTCGAGCACTAGACCTTAACAAGGGTTGGTAAGGGTTCTAAGTGAAATCGTCCGGATATCCAGTCACTTACATTTATTCACACAGTTCAAATAATATATACACAATATACAAGATCCAATCACTGGTTTGTAGTCTTGGCGTGGACTCCGGGAACCAGCTCACCGCGTCCGTAGATGGATCAGTCTCGTCGCCTATGTGATGCCCCGGGGGGTTATTGCCACGCCATTGTCCAGCCTCGCTGAACCCCTAACTATCCTCGGCTTTCACTCCTGTATGGAGGCTCGGCAGCGACCTGCTCTGAGGAAGCCCGGAGGATCTTCGTCTGCTCACTAGGATACTCGCTGGCCCGCGGTGCCAAGGGAGTACGGCCTGGCTGCGCACGCTCAGACGTTTAGCTGCGACGGTGTAGACGGGCAGCGGCCTGCCCTGCCTACCATTAACTGGCTGTAACATACAGATACCAATTAATAAATAACAAAACTATAGTGGAGGGGGAAAACCATCCCCACTCCACCAACTGGTGGACTACAAACCAATGGCTGGGGGCTCAACACGCCCGTCCAGCGTACCGGGGGCTCAACACGCCCGTCCGGTCTTCCGCGGGCTCACCACGCCCATGCGGGTGCTGGGGGCTCAACACGCCCGTCCAGCGTACCGGGGGCTCAACACGCCCTTCCGGCCTTCCGCGGGCTCAGCACGCCCATGCGGGGTGTCGGGGGCTCAACATGCCCATCCGACGTACCGGGGGCTCAACACGCCCATCCGGTCTTCCGCGGGCTCACCACGCCCATGCGGGTGCTGGGGGCTCAGCATGCCCGTCCAGCGTACCGGGGGCTCACCACGCCCTTCCGGCCTTCCGCGGGTTCACCACGCCCATGCGGGTGCTGGGGGCTCAGCACGCCCGTCCAGCGTACCGGAGGCTCAACACGCCCTTCCGGCCTTCCGCGGGCTCAGCACGCCCATGCGGGGTGTCGGGGGCTCAACACGCCCATCCGACGTACCGGGGGCTCAACACGCCCATCCGGTCTTCCGCGGGCTCACCACGCCCATGCGGGTGCTGGGGGCTCAGCACGCCCGTCCAGCGTACCGGGGGCTCAACACGCCCGTCCGGTCTTCCGCGGGCTCACCACGCCCATGCGGGTGCTGGGGGCTCAACACGCCCGTCCAGCGTACCGGGGGCTCAACACGCCCTTCCGGCCTTCCGCGGGCTCAGCACGCCCATGCGGGGTGTCGGGGGCTCAACACGCCCATCCGACGTACCGGGGGCTCACCACGCCCATCCGGTCTTCCGCGGGCTCACCACGCCCATGCGGGTGCTGGGGGCTCAGCACGCCCGTCCAGCGTACAGGGGGCTCACCACGCCCGTCCGGTCTTCCGCGGGCTCAGCACGCCCATGTGGGGTGTCGGGGGCTCACCACGCCCGTCCGACGGTGCTGGGGGCTCAACACGCCCATCCAGCTCACCGGGGGCTCAACACGCCCATCCGGTGGGTTGGGCCGCTAGGGCCCAACTGCCTCCCTGGTCCCCAAAGTCCGCCTTATATGCCCGCTGTCCCCACCATTGGGCACCATGATGCTCCATCCTCCCCTCCAGTGAGTACCATGAGGTACTTGGGTACCTGGTGCTCGGGTACCGTTGGGTGTTCGGGTACCACAGGGTGTTACGGTACCATAGGGTGCTTGGGCACCGTGAGGTGCTTGGGTACTGTGAGGTGTTGGGATACCCTGGGGCCTCGGGTACCATGGGGTGCTAGGGTGCAGTTGGGCGCTTAGGTACCGTAAGGTGTTGGGTACCGTTTGGCGGTCGGGTACCGTGAGGTGCTCGGGTACCCTGGGGTGCGAAAACACTTCATTACAATATTATTATGCCTTGTAAAAAATTGCCCCGTAAAAATACAGAGAGATTTCTGCGTTTTTATCATATTTAATGTGCTTAACAACATATTAAAGGTCATGCCAAGTTTTACCACTGGAAGTGCCCACTTTACAGGTTTAGGGAATGAATGTCATGGACAAAATGAAAGTGACTTTTGTGCTGTAATACCACTGCCAATAATTGGCGGGTGGTGAGAGCTTTACTTTGACTTGATAGTCGTTTTCTGTTGCCATCTTGGATACGGCATGTTGGATATATTTATTTTTTATTTTAAATATATAGCATTATAGATTTCGTAAAAAACGGAGGAGAGAATGTTTGTTTATGTTTAATCTTTTTATCAATGGGTATCTGCCCTATAATATTTTTGTTGAAGGTACAAAATTAAAATTTAAATATTAAAAATAAGGTCGCAAACGCTTAACACCTTATAGGTGTAAAAAATCGTCAGATTTTTTTATTTTAATATTTTTACTATGGTGTATTTGAATTACTAATAAGTAACATCCATAATTTTCGATGAAATATTAAAACATAAATTAATGTAAACAATTGTTAAGGACCAACACGGCCCTATTGTATTAGCAGGATATTCCATGAGAATCAATATTGCAACACTCTATTCTAATTTTTTTACTAATTTTTATTTCCGCAATTCTAATAAATAACTTGTGATGTATTTTCCTGTTCCACCTTGAAATTGGAATGTTCTGTTTTTAAACAGAGAGTACTTCAAACTACAATCTAAAATGGAAAAAAATGCGGTTCGCAATATTGCTTAGTGCCTCTTTACAAGTGAAGCGCTCGAGTTACATGCATTGCCAACTCACTCAGTACCGACACAAACGGCCGATCGGTGAATGACTCGCACAGAATGCACTCAGGCTGATGGGGAATTGGCTGTGCGAGAGGTGCAGCGACAAGGCTCTTGTTTCGACAAGGCTTACATGCTTATAAGCGGCAACATTTTGCTTTCACTCAGTGTAAACAGTAACACTACTTATTTCTGATTACATTTTTCATACCATGTATAGACAATTGCCATTAGCAATTCAGGAAATATAAAAGTTGTAAATTTTAAAAGCAAGCCAGATTGTTAGAGTATCTAAGATAGTTATCTGAATTAGGTATCTTGTTTATTTGTAAATTAAGACGGTAAGCTTATTGTATCAAAAAAAGCTTTACAATTTGGTCTCCATAGTGAACAAATGAATCTGTTTACTTTCTGACCATTGCCTACATTAAATTTATTATTTCCGTTTCATTGCCTTAATCTTATTGGGTATGTTTGTAAGCTACTATTTGAATAATTCGACGTTATATAGTTAGCTCTGATGTATTATTTTTTATGTTTTCAGTGATATGATGACTTATGGAATCGTAATTGTAAAGATAATTAATTACTCATCATTACCGAACCTGACTCAGTCACATTATATGTCGTGTAGATGACTTGGAGTTTTATAGGTCTCCAGTTTCTTAGGAAACCTAAAAATAAAATACCCCCGTAGCAGCAGACCTGCATACTCAGCGACTTTCAAATGCAAAACAACGTATTTTGAGTCCATCATAGCGAGATTTTACATGTTTTTGTAAGCTCCATAAGAATAACATGAGGAATGATTATGTAGGTTTGCTGCTACGGGTATATTAAAACTGGATGGTTTTAATTCAATATTTAGTAGATCTGAACTAGAAGAAGCCATTTACCAAGTCTTATCAAGATATGTTGAGAAATAAGCGAGATATAGAATCGTACTTATTTCCCATAAGGTTAACATTGGGGAAATGTACTGGGTTTACCACTTTCAATATCTCGGCAACCAATTCACACAGAGCAGTGATTTAAGGTACTAAATTGTTGTTGTTTTTTAGCTGAATTCAATGGTGCTAACAAAATAGAATTATTTTTATTTTTTATGTAAAAAACTCAAAAACCCATTTTTGATGGGGTTTAACCCCCTTTATCCCTCCTTCCGGTAGTCCGATTGGGCTGGTTCACGAACTCGTCAGAATTATTAGTACTTTACACATCCATACTAAATTTCATTATGATCAGACCATTTTTACGCCAATTATCGTGCTTAAAGACACACACACACACACACACACACACACACACACACATATATATATATATATATATATATATATATATTTTCTTGAAAATTAACGAATAGTGTTTATTTTTTCTGGGGGCCCAAAAACGAAACGTTATCATGGTCTCGGGCTTAGGTCTTACCATGAGTATTACTTATGGTAACAGCTTCTTCCCTATAGGGGAAATTCGCTAATATAAAACTAATTCTCTAATATCCTTCTGATTTCATAGCTGAAGGCACTAATTAATTAAACTGCTTAATACATATCCAATATTTTCCTTATTGATTTTGCTCTTTAAAGTTGACACGAGAAAACCAATATTCAAATCCGGGCTGCTGTAGTTTTCATCAATCTCCAATTATCTCATTTGCAAAGACACCCCTCGCACGTGTCGTTTCCTGGAAATTGGATGAGATTTTAATTAATCGTTAATCTACATTACTTTACACCTGCGTTTGACATACAAGTTTCTCACTTAGCCTATTAGTTATTAGTATTCATAAATTACGTTGTCTGGCCAGTTTTTTCCACCGCGACATTGAAAGCCCGTGATAATTGATCGTTGTAGATATGACTATTTTACATATATTCTTTTAAGAAAATTGACATTTCCTACCACATAATATTACAAGGAAGTATCTTCATAATATAAATAAATAAATAGATACATACTTTCACATACATACAAACTTGCCAACAAACATAATATATAATACTGTAATAACAGCTTATTCATTAATGGGCAGAATCCTACTTCAGTATGACTACTTTCACAGTTTAATAAAATAGGAATAAGCGTTCACTTATAATTGATTACTTTCAGGTACGTAAAAAGAGAAGATATACAACGCTTTCTTCGTGGCCATTGGCCATTTATCAATCAGAATGTAAAATATTACAGCGAATAAATAACTACTATTTTGTTAATTTGAATAAATGAACTGTTGCTGTTGCTGTTGCTAGTTGCAGTTTAATAATCGTAGGAAGGCATCAAATAGAAAATTTTATTAATGGGTGAATTTAAATGGCTTAGAACAGTAGATACACTACTTATATAGACTTTAGAAACGATTGAGATTTACAGTTAATTTTAAAGGGGGCAAATAATTACACTGGTGTTTAACAAAACAGGAAGGCATAAATTAAATTAAATAACCTAAGGAGGTTGGTTAATAAAGATTGAAATTCATTAAGAATTCCGTCTCTTCACTGTTCCTAGGATGGTAAGATTAAAGATTTTAACTTTTCATTTTCATTTGGATTTTATTTTTTTTCCTTTTACTTAAATGTGCTGTACGATATTACAATGCGTTGTTTATGCTTTGACGATTTATTAATGGAGGCCAAAGCCATAATTATTGCACAGGGATGGTTAGTATTGCCTATTTTTAATATTTAAGGTTTGCCTTACGATCCAATTGTATTGAGTGGAGACCTAGGTTTCAACGCCGGCGCCGTAGCGTTATCAACAGTCCTTTTCTCCTAGGTTAAGCTAAACATAGATTTCTTTCTTATCTCTTACTTGAGATTTGGTCAAGTTGAATAAAATCACACATACTTTACACTGACATGAATATATAATACAATAACAAAGGTAGAGAAAACTTTAATTCATAGCCATGATCATGGCTAGCACAACTAACCTTCAACCTTAGATACTAAGAAAGTTCAATAACGATCCAGAGGCTATATCCCTAAATTCAAAATTTAATTCAATTCACACTAGAAAAATATAGTTTAATGAAAGTATTGATTACCCAAATTATGTAAACCAAACGTTTAACCTAATTTTCCTAAGGCAAATTCGTTGCCTACAACAATCACTTAGAATTTTCTCTAAATAAATATGAACAGCAACTTTAACAATAACTTAGATTTGTAACTTTTGCATTAGTTGTTGATGCCTAGTTAAGAAACGAGAAACGTAGGTAAAATATATATAGTTAGGTAAAGAGTCTGTAAAACTATTGATTTAAAGTAAATTTACAGAGGTGGAAAAGTTTTAATAGATGGTCTTTAACGTTTGCTCCTTCCGTAATGAAATGTTGTTATTTGTTTTGTTGGCGATTTGGTTTGGTTAACAATCGCCAGATAATTTTTTTAATGAAAATCGTTGAATTGATTTGAACGGCTTATCTTAATCTAATAATTACAACTGAATATCTAAAGTAACTATCTAATCATCAATGAACAGGTAATCACGAAGCTTTGCAACCACTTCGGGTATCTGTTGAAACACAAATCATTAGCAAGCTTGTTTAACACGCACTAACAGTTTCTCCTTACACTTGTGCCTCACAAACAGTAGATTAGTCACAGTCTGAGAACACCAGTAATCACCACACGTGATTACTCGAGGAAACTTCCCATTCACATGTATTGTGATTTGTCTCATTTATTAAACTTTTACACATCATAGACGAAGGTTTGACATCTCATTGATAGATGTATGACAATATACCTTCCATCATTACATTTGGCTGTAAACTTGAAGAAAAGCTGAAGTATCCATGTATTAACGTAAAGAGATACGATAATTTTGTGTATATGTTCATCCGATAGGATACAAAGTTAAACTATGAGTAAGTAAAACATTGAAAATAATAATTTAGAAATTAAACCGCTTCAAATATTTACGCAGACATGTAAATATGAAGCTCAACAAATTATGGGGACTACCAGCTGATAATATTGCGGTAAGAATAATATTGAGCGGTTCAGTCTAATTTATTCTCTCTGATAAACAGGGCTGTTATTTCCAATAGTTCTCTCGCTAGCTGTAATAAAACTTTAATCCAATATACTAGTGTTGAAAATGGTCATAACCTACATCTCGGGATGGATAAAAAATTATATTATGTAAAACTAGCGAATAGAACATCAAACGATGTTTAAAATAACTGTTTAAAGAAAACTCATGTTAGTATTACATTGACAACAAACACCTGGTGATTTGTGGCAGCAATCAGCAGATCGCTGGTGTATGAATGGCTGCTGCTACTCGGATTGCAGGTGCTACTAGCAGAGCAAAACAAAATAATGTTTGTTACAATTTATGGTGCTGAAATGGATGTTAAAGGATTGGGTGTATAATTATTATTGAAGGGTAAAAGATTTTTAGTGTGTTACTGAGTTACGTACATTGTCTCAATGAAACAATTTGCCTGGAAACAACGCTTTAGTTTACTCCTTTTTACTTTCTCCCCCCTACACATAGTATATGGAGAAAGAATTGTTTTCGTCAAAATTTTCGAATTTGAGTTGTTAGTGGATATATTCGTTTTAGTGCTCCCTGAATCCCAAAAAGTGGTTTTCGGCATGGTATCTGTCTGTGTGTGTGTGTGTGTGTGTGTGTGGATGTATGTGTGGATGTAAACAAAGCTAGAGACGACACCATTGGTCCGATTTTCATGAAATTTGGCATGTAGGTATAAAGCCGGGGTATCTCCAGGTGTATTATTCATTTTTTTTAATTTTTGATTTTTAAGGGTATTTACCCCATAAAAAACCATAAAAATGACAAAAATCCAAATTTCTCAAAAAGGGCTTTAACGATTTTGATAAAAATTTCATGGGTTTTAGTGCTTAAGATGACAAACAAAATGACACCACCCGCATGTCTGTAAAAGTCAGGTTCAGAAGTTAAGGGGGGTTTAAGTGTTAAAAAATTCATATTTTTCAAATTTCACAAAAAATCTAACTTTTAAAGAAAATATACTTGCAACCATTAAATTTGGCTTGAAAAACTAAATAATCTAGTATTTTGAATCATTAGTCTACGTCAATTGGTTGCAAAGATAATTGATATTTTAGTTTGGCGGTAAACGCAGTACGTTGTCCAATGTTATTCTTATGGCAAATATTCAAAAACCGATATCTCCGTTATTTAGTAGCCGATTTCGATAAAATTTGGTATATATTTGTAAGATAATTAATTGGTAATATGTTTGATTTCACTATTTATGTTTTCTGGTTTTAATTGACTTGAAGGGAGAAAGTATGTGTCAGTTTCCTGATGTCGTTTATTTACAAATAACTACAGAAAGATCAAATTAATATAGTCATTTTCTCTTGATCAAACATTAGTTACAGGAGGATTTGCCGAGTTTGTACAGGAAAAAGAGAAACTATGTCAACAATTAAGTACTGACTGGATGAAAGGAGCCTAAGTAACTGATTAATAAAGTATTCTGAAACGAACTCCAATGCCTAATGGCCTAACGATGTCCGAAGTTTGTTCGTCTTTATAAGTTATTCAGGATAACTTTCTGCCCGTCGGGACAGCATTTGCTTTTTAAATGTTACGTTGGGCGCGGTTTTTACATCAAACACATCGCACCCTCTTATGTAATCCACGTGTTGCCTTTCAGTCTTGGAAAAAAGATCAAACGTATTTTATCATCACAATGGTTTGTTTTACATTATTTTTATTATTTCGTAAATCACAATGAAACAGGTACGAAAGAATTTACGAAGCTGCTTTCTAAAACATTCTACTAAGCTCACCACGAAAAATGATTTTATGTTAACGTGATTATGTAAAACCATTAAAAGTTTCAAAATAAGGCTTCAATTGCTTTTTTAGTCTGATTACTGGTTTTTGACAAATCAGTAACTAACTGCCTTTAAGTTTTTTCGACACTTACAATTAAAACTAAATCAAATACATGTTTGCTAAAAGTGGAACAAAACATGTTTCCTTATTGACTATTAGTGAAGCTTTTCATTTTGCAATATTTTTACACATAATCGGTTAAACGTTCTAATGCAGTTAAGCAATACAATTGAAATTTGACTAAAATTACAAAATTTAAAAACTCCGAAACAAATAACATTGCAAAGAAACTAAATAATAAAGCTATAAATTAATCTATGAAGCGTAATGCGGTTTGTTAAGCCCCCAGCAAAACTAACATGACGTGACGTTTCTATAGCAGCTTATCCTGTAATATCAGTTGTCGGATTAAAATAATAAGGTTTGTATTCTCATTTGCATATTCCATTAAAATAAAGCATACTCAAAGGCCTAATTTATATCTAGTGCATTTTGGTTCATCTAGCAAACAATTTTACGTGTAGAATTACAATTTACAAATTTACAGTAAAGTATGTGTTAATTGAAATAAATCACAACAACTATGATGAAGTTAAATATGTATTTAGGATGTATTAGGGATATATATTAGTAGATTCTAACGAAATTATAATGAATACTTCATTTTTTTAATGGACAAACTTCTGATAAATTCGAGGAATACTAAATTTTACTAGAGTTTATAATTTAATCGCTTCCCCCTCATGGTCTGTGAAGGAAATACATTCAACCAAATGTTTCAATCCTAAACCCTAAAAAAACCTTAGTTAATCATATGAATGTAAGTAATGTATGGGTGTAAGTTATCTTAATGCCGGTGAAAAATACTGTGATAAATTTCTCATGTTTTGTGAACCAATTAAAATTTTTAACGGATTGTAGAATTTTAATCAATGAAATCATCTATTTTGAAATAATGGGATAAAACCCCCAACAGCTTTACATTTGAAAAAGATATATTTTGATAAAATATGGTGGATCTAAGATGGCGAAAATAAGTAACAACAAAAAATGAAGTATTAACTATCCAAAAATGTTTGAAGGTGGTCTAGATTTATTTCCGAAAAAAAATTATAAAAATGTTGAGGGTAGGACTGTTATGGAACACCCGGTATATATTTGCTTTGTATCAGAGGCTAATGAATATTGGCCCTTACTGACGATACCATAAGATCAATGAAGATAAAAGACAAACAGTAGATTTTTGAAACGTTACATGAGATCTGTAACATGTGCTTGGTTGAATTAATGTCGGAGGTTGTGACTTAATGCATTTGTCTTGAGCTGACACTTGACAATGAGATTCAGTTCACTAGAAAAGGAGTAACTGGTTTTTTCCGAGAATAATAATTTATTCTAAGTATCGCGTATATTCTGGTATTGTTCTTTTAATTGTTTCGTTTTCACATCCCTCAAAATGGAAATTATTAAAATACTTTCACGATAACCACTAGAATATTTATCACTGGAAGGTACAAAACATTAAGTTCCATATGTATTTTTAAAAAATTTTAACTTAAGGTTTTTACATTGAAAATCGTATCTATGCAAGAATCTGAGTTTAAAATTTGTTTTTATGTTACCCGTACAATTTTAGCCCCTTGTAATGATAATTGTTTTGCTAATTCCATATAATAATTGTTTTAGTACACATATTTTAATTCTTAATTCCTTAAAGACAGTGAGTGGTTTTATGGTATTTTCGAGGAAAGTATTTTATTGTGTATGCATTTACTTGCTAAAATTTCCAACAAAATATCTGTTCAATCATTGCTTTCTTACTTCATTAAAAAAATATTTATTTGTTGACATTTTTTTATTAAGCCTATTAATTTTGAAAATGTGTTAATGTGTTTAGAAGACGATAATTACTGGGAAGCAACAGCTGCGAAGGATCTTGCGAAACAAAGCAGATTAATTAGGATTTGAAGACAGTTCTAATTGCTTGGATCTGAGATTTAAAAATAATCTTTCCCAGAAAAGTTTTCGATTCATTAAGGTATGAGTTTTGATATTCTCTAAAATGCGTTAAAATACACAAATATTCTCCAATATTGTTAATATCGTTGATATTACTTTTTTACGATGATTACCGATTACGTCAAGACTGAGCAAGTGGCATAACTGAGCAGGCTGTGACTGTTTCATATTAGTTTTGCTCTTAAGCTATGCTTAATTTTACCGATTTAATATAGAAATGAGTTCAACAAAATATTTTTATGTTTTAAGACACAACGTGTAATACCGTGAGTTAATAAAAGAAATTCTTCGTTTTATATTATCTAACAGTCAGTTTCAAGCAAGATAAATACTCACATTATGGTATATTCTGAAAGGGGAAGTGATCAAGTTTCTTATAAGCATAATGCGAGTAACTTATGGCACTGGAATTCAATATACATAATTCAATACGAGTGCATTTAACAGTTTTTCTAAAGTACAACAGTTGCTCCCCGTGGGGAAAACTGTGTGGGGATAGGATGTTTTCAAGGGGTTTCTTATAGTAAACAATAGTTGAACTCTCTTACGTCCTCTCTCTAAAAGAAATTTATATATTTAATTCATATGTCAACAATTTGCTTTAGGAAACAATCTTTCTAAATGGCTCAGGAGGGAATTTCAAAATTACAGTATCCGTAGCAAAAGTGAAATTACATTCTATTCATTAGGCTATCCAAAACAAAAGGTCATGTTGGGTAGAAAATGTCTTAAAAATCCTAGTCAACGATTTGAAGTTACCAAATAACAATATTTTTAAGAATTTTATTTATAAATGGCTTATAACAACCCATTTTTTTAAAGTCATTGAGTTCTTTGGATCTCTCTATAGAGAGCCTTTGTGATGATGATTTTAATTAGCCTATAAATGTCCAATTTGCCGTACGCCCCACCGTTTCCATTTCAGTCTGTGATACTTGCATGGGTTTTATTTGTAACTATTGCGCACTTATCTCCCTTATCATTAACTTCATAGAATATCTTACTGTCAACATGATTACTTTTAATATTTGTTGCGTTGTAATCTGTTGTTCTTGAGCATAACTAAAATTATAAGTTAGTTTACTAAGTTATAAAAAATAACTTAAAATTGAAACTAACTTAAACTACTAACTTAAAGTTATACTAACTTAAAACTAACTAAAAACCCTAGTTAGTGGATTTTTATTTCATTGATCTTATAATTTTAACATAGTTAAAATTATAAGTAGTATAATTTTAAGTTAGCTAACTAAATAACTTAAAATTATACTAACTTATAACTTAAAATTATAAGTTAGTATTATTCCATAACTGAGTATACTCCCTAACTATTGGTTTTAGTATCCACAGCTGTTTTTATTTGTAGTGGCTACGCGTCCGTCAACCGTACGGCAATTAGATGTCCGTCAAGCGCGTCACGTGACGAATGACGTCAATGTACCTGGCCGATGACGGACGGCGAGAGCGCGTTGGCTACGCGTCCGTCAACCGTACGGCAATTAGATGTCCGTCAAGTACTTCACATGACGAGTGGCGTCACATGTACTTGGCCGTTGACACGGATGGCGAGAGCGCGTAGGGCAAAAATTATGACAACTTATTATGATATTTTTTATGATATATAATTATAATTAAGTAAGACATTTTACAAAAGGTAAGCCAATCAATACCTGAGTTGTACAATCGCAAAACCGGCTACAGTAATTGTGTTACATGTAATTTTTGGTAAAATGAAAAAAACGTATATTTGAATTACTCTGTACAATATTAGTTTATGCGAATACTTAAAACTATAAAAAGGCCCAAATATTTCAAAAATGCTAGTTATTAATCGATATCTTGTAATATAATAAAGTTATTACCTATCAATTTTGATTTGCAATAAGCCAGTTATGCAACAATTCTATACCAATTACCTAGTTTTGGAAATGCTCTGCATCTATTGAAGCTAGTTTTGGCACAGTAAGAGCAGTGACTAGCCACTTTTTGAATTTAAAATAAATTTGTACAAAAGGATATTCACAACAAAGACCATTTAATTAATTCATGATTTTATTTTCGCAATACAATTTAACACTTTACTAGCCATGTTAAACTTATATATATATATATATATATATATATATATATATATATATATATATATATATCTGCCAGTTTGATTGGTATTTGTTTATCCAATTAGGTTAAATTCCAGTTAAGACCCATTTAAGTTAGCTTAGTAATAAAATTGGGTTATTGGAAAGTAATGTACCTACTTATACTTATCAAACCCTACAGGTCGGTTTCATAATAAACTATATAAGATGATAATTTGTCATTGTCAAATAATAATAATAATACAAAGTTAAATTGTGAATAATTAAGAGCACTATAAAGTAACACTATATTTTATTGCCAGGTTGACGGACGTGTAGCCACTTCGGTTTTTATTTCAGTGTTTGGATATTAAAAATTTCATTTGATGTTAAAATTGAGCCTCAGGACGCTCACAGGAGATTGTCCGAAAACATTTTAAGAACGTAAATAGGTAGCCAGCATACTTATTGGCCAGTTATATTAAATACAGCCCGAATAGTGCAACTGTGCAAATTTACACACCAGAAACTTCAGTCGTTTTTGCGTTCTCTCGAAACAGCAAACAGACATACAGCGATCTCCACTATTTAATGATATAACATTGTAGATTGCAGATCAGAAATAGCAGTATTCTTGGAATAATCGGGTTAGTAAAAACTTGCCCTGTTTAAGAAACTCAAAGGTGTCGAAAAAAGATAATACGCTTTTTTGTTGAGCAAACAATGGAGAAAGCTTACGTACATAAAATACCTTCGGCGATAACAAAGAAAAGAATGCCCCCAGCATTCTCAAAAGGAGCTAAAGATAGCATTAAAGCCTTTTTTTAAATTTGACGCTAGTAAATTTAGAATCTGATTTGCATCAGCATCTTTTTTATTTCCACTAAACAAGAAACAAGTACGGAACAACATTAAAAGTAAATGTATCCGAGATGTTTTTTTTCAATTGTAGTTATTAGTTTTCAAGTATGCTTTCTCATACACAAAAAATCATAAAATGTGTAGACGTATAAAAAATAAGACATATCTAGGAAATTAGTTATGATAACCTTGAATTATTGTAAGAACAACGCAATCAAACAATGCATGTTTGACATTTCAGCGAAAATAAAAACGACGTCATGTTACCTCCACGGATGGAAATTGTTAAAACAAAATTCAAATGGAAATAATTGGAAGAAAAAGAAATAATGTGTTGCATAATAATTCACGCATTCATTTGAATTTCCAAATAAATGCTAATCGAAACGAATTAACTCTCTTGTCTTGATTAACAAGTATATTTCAATCACTTTATATTTGCACCTAATATTTAATTACTTTTAAATTAAATATCCACTTATTTTTGTACTTTTTATGTATTTTTTTACTTGTAACCGCAAGTCTTAAATTTTTCAAAGCACCCTGTATATTATGTTTCCCTAGTAATGTAAAATTACTAAACTAAAATATTATTATTTTTCATGAGGATGCATGCAAGTAAGATTTTTGCGGTTTCTTGTTATTAATTTATTAGTTGGATTTGAATTTGATATGGGAAGTACAAGACATTTTAAAACTGTTAATTTGTATTGTTTACGTTCACAAAATGTGTTTTTATGGTAATTCAACCTCATAAAATTTCCCACTACACTGTATGATGGTCGCTTTCGACAAAGACAACAATACAATAAAACTATATAACTCGGATCACGAAATAAGGCGGGTCAGCTCGACAAAATCGTTTCATTTTGTCATTTCAGCTGAGGCTTAGCTGACAATTTGATGGTTTACAGTTTTTGCCCCCTAACTAATTTTGTGCTCCCAATAACAGGCAGAGTGGTTTTAATTCTTTTTAACTTTTAAGCATGAAATTCATACAGGCGAATGAGGTACGAGTTTCATATCTGATCTTCTGCCTTTACAGGTTATGTTTATGCTACTTTTGTCCATATACATATACGTTTTGTCCAGGTTTAGTGACTGAACTTCCCAATATGATTTAATATGGACGAAGATCAGTTTTGTTTTCGGTACTCAGTTCATGTTTCGGTTATCCGATATCAACTATCAACCTATCGTGTTTAACTCAACCGAATGTACACTTTCAACAATCGTCAGTAATGAAGAAACATCGATAACAAACAATAATCGAAACCATTGGCAATTGTATTATTCGATTTCCTTAATTTCCTTATGAATAATAAAACATTCCAAACGTATACAATAAAACTGAAATTAAATTAAACATAATAAAGCTAGCTAAAAACAAAATTAAAACGTTACTATAACTAACTAACTAACTAACTAACTACTTTATTTCTCATCATCCGCCATCTTGTAATAAAATACTATCGCTAAATATATATTTTCATAGAGTAACAAAACAATCGATATGAAATACAATGGAATCGGATGCCAAGTTCTATCTAACAAACAATACATCGAACTTCGACCATCGGTAGATCGTTCGATATAGTTTTCTTAGAAATCAGATGTTGAACCGTCTGCTATAGGAACAAACGGCAGAAGATCAGATATGAAACTCGTACCGGCGCCGGCGAATGAACTATCCCTCCGTCCCTCCGTTAAAAACAACCGGGGACAGCCGTGGACGTACAACATTCCACTAAAGAATCGAAATAAAAACTCCTTTCAGTTAGAAATTTCAGTTACAGTCTCTACTTAGCCGATCAGTATAGTCCGAGCCAAACAATTTGGCCCAACCCTTCCATAAGGTTAATTTAGCTTCGGGTTTGTAGACAGCCTGGGCCAAGGCATTTGGCTCTTACTATAAACGGTTCAATCGCTCGATGGGCACTCTCCTTGCTGTACAATGTATTTGTGAATTTGCAACTACACAGGCAAGTTTTACGCCACCTGCAATTTTTCACTGATGAAAGCCCAAATGTTTCTGGACAACGTTTTCCTTTTACAAAGAGTGAAAATCAATAGGATCTATTAGTTAATTTGTATCTATCTTTTTGGGAACCTTATTGATACAGTTTCAGTTACGACACTAAATATATCGTGAACTGAATAAACTGCCTTGAAAATGTACTTAGATGTCACTTTTTTGAAAACTTGATGTTGAGTTTGAATAACCTTGATTGATACATGCGCATTTTACTAGCAAGGAATACTAAAAGGTTTGTAATCATAATTAAGTAAACTTACAACATTCTGATTACAGAATTACAATATAGTGAATCCTTTATTTAAACACAAACTATCTTAATTATTTGTTTAATTCGTTAAATTATTATTTAATTATTATATTAAAATTTTAATTTGATAAATCATTTCAAAATCCCATACTTAATGAAATTGAGAGTAACTAGAAATGCAAAAAGCTACTGTATTGAATAGGGTTTTTTTTTAAATTATTTGCATACGCGTTAAGGCCTAACTGTCAAGCCCTAATTTTCATTTATGGTCAGATGAAGATATGGTGTTATTGATAGGTTCTGTTATACCTAACCTACGAGTAATGTATGACTGTTGTTTTTATGCCAACAACTAAATGTTTTATAGCTAAATATGCCGTGTTATCAACAGAATCTTCTAAAACGAAATTGTACGAATTCTTTCAATAATATACTATGTTGACACCATTTCTCTGTGGACATTCCATGACAGATTGAAAGGCTTTTAAATGTAGTCCAGCAAATAGCCAGGAGTCAAACCCGCTGAGTGTTCAACTACATATTTCATTCTTTCCTATACAGTATGGGGTTGGATTTTTTTATTCGTTCTAAAAATGTATATTTTGTCATAAAACATTTATTAACTAATTTTTTTATACTTTAGTATACTCAATTGGTCATTTTATTTAAACTTTAAAAGGAGATAAGAGAGACAGCTCTTAGACATACATTTACAGCATTTGAAAAAAGTCAGTCAATCTTGGCTATCCTTGTATAGTAATGTAATGCTATATTAATCAAGCATTTTACTCATTCGCAAAATAAATCGATACCCCCGTTGCAGCAGACCTGCATACTCAGCGAATTTCAAGTGCAAAACAATATATTTCAGTCCAACATAGCGAGATTTGACATGTTTTGTTAAGCTCCATAAGAATAACATGGGGAATGAGTATGCAGGTTTGCTGCTACGGGTATATTAAAACTGGGTGGTTTTAATTCAATATTCAGTAAATCTGAGCTAGAAGAAGCTATTTACCAAGTTTTATCAAGATATGTTGATAGATAACCGAGATTTAGAATTTTACTTATTTCCCATAAGGTAAACATTAGGACAACATACTGTGTTTACCACTTTCAATACCTCGGTAACCAATGTACATAGAGCAGTGATTCAAAATACTAAATTGTTTGTCTTTTTTGAGCTGAATTCAATGGTGCCAACCAAAATTCGATAAATTTTATTTTTCTATGTAATAAACTCAAAAAACCCATTTTGGGGGGGGGTTTATCCCCCTTTACCCCCCCTTCTGGGGATCTGATCGGGCTGGTTTACGAACTCGTCCGAGGGATTACCACTTTACATGTCTGTACCAAATTTCATTAAGATCGGACCATTTTTTCGGCCGCTATCGTGCTGACAGACACACACATATATATATATATATATATATATATATATATATATATATATATATATATATTCGAACGAATGGTGTTTCCTGCTTCTGGTGGCCCCAAAACGAAAGGTTATCATGGTCTCGGGCTTAGGCCTTACCATAAGACCTACGGTAATAGCTTCTTCCCTATAGGGGAAATTCGCTAAAAAGTAATAATTCAATGATAATTGTCACAACAAATATTCAGTCATACTATAGACATTTTCTGAAACCAAAGCGATAACCAAAGCAAAAAAAAGCCAATATCATAAAATACCTATGGTTTATAAAGATTGTTTCGGCGATATTTATCGCCGAACAATTTCCAATAGGTATCTTTATCGCTGTAGTATCTTTTATAAAGCTATTTAGCTTTATAAAAGATACTACAGCTTTTGTTAGTTGATTTCACATTGGCTGCCTAAAGCAGTTTTAAGTCATCGAAATGCAAATCTGCTTTGTTATGTAATTTGTATGGTATTGATTCAATCATTCTAATTAAACCTAAACGAACTCTATTAATTGGTATTTCCTTGCTTAGTAATTAATTTTCCTACTATGTAAATGTTCTCAAACAAGACAGTTGTCGGTGATTTAGTTTATTAACTTAAATGATTAATTGTTGATACAGTTATTGTGGCTCTTTTAAAGCCACAGAACACTGTAGCTGAACTCCATACAATACGGCAAGAATTTATGAAACGGTTAGTTCGTGAAGTGAATTTACGACAGTGGAAAAGCTGCCTTCATTGAATGCATAGAGCTTATTTTCTAAACTTTCAGCTCTTTTATGTAATATTTATTTGAAAGGTTATGATACATTGGGCGTAGTTTTAGGCAAGGCTTAATCCAGTTAAATAATAATATTAATCATATCAATAATATTACAGATATTAAGTTGATTTTTTCAAATTAATAGATTTCCAATTAATCAAAAAATCATTAAACGTTATACACATTGCACACCAGTTCAACAATAATTGCCAGTTAATAAACTATTAGAGAAAAACTACTGTATATATGTTCAAAAGATTCATAGATCTTGATTTTATTTAAACTAGAATAGAAAAGTACACATTTTGACTAGGGTCTAGAGTATACTTTTTACATCAAATATAGGCCTAAAATTCCTTTAATGTGTTGATAAATATGATGTTTTCGTGCTAAACAGTTCTCTAGTTTCAATTTTAAAAAATTATTATCTACTTTGCTTTTTAAAGCGTTTGACAAAAAAAATCAACAAAAGATTGAAAATAAGGTTATTTCCTAAAACTCCCAGATTATGGGAAATATCTGGGCAATTTTTTAAGGCAATATCAATTCCTAATACTGCCTTAAAACTAAATACTATGAGCCTATTTTAATGAAAATTCAAATTCAAATGCTCCCCTCTGTTAATTTTCTTTATTATCGTTTTTATAAATGTATTGAAACGTAAATGTTAATCTCTTTCAACAATGATTTTACAGATTTTTTAAATTTTTACCGTAGCATTCTAGTTTGTATTGTTCAACTGATATTTTGATTGAATTTTGCTTTGATGTTGAGCTATATAATGAAATTCCAAAGCAAATGTGCGTGAATCTGCTTTAAGTCATTAGCAAGCTTGTTAAACACACACAACAGCTTCTGCTTACGCTCGCGCCTCACAACTCTTAGATTAGTTACAGACTTGGAACACCACTAATCACCTCACGTTAACGTTAACCTCATGTTAAATCAACGTTCGAACAATTCAGTTGTTGATTTGTAGCCAAATGACGTCTGATTATTGTGTTTTTATCAAGAAATCGTTTTATTTGCTACATCGTAAGAACCATTATGTTGTTATTAAAAATATATTATTATCGTAAATAATTGGTTGTCAAGAACAAATTTTGTTTTAAATATGTTTTTTGTTTCTTACTTATCAAACATTATACTCACGTAATTCAATATGTGATAAAACATGAGCTATGATGTATGAATCAGAAATATGTTGAATTGTTTTCCATTTGCTTAGCAATCTAAACAAACTTATTTTTCCAGTAAATTATTTAGAACGGTGTATTACAAAGATCTTAGGTTTAAATATTAGAGTTTTTGATTTTTCACATAGGGAAAGTGATTATACATTTCGGACGAATTAATAACATTTACCTTTTTCGTTTATCCACTACTTGTACATATTCATGTAAGAGAGAAATTATTTCCTATCGAGGTTACAAACTTTATATTACAGGGTTTTTTTTTAAACGCAACCCATTTTTAAGATTGAATAATGCACATATGAATATGAAATGAGTATTGTTTTATTGAGCTTTACATTTTATACAACCTATTATTTAAGTTTGATCACATTTAGTTTACATACAATGAACTCAAAACTTGTTTAACATATTTTACCTAGATATTTTTTTTATTTTTCCTATAAATCACTAACAATTGATCCTAAGCAAGACTTTGTCTTGTACTGTCAAATGTTTAATGATTTTGATTTGCAACCATTGGGGATTGTACAGGGTGTTTTTTTTTTTTTTTTTTTATAACGCAACCCATTTTTAAGATTGAATAATGCACATATTGATATGAAATAAGTATTATGTTATGGATCTTTACGTTTTATACAATCTATTATTTAAGTCTGATCACATTTAGTTTACCTTATGTGCTCAAACAGTCCGCCATTGGCATTTGTATAAGTTATGCTCTTTCAATCAAATTCCCGAACACGTGTTGCAAGGTGCCTCTTAATGTCTTGCATTAAATTTGTAATGTTTGTTTCAAGGTGTTGAATATCCTGTGAACTGTTTTCGTAGGCCTTACTTTTTATGTATCCCCAAATAAAAGAATATAGTGGGATCAAATCCGGGGATCTTGGGGGGAAATAATCCTTCATCGATAAAATCAAGTTTTGGGTTGCGTTTTTAATGTGTGTGTCTTTAAGCAAGATAACTCGCGTAAAAATGGTCAGATCTGAATGAAATTTGCCACAGACATGTAAAGTAGTAATTATCCTACGAAAACAATTCACAAGATATTCAGCACCTCAAAAAAACATAACAAATTTAATGCAAGAAATTTAAAGAGGCACCTAGCAACACATGTTTGGGAAGTTGATTGAGAGAGCATAACTTCATACAAATGCCTCTGGCGGAATTTTTGAGCACATAAGGTAAACTAAATGTGATCAGACTTAAATAATAGATTGTATAAAACGTAAAGATTCATAACATAATACTTATTTCATATCAATATGTGCATTATTCAATCTTAAAAATGGGTTGCGTTATAAAAAAAAAACCCTGTACAATCCCCAATGGTTGCAAATCAAAATCATTAAACATTTGACAGTACAAGACAAAGTCTTGCTTAGGATCAATTGTTAGTGATTTATAGGAAAAATAAAAAAAATATCTAGGTAAAATATGTTAAACAAGTTTTGAGTTCATTAGATATTAGTTAAACCTGTAAGGTACACTATAGCATAAAAACATTAATAAAACAAAACTAATTGTTATCAAGGTTGATTTTTCTGAAGGTTGACAGGATTTTGGCTTACCCATCACTAATGGTAAATGGTTTGAAACATTTGTATCGAGTGCACAGTTTTTATCGATACCGTACTCAACTTCTAAGAATCCTCCAATGTTGTTTTCTGTAAGTGCAAACATAAATAAATCAAAGAGTTGCTCATTTTAAGGTTTGTGCGTGGTTAAACATTACTTAATACTTTTTAATCACATTTCTTCCACTTTCTAGTATCAATATGAAATTGTCGTAATAACATGCAAGCTACACAGTGTGACAATTATCTCTTAGGACGAATGTATTACCTTGAAACAAAAAGAGATATCGCAACCGAATTTTGCATACTGTTACTGGTAATAGTAAGCTTCCTGTGAGCGTGGAGTTCGGATGTCACCTTCAGGGGACCGCTGGGAGTAAGAAGAAAATCATTAATGTAAGCATACCTACGTCGATATTTACATAAAAAAGGTCACATACATAAACAGTACATGTAATAATTAACTCGTATTATTTAGAGTATACGGATAAGTTCTTCAGCAATAGTCATTTCCTGAGATCTCAACTCCGGCGATTACGACGTCTTCAAGTCGTAATTAATCTCCTTTGTTTTGTAGATCCCTCGCAGCTGTTCCTCAGCTTCGTAATTAACGCACTCCAAATTACACAGCAATAAATAACTTTAAAAACCGTAATATAACAATTAAACCAATTATGCATTTTAAACGTTGATAGTTTTTTATACAGGGTGTTATTTTAAACGCAATCCAAAACTTTATTTTATCAGTGAAGGATTATATCCCCCAAGATCCCCGGACTTGACCCCACTATATTATTTTCTTTGGGGACACATAAAAAGTAAGGCCTACGATAATAATTAACAGGATTTTCAGCAGCTCAAAACAAACATAACTGATTGTATTCAAGAAATTCAAAGGGGTACCTTACAACACGTGCTCGGGAATTTGATGGAGAGAGCTCAACTTTATATAAATGCCTATGGCGGATTTTTTGAACACATAAGTAAATAAATGTGATCAAACTTAAATGATAGGTTGTATAAAATGTAAAGGTAACAAAATAATACAGATTTCATATTTATATGTGCATTATTCCATCTTAAAAATGGGTTGCGTTAAAAAACACCCTGTATAAAAAATGTTACTACCTTATTTTTTTATTAAACTAGAGCTTGTATCAATTCCATTGCATTATAAAGTTTTTAACTTACTTTGCGATGGCCTTGAAGGTGCTTCCATAAAGATAAAATATGTTTCACATTAAGAAGCACCTCCGTCCTAGGAAGGGTAAAACACTTGATTTTACGATATTTTTTAAAAATCTGTGATTATTTTCATTTGTGTTTTACGATCAGACTATGCCACTTGTTAATTAAAGAACATTAAAAATAAAAGGGCGTGAAGCGAGATGCTTAACCCCGCGGTTTGCACCTTTGTGACAGAGGTTCGTGTTTTACACAAACGTATTTTTTCAGTCTACAATAACTCGTGAAAAACAAACAAGAGAACGACAAAACTTTCAGGACCAGCAGTGACATAAACTAAGCCCTTTTCCCCCGCCCCTTCACGTCCAACACCCATGCCTTGTAGTAATTTTTCGACGCGTTCTTCTAATTTTATTAGAAATTAGGATTAGTGCTTTAGTTCAATTACTTTATCTTTTTCAATGTTACGCATTCCATTCGTTTCTGGGTAATTTTAATTTAATACCATCGCATAAGGCATAAATGTATAATTCACTAGTTTCAGTACGTATCTTCTTCTATTTTAGTGTATACTGTATAGGGGTTTAGTACTAAAAGGGTTTGTAAATAGTAAATTTTCAGTATTAAAAAAATACATTTCCTTTAGTGCGAATTTGCGAAATTAGGAAAAAGATGTACAGCTAAAATATTTCATTTGTATTGTACATCACCATCTTCAAACACCAAATTAGTTTTTTATTACTTTTTATATACTATAATCAGTTTAACTACAACTCAGTTACATAATCTGTGCGATTTCGACACGTTAATTGTTTAATCCGCCGCTAAATTATTCCGATTTTGCCAATCAAAACAAAGGATTTAATTCAGGACCCTTAATCCGTATATGATTTATGATTACAATTCATATTTGTTTGATCCCTCTTGATTGGATTAAGAGTCATGTTTAAAACCGACGAATTTATAATTATCTAGTTTTAAACCTCTTTCAAAACAAAAAACGTAACAACTATTTCGGTTTCCTCTGTGAAACTTATCGGATCAAATTAAATGTAATATTAAATACAAATTGTTTTCCTCCACTCTAAAAGGGGACCTATTTAAAGTCTCCATACGTGTTGGAACAATTGTTCAAATGGATGGGTCAAACTGATGGGCAATGTGTTGGAAAGCAGGTTGGAACACTAGCGACACAACCCGTACGTCCCGGCCTTAGATGACTTTCTGACTGGTCTATATTAATACAGAGGCCGACAATGGCTACAGTAATTAGAAGCTGACATTATTCTGGTAAGTCTATTGGCTGTCCAGATTGACCAGCTTCCTTTGTTCCTCCTTGCCTCTCTGGGAACTCTAATTCCCGGCTGAACTTGGATACCCAGTCAGGTCTGAGCCCTGGAGGGAATTTTGGATCGGGCTGGCTTGTCCTCCTGGGAGGGGATGAGGCAAACATTTGACAAACTTCTAGACGACTGCTATTGGGAGGGCGAACCGACCTAAGTGAGACTCTTCACAACAAGGAGAGCTTCCAGGTGGAGGACCTTGTCTGGGAATGCTTGGGAGGTGTCGGGTTAGAGGGCGAGTCATCCCCGGAAGAGCCTGGAGGATAGGTTGGAAATCTATCCACTCTTCCTTCAGGGGCGAGGCTGACTGACCATATCATACCTTTCCCATCCTGACAATCCCTTCCTTCCGTAAGATGCACAATATCCCTAGGGAGGCGTGCCTAGGTGGCAATGCTGGGGCTTTCATTCCTCTAAAGTCTAACAGTCTAACCGTACGTCCAACTCAAAACACTAGCAACGTAGCGCCGTCGAGTCGGGCCGCTCAATCTCAACGTGTTATAATCTAGTAAACCAATGTGACGAATAAAGAATTTGTATTTGGGACGTGTTGACGAGCAAGATGGAAAGGAGGCCGGACATGATCGAACATGTTGTCGGGTGGCCAATAGTTCGACCAGCTATCCGCACGTGTATATAAGAAATAGGTATGTATAGATATAAGTAAGAAATAGGTATACCCGCACGTGTATATATAGGTATTTAATAAAAGTCTAAGGATGTGATAGATCACACAACAGCGAGAAGTAGTCGTATAAACCTTTTAGGTTAAAATCTTAAGTGAGTATTGATGGAAAAATAATCAGAAAAATCTGAGTTATTGTTGGCTTCAAATTCACTGCTGGTCATGGTAAGTTTATGTTTGGATTTTGATTATTCCTGACATTATATACATATACTTCTTTGAAATGGCGACCTAACCAGGTATGTAATTTAAGCCAAGTATGAATTAGAGACCAGTGTAGGATGATTGTGGCATCCTATGCCATTTATTTAGTTATAAGTAAATAAAAAATAGTTTAGAACATTTAATCTTTCCAGATTCCGTAACGACGGGAAATTTATTTTCTCACTTATCAGAGATTTCAGTCATATAATAGACTATTGCCCGGTAAGCGTGTGTGAGGGCAATTATGATTTTTATTAAAATGTGAGCTCTCGGGCGAAACAGGACTTTATTGACAAAAGCTCCAATATAAAGGCAATATTTGTTTATTTAAAACATGATTTTATTTTTCAATTTCAATATCTGCATTATTCACGCATACATCCCCTTCGTTGAAATTTCTTTGAGAACGTTTGCAATATATTATTTTGATTGTTAATATAATGCAATAATAACATTTTCCAACTTAACAATATAAGCCTCCACATATTTAAACTTAATATATCATCAGATTTGTTCAGCTTTGATACCAAAATTTGCCAAAACACTTCATTCATTTGAGGATAGATAAATAAAACATTCATTTTCACACAGAAAAATATAATTTTTAAATAGCTCAACAGCATTATTATATGGTGTTTTTGTAATCAAACATAAATAATATCAAACAAAACGCAAAGTTAATTGATCATAGGAAGATATAAACAATTGAATTTTATGTTAATTGCTACACAAGTATTGATTTCTTAAAGCTCTATTACATGTTTTTATTTCAACTACATTTACCGTAAATATTAAAAATATTTGCGATGTGAAACCCTTAATTCATCAACAAAACATATAAAAGTACAACGAACCATATGCAGTCACTTTGGCAAGAGTTTATTTTTTTTACTATCTTCTTTTTTATATCTCACTGTTTGAAATCGACATAATTTGTTGATAAACCCCAGGAACAGTTTTATTTTAGAATAAGGTAATTATTCACCTCGACATAATGATCTTAAATGTCATAAGGACATCCCGACATCCACTCCCTGATAGTTCTATTCCCCTTTCACATTTCGGTGACATACGGCATTCATTGCACGGACGAGAGGTGAATAGGCCCCCCTCCCCCCCCCCCCCCCCCGGGTGGCGAACCCCCCTCATGTTCCCCAGTTTAGATGACGATTACTCAGGTTGTGTAATGGTTTCTGAGAGAGAAAGTTTACCGCGATGAGGCGGCCGCGCCGGCGCCGCTGGCCCTGATACACGCGTAAGGATCTGTTACCGGAACAAGGAAAAGCCCGGTTATGCAGCAGACCTGAGTACTTTTCTAAAGGTTATTATTTGTCCTTTTTCAGGGGGTGGTCTACCTCAAGTTCCGAGCTAAAACAGGGTTTTGTATCTTATTCATTAATCGCTGGATTTTCATATGATTCCCTATATTTTGGTGTCATTTTAAAAAGGATATGTTTTTGTAGGGTGCTAAATTTTTAGAATTTTTCATTCTATCCTCGTTCATTTACAGGAATTGTGTAAATCTTTCAAAAAAATGTAGTTTTTTGTTAGATTTTAAAGTATCATAACTAACGACAGAAACGCTTTATAGAAAAATAAAAATGTAAAGCCCTATAAAATATAGTGAAGAACGTGAAAACACTCTCATTTTTATTAACTCTTAAAAAATAAAGCTTTTGTCGTCCAGATACGAAACGTCTGCAAGCGTACTTCAGCGCGCTTTAGCTCTATCTTTACAATGTTATTTCGCTCTGTGACGCAGATTTTTCTGTCAATGTAGACCGCCCCCTTAACAATGAAAACCCCAATTTTTTGTTAAAAATCTCCCTTGTAATAGACCGATCGGGATGATCTACGATCCACTCCCAATAATTACCACAACTCATCCGTACCAAATTTATCGAAATAGGACAATCTTTGATACAGTTATCGTGCTTAACGACGCATATGTAAATATATTTATGGTGTCCAACTTAACTGAGCCTCCACTTCCATCTAAAAAGGTATTAGAATTTTACATAGACTGCCGACATTTTCCAAAGCATTTAAAAATGAGGAAAGATCACACTTTAACTGATCATAATACCTTAACAATTGAGTGTAGATAAAATGTCAGGAGTGGGAAGTTCATAACATTGAAAATAGAATCTAAAAACACCATAAAATATTGGATGAAATATGAAAAATCAAAGTTGTCCACCAAATTGGAAAATAGCGGTCAGTTAAAAGAAAAATCAATTCATATTTTTATTCATGTCTTACTCAAGAAGGTGAAGTCCCTCATTTAATTTTATCTCTAAATTTAAAAGTTTGTGGGATGTCAATGGTAGCAAAGCTAATTTGGACGCCCAATATATGAAACTGAAATAATAATATTGATTTCTGGGTACCTCATAATGAAACATTATTACGCTCCGATGTTTAGGTTCTGAGACCTGAGACACCCTTATGGTTACATTCCCTTTATGGAGAAATTCGTTAAAACTGACTTCACATTGTGTAGCTAGTTGAAAGTTTCTAATAAAGTCATAATAATTATCTTTTGCTTATTGCTCCTACAACACAAAACTGTATTTAAAACCCTTCGTCACTCAAAAATAAAGATCTTTCTAGATTTTGATCGTTCGGCTGTGATCATAAATAAACTTCAAGTTATAGTTGTTCCTCTTCCGAACAAAATAAGGAATAAGTAGGAATAAGTCGCATTACGAAGCTGAAAACAATAAGATCCTATAATTATTGGTTTCAATAACTTATGTTGATGATGAAAAGGTTCTAAATTCTAATAGTGTATCATATATTATTAGTGATCAAACCACCCTTAATTTTAACGGGCTGAAATTTTAAAAATGATGTAATTTTCATGTACGAAAAACTACTGTTAAATTATACAATGGAATTTTAATAAAACAATTCAAATACGAATTTCAAAAATGTGTAGTTATAAAATTATAGATTTTACCGATTTTAACTACTTCCACACTTGCCTGAAAATTATGAAAGGTGATTTAGCAGCTGTTCATTATCTAAGAGTATCTCTTAAACATAACTTAGACATTTATTCTCTTGTTGAAATGTATAAAAGAGGCACCAATATTTTAATCACACATTTTGTGATTCCTATTTTAAAATTATACAGGGTTAGGCAAATGTGTGGTTACCCCACAGTAACCTTTTATCGTGTTATAGTAGGAAAACTAAACTCGGCATACCTTTGTAACATGAAAAAAATTAATTTTTTTAGAGAGTCCCATTTTTGCCCGCACCAACAAAATGGTGTTTTTTGGGGGTAACCTCACTTTTTAAATGTAAACCCCTAATGAGTGACCCCTCATTTAAAAGAGTTTGTTAAAACAAATGCAGTGGAACAAACCACGCGGTCAATATCATACCGCTGACTAAAATGGTGGTCAAATTGGAGATAAATAAACAAACTTAAGTGTGGATACCCCTCCTTGACTATTTATTAAATGGGTTACGGTAGGTAAACTGAACTCGGCTCTACTTTATACGACATAAAACTGTACTTTTTATCACATAACCAACTATGCCCCTATCCCCAAAATGGGACTCTTTGGGGGCAGCCCAAAATTTTGAAATGTAAACTTCTGTTGATTGACCCCTCATTTTAAAAGGGTTTGTCAAAAGAAATACATTGGTGCAAACCAGGGGCCAATATTACACTCCTAACCAAAATGGCGGCCATTTAAAAATCTGAGATGGGTAAAGAATTGTGGATACTTATAAAAAATATATAAAATATAACATACATTTTATATGTTTTTATATATAATATATAAAATATATACGCGTATAATATATATAAGCGTATATTAGAGTTATAATTATAGCGTATATGGTAGTTTATATAATAGCGTTTATAATTGCGAAAATTATAGCGTATATGCTAGTGTATATGATATGATAGCGTGTATGATAGCTTATATTATAGCGTGTATGATATGATAGCAAATAAGTTAGCATAAATGATAGCGTATATGATAGAGCATATAATAGTTTAAATGATAGCGTAAATGTATATTATAGCGATAATGATAAGATAGAGTATATGATAGCGTATATTATATCGTATATAATAGCGTAAATGATAGCGTATTTAACTGGGTTCTCCTTCTACTCTTGATTTTAAATTTGACTATCGAAAATAAAGAAATTATTTAAATTAGATTCTACAGGTTTCTCCTACTACTTTATATTTTAAATTCGATAGCTTATTAGCGTATATGATAGCGTTTATTAAATCGTATATCATTGTATATGATAGCGGCTATAATAGCGTATATGATATGATACCATATATAATAGCGTGTATGATATAATATCGTATATGAATTGATACCATATATCATAGCGTATATGACATAGTATTTTATAGCGTATATGATAGCGTATAAGATAGCGATATTGAAATAATAGCGTAAATGATAATATATATTTATCAAATTTATCATGCTTAAAGTGTGGATACCCCCTCCCCCTGTTGTTGTTTATGTGATAAAGTTGTTTGTGTGATAAAAAAAAGTCCAGTTTTAAGTCGTAAAAGCTGAGCTGAGTTCAGTTAACCTACTGTGACCCATTTAATAGTTAAAAGAGGGTATCCACACTTCAGCTTGTTCATCCCTCTCGAATTTGAAATGACCGCCATTTTAATCAGGGGTTTGAAATATACCTCTGCTTTGCGCCACTGTATTTCTTTTGACAACCCCTTTAAAATGAGGGGCCACTCGATAAGGGTTTACATATAAACATTTGGGGCTGCCCCAAAATACCCCATTTTGGGGGTGGGGTTAGAAATAGAACTCTCCTTAAAAAAGTGGAGTTTTTCAAATTGTAAAGATATGCATAGTATGGTTTTCCTACTATAGCTCGTTAAAAAGTTACTGTGGGGTATCCACACGTTTGCCTAACCCTTTATACTAAATACCTGAGACAATACTGAATCAACCTGCAATTTCTTTGGCTTTTATGGATTTTTTAACAAAAAACTTATAACTTGAAGGCCTTCAGGAATCAAACCTTCCTTTTGCATTTTGATTAATATGTAGCACGATTGGTTTCCTAAGCAATAAGTACGATTAATGTTATTACGATTAATTTTATTAGGTACGATACGATTAATTTATTAGGGTCACTTGATGAAGGGAGGAGTTTTCATACCTCCCGAAACGTAGTGTAGTTAATTGACCATAAACACCAACATCACTCGAGTGCTTCATGCTTAGGACTCCACCTGTTCTCCGAAACGGCGGTTTTACACGAGAAAGTAAAAAGAGTCTAGGGGCCGCGACTTTCTCCGCGACGGCTGCTGCTGGCTGCTATCAGTTGTGAGGATGGAGGCGGAGGGCCGTCTACTGCTGATGCTGCTGGGCTGCTGCTTAGCAGCCGTGTGTTCCACCGAGCAGCCGAGAATACTACAGAGCCAGCGTGAGTACCTTGACTCCTTGAGTAGAGAGTGTCAGATGGTGTGGCCTTAAGAGTGTTAATTTTAGTACCGTGTTTAATTTTAGTATTGTGTTTATGCCATGTCGTTTGGATCGGACTATGTAGAAGATTCCCTTCGTTTTGGTT
Source organism: Flexamia atlantica (assembly GCA_035578135.1). Classification (NCBI taxonomy): domain Eukaryota; kingdom Metazoa; phylum Arthropoda; class Insecta; order Hemiptera; family Cicadellidae; genus Flexamia; species Flexamia atlantica. The sequence goes on along the minus strand of JAQJVK010000049.1, from coordinate 1,277,022 downwards.
GAAAATCTCGTTAATTTTTACGAGCTAGCTAAGATTGGGATTAAGGGTTAGCTAAGATTGGAAGGGGACCTACTTACGCTAGTGGATTGTTGTAATATTTATAGTGTGTTGACTATTGATTAGGATTCTAGGGGGGGGGGGGGGCAAATAGGGTTTAATTGTAAGGATTGTTGTTTCAAAGAGTGAAAAGCTAGTAATACTTCTACTCTACAGAAAAATACAGGCCTACGTAAAAAATACTCTAATATATGAAATTGGTAGTCGACAGAAAAATATCAAAATACAATAGTGGAAAAAATATTTAAAAAGTTTGATAATGTGAATATTGAAGGAATTGTCAATTACGACTTCGTCAAATTCTAGGTACAAAAACACAAAACACTTAAAAACATCCATACATACATTACCACAAAAAGTGCCCAACTGGACCATATAGAGGAAGAATCTTCAGCTGAGCATATTAAATCGTTGACAACACAGATATTGTGTTTAAAGGAGATAGTGCGAGTCTGGTTGTATAGGGGAAATTTATGAAAAGGGAATTAATTAACCCTATTCTTTTTTTTACCTCCAAGTATGCTGTTACCAAAAGCTTGTCTCCTCTGGTTCCTTCTTCGTAAAAGTAACTTAAAATCACTAGTTGATGTCTTTGCTATTGTCCATCGATTAGGTTGTTGTGCTCATAAAATGGAGCTATGTAGGAATTGTATTCAGTGGTAGCCATGCTAACTTATTGCTACCGGAAAACGTCTGTTAGAGTTGAAAAGGATTTTTTTAAGTGAGATAGTACAACAATCGTTGATTCAAGGAGAGGCAACTGCTCCTTTAAGACATAATGCATAGTCTTGCCCTTGTTGGCTCCTTATTCGTCCATCAATGTGTGCAAAGTATTTAAAAAAAATTAACTAGAGTTTTACACTGGATAAACAACCGGCACATCTTTACTGCATACAACAAACTGCAAACAACCGGGATTTACAATATATTTACCGATATATTTAGATTTTGCATCTTAGAATGGGAAACTACAGTAAATAACATATGAAGCACCAATTTATTAAGAACCCTATGACGGGTTAAATTAAACAATGATAAATTAAATCTAATAAAAAGGCAAGTAATTACTTGTTTAGGCTTTTTTATAATTTCCATCAGGAAACAACATTCACGTACAAAAATTAGTTAAATACTGTATGAACAATTCGTAATTACTTGATTGTCGATCATGCGATTTTATTGGTCAAAGTGTTATTTAAATCGTTATTTAAATATCGTATTTTTTACTTTTTGATGGTTGCCTTTAAAAACTACAAAAATCACAATTTGAAAATTACAACTACAGTTAATATCTGCATCAAAGTATTTAAATAGCCGCTATCTTGATTTGATAAAAAAATATAAAACTCAACAAATATGTAGTTTCTCCATTGCATATACTGAAGGACAGACAGAAAACCGAGCAAGATAAAAATCATGCAATATTCAAAACTGAATATCGTTTGTATGAACCGATTTCACAGCACAGTGAAGTTTTGACTGGTCGCATGTTTTGGACACACGGTATGAAATAAATATTAATCGCCGCCTCTATAGCTTAAACAAATATGACAACCTAAATTCTAGCTTACTGTCAAAAGTATTTAGCTGAGGCACACACGTGAAATTAATGACTTCACTAAATCGATGGTGAATGAAAATGCACGAGTGTAAGTCAAGTTTGTATGCAGTATACAGGCCTAAGTCTTCATCGATTGTGGTCTTATCACGTAGTCCGCGCCAATAGTAGCATTGTTTACTTTAGATACCGAAATAAACATACTATTACAGTTGGAAAGAGCATCGACCTTGATGAAAATAGACTTCACATTCCAAACAAGGAGAACACTTCATGGGGATTAATATTTTTACCGCAAGGACAGTTTCAATTGAGGTTGGTATTATTCGCCGAAACATCGTCCGAAGTCTATTCATAACTATAATTGTGGATAGTTATAAGAAATGGCTTGTGGACGCGGTGTTCCTTAATGGGGATTAACGTTCGCACTATTGAGTACTCGTTCATGGGACCATCCTCATAATTAGACCAGTTCGTAAATTAATTGTTAACCGAGGCGAAATCGTGGTTCGGATCCCACGTTAAAATGTAGGTCCCTTAGTTGCCATTGGCTGTTGGGCTATTAATTAACAGTCCTGTCTAAGGAATATGTCGGCCTTAGTCAGTAACAAGACTACAAGATCGCGCCACAATCATCCTTCACTCATCTGTCATTCATACTTGGCTTAAAATACCTACCTGGGTAAGTCGCCATTTCAACTAATGTACCTAATGTATCTAATTCCAGTGTTTGTTTGGAGATGTATTTATTCTTTACAGAGTAACGATTTAGAACTTGTCGATTTATAAATTATTCCCAGCAATGTTAAACGTTCAGATTACAAATTAAGCGATTATAACTGTATTTAGACGTAAAAATTAAACTGCAACACACTAAACTCGATCTGCGCGTTAATTACTTTGTGTAATTAATGACGGAAGCGGAAGTGTCACTGTTCCAAGGGCCAAAACCTCATTGAACAATTTAAACATTCTGTAAACTACTGATAAATCAACCCTCAAGATGGCTTCTGATCATGTTGGTGATACAAAACAGGCTCTTTGCATAAAACATCAACAATAGTCAACTTTTATTTTAGTATGGAACAAATTGGTAGATGGATTAAAAACTCAAAAAGAGCTTAAATAAATAGAAAGTTGGATAACAATTGTAATGATAATCATTTTGGTACATTTCAATCACGTAATAAATAATTCCATTATAATTTTCCAATATATCATGATCAATTCCATATTGAATAGTAATTATGTTTATTATGAACAGTTTTCCTATATCTAGCTGGATTAATATTTACAGAACACGGTTTATTATGAGGTTGATTTAAAGTTTTTAGTCATTTATTATAGTGGACTGATAATAGTAAATGAACAACTGTAATTGTTTCGGGGCTTATTAGTTATGCACTCAATATTTGTTTAACGAGTTAAAATAGCATTCAGTTCATTTTAGTTGTCCACAAAACAATATTGTAACTTCATAGTTTAATTTTAATTACTTTAAATAGTGAAGCCTTTGGGAATAAATTACTTTTTTAGTCTAAACGTTTTTTCTACACCAACAAATATTGCAAATTAAAATCAAAATTACATCTGCTCGCCAAATTTAATTAAAATATTTGTAAAAATGTTGTTATCAAGACTAGAGGATAAAATTTATTCATGGCATAAAAACACCATCGATCCAGTTTCCAAATTAATGTCTGAATCAATGTTTAATATTTAAGTGTTTTTGTAAGTGGTCTTGATCAAAATATAAGCAATTTAAATCACTCAATTCTGTAATATCAGTATAATACAAAACCGTGTTACATATAAAATACGTTTTAAAATTGCTTTCATATTTTTTTAAAAATTAAAAATTTTACAGGGGCTAGTTAATACTGTACTAATGTACAGTATTAACTAGCCCTTTTAACTTATTAAAACAGTATTAACTTATCCCTTAACAGTATTAACTTATCCCTTTTATAATTAAAAGGGATTTTCATGATGTAATGTTGGGTCTGTAATCAAACCCTATAAAGTATTATTTTAAACAATACAGGTGCTGCAATACCGAATACCAGCAACATATCCTGATCCAAACTAAAATTGTGTCACGTCTTCTACAGCGATATTTTTATTTTAACTGATAAATGTAGGCCTACTAACAATAGATCACCACTCTCATTTGCGGTATACATCGTAGGCATATGAAATAGAATTTTTTTCAGTATTCATTTTTTTCAGTTTTTATTTGCGCCATCAGTGTCACGTTTCGGTTACATTGGTCTAAACCCGGGTTACTGTGTCTATTAAACGGCGATTTTTTATAAGCATCACTAATTTTCAAAGTCCAATGAAAAATGGAAACTGAACCCAGTTAGTTTTAAGCCTAGCCAGGATCCGAAACGGCAACCATTACATTATAGGGCTTACTTCATAATCATTTGGCTATGTAGTTAATCACTTAATCACTTAATCACTTTATTAAGACAGGTACCTCATTGAGGACGTTACCCTGAATATGAGTGAAGGATGAGTGTGATGATCGTGATGATAGTGGCGCGATCTTGTAGCCTTGTTACTGACTAAGGTTGGCATGTTCCTTAGACAGGATTGTTAATTAATAGCCCAACAACCAATGGCAGCTGGCTCCAGAAATTTATTTATTTCAGTCATCTTAAATTCCAACAGGTTCTACAAGAATCCTTGAACAAGAAACTTGTAATACCAAAGTTATAAATAAAGGTAACTGAGAGTACTTTCTATCTTTGCTTGTATACAGTTTGGTTGTATGTGTGAGAGGTATTCCGTTTAAAATTTAAATTCTAATTTTTTTTAATTTTCACAATTCCACATTTGTGTGTACTGTTTAACTCTGTATTTCTACTGTCCCTTTTAACCTTCTTTCTGTGGAATCAGATTAACATCGTTCGTTCCAAAACGTTTCAGCACGTTTGACCATTTAACTCGCATAAAACTTATTAATCGAGAATCTACAAACCAATAATAGTATATTTCATTATAAGGACCTAAAGTGACGCTTTTCGTACAAGGTCAAGTTTTACAGGAAAAATGACCGAGTAACGAAAAGCAGCTTTAGGTCCGTGTGATGAACTAAATTTTTCGTTATATTGCTCAATACAATACGTAAACTACTTAAGAAAACCAAAATGTTACAGCTTGTTCACCTTTAAAGATGCCTTCAAAAGATGCCACCGTCTTGTTCTTGCAATTTGAAGCAATCAGCTGATTGTCTGTTTCATTTGTGTTAGGGTAGACTGACAACAATGAACAACTATCGACGTATCGAACGCATGTAATAATCGATTGGTGAAATGAGCGAATTTCACAAATTGATTAAACTGACAACAATGAACGTTTCGATGATAACGATGAATGTTTCGATTATTTGTAATCGAATGAATATTGTTCAATTATTACGTACTCGGCACTTTTTGACTTTTATAGTCCTAGGACTATACTAGTAAAGAGTCAGCTGGTATCGAGTACATCAGCTTTTAATTCCTAGGATTATAAAGAGTTTATTTAGGTCCGGAAAACATGCATTAAAAACATCTGTTTTTGAGATAGTATAACGAAAACAATATTCATGTGTGTTTCATACAAAATCAGCAGAATCTTACTATCTTAACAACAATTAAAGTAGATACTACATAACAATTCCATTACGTTTTGTAACAGCCACAAAGAAACACACTGGACATTCCTTATGTTTCAACGCCATGTTGTAGTAACGTCAGTCAGTAGTGGTCGCTCCAGTTGGCAAGCTGGTTTACACGGTAACTGTGCCAGAAACCCCTGCCAGTGGCAACAATGCAGTTAGTATTCCGTCCTGACGTTCTCTCACTGTCTTCGTAAATAATGGATGTTTACTCAACAACGGGATCGATTTGTGTTGTATTTTACGCAAACCGAATATATAAATAAAATTTGAATAGAAAAAGAGGTATATTATTTATTTAATTAAAAGGTAAATTTGTTTTAAAAATGATGTATACCTTTCGTCTAAATAAGTATTTACCGTGTTAAGATAATTAAATTAAATAAAATGAGTGATTATACGTAAAATACACTTTGCACTAAATAACGTTTTTTAATACTGCAAAATGCATATGTACAAGGGTAATATCAACGTTTGTTAGATGATTGAATAAATATAGTTTTGCACTGCGGCTGGATAGAATAATAAAGTAATACAACAATAGAATGTCAAACAATACAATTAAATAGAATTCAATACGATACCGTACAATACAATACAATACAATACAATACAATACAATACAATACCATACAATACAATACAATACAGTACAATACAATACAATACAATACAATAACGGGAATATATTCCCGTGTTATAACATATCATGCAATTAAAAAAAGTATGACAACAAACACTTAACATAAACAACAAACAACTATTCCAAATTATGTATGCATGTTTACATTTAGAATCACCATAAATAATATGTCTGTAAATTAATATTTAAAAGGCCTTTTCTTAAACTGATAATAGTATTAGAGCACTGCGAATATTCGTTTCATCTCAATAGTTTAAACCCTCAATCACATTACACATCGACACATTGGCACTTGTCCTCTACAATGATTCAGCATTGTGTGTTCATTCACATAGAAAAATACTAATTCCTGGATCGGTTAATTTTTATCACCCCAAAAATATTGTTATAGAAATAATTTTTTGATTAGTTAAAATGAGTTCTAATTAGTTAAATTTTAAATTTCGGCTCAACGAAAATTGTATATTAAGAATGTTTGCTTCGTCTGACTGATGTTTGCTTAATCTGCTTATTAATATATTGATAATAACCAAGAAAACGGTTTTGCATAGGGAAGTAAGTGTCTCACTTACCTATTTTTATTTATACGATAAAGATTTAATAAACTCTAATTGCAAAAAAATAACACGCTATTCAGACATCTTTAGCAAGCCAATTAATTGGATATTATGCTAAAATTGAGTTCCAGAAAGTTTATTTTCGGTTTGCTTGAGTTTTTAGAAAAGGTCAGAATCTGTATTAATTCACCGGATATAGTTCAAGTCAAATGAACTGGCCCAGACCGCCTTCAAGTCCAATGACAAAACCAACAATGGTCTTATGGACTGTCTGGGTCCCGTAATTTGGTTCGAGCTGTACTTCCTGTTGGTCCTCATGGCGTGATATTTTTTATAACCTACATACTTTTAAAGTAACAAAACAACAGACAAATTCGTTGCACGTGGGAGTTACGCATAAATTGTGGCGTAACGCAAACTTTGTTTTACAAAGTAAAGGACTAAAATATGACAACAGAACAAAATGTTTAAATATTACTCTGACTCTTATTAAAAGTTAAGCTTTCTTACAGGCGTCTCAATAATGTTCAACATGATATAAAAGCCAAAATATCTTTATATCTCTAATATTTTTAAATGTATCTAAGACATTAATGACATTAGGGTCTTTTAAATATCTCTAAGACATTGCCATTCAATAATCTTAATCGTTTGATTTTTTGGTGGAAATATAAGTATTTTGTTTAAATATTCAGTTCACAAGACGTCAATAATTAGTTATTTTATTTTTCAAAATCTGAGATTTTTTGAGGGGCTGTCGACAGAAAAACAATGTTTAGTTATATAATGAGGATTCGTCGTATCATCCTTCAATATACAAAATCTCCTCAGCAAAAGTTTATTTAGAGTGATATTTGCTACTGAATGTTACTTTACTGATAGAACGCATAATTTTGGACGCCTGAAGGCAACGTATAACTTTCGCAATAACTCTTAAGTCTTCCTAACCGGACGTTTCTTCGGTGTCAATCAATGTTTCCGAAAGGCCTCTGCGAAACTTCGTATTTCCACATCCCCTCGCTGAAAATATTTGTTTTAAGTAAAATTAAAGGTTGACTATCTATTCAATAAATTATGTTTTGAATATCTCTTTGCTTTGACATTTACATAGGATATTGAAATAATTATATATCTTCAGTTAGATGGATTATTTTCTGTTTTAAAATATTTGTTATGGACGATAATTTATAAAATACATCCTTAATAGTTAATTGTGTGTCGAGTGAGTAAAGTACAACGTTGTCTCACGAATGAAAATGTTGGCGCCCGAGCTTACAAGGGTGACAATTTCCACAAGGGAGGCAAAAATGTGCTTTGCTCTCGAAACGCAAACATTTTTTTCCATCTGCAATAATAAATACTAAATCTTTAAACATATGTCATTAACTTAGGAATTAACAAAAAATATATATTTTATTTCGATCTGCAATTAGCGCCTGCACATGAATCGCTGCAAACATTCATGCACTAGCGATCAGCTGACTGTTACAACGTTCTTACATGCTTAATTCTTTACGATCTCTCAGCTGATTGTCGTTGATATTATTATCATTTAATTATTCCTGTTATCAAATCAGCTGATTGCGCCTGGATTCTTTGAGCTGCAAAAAATTTGCATGTTTGCTTGGAAATTTGAAGGCGCTCCATGAATTATTGATTTTGATGTTATTCTTCCGGGGTTCTCCCGGTGGGAGACAAAGTAATCACTTTACTCCCGCTGGGAGACCTATTATTATTTAATTACGCATTACAAGGAGTAGAAGGCGTTTAAACATATCAGATGGGGAGAAAATGCTAATGCTAATGGCAATCTAAGGAGAAGTGTTTCAAGCACAATGGAAATGCAATCAATATTTTGGGGCTTTCACTCAAAACTGTTTCCATGTAGTTTCTGCCATGCGGTATGGAGCCAACCGAATCGGTTTTGTATGTGGAATACTGAATGGGTCCTTTCAAAAACGCGGCAGCTTGCAGTGCGGAAATTTCGTATGATCCACATGTCAAACTGAGATGGCAGTGGACCACACGTTTCCTCGCCGTGCGGCAGCAACCGCATAAAAACCGTTTCGTATGAGAAGAGCTTTAGACCCTTTAAACACGAAGCGTTTTGCACAGCTGTTGCTGCGAATTGCGTTTTTCACTTGTATGCCTCCTTCACAGTATTTCACAGTATTATGCCTCCTTTCAAACGGTGCGCAGCGCGGTAATGCATGATTCGCATGCTAATTAACAGTATCAGGAAACTGACACATCTTTCTTCCCTAAATTCATTTAAAATTAGAAAACTTAAATAGTGACATTTAACAAATTATCAATAAATTATCTCACAAATACATACCAAGTTTTGTCAAAATCGGTTAGTAAACTACGGAGATATCGGTTTTTAAATATTTGCCACAAGAATAACATCGGACAACGTAATTTGTTTACCGCCGAACTAAAATATCAATTATTTCCGCAACCAGTTGACGTAAAGTAATGACTCAAAATACTGGATTATTTCGTTTTTCAAGTCACATTTAATGAATGAAAGTATATTTTCTTTCAATGTTACAGATTTTGTGAAATTTTAAAAATATGAATTTTTTACACTTAAACCCCCATAACTTCTGAACCTGAATTTTTACAGACTTGCGAGTGGTGTCATTTTCTTTGTCATCTTAATCACTAAAAACCATGACATTTTAATCATTTTTTACTGGGTTTTATAGGGCAGTCAAAAAATTAAAAATTCCGAAAAAATGAAATTAACGCCTGGAGATACCACGGCTTTATACCTACCTGCCAAATTCATGAAAATCAGACCAATGGTGTCGTCTCTAGCTTTGATTACATCCACATATACAGACACACACACGGACAGACAGACACCACTCCGAAAACCACTTTTTTGGAATCAAATAGCACTACAACGAATATATCCACTAACAACTCAAATTCGAAAATTTTGACGAAAACAATACTTTCTCCATATACTATATATAGGGGGCAGAAGGTAAAGATAAGGTGTTGGCTGGCACCTCGCGTGGCAGCAGCCGCATAAAACCACTCCGTATGAAAAGAGCCATTGCATCACCAAGAGGCCGGGTCTTCCGGTATTGAAGACTCGCATACACCTGCAAAAACCGGCTAACAATGGGGGAGAAACTTTTACGGGACTATCGACCTATCAACCTAGCTTTGTAAGTTGTTTCCGTATTGCTGTCAATAATTGTTTTCTCGGATATCTCCAATTGGTTTGGTGGTCGGTCAGTATAAACGCTCCATATTTTTTACATATACCATTATTAATTAACCACATACCCAAATACCTCCCCATCCATTCTCTCTTGCCAATTAATTTGCGCGCTATAGAAACTTTCTGTTTGAGGGAGCTTGATGACTGTCTCTTGATGACGCCACAATTTGTTTACATTTTTGTGTTAAATGTTACGACTTTCCTGGGGATAACATCTGTGGTTAATCTTTAGAACTTCTTCAAACTTGCTTCATGTTCATATTATATTGAGTTATACAACAAAGTGAACTGGGTTAGTTTTAAGGTCGACGGATAGCGCCACTGTTCCAAAGATTCAGCCCTATATACCATTGCCTTAATTTAAGTCAATGACTATACTATACTGAAGTACTCTAATGCCCTTCTTAAAATTCTGAGACGTACTAAGCAAATCTCACAAATACCTTTAACATTACACTTTAAACTTCAAAATCTGTCAAACTGTTTCAGAGTTGTAAGTGTATTGTAAACCAATTAATTGCGCATTAATATATCGATTATTAAATATCTTATATTAAATGTTCAATATTTGAATTTTATTTTTAGGGGCTTTTGCCCCTACATGCAAGTAGAAAAACAGTTTAAGTTTAACTAAATTACACAAGTAGAAAAAACAGTTTCGTGACTTTGAAATCATTTAGATAAAACGTTAGTGACATTTCTAATTACGGATTCTAACATAAAACCGTTTGTTCGTCTAAATCACAATAAAAAAACTCAAGCGCCACACCCGAATGTGTCTCGTTTACTAGTTTAATGTCACAATAATACCATGTGTCATGAGATAATCACATTGAAGGTTTCATTCTTCTCTACGCATAAATCCTCCGCATGGCCACTGAAACACATTCTGTTTGGGGATTTGATCACAGCAGGTACGTGTTGGAGATTACAATAACTCGCCTCGTGCACTATAAATGTTTCCGACCTCTTTTGCTGTATATTTAGCTTTGCTATGTAGTTTTTCCAAAACCTATGATACCGTTCAGTGATATGTATTTGAAAACTGATAAAATATATGTACTTTTCACACGTAAGCTATTTATTTAAGAAGGGTTGTATACTTGTATAAGGTCAGTATTTTAAGCAAAAATTTTGTTCAACCTAATTTCATATATTTAACTAGTTTTTTTTCAAAATTATGATTTCTTTGAATTGTATTTATTGTACTATAACTGATGCTGTAAGATAGCCGAGCTGTAATAGTACCTAAACGACGTAATTTGTATTTGATAATCAACTGTATGAACAACTTACTTCATCAGGTGTCACGCTGTGTTCGTTTATCTTTAACTTTATACGTTTAGTATTTATAGTAAATATCGCAAAATAATATATATTTAGTTTGTTATGAATACTATTGATCAACAAATAATACATAATTCATCAAACTCAATCGATTACATTCGTTGATTGTTAAATAATTAAAGCTGGTAAGAAATTATTCCACTTCCAGTTAATAAATTGACGGCGAGACCCACGTTTTTTCTAACGGCAACCCCGTTAAATCCACTGATTGCGCGATCTAGCAGCAGTAAACCGAGTAACTTAGTTACCCCGTAATTCCTGCATACTCAATGCAGTCACAGCCAAAGGTATCGGCGCCAGTAAATGGCAACGTCGCACCTAAGGATTCGATTAGCCTTTAACCAGCTGGCTGTGAGATTGGTGTTGCTGTGTTAAAAACTCTAAAAAAGCGACGTTGTCAGTTCGAAGGCACGGTTTTATTAGGTACAGTACACTTCGGATTATCCGGACCCTACATTATCCGGATCCCGGATTGTCCGGACAGGGCTATCAGAAAAATTTAAAAATTTAAATCACGGCAAAATCACGATTTTAGCAAGTTTATGTGTTAAATGCACTTCTAATAGTAAAATACAAAATGTAATACAGCAAAAATTCTGTGATTCTGTGTGCATTTAGAATCACAATAATTTAAGGAATCACATTGCCTAAATAGTTCATTGCAGCCTTTTCATGAATGTAGTTTTCTGGATTGCTATATGGGGCACCAGCAGCAATCAACTAAGGCGTAGCCTTCGGCAATTTTGCGAGTTAGTTTATTGCTGTCATTTGATGTGTTTCATTATTTCTTAAGAAATGTTACTGTAATAAGTTTTGAGTTATTTTAATTTTCTTCATGATTATTTCATGTTTAAGTTATTTTGAGTTATAATTATTAAATCTGGCGTTTTATTCCAAATCTAAACTGCAAGTACGGTAAAAGTTAACATTATATCCGAATGATTAATAATGAAGTTTAGTTCTTTTATTAGTTTTAAAATTAATCCCCCGTCAAATTTGTTAGACTAATATGCTCTGCAGTTTTAATATGCCGTTTGCAGTATCAATTCAGCAGGGGCTAAGGTACACGATCGCTATTTAGGCGATATTGTAATGACCTCGAATTATCCGGATTTTTTATCATCCGGATCGGTATTCTGCAACATTAATCCGGATAATCCGAGGTGTACTGTAACACGTATGAGACGGCTATGCCACTAGGTGTTTCGGAAAGGGGAGTGAACACAGCAGTAACTACGTCCGGTAATAAACACCACCCGACGTTTCTGCCTCCACTTACCGCGACCCTGAAGCAGAGTTCGGAAGTGATCGGATTCAAATAGAGCAATGTAAAGTTACCGTGGGGAGAAAGCGTTGCGTAGATTACGTGATCGGCTGGACGGTGAAGAAGAAGAAAGCGGGGAAAGTGACTGGACGGCATTCCGCCAGCTGGACCGCCATAGAGTAACCCGACCCGCCGGCTGACCCATAGACATGCTGTAACACTGCGTCACTGCCTCTAGTGTGTAGTGACAGCTGGACCGCCATAGAGTAACCCGACCCGCCGGATGACCCATAGACATGCTGTAACACTGCGTCACTGCCTCTAGTGTGTAGTGACAGCTGGACCGCCGTAGAGTAACCCGACCCGCCGGCTGACCCATAGACATGCTGTAACACTGCGTCACTGCCTCTAGTGTGTAGTGACAGCTGGGCCGCCGTAGAGTAACCCGACCCGCCGGTTGACCCATAGACATGCTGTAACACTGCGTCACTGCCTCTAGTGGGTAGTGGCAGCTGGACCGCCATAGAGTAACCCGACCCACCGGCTGACCCATAGACATGCTGTAACACTGCGTCACTGCCTCTAGTGTGTAGTGACAGCTGGACCGCCATAGAGTAACCCGACCCGCCGGCTGACCCATAGACATGCTGTAACACTGCGTCACTGCCTCTAGTGTGTAGTGACAGCTGGACCGCCATAGAGTAACCCGACCCGCCGGCTGACCCATAGACATGCTGTAACACTGCGTCACTGCCTCTAGTGTGTAGTAGCAGCTGGACCGCCATAGAGTAACCCGACCCGCCGGCTGACCCATAGACATGCTGTAACACTGCGTTACTGCCTCTAGTGTGTAGTGGCAGCTGGACCGCCATAGAGTAACCCGACCCGCCGGCTGACCCATAGAGTAATGCTATAACACTGCGTCACTGCCTCTAGTGTGTAGTGGCAGCTGGACCGCCATAGAGTAACCCGACCCGCCGGCTGAGCCATAGAGTAATGCTGTAACACTGCGTCACTGCCTCTAGTGTGTAGTGGCAGCTGGACCGCCATAGAGTAACCCGACCCACCGGCTGAGCCATAGAGTAATGCTGTAACACTGCGTCACTGCCTCTAGTGTGTAGTGACAGCTGGACCGCCATAGAGTAACCCGACCCGCCGGCTGACCCATAGACATGCTGTAACACTGCGTCACTGCCTCTAGTGTGTAGTGACAGCTGGACCGCCGTAGAGTAACCCGACCCGCCGGCTGACCCATAAACATGCTGTAACACTGCGTCACTGCCTCTAGTGTGTAGTGACAGCTGGACCGCCATAGAGTAACCCGACCCGCCGGCTGACCCATAGACATGCTGTAACACTGCGTCACTGCCTCTAGTGTGTAGTAGCAGCTGGACCGCCATAGAGTAACCCGACCCGCCGGCTAACCCATAGACATGCTGTAACACTGCGTCACTGCCTCTAGTGTGTAGTGGCAGCTGGACCGCCATAGAGTAACCCGACCCGCCGGCTGACCCATAGAGTAATGCTATAACACTGCGTCACTGCCTCTAGTGTGTAGTGGCAGCTGGACCGCCATAGAGTAACCCGACCCACCGGCTGAGCCATAGAGTAATGCTGTAACACTGCGTCACTGCCTCTAGTGTGTAGTGGCACCTGGACCGCCATAGAGTAACCCGACCCACCGGCTGAGCCATAGAGTAATGCTGTAACACTGCGTCACTGCCTCTAGTGTGTAGTGGCAGCTGGACCGCCATAGAGTAACCCGACCCACCAGCTGACCCATAGAGTAATGCTGTAGCACTGCGTCACTCCGCGAATGTGAATTAGCAGCTGGCGGAGAAATGGGGACAGTGATGGCTTAAGTTCATCATCACAGAATCAGGCGGATCCGATTTGCTCAAACATTTTTCTTGCGATTTACCGCATGAGGCATTACGATAGTAACGAGACTTTGAACGAGTCATGCTTATCTTACTAGCACAGGATCGCATTAGTCTGGACTCACTCTGACCAAAACGGTGGCGTGTCTTGTAATTCAATAGTTTGAAGGTCACGGATTGTGGATAGTTATAAACAATGTCTTTGGGAAGCGGTCTTGTGGGTTGTGGTATTCCGTAGTGAAGATTAACGTTCGCACCGGTGGATACTATACATTCATTCCCATAACTAGACCAGCTCATAATTAATTGGTGAAGTTGTGGTTCAGAACCCACGTTAAACTGTCGGTCCAGTTGTTTTTGGCTGTTAGGCTATTTATTAACGGTCCTGTCTCAGGAGCTTCTAGACACCAAGGTTACGGGATCGTACCACAAATCATCCAACATTCATCTTTAACCCATTTTCGCCTTGAAATACTCGTTACTGGTGGTCAGCGTCTTATGCGGTAATGTAATGTAATGATTCGGCGATAGTGATAAGAGCATTGACGATAACGACAATTATCTAGTGGCCGGGCCGCCACAGAGTACATAACCCGCCTGATGGCCCATAGAGTAATGCTGTAACATTGCGTCATTGCAGGGAATGTGTAATAACAACAGGTGGCAAGCCAATGTGTGAATATTGTATGTAAATGCTGCATCCATTTTAGACATTTATAATTCATCACCTTCAAACTAGTATGTATCTTTTTATAATTGCCAAGTATTGCTTATTTCACAATTTGATACCGGATGAACCTAATCTGAAAATTAATCACAACCTGGGATTTTTTTTTATCAAAAGAGATAAAAGTGTTAATTAACAATAATAATATTATAAGGTTTATTCATGAAATCCTTGTACAGCTTAAATTGTGTTTTAATTCAATAATTTAAAAGGAATTGTTAATTTTTTTATGAAAATATAAGCATAATTATGAAATTATGGCATTGATTGAAACTATGAAAATCCTATGACTGATATAAATGAAACCGACCTATCTAATGAACTTCAGTTCAGCAGGTGAAAAGATAAATTTCGCGAAGCAAAATCTCAAAGTGATTTAATAATGTAACGTTGCCGTCAGCAACAACTGTAATAATATGTAAGTAAGCCAAGAGAAAATAATAAGAGACCTAGGGCTACAAATAACTCGCATGCAGACGGTTGCTTTAATTAAAAACTTGATTACACTACCATTTATTTAATGTACTATTTAGGACCGTAGTAAAATATGTGAGAGCTTTAAAGTATATCAGTATCTGGTAAAGACCAGGAGCTTCTAAAGCACCGCTATTATGGAAATAACAAATGCTTGATATATTTATTATTTTTCATTCATAATAAACAATAGGATACATAAGTAGTGATACATAAGTACTGGATTCATATTTTAAACTGCAGTTTAATTTTGTCGTGTTTTAATGTTTTTTTTTTTAGAATGAAAAACCTTTTTGAGTTAAAATTAATTTGGGTGAAGATAATAACTGTCGGGGGGTAGCGTCGTCATTGTAAAATTAAAGAAAACTTTTTTTTCTTATTGACGCTCCTAATGTAGTCTTACATATATTCCGTAAACAACATGGCAACTTATAAAGCCCATGCTAATTTTTTTTAAGTTTCAAATTCATTTTTTAAAAATTCTCATAAACTATAGTAAATATAATGGGATTGTACACATCTATAGGTCATAACATTTTTAATGGTGTGCTAAGATTTTTCCTACGTTGTACACGGGCTGAGAAAAAATTATCACAAAAATCATACTTGTCTGTTAGCTACATAGATTTTTAGTTAAGAAAGAGAGAACCAACACATTTATGACCGTTTGTATTTTCTGAAAATCTCAATATTAAAAAATTTGAAATTGGTGGCCGCTTTAGTATTATTACAATACTAAGAACAACTTTTTATTTCGATCAAAGTTTAAGGATAATAATACCTGCCACTGACTAACTGTTCCTTTAACATTCATATCAATTTCACTTCTTATAGGCCTAGTTATGTTTAGCTCAAAACATTACTAAGTGAGTTTGGTTGACTTAACATTGCGCATTTAACACCAAATGTATAACAAGGCTATAACATTTACAAAATGCTGGTAGAACATAATGCTTTGGACATACAGTATATGAATTACAATTTACAAAAGAGGCATGCATCAAACTCGTTATAGACCTAATGACAGCGCACACATTATATTTTAAAGTATTGATATAGGCCAAACTGTTTTGACTTACTTAAATTAACCTTTGATTATCGGAATTGAGTCTTGTATATAAAAATTTGTTTATTAGACCTAATAATTTTTATTCGTATCTTTTTCTTGCAGCTGAGTGGATCAAGAAGCCATGCAGACGAAAAGACCCAAACATGAACCAATGCCTCAGAGACCTCTTTCAAGGCATGTTCCCGTACGTGGCGAAGGGTATGTGAGGATTAACTTATTACTTAGATATTCTAAAATGGCATTTTTTGTAGGTGCTTTTTTATTTATAAACATGATTCAGACAGGATAGTAGTTTTAGAGTAAAGAAATTTCTGAATTAAAAATGCATTAGTCTTTTAAGGGTTTTGCTAAAGAAACCCTTCAAACATAAGTCGATATTGTGCTGGTGTCTGCAATTTAAATGCGAATGTTTCCGGTCATAACTTAGAGGGAAAAAACTTAAGGGATTCCGGAATCTGGATGAGACTAAAGCATAGCATTACTATGTGTTTGGTTACATTTTAGCTTTCCAACAAAGTTCTAAAGCCATTTTATCACCGGTCAGTGATGGAATACATCTTTGAGAATCTCATCAATCACATTGATTCCGGTGACAGAACTTTAAAACTATACTTTTTTTGTATTTTGTGTCTTTCTACGCCAGTGGCATTTTTTTACGTTTTGATCGAGAAACGGTCCAAACCCGGGTCTTGTTACTATCTAACGGCGACCTTTTGTTAGATTGCATCATTAATTCATAGCCCAATGACAAAGGTCAACTGGACCCAGTTTCGATCCTGTCAGGAATTGAGTTGAATTGTCTGAAAGGACTATTGAATACCTTATATTGTTTTATATTAAAATATAGTGAATATTATTACCTCTTTAACATTCAAACAGTGGAAATATTATTAGTACGTATATTATTAAAATAAATTCATTCTTCATTCTCTGATTAATTTTTCATCGAGATAAATTTTAAATTTATATTGCAAATTTCTATCAGAGGAATCCTACTTTACCGATTTCCTGAGAAAAACGATACAGTACGTTACAGCTTCCCCATGCATATCATTGGATTTTTTTCTTTAAAAGCCAAATAGCAAGTATCCTATGACGACCTCATTCACAACTATGCCCATTGAATAATTTAAAACTAAATTTAAATTATTAGTATAATTTTTCCTGAATAATTATTACGACCTAAGCGGTGTTGCACGTTTGTTTTCCCCAGGGATCCCGGAAGTGGGCATTCCCAAATTTGAGCCGCTGTACATAGACAAGATCAGCATCAGCAAGGGCCACGGGGCCGTCACGCTGACGGGGAACTTCAACAAGCTGCTGGCCTACGGCCCCAGCAACTCCTCCACCAGAGCCGTCAGGTAGGCTTCCATGTTTGTGTTGTAAGTTCTGGCCTACGGCCCCAGCAACTCCTCCACCAGAGCCGTCAGGTAGGCTTCCATGTTTGAGTTGCAAGTTCTGGCCTACGGCCCCAGCAACTCCTCCACCAGAGCCGTCAGGTAGGCTTCCATGTTTGAGTTGCAAGTTCTGGCCTACGGCCCCAGCAACTCCTCCACCAGAGCCGTCAGGTAGGCTTCCATGTTTGTGTTGTAAGTTCTGGCCTACGGCCCCAGCAACTCCTCCACCAGAGCCGTCAGGTAGGCTTCCATGTTTGAGTTGCAAGTTCTGGCCTACGGCCCCAGCAACTCCTCCACCAGAGCCGTCAGGTAGGCTTCCATGTTTGAGTTGCAAGTTCTGGCCTACGGCCCCAGCAACTCCTCCACCAGAGCCGTCAGGTAGGCTTCCATGTTTGAGTTGCAAGTTCTGGCCTACGACCCCAGCAACTCCTCCACCAGAGCCGTCAGGTAGACTTCCATGTTTGAGTTGCAAGTTCTGGCCTACGGCCCCAGCAACTCCTCCACCAGAGCCGTCAGGTAGGCTTCCATGTTTGAGTTGCAAGTTCTGGCCTACGGCCCCAGCAACTCCTCCACCAGAGCCGTCAGGTAGGCTTCCATGTTTGAGTTGCAAGTTCTGGCCTACGGCCCCAGCAACTCCTCCACCGTCATACGTATACCACCTTTCCAAATCTACTCTTCAAGCTTGACTTTTTACCGAGCACCATAAACTTGGTCAAATAATTGTTATTATTCTTTTTAAAGTGGAAATTCCTTGTAAGAATATTTCGCCTGCGGTTTCGTTATCTTATCTACCGTTATCTCTGTCTATTTTGATTTGGATTTTTGCGGACATTTGCCATCACTGATTAGTAAAAAAACAAGTTTCACTGGTTTACTAATCAGTGATGGCAAATGTCCGCAAAAATCCAAATCAAAATATAAAATCACCAACACCAACAGAATTTCAAACAAAGAATCTCTGTCTAGAACGAGAAGCCAGCGTCTGCCCGTCTAGCGGTCCCACTTCCAGTTTTTTAGGTTAGGTTAGGTAAGGTTACGTAAGGTTAGGTTAGGTTAGGTTAGGTTAGGTTACGCTAGGTTATGTTACCTAACCTAACCTAACCTAATCTATCTTAACCAAACTTACCAAAATCAAGCTTGCAAAGCCGAAACAGTGGTATACGTATAAAGGAAAAGATCCGTTTTCTGTTAATATAAGCAGAGGTTACTCTATAACATGTTTTAAAACCTTTGTTTTCCACCTTCAGGTTTTTTATTTTTTAGTTAATTAAATCGTGATATTTACAATCAATTGAGATATCAAGTGATTATTTAGTTTGTCAACATCGCCACCAAAACACAAAATGCTAAATTAATTAGGACAAGAGCCGAATATTAACAGACTGGCTGGCTGACTGAATTTACTGAAAAAATTTTTTTCGAAAGTCTTGAAACACTTACAAATGATAAGATCAGTTCGTGATTGATTGCCGAAATTGTGGTTCGGATCCCACATAAACTGGAGGCTCTCTAGTTACCATTGGCTATTGGGCCATTGATTAACGATCCTTTCTAAGGAATTTGTCAGCCTTAGTAAGTAACAAGAATACAAGTTTGTGCCATAATCATCCTATACTCGTCTATGATTCAACTGGGCTTAAAACACTTACCTGCTTAGCGTAATTTCAAGTAAAGTATAATTTTTTTAATTAAGGCAGTAAACATCGACACAAGGTGGCAACCAGCGACTGATTTTGATTTGGCACACCGATCATAATCAAATGTAATTTTTCTCATCTTGGGCATGCTTACGTTCAGGTCCTTGAACGTAAATTTAGTATGAATTTAAAAGATGTGAATGTTATGTAAAGATGTAAAATGTTATAATAATTAATATTTTATCAAGGTGATAAAATATTTAACCAACTGAACTTAGTAAAAAAGCCTATTTACCGACTGGCTTACTCGTACAGTAACAGGCTTACTGGTAATTTTTTTATGCATGTTCTGTATCGAGTTAAGAATGTAGACGGTGGCACTGCTAAGCTTTCTGTTTGAATATGTTTGAAGAACATATGTGTTAAGTTAAAGATCCAAAAGCTGTTCAACGTGGTTCTGAAAATGGATAAAAAAAGTATATTTATCTTATATCTTAAAAACGCTACTAACAATAACATAGCCGATTGGATGGAAAAGTGAATGCAGCCTGGTTTAGTTACTGTACAAGTTGAAGCAGCGATAATGCCTGACCTGCTCACAACCAACTAGCTCTCTACAACTTTGCATAACTTGGAGTAATTTACAATCACATAAGTCAATAACAAATATACCAACATAAGTGCAATCAATCAAACTTTAATTTAAATCTAAATTTAATCTTAAATTTAAATGTAAGACAGGAAAACAATAAACAACTTTGCATATCTCATTTAGCACTTTATAAGTATTTTCGTTCCATTCTCAAGTCCTTGATCCATTTCATATTTTTATGCGATGATTTTTTTATAATTTTGCAAATTCATTTTATAAACAAATGGTTATTTTATTTATTTATTTTTATTAGCAACTGTATCGAACAATGCAGTATTATCTGGATTCCAACAAAAAAAGTATAACCACAAAAGAAACAAGAATTCAGCTTCACATCCAAAAGAAAAGTTGATTAAATCATCAACAATATTGATTGAATCTCATATCTCAACAGTAACATCTTTATATTTGAAATATTTACCTTCGTAAAACTTTTATAAGTTAATTTGCTTGCATTTTCTCTCTCTTAGAGCCACTTTAAGCAGATCGCAAAGCGCAATTTAACATTCTGTTTGTTATCAAACCCCCTCAACATAGTCGTGTCGCGTTAATTTCCTCGTGGAAAGGGAGACGTGAAAGCTTGTCAACTCTAAGCCAGCTAAGTGGTTATATTTCCTCACTGCGTTCACTGTGTCAGCAAGGTAGGCGTAATGCGAGAATTATATTCGTGTAAGACAACGTGACAGTGATATAGTGTTGCCCCATTAATCAACAGAGCATTTTGACGTTTATTCATTGCATAAGGATTGTCGGTTGTATAAATTAATGAAACCGAGTTAATAGTTAAACTTATTCTATAATATACCTTATTGCTGTTAAGTTTAATAAGGGCTGTTAAGTTTTTTTGGGTTGGGACTTCTTCAATAAACAAGGAAAGATTCCTGTATTTTGTTTTATGATCTATCTTTGTCACGAAGTTCAACCGCTATATACTATTGAATTGGAATTCGTGGAAAGCGCATCTATGCACATTACATATATCGTTGAGTCCCTCTTTTCTACTTGTACGTCTTTTCTAGACACGAATAAGTTATATAAGTTACGTGGAAAAGTCTGGATTCCAACTGCATTCTCTTCCTTCGATTAAAAATGCTAAAGCCTGATTCAATATCAGCCGTTTTGCATTTCCTTCATAGTAAGATCAAAACTAATCTGTTAAGGGGAGAAGAAAATGTTGCTGACGTGATGTAACATATTATTTAAGCCGTATAAAACCCAAAACCCGGTGTATTTGCGAGAACAAATGCACGTTGATAGTTAATCAAAAATACTTTATTCATCGTAAAATGAGTGTCCTGTAGACAGTTTCCTATCTTCAGTCACAGTTTAATCCTTGCATTGAGTAAAATGACTCCCAGTGGGAGTAAAATGACTACTTTATATCCCCTCAGGAGACAAATTAAACCCACAATAACAACGGTGAAATGAAATATTTAAAAATCGATCGCCTACAAACTTCGATTCAGAACGGAAAAAAAATTCGATACAGATTCCGGATCTTCAAATTTCGATTCAGTTCTGTTCAGAACGGAACAGATAATGCTTTGCTTCAAGTAGGGTTTTAAGTTAAGATAATCAATACAATACAATCAAAACGTTTTTGTGGTACTGTTTTCCGTGTTAGAAATTCTAACACAATAATTATTTTTGTATTGTGTACTTATTTACCTGCGCAAGTGAGGGAAAATCTGTATATTTCGGAAATGAAGTACATAGCCTCCATCTAGCACAGTCATAATATTTTTACACATAAATTATTAAAATAAGTTAAGTTAATTAAGTTAATAATTAATTAATTAAGATAATAATTAAAAATAAATAAGTTAATTAAACTCAGAGATAACGATACACAATAAAAACAAATTCATGTCAGTGACACATTCAGTGGATACGTTCCCTGCAACCACATTAATGACAGTAACACATTAGTAGATACGTTCCCTGCAACCACATTCATGCCAGTAACACATTAGTAGATACGTTCTCTGCAACCACACTCATGTCAATAATATATCAGAGATCACAGATATGAAAGTGATAATATTATCACATATATGGATGTTTTTATATTATCTCAGAGATAATAAGAGATAAGTTAACACATTTAAGTAATAAGCATAGGCGAATTTCTGGGGGGTGCCAGGGGGTGGCTGGGGGTGCCTAGCAACCCCTGATATTTGGTGGATTTGTTGGCAGTGAAGGGGGAAAATGCTTTCAATATAACTTTGAGGGTTTTGTATAAATTACAGATGGTTTTGTTGAATAAAATAAATATCTACCTGCAATAGGTCTTAAAACGGACCATTTAAATAGTAGTTTGATGTTTGAATTTGAGCATACAATACTTCAAACGTTAGGTGAGCTGGCACCCCCAAATATTAAGACCTAAATCCGCCCACTAATAAGTGACACAGAGATAAAAATTGTTCATTGTTACCCATCCACGTTGCAGACTGGACCTCGCCAAGGGCCGGCTGGACATAAGCCTCCAGATCCCCGTGATCCGCACCGAGTCCAAGTACGACCTGCGGGGCAACATCCTGCTGCTGCCGATCGTGGGCGTGGGCGACGCGCGGCTGCTGCTCAGTAAGATAAGGATAAGATAAGATAAGATTAGATAAGATAAGGTGGGCATCGCGAGGCTGCTCCTCAGTAAGCTAAGATAAGATTAGATAAGGTCGCATAGGAGTAGATGCGAGTGCTACCGATCGTGGGCGTTGAGAACGCACGGCTGCTGCTCAGTAAGATAAGGATAAGATAAGATAAGATTAGATAAGATAAGCTCGTGGTTTTCATTCTTACTATTCTGTACAGGGTGTTTGAAATATATTTACACACAACTTAAATTTTAAACTGCAGTTTATGAATCAAGCAATAAACAGCGTTAAAAGAAGGCAAATTTCGTGGAATTTTTAATGGTATAAGGGAAAATATCTTAGCTTAATGTGACCTTGAGTTTTTGGGATACGTTTTATAGGCTTTTGAGGTTGAATTAAAATCTGACAAAGAGGGTTCACAGTTTATTTTAATGATCGTAGTCGTTCTATGACAGTTTTGACAGTCAAATCGTTGTTTCGGGAGTTCAAAAGGGACGTTTGAATCCCTGAAACAATGATTTGACTACAAAAACTGTCATTAAACAGCTATGATCATTGAAATTAATTGTAAACTATCTTTGCCAGATGTTAATTGAATTTCAACAGCCTTTGAAACCTATCCCAAAAACTCAAGTGCACATTAATGTAAGATGTATTCCCTTATACCATTAAAAATCCCATGAAATTTGCCTTCTTTTAACGCTGTTTACGGTTTAATTCACAAAAAACCTAGACTGCATTTTAACATTTAAATTGTGTATATATGCATATATCAAACACCCTGTAGTATATAGTTGATGGGTTGCTTGTATAAAAGTATATTTTCGCTCATTTTAACTGTTGTATTTTGCATTAATTGATTGCTAAATATACATTTTTTTGTTTTGGTTGGCATATCAAATTAGTTCTTGGGCATTATTTTCAAGTTTTTCATGATCGTAATCATAAATTTATCAGGCCACTTATTTATTGTTGCTCATAATATTATAACTGCATATTTTTTGTTGGTTTTTGTATTGTTTCTTTGTAAATATGTTAGCGTTAATAAGTAAATCAAGGTATGCATCGCGCTTCTGCTATACAGCAAATAAGATTGATAAGGTCACGTAGTAGTAGATACGACTGCTACCGATCGTGGGAGTGAGGGACGCACGGCTGCTGCTCAGTAAGCTACTGATAATAGAAAATAAGATTAGATAAGCTAGTGGTTTACATGCTTATTATTAAGTTGTATATTGCTGTTAGTTGGTGGGTTGCTTGTATAAAACTATATGTTCGCTCATTTCAACTGATGTATTTTGTATTCGTTGACTGTTAAATATACATTTTTTTTGTTTGTGGTTGGCATGTATATCAAATTAGTTTTTGGGCATTAATTTCAAGTTTTTCATGATCGTAATCATATTTATTAGGCTACTTATTTGTTGTTGCTCATAAAATTATAACTGAATATTTTTGTTGTTTTTTGTAAATTCTTTGTAAATGTTTCTCACCGTTAAATAAATAAATAAGGTGTGCATCGCGCGACTGCTTTACAGTAAGCTAAGATAAGATTAGATAAGGTTACATAGGGGTAGACACGACTGCTACCTATCGTGGGATTTGTTACGTGGCTGCTACTCAGTAAGCTACCGATAATATTAAATAAGATAAGAATGTATAAGATTATATGAGATAAGTTGAGGTTGGAATGGATACTACTGCAACTCATATTCGGCGTAGGTGACGCCTTGCTGCTGCTTAGTAGGTTATTAATAAGATAAGTACTAGACAAAGTAAAATAAGATAAGAATAGATAAGATGTGATCAAATAGGAGTGTACGCGAGTGCTACTCTTCACTGAATTAAGCGACGCCCTACTGATTACCAAGCAACCGATAATATAAGATTAGGTAAGGAGAAATAAGTTTAATAAGATAAGGTTACTTTGGGAGTGGATGCGACAGCAACACATCATGGGCGTTATCAACAGCTGCTGCTCAGCAAGCAACCAATAAGATTAGATAACCGAAAAGGTTATACTAGATAAGAAAAGATTACTACTACTGCTACCCATCATGAGGGTGAGCGTCCATCTACTGCTCAGAGAGCTACTGTTAAGATAGGATAAGGTTAGATTGGGTAATAATTAGGTTACATATGGGAGTAGATACGATTAGTCTTTTTTTCTAGATAACTGTATCGGAATTTTTTTGTTTCTGAGAGGTTTTCCTCAATTCCCATAACTTTTGGGAGAGTGGTAAAAATATTTATGAGCATTCGAAAAATGATCCTGTGACAACTTGAATATGAGTTTTAGGCCAAATTTATTATCACCTACAACAAACACTGGTTGCTGTATCAGCATTATAACTTTTTATAAGTCACCTTTGATGCAAATTTTGTTGCACCTTCAATCTTGAAAGTAGTGAAATAAAAGTGTGTGAGATTCCTAACAAGGTGAACAAGATGAGCTAAGCACATTTTAGTGGATCTGTCAACATCCCACTTAAAAGTAAAAACTTGTTCCATCTTCAAAAGATGTTCTTTTTTTATTCAGTTTTGAATAAAATATTACATTACAATTGATTGTGCTGTCAGCTAAATAAAACTAGGTTACATTATTCAACTCTCAAAGAAAACATCAAAACATTAATACTCTCAATGTTTTCAAGCACGCAGTTTAAATGTTTTCTGCCAGCGGTGTACGATTCTTTGAACTAAACAATTTGTTTTCAAAATAAAGCTTCGAAAGCTATTTTTACAATTCCAATAGTTTTAGTTCTAGTTATTTATAAATGGGTGAAGATTGGAGAGCAAAACAACAGAGATGCAATAATTTATAGACCGTAATGCATTGCATTAAACTGCATTTTCAGGAAGCGATGCGTCACATCCATTGTGGGTCAGCCACAACAATGCATCAATCAAGTGCACCTACGTTGCATTTAATAATTAAATGGCTGAGTGATAATAACAGTAATTAATGTAGAAAATTTATTATTGTGAGCATTGATCCATGTGTTGGTGTGTGTCTGACAGTGGAGGCGAGATATTTTTTTATTAGGATTCCGTTTTTTAACTTAACCACTTAAATAGGGTTTCAAAGCCTCAAAATTACATACAACGTGTTCTCTAATGTTAGAAGGTGAATAATTCAAACTTAATGAAGGAATAGTATTGGAGTCGTTCTCAATATTTTTTCTATAAGACATAACACCACCATAGTAATTGTTGGCTTTTATTACTTGTTGTTTCATGGCATATGCTTGTGATCTTTGGCTTCACACGGTAATTCAGTTGTAAAAAATATATACTGATATGTTCCCCAAGCTGCCCATGGGAAAAGAGGTATTGACTGTCGCTGAAATGAATGACATGACTGACATGAGTGTGATAGCAGGGAACGTATCTAATGATGTGTACAAACATGAATGTGGTTGCTACTGATGTGTTACTAACATGAATGTGGTTGCAGGGAACGTATCTACTGATGTGTTACTAACATGAATGTGGATGCATAGAACATATTTACTGATGTGTTACTGACATGAATGTGGTTGCAGGGAACGTATCTGCTGATGTGTTACTAACATGAATGTGGTTGAAGGGAACGTATCTACTGATGTGTTACTAACATGAATGTGGTTGCAGGGAACGTATCTACTGATGTGTTACTAACATGAATGTGGATGCATAGAACATATTTACTGATGTGTTACTGACATGAATGTGGTTGCAGGGAACGTATCTGCTGATGTGTTACTAACATGAATGTGGTTGCAGGGAACGTATCTACTGATGTGCTACTAACATGAATGTGGTTGCAGGGAACGTATCTACTGATGTGTTACTGACATGAGTGTGGTTGCAGAGAACGTATCTACTGATGTGTTACTGACATGAATGTGGTTGCAGGGAACGTATCTACTGATGTGTTACTGACATGAGTGTGGTTGCAGAGAACGTATCTACTGATGTGTTACTGACATGAATGTGGTTGCAGGGAACGTATCTACTGATGTGTTACTGACATGAATGTGGTTGCAGGGAACGTATCTACTGATGTGTTACTGACATGAGTGTGGTTGCAGAGAACGTATCTACTGATGTGTTACTGACATGAGTGTGGTTGCAGAGAACGTTTCTACTGATGTGTTACTGACATGAATGTGGTTGCAGGGAACGTATCTACTGATGTGTTACTGACATGAATGTGGTTGCAGGGAACGTATCTACTGATGTCTTACTGACATGAGTGTGGTTGCAGGGAACGTATCTACTGATGTGTTACTAACATGAATGTGGTAGCAGGAAACGGGGTTACTGATGTGTTACTAACATGAGTGTGGTAGCAGGGAACGTGTCTACTGATATGTTACTAATATGAATGTGGTTGCAGGGAACGTGTCTACTGATGTGTTACTAACATGAGTGTGGTAGCAGGGAACGTATCTACTGATGTGTTACTAACATGAGTGTGGTAGCAGGGAACGTATCTACTGATGTGTTACTAACATGAATGTGGTTGCAGGGAACGTGTCTACTGATGTGTTACTAACATGAGTGTGGTTGCAGGGAACGTATCTACTGATGTGTTACTGACATGAATGTGGTTGCAGGTAACGTGTCTACTGATGTGTTACTAACATGAGTGTGGTAGCAGGGAACGTATCTACTGATGTGTTACTGACATGAGTGTGGTTGCAGGGAACGTATCTACTGATGTGTTACTGACATGAGTGTGGTGGCAGTATCTACTGATGTGTTACTAACATGAATGTAGCTGTAGGTAACGTATCTACTGATGTGTTACTAACATGAATGTGGTTGCAGGGAACGTATCTACTGATGTGTTACTGACATGAGTGTGGTTGCAGGGAACGTGTCTACTGATGTGTTACTGACATGAGTGTGGTTGCAGGGAACGTATCTACTGATGTGTTACTGACATGAATGTGGTTGCAGGGAACGTATCTACTGATGTGTTACTAACATGAATGTGGTTGCAGGGAACGCATCTACTAATGTGTTACTAACATGAGTGTGGTTGCAGGGAACGTATCTACTGATGTGCTACTAACATGATTGTGGTTGCAGGGAACGTATCCACCGATGTGTTACTGACATGAGTTTGGTTGCAGGGAACGTGTCTACTGATGTGTTACTGACATGAGTGTGGTTGCAGGGAACGTGTCTACTGATGTGTTACAGGCATGAATGTAGTTGCAGGGAACGTATCTACTGATGTGCTACTAACATGAGTTTGGTTGCAGGGAACGTATCTACTGATGTATTACTGACATGAGTGTGGTTGCAGGTAAAGTATCTACTGATGTGCTACTGACATGAATGTGGTTGCAGGGAACGTATCTACTGATGTGCTACTAACATGAGTGTGGTTGCAGGGAACGTATCTACTGATGTGTTACTAACATGAGTGTGGTTGCAGGGAACGTATCCACCGATGTGTACATGAAGGTGGTGTTCCCCAAGCTGCCCTCGGGGGAGGAAGTCATGACCGTCACCGACATGAGTGTAGACTTCCGGATGTCAAATGTGAGGGTGCACCTGGACAACCTCTTCAACGGCAACAAAGTTCTAGGTGAGTCATTAATTTACTCATCGAAAATTACCCATTTAGTCTTTGGGCTTGTTTGCTTTCCATTTCCATTCCTTAAAAAGGCTTAAATAACAACTTCGTTGGTTGTATAGGAACTGGGGAGATAAATGTCTTGCAAAAAAAGCTAAAGGCTTAAATATTTAAATAAATAATTATATCTATTATATATCTAATAAATAAATAAAATAATCTTAAAACAGCTAATAATCTAATGAATAAATAAATCTTAAACGTATATAGTTTTAAGAGACAGCATTCATCAGATCGGCCTATAGAAGTCAGCTACTACGTAGTAGCGAGTTCCAAAATTTGGGAGGTGGAATAGTTCATTTAAGTACTGATAATTTTCACAGAGGTGATCCAAAGGCGGTAAACTATATAAATATGCTAACAATAGGTTTCTGTTGTGAATTTTAGCTAAAGCTAGCCGGTAACCCCGGCTTTGCTCTAAATCGAACGTATTTTTCTTATTGGATTTGTAAGTTGTAAGTTTTGTTGTTTCCATCACAACTATTACTATAATAGTTGTTCTTTTATAATCAATCGACTCGTTAGGCACAAAGTAGTATATCCAATCAAAAACTAGTTTATAAGCGAATGGACGTTTCTTAAGAGCTAAAAGCAGATTTTTCTAACGTAGTCCTATTTACGAGGGAGGACGCTAAGCATATCAGATTAATGAAATTTTCATTTCACTCAATGAACATTTTTAGGCAGGTTGAAGCAATTAAACGCTCAGGCTCCATCCAGGGAGAGCAGCTGGTACCCCGGCCCTGGTTACACCCAGGTATCAGACCTTTCAAATTATTTACTACCAACCGGACTGACCAGTCGAACAGACACGTTCTACTTCATTTCAAATAAAAATAGTCTTCCGCTATTGCTAAATCCCATAAATATACGACAGATTTCACGTATTTAAAAATTAAATAAATACGGGATTTCCTAAAATTTTACAACTTTCTTAAACCAACATAACTATGTTTTAGTCATAAGGAAGATGCAAGTTACTTTTTTTAAACGTATTTCCTAGTATGTTTATGATATCCTTAGCTGCCAAGTGGTATTATGAAAATAAGGAGGCAGAAAAAAGCACAATAAGCTTTGTCATATGAAAATAAAAAATTTTCAAAGGCGTAGGGGGGGCTAGATTTTTATTTTTTTATGCTTCAGTTACAAACCAAGAGATGCTGATTTGACACCTTGTGCTTTTTTTGCTTCACATTTTTAACCTCCAGAATGATTGGTCAAAACTTAAATGTGGAAAATGCGTGTGGTGAATGCACAAGATGCACACTTGGAGTTCGTTTGAAAAATTATAGTAAACTTTAGAATGTTCTTTCTAAAAATTAAGGTGAAAATATGAGTTCCGGGAATCAACCAAACTGTATGATTATTTTCGAATCAACCATACGATGTTCAATTTATGTGACGATCTATTTGAGATTCAGTTGCTATGGATGAAATTAAAAAAAAAAACAGAGCACACAATCGACTGGTAAATGGAAGATAAATATGACCAACCACCTTCTCTCTTTCATCATTCCGTTGAAAAGCTGAAACGCATTTTTAGTATGTAAATGTAATCAGACGAATTCAGTTGTTCTTTTAAATGCAAAAATAGTTATTGATGTTTTACCTAAACTGAAATCTTCATTACTCTATATTGTGTTTTGTTACGAATAATTTCAATTGTATCCCATTTTACAGTTATTAATAAATGTTTCCATTGTGTTCAAGCAATAATTGTTTCATTTGGATACATTAGCTTTCAAACTTAGTATAGTTATTATATCATTATTTGTTATTTACTTCGAACTCTTTTGAATCCGCTGATGGCTAAAATTTAATAACTTCGCCTCTAATGTAAAATTTCAGATATTAGAAAATGAATGAATACATGTTTAAAAATGAATTTAATTGCCAGACATTTTTCAATACAAAAACTGTTTTTCAGATGAACTCTCACATAAGAGAATAAATACTCGTTTTTCTAGTTAATTACAATTTACTATAACAATCATAAGAAACGATACGTTAACTATTGCTTTCCAAATTGAATGGCTTAACAAAATTACTATTTTAAATGTATATTATTTTAGGCCCGGCCTCAATTAGCGACCTTTTAGCCACGACCTGAACGCCGCGACTAAGAAAAAAAGTGTAATGTATTAAATTAAATACGTGCGGCACCTCATTCATTCGATTTAAAAAAATTATACTTTTTGTCGGTCGCTAAGTACGGACCAAGTAACCACTACCATACGGGTTCGGGTCGTGGCTATACCAGGTCACTAAGTGTGGACAGGACCTAAAACTTAAAGAAATCGAATTTAAACCCGGTAAGTAGAAACACGTTTTAAATTAAAAATATTTTGCAACAAATGTAATTATTTGTCATATTTATGTATATTAGTTTTTTGTTTAGTATTTATTTTCTCTTGATGAGAATTTTAAAGTTTTCTCATCTTGTTTATGCCTCCTCTTTAGCCAAATCAAGTACATCATCGATGGCTCATGTCCTTGGTGACGTATTTTCCTCAAGATAAAGTATTTTCGAAATACTATATACTTTCCTACTATACTATATACTATATATACTACTACTATATACTATAATACTATATACTAGGCCTATATACTTTCCTCTTTATCTACTTTTTTATTTCTATATGTTGGATCAATCCCTTTGTGGTCCCTTCAGTTACAGCTGTAATATTAATTCTCCTGAAACAACCATTTCATAAAATGCAACCCTTTCTTTACACTTCCCAGAACCCTTTCAATGATTCGTTTACAATGATAATACGAATTGTATTTTGCCTCTAATTAATGAGAGGTTGACCGTGCTTGTGGGACCCAAATTCATGAGCAGTGAATTATCCTTGTTACAATGTCTTTATTGGTTGGTGTTAGGTGTTAATTTTAAAACTATTTTAAAATTAAGGTCCTCACCAGTCCTGGGTCCTTACAGCCACAACATTACAGGTCAGCTTTTAGGCAGCTCTGCCATTCGGATAAGGTCAGTCCATTTTTCGTAATAAACTTTGTATTTTGGACTTACCAAGATACTTTAGATACTTTAATTAAATTGCGACATTAGGAGGAGTTTTAAGCCAAGTGTGAATGAGGGATGAGTGTGGGATGACTAGAGCGAGATCTTGTAGCCTTGTTACTGACTAAGGCTTATTTGTGAGACAGGGCCCGACGCCCAATCGAAACTAAGGTACTGTACCTACAGTTTAACGGGGGATCTAGACCACAATTTTACCATTGAATTGCGGATTGGTCTACTTATAATAATGGTTTTATGAATGAAGGTGGCGTCCACTGGTGCTGACGTTAATCCCCTCCAAGGAATAAGCACCTACAAACCTTTGGTTATAACTACCTAAAATCTGTAACCTCCGACATGCCACTTACTTGCTTCTTTTGACATAAACACCAAAACACCCTCGTTGGTACTCTTCCTTGCCAACGAACTGCCTCCATCGACTTTCCCCTCTGTGTTTCACTCGGTGTACTTGAAATGCTGTTACCAGTACCCTTCCTTTTTTCCAGGTCACACGGTGAACACATTCCTGAACAAGAACGCGATGGAGGTGGTGGACGAACTCAAGGACAACGTGGGGGACGCTCTGACAGTTGTCTTCAAGAAAATCATGAACGACGCGTTCGGCCGCATCCCCACCAAGTTCTGGCTCACAGATGACGATGAAGAAGAAGAACAACAGTCGTAGCAAAACATCAGCCCCCTGTACATACCTCCTCTAATATAAGTGTTAATTATACATTTTGTTTCTTTTAGTTATCTTTCATTTACGTCGCTATTTTCCCTTTCTTATTTATTTTGTTTACGTATACAATATTTAATATTGTGTGAGGTAAGAATATTTGATTTGAATTACAGTAAATAACAACCAACAGAATAGGCAAATTGTTCAGGGTAAAATAAGCAGGAAATCAACTTCCTAAAATGATTTTTTGAGACGACATTTATTTTCGGAGTAATATTCGTTGTAGAAGTTGTTGCAGCACAATCAGTTGTTTGGATTGTAAACACAGCAAATGGAATAGTGGGAGGTGCGGGTATGGGTGCGTTGTAAGGTTTACAAAAGGAGAAGGTTATACTGTGATAAAAATTATTTTTCACCCTGATGCAAACACACAGTAAATAACAAACATATTCAGTTTGAAGTAAAATATTAACATTCGAAACTCGGTTTTTGTTTTTGTATACTTTATTTTATTTGGTTTATGGGTATGTTCCCTCCAATTTTATTCACGCAAAATTTACACCGTTTGGTATTTAATTAAGGCGACTATTCACAGATTTCATGGTTTTGTCTCAGATCGAATTGTCGTTTTTTTATAGAAATACATTTATGAAACTTGTGTACAGTTCACAGTATATCACCCCAACAATTGTAGGGGGGGGGGGGGGGAATTACCAGATTTCTCCAACTTTTGGCCTCGGATTTCCCAACTCTTGAATCTTGAATTCCCAATTGAAATCACTCGAGTCGAGCATTTAAATAATTTAATTGTAAAAGTAATATATAATTTGCCTTTAAAAGGAGTTGTCAAATTTGGTATTCCAAAATTACCGTGCGTAATCCCTGGATGTAGAAAGTGTCATGCGTCATGCGTCTGTGTTATCTTCATCTTTCTTTCCAAAGAATTCAAGTTTGACAACCACAAATCGAATACTGTAATACAGTAATGTAATCAAAGTGTATTTATGAAATTATTATATGTCAAAATCAATCCAAAATTATTTGAGTTATTTTGATTGGATGTATTGCAGATTGATTTTCCAATAAGGTAGTTGGGAATTCAAGACTAAGGGAAAATTTGATTATTTTTAAGTAGGGTTTGTGTACTAACTAAGTAATTCAATCATGATGTAGAATTACTGCATTATATACAAAAAGAACTTCAGATGTAGCTGATTAAATTCTGGAAATTTACCTTCAATTTCATTAAAATATTTCCTTTTAGCAGGTGGGAAAATCCCAAATTTTATTTTTTAATTTTATGGAAGACGAGGCTTCCCCCGCTCCTTCCAGAGCAACGCCTGTGAAAACCCATAAATAATAAACATGTATTAATTTATCGTCCATATAATTAAATTTATCTTTGAAACATTGCAAAAATATTAATCGCCTGCAAGTGTTTTTACAAAATGCTATGGTAATTTGAAAGAATAGAAACTCACCTAGTTGCAGTTTTTCAGAAACGTAAATTCAATAATCCATTGAGGTAATTAAATTTTGATTTATTTTACTTAATAAAGTCAAACCTTGTTTGATTTAAATGCAAAGAATCTTTAATAACACGAGACTGGACTGAATCCGGTCGACCCGAGGCAGTGAAAGTGGAATATATGCGTTCTTTCGGTAAACACCTGCTCAGTTTAATTTTTTTAACCTATCCTTTGAATTAATTAACTTTTAGGGACTTTTCCTCGTAGTAAGTAAACTGTATCCTTTTCAATCCTCTTAAACCTTTCCACCAACTTTAAACTCCTATGTTCAACGTTTGGCGAAGGCGATTTTTTTGTAACATATTCTGTTGAAAATTGTTGGATTTTTAGATTACACAAACGAGCCATATTTAAAAAAAATCAATTTAATTTGGAATATCAATTTTTAAAATTCTCACTTTTTTAGTTTTTTTAAAATATGTAAGGTAATAAAAACGAAATGTGGTATATACTCATAAAAACCAAACTATAAATTTAAGTTTTGGCAAAGTCGAAGAATCAAAATCGTTACTTTGAGAAAGATCCTCGAGTAAAAAAATACGATTCCTAAAACAACACAAATGAACAGTTAGTAAAAATATTTAGCTATAAAATTCTAGATTAACCTCCTATTTTCGCCTTATTCAAGGGGCATCTCAAGAAGACTGGGTTAGGTACTAATTTGAGGTCTCATTATTTTTTGTTCATTTATCAGAATCTGCAGTGATGTTCTAAATAATAAATGTTTTATTACCTGCTTTGGATTTTAATATATTGTCGTTGCAATAGTAATAAAACCATTATTTTTAGACAATTTATAAAAATTATAAAAGTGTAATAAGTGATTTAGCTAATACAGTGTTAGCCTTGCCATTTTTGTGGAGGAATAAGCCTACATAGGGTAACTTTTCGCAGAAAAAAAACACAACGTGTAATGTTTCGAAAAATCAACGCAAATTTCAAAAGTCCTCAGAGAACCAATCTGCAAATTAGCTATTTTAGAAAACAGAATCGGTCGACATTCTGGAGATATGCGACCTAAGTTAGCATTGAATTGCAAATTTTAACTGTTTTTAAATACTTTTTTTGAAATCTGGACTTTACCAATCTCTAGAATATAGCAACAATATACTTAATTATGACACTAGATATCGTAGCCCAACATAGGCTACTAAGGCCCTAACCTTTTTTAAAAAGAAAAAAACATTACACTTTAGCCTCCAAATTTACTAATGTTGTCTGTAAATTTAAGACAGGAAGTTTCGTTATGCAAGTACAAGAGAAACCTAAACAATATTTTAATAAAACGTCCTTTTTATTCTGTCAATTAATATATTCCTTTCACAGCCATTTTAACAACTTCTCACCATAACCCTTAGTAATAACTAACACATCAAGGTTGTGTCCCTTATTGTACGGGCATTTTGACGAGTCCGACACTACTTGGCGAGCTGGACTAAAAAGGAGATACAAGTATAGGTAGTAATACTTTAGCACGTCAAAATAACTGAGAAATACGTCATACTTAAAACGATCAGTCTGCTACATTTGGATATTGCGCGTTCTTGGAATCGCTAAGAGCTTTACTAGCCTTAAAGGCCCACGTGTGGATCGCCTTTGTGGATTACACGTTCCACAGAACCGAGCTAAAATGTCCCTTTACAGTATTAATATTGTTTTGAACCATCTATTGTTAGTTAAAAGTTTAATTTAAGTAATTACTGAAGTGATTTTTACCGGCAAAATCCGTTTTAAGTTAAGTTTTGCATTTATTAAATACAATTGTGAATTTTGGATTGTTAAGTCGGATTTACACTCCGTAGCAAACCATGCTGCATGTAATAAAGCTACATAGCAGTTGATAAAAGTATAAAATATTTTACTGCGTAGGTTTTTCTGTATTTTTTTAACATTGTCATAATCGTTGCCAATATAGCAAATTTCAAAAGAAATCGTTTGCCAACAATGTTACATAAAACGTAATTTTATACACTGTTTAAATTCGGCGTAGTAGAGTACTTTATGAACCTCTTATCCTTTTTTTCTAGTTCATCTTATAGTGGATAAACTAGGGAGTTTATACAATGGTATGAATATACAATTATTTTACTTGAATATAAGCCTTAACAGTAAATTATTATAAATTACCAAGAAAGTAGTACAAGTATTAGACTATACACTTTATTAGGCAAGGGGACACTGTCTCCGTTTAAACAAATCGTTTACCAATGTGAGAACTTTATGATAAACTGTTAGTAAAGATATTTCGTTTACAGTGTTCCTTTCGTCAATATTTTATATTGAATTGCCAATATATGTAGCACGATAGTTTCTAGTAATTTTGTTAGATTAAAACATTATATTTTTACTAACAGATGCTACTCTTTAACATTGAAGACTTACTTTTAAACCAGGAGGTAACAGAGATTATATTTAAATAGCTGGTTGTTTACCGGTGCTCCAAGTCATGTAGGTCCCCCAAAAGTCCTCCTTTTTAACAAGGTCCCTCTTCCTTTCAATGTGGAGATCCTCCAACTTTTCCAATTTAATCAAAAATGATTATCCTCTGTAGAAATTTCGTAATGTTGAAAATATTCCTCCTCAAAAATGACTTCTGGCGCCATTATGCATTCCTTATTTTGAAGAATCTTGAGAGCTGTCTACTAGTACTAGTAAGTTAACTTATTCACTACTGCCCTCCATTTTTTTACTGCCTTCTTGAGTGCCGCTCTGAAAAGGTCTAATCATACACTCTTATATGACCAATAATTGCTTGATTGCTTGTTTTGTTTTTGGGTCGCATAATTGTCTCTAAAATGGCTCAAAGATTTCATTCAAATGTTTAAAATAAATATTTTATTTTGCTCAAAAAATTGGTTCCATGTACTCATTTCGACTTCCAGGACCTCCAACGTAACCATTCCAAAAAAAATATTCTTTTTTGTAGTCATAAAACATTTTATATTTTTATTTTTAACAGCATTTTTCATAAATATACTGTTGAACTCAAAGTAGTTCCACAATACTTAATAACGTTAAACTATTTGCAATTGAAATGCTATGTCGATGTCTTTGTTACTTTGTTAAAGCATATTCCACCAAACATCGCAACCTTTGATTGAAAAAACTTAACAACTTTTTATAACACTCTTTACTACATTTTCATAAAATGTTAACATTATTTCGGTTAAGTAATTGGTAATTTAAATAAAAATACACATTACAAAACTAGAAGAGCTGTAAAAATAATAGCACAGTGATTAAATGTTTTAAATATATTTATTACAAATCTATCTAAATCACAATACAAACATTTCCAAGTCTCTTCTGTAACCTAATATTGCTATATGTAAGCCTAATCTATATTTACAACTTAAAGATTTCAATTTGCAAAAACCTTTTAAGTAATCCAATAAGTTAAAAGTGTGTATTAAATCTATTATTAAGGTTTATATTTTTATACTTAATAACATTGGAAATATTTCAAAAGTAATTACACGTAATTTTTATCCTGGTATAAGCTCAAGCTATGTTTTTTCTTCATGTTTATCTATATTCTTTGCGTTTGTATATGCATCAATATTCTGTTGCAATTATTATTTAATTTGTTGGACTTTTCCTATCGCTTCTAGTGTTTAAACTACACTACGTTTCGAGAGGTATTGAAACTCCTCTCGTTTTCAAGTGACCCTACTTAAAGTTACATTAACCTACTTATGTTTATTTAACCTACTTTTTTTGGGTTTTTTTGGTTTTTTTTGACATACAATTACATTCATCCAACATTCAACAGAAATCTCACTCACACAAAATTTCATACAAAACACATTAAACATACTTAATACAGAAAGAAAATTAAAACTAAAACATATTACATGATAAAGGGGCACAGAAAATTAAAACAAAAACATATACCTTACTGCCGGCAATGCCTCCAAGCTGGCAGTGGCACGACACGCACACACGTCCACTCACACTCACATACGCAACTCGAACTCATTCGAACTCATTCGAGTTGCGTATGTGAGTGTGAGTGGACGTGTGTGCGTGTCGTGCCACTGCCAGCTTGGAGGCATTGCCGGCAGTAAGGTATATGTTTTTGTTTTAATTTTCTGTGCCCTTTATCATGTAATATGTTTTAGTTTTAATTTTCTTTCTGTATTAAGTATGTTTAATGTGTTTTGTATGAAATTTTGTGTGAGTGAGATTTCTGTTGAATGTTGGATGAATGTAATTGTATGTCAAAAAAAACAAAAAAAAAACCAAAAAAAGTAGGTTAAATAAACATAAGTAGGTTAATCTAACTTTAAGTAGGGTCACTTGAAAACGAGAGGAGTTTCAATACCTCTCGAAACGTAGTGTAGTTTAAACACTAGAAGCGATAGGAAAAGTCCAACAAATTAAATAATAATTACAAATCCTTCGCTATTATGAATTTTAAAAATACAATTCTGTTGCATATACAAACATTACGTCGAAACACACGTAAGAGTCTAGTACTTAGCACCAATGTTAAGGTCACTATATGATGAAGTCACTTTTCCTGTATACAAAGTTCATGGTTTATCATTTGGTGTTAATAGATCCAAGGTCACTTAGTACCTCCAGTCTGCACAAAGAGCCGAGAGTTCAAAAACAACGGATATATTAAGCAATGCCTCTCCATTTTCTTTTTACTTATAATATATACAGAATAAGAAAATATATTTGAATTTGCTTTTACTAATCAGTGAAGGCAAATGTCCGCAAAAATTAAAAATCAAAACACCTTTAGAAAGTTAGAAATCAGTTAAATATTTATTAAAAATTACGTTGATCCTAAAATTGTAACTATTGTCTTAATAACTTGTTGAATATGAAATTATTGTCTTTATAAAGTTTTCACACAGATAAAGAAATAGTATCCATCCAATATCAATAGTGGATCGGAAAACGTTTAGTTACTTATAAATATATCAAATTCAAACATTAAAAAAATAATTATATATTGTGTTCTTAATTAATTATTTATTACAAATTATTAATTACAGTTACGAAAGCTAATCGTATCTAAATAATGTATTGGCTACCTATTAAAGTATGCTTCATTTTTAAAACATCTCACTATCATATTTTGTAAATGATTGAAGATATATTTTCAGTCATTTCATATGCATATCAAATTTCTATATAATTCATACAGGATTGTTGAAGTCTATAGAAAACATTCTTTTAACGTAATTTAGAAACTAATCCTGTACATACATTGAAGATAATATTAATTAATTTCATATAATCGTTTTAAAATTATATTTGGTAAACTAAAACGAAAACATGTTTAATACTGGTTTTTGTATAAAGCAGTATAACGAACTTAAAAACGAACAAGCTAGTGTATGGAAGGCGACACAAGGTTTGATCAGTTCAATCTGTTTCCATGAATGTTGTTACGTTATGGTGGAATTACTTTGACTTTGCGCCTCAAGGGTTGCCTTACACACAGTCGCAGCCATGCGGTGTTAGCCACAAAGTAATGTAACTCTACTGTAACAACCTCAACCACGTCGAGCTACTCGTAGACGGTTTCTGAATTCCCAAAACGATTCCCTTCTACCGCTGTTATTACCTCTTACACTTGTGTCATCTGTTTTTCACGATCAATTACATTCTTTTTGATTTTCTTAAGTTGTGTTTTATTATAATTGTTTTTTAAAAAAGAAAGGACAGTGGGGATTTTTGAAGTAGAGTCGGTTTGAAAAATATGTGCGAGTTTCGAGCTTTTTTTGAGTCGAGTATTTTGAAGAGTA
Organism: Flexamia atlantica; assembly: GCA_035578135.1. Taxonomy (NCBI): domain Eukaryota; kingdom Metazoa; phylum Arthropoda; class Insecta; order Hemiptera; family Cicadellidae; genus Flexamia; species Flexamia atlantica. The sequence goes on along the minus strand of JAQJVK010000049.1, from coordinate 1,237,625 downwards.
GGTTAATAGAACGCAATTCGTTACAAAATCGTTATGTCAAAAATAATAATTGGTAATAAAATACAATCTAATGTTTTTAAGGTATTTACCTTCTTGAGTTAAAATGTTACCTGACGTTTTGGTGACGATCATTATTTAAGTCATCTTTAATATACCAGGTCGTCATTTCATAAAAAGTATCCAAAGTACCTCGATACTATTAGCATATCGTTACCTCAATACCAATCGAAATATCAGCCTGAATAGGAACACACCCAGTTACACTTGCACTTGCAAACTTTATATTAACAATTGACCTTTTTGAAATATATCTTCAATTTTCTAAAATGGATAAATTAGTCTCATTGTGAAGGTGTGATTAAAAACCTAAATTCTAGAAAGAAATAAAGTGATGTAAATTTATCGATATTAATGACTCAAAAGTTTTTTCTATTTAAGAAATAACAAAGGTTTTAAGATGGCGAGTAAAGCTGAGATTGTGTTTAAAATGGCCGTAAAACTGTCGTTTACGGTTAAGGGTAAGCGAAGGGAGTAACTTCTCAATTCGATCTTTCTAATTTGCAAAACTTCTAGTTTAATAGTGCAAACTCTGTCTTATTAAAGCTCGATACTTGAGTACTCGCACCCTAGTGTCTAACATGGAACTAAGGCCCCCGTGCTCACACTGCCGGCTTGGCCGTGGTTGTGGTCGTGGTTGTGGTCGTGGCGTTGGCAGGAATGTCAGGGTAGATGTACTCGTATGGCACGAGGTCGGCGATGTTGGTCAGCAGGAGTCTGAAGACTTCTCCGATGGCCTCTCCAATGGCCGGCCCCAACTCTTTGGTCACTTCCCGCCAGTTTTGGTTGAGGAAGTAGTTCATGTTGTCCCCTGCGGAGGTGTAAAGTATAAAGTATAGGAGAGACAGGCTTGCTTTATTGTCAAATGGGTAGGGACCTACAGACTGTTAAATTAGACTTTGAAGGACACAGAGTTTAAACTGCTAAACATATTGAGTCGTTATGGATCAATACAAAAGTAAATTGTCCTACAATAACTGAATATAAGCCGAATTCAGGAAATTTAAAGTGAATAAATTAAAATATACCCAAGGATTTTATTCATATAGCTAAGATGAAATACAATTTCACAAACTTCTCTCTTTCACAAACTAATTTTCCAAGAGAGAGTTAAGAGACTTTAAGTTAAGATTACACAAATGGCCTTCAAAGCTATCAACATCCAAGATGTTAATGAAGAAACCGTATAAATAATTTTCACTCCTATAATGCACTGAATACATTATTGTTCCCCTGAAATCATTTATCTAATTATATATTTATTGTCAAGCATGATTTTTGTGATCCTTTTTTCTCAGCCTGTGTGCAACGTAGAAAATTCTAAGCACAGTTAAAAAAGTACTTTCCTATAAATATACACAATCCCATTAATTTAATATAGTTTTTAAGAAATTTGGAAAAGTGAAATGGATATTATAAAAACAACTGTTTTATGAGTTACCATGTTGGTTACGGAATAACAACTAAATGTAACAAATGTAGACATGTTTTACTAAAGCGATTAGTCAAAACTGAACGCAATTTTTTTTTGTTTGATTTTAACCAAAGCCGATATTATATAGTTATAATTATTATTGTTGCAAAACTCAGTCGAGTATAATTTACTCACCAAGTAGTTTGTCGCCGTTGAAAAGATTGTCCAAGTAAAACTGAGCTCCACCGATGTCAAAGTCTAGGCTGCTCTTGGTAAAGTTCATGTAATGCTTGGAGCCTTTCTTGTTCAACACCCAGTCGTACTTGTATGTGATCGTCAGATCGTCTGAAACATGCATCAAGTCACGTGGACACAATCGTAGGGCAGCAAACATGTTAAAAGAATCCATGAATAAACACTTCCACGAAAGAGGAGTAAGGAAATCGGTTGTGTTTAAAAGTACTTCATACGGGAGATGGGAGCTGTTTGATGGAGTCATGTTCCCGATCCATCTTACACAACGAATTTGGTGGTCCCAATATTTTTATATCGTTAATATTAGACTGTATCACAGTAAAATCTCAAACGACGATGTTGGAGAACCTAAAACGTAAAATTTCCCAGAGACATGAAGCGAAAAATAAACCACTAACTGTACAGTTTCAATTTCGGTTTATCTCTAGAAAAATTAGGAAAAATGCATTTTTTCAAGCAATTTTAGATTTTTGGTTATTAAAGTTTCGGCCAAATCATTAGGCGGGTGGCGAAAAATGGAAACTCCCAGCTGAGTAAATGACTTGATGTTAAAGACACCTCCGCTCCTCTACACAGTTAAGTAGTTGAACATATTTCCAATAGATAGAAGCACATTTACTTGGGTATGTTTGGCGAACTTACTCAGCTGATTTGGAGAACACAAACAAAGAGCATAACTGTCTATAACTTCAGATGGGTAAAAGATTGGCCAAAAACATATTATGAACGCCAGCAGTGCACTCACTCACCCGCCTAATGATTTGGTCCAGTTATTAGCATAAACAAAGTTGTATTAAACTTTCTTGGAATTTTCGGAGGTTTTCGATGATGCCAATCTTTTCAGTTTCGTTCACAATGTTTCTAGCTTTTACTAGCAATAACTTAATTTGTTTTTCGTTTGATTTATTTACATTCTAAGTACTCAGCTGCGTGTCTGGGTTATTTTTCAATTTAACTATTCAAAATAACCACAGAGAAAGACGATAGCTATCATCTTTCTTTGTGGATTAACCTTGAATAACAATTTGATACATATAAGTTTTAAAACTGATAAAATAGTCTTCATTCCTGTGCATATGAGTGGTTAGTACGCATTTTTATCGTGGGAAGAAAATAATAGTTCATACAAGAGAGCATTGTATGTGCTACTTGTTCTTGTATCATTTAATTTTCATTTTCATTTCATTTCGTAACCTCAATAATGTTATTTACACCAAAATAATGTAATATAGATCACAGTGGCATGACAACGTTATTAATAATCAATCCGACTAGCAAATACCCAAAGCTGGAATGTCTCTCACATTTTCGAAAGCAAATGTAAGTTTTGGAGGGTGAGTATTTACCATCTATTTTCTCCAAAAGCTGCTTACACTCGCGGGGCTCAGTTTACAGCCGATATTCTCGCCAAAGTGACTGGCGCATGTGAGTGGAAGTAATTTTGTAACTACTTTTCTCAATTTTTTTAAAATATTGGAAGTGAATTCCTCGAGGATTCAAATATCTGATTAACAAAATATACTGCATTGGTGCTGACTTGAAATTAAAAATTTAGTTAACATAGACACTTATCACAATATCTCTTTTATTATATAAGTACTAGCTGAGCCTGGCAGAGCCTGTCATGACTTGGACGATTTACAAAAGATGACCTATTCAAGTAAACATGTCATTAGCTTTATTAAACAATATGTTTGCACAAGGTTAATATGGGAGCCCTTTTGGGCCTCCGGGGAGGAAATTAATTTAGTTAGGACGGATCTGATCCATGAAATTTACATGAAATTCCATGTAATTCTACATGAAATTTTACATTTTCATACCAGGTTTCACTCCAAACTGTCTTGGGTGACCGAGTCCATAAACGTCAAATATAAAACCATGTCCTCTTTTATTTATTAACTAGGTGAATCCGGCAGACATTTTCATACATTTGACGATTTACTACAGATCTCCTGTTCAAATAAACATACCATTAGCTTTTATGTAAACAGATTTTTTGCATAAGGTTGATATAGGAACCCTTTGGGTCTTTGGGAATAAGCCAAATTGAGTCAGGTCGAAACTGATAGCTTGAAATCGTTCTTTAAGAAATTAAATACATTTAAATATATATATATATATATATATATATATATATATATATATACAACTTCCTTTTTTATAAATATAGATTAGACTTTTTCATTCCTTTGATTATGTACCAAAGATCACCTGTTTCAAATAGAAATGATATTAGCTGTTATGTAGATGTAGCACTTTAATCCCTTGATGCACACAAAGTTTTTGCTCCACCTACACCATTAACAACAACTGTGGCGATATAACTTTATCTTTATATGATCCTTTTCTCCTTTAAACTAGGCTAGATTAGAATGAAACACATAAATATATCAAAAGGTACTTAGGTTATTTAAACAGCCATCTTTGCAAAAGGTAAGTTATTCTATCCCTTTTGGGCTTCTGGGGGAACCTAACTGAGTCAGGGCGAAACTGATGGCTTAAAATACTTCTTTGAGAATTGTACATATATATACTTGGCAAGCTGTCCAAAGGTGTTCAAGTCCATAACTTCAACATCTTCTTTTAAAAATATGGACTAAATATATCATAAATATATTCCCCTCCCTTATAATATACTATAAACATACTATAAATATATTAGAAATATATTTTAAATAAATTAGAACTATATTAAAAATATATTAGGCTATTTGAACTAACAAAGTACTGACTGATGGTGATGTTGGCGTGGCCGTTGCCCATGATGGGCAGGATGAGGACCTGCCCCGTGATGTTGTAGTTGCCCCGTATGAAGACCGAGGGGAACTTGAAGTCCCACTCGATGTGTCTCCTTTTTAGATCCGTTCTGGAAAAAATCGCATTACGGGTGAAATATAATGGACAAGAATGATATAGTTATTTGTGCATCTAGGGAATAAAGAGCAACTTTTTCTCCGTGAGGGAAAATGTTGTCGCCCGATGGTGGAGCCGAGGGTGACAATTTTCCCGAGGGAGAAAAACACTTTAATCCCTTGATGCACACAAAATTTTTCCTCCACCTACACCATTAACAAAAACTGTGACAATATAACTTTATCTTTATATGATTCTTTTCTCCTTTAAACTAGGCTAGATTAGAATGAAACATATAAATATATCATAAGGTACTTAGGCAATTTAAACAGCCATTTATTCACACCATTTCTTAGCACAGTTTTTTTCTAAAGTCTACTAATGAAAAAATACCTCCCAAAATCTGTAAGTAACATTCTGTAACGTACAGTTCTGTAACATATCTGTAGGTCCTATGTTTATAAAACGTGCAAATTGGTAACAACAAACTATAAATCAGGTGTTTTATATTCAGTGTTACTAACTTATTCATACAAAAACGTTATTACCTGGCTATGAAATGCATACGGTTTTGTGATCTTAAGATGAAACACTGAAGTTCTTGAATTTAACTTAGAGTAAGCAAATGAAAATCGACAGTGTCGCCACATTTTCTCACTGTCCATCGCGGCGTTGCAGGATTACTCCCCATGTATTTCTTATGAGATTACTTTTAGTCCCATGGAAGGAAAAGTAGACACTTTTAGTCCCAGGGTAGAAAAAGTAAGTAAGTAAATTCCATGGAGTATAAACTAGTATTTTAGTATTCTATTCCAGGGACTAAAAGACTACTTTAGATAGTAGGTGGAGGAAAATAATATTGCAGTGAGGTGTATTTTTGTTTATTCGAGATACTTTCCTGTTTGAGTTTAATTCCTCTTTTATCTGACGGCGATCATTGTGTTTCTACAGTATTCGTAATTCCTATCACAAAGGGCAGTTTTAAACAGGGAGTACTCTTCAGATGCAAAACCCGAGTACTTGACAGATTACAACTGCAATGTCAATTATTTATAAAAAGGTTTTCCTCGTCATTTGCGAACTTCAGAACTAATTCGAAAACGTTTTCATTCATTGATTCCTTCAACAATGTTTGACTATGAGCACTTCTGAAACTTCTTTACATCAGACAAAATATGTTATGTTTTTCAAACATTTTTTGTTAGAAACAATTAGTGCTTAAAAAACTTTAATATTTTAATTTCAAATTACGTTACACTTGGCAGTTACAAATATCTGTGAAACCCTTGAATTATAAATCTCAGGCAATCGGTCCGAAGTCGATGGGTCAAGTTACTGAGCGGCCTGAAACCCTGACAACTTACATTCTCTAAAGTGTCATTTGATTTCCCCCCTTATTGTAAAGTTATGTAAAATACGAGTCGAATAATTTGGCTTAGGCATTTCATAAGACTTGCTAATTTTAGCATTGTACTTACGGACGGCTTGGGCCAACACATGTGACTCAGACTGTACTGGTGCTGCCGGTTAACAGAAGGATACTATCTCGATCTCATTAGACCTTAAGACTTGAACTGTACTATGGAAGTTTCACATAGAGAAGTTCAACTTAACATTTCTTGATCTTTCAATTGAAATATCATAGTTCAGCCCTCTTGATCTTTCGCTGGATGTTTCACCTTTCAGTCAATTAAGATCAGGACAACAAGCTCAGTTCGACTCAACTACTTAAGCAAGAGCAATAAACTAAATGATCTGGAACTTTAATCAAAATTATCAAGTCTTACCGCATAAACATGCAAATTTGTAGTCAAAATTATTAAGTCTTACTGCATAAACGTGCAAATTAGTAGTCAAAATTATCAAGTCTTACTGCATAAAATACACACTACATTTTACCAGCGAATGCTCCAACTACATTAATTACCACAAACATGCTGCGTGGTAGACCAACCGATTAGAGTTACTCAAGGGTCTCACGTTCGCCTCTCTATTCTAATTGGCTGAACATTTACCTCAATCTCTGATTTACTGAAACATGTGACGGCATTTGTAGGGCCTGCGCGAGATACTTAATGTACAATCCTTCTGGTTGTCGTGCGGCCCAATATTATTATCGTGCTTAATATTATTTTACCTACCACTGCATGGAAATAATCACATTGCCACACCTGTCAACTGTACGCAAAACTGTTCATTTCCGCTTTCATTTAATTCTCGCTCGCTAAATCAGGGTTACTTATTAGGTTAAGGTGGCACACAAGAGAGATAACTATGACGTCAAACACCTAAGAACAGTTTCTATTGGTCAGAATTCCCATGTCACTCACCGTATTCTAAATTCTAGTTGCCTTGCTCTAAATCAGCTGATTTCACTGTCGGCGTTTCTACACACTAACTTCCGGTTCGTTCCAATAGAATAAGCAAACATAACCTCAATGAACCTTTGTGTACAGGTTAGTTAATAAGTTAAACTGTTAAAATAATGGTGGTAGGAAAAATATTGTGTGTATTACGAGCACAAATAGTCGTTGCTGCTCTCGAAATGTTTGGCCGCACTAAGCTAAAGCTTCGTGCGGCCATCTACAATTCTCTAGCAGCAATGACATACCTTGCGCTCTTAATACACAAATAGCTATTTTGCAACTCTAAAACATAACCATCTCTAGTAACAAGGCCGCGGCGCTAGTAATGAAGGGTTCAACTGATTACTCTACCCGTATGATCCATACCTCTTGTTGAGATCAACTGGCACCGTAGGGTTTTTTCACTATGCGAAAATCCCTTGCAAATCAGCGTTGCCAGTTCGAAGACCGCGGTGTTGCTAGAGACGGTGATGCTAATACTGTTTTGATTTTTATACTCGGTGGTTTACAGACCTGGCGGCGATGAACTGGGCGTTCTTGAGGCCGTAGATCTTGCAGTCTCTGACCAGCAGGTTGATGCCTACTTGTCTCGTACCTTGCTTCACCGCCAACTGGTCGATGGTCAGGGGATCCAGCTTGGGCACTCGGTACTTGGGATCTCCTAGGGACAAGAAGTGACTTTTGCACACAGCTCGTCGGGGTCTTTTCTAGTATGTCCTCGCATTTCATTTATTTTCCTGTGGCCTCGAAATGTTCATTTTCTTTCATTAGTGGAAGTGACTGTAATTACAATACATTTGAAGGAAAGTGGTTATAACAGATTTTTACAAAATTGTTTCTCCCCTTGCGAAGGGCATATGAGAGATAAGCGTGCTGTCCTTCCAAAAACTCTATCAGTCTGAATATCGTATGTTCTAATCCTAACCTAACATAATTTGCCTAATATCGAAGATTTTTTCCCACCAGAACAAAAGATTGCGCTGATTTTCGTGTATAATTAGTTTTCGTGAATTTATGAAATCACTGTTTAACTGTTGGTGGTATGATTAACAACTTACTAAATTTGGTAGTATAGCCTATAAGTTTCAATCCAATACTTATTACATATTACATACTCTCCGTCTTAGTGTTGTAGTTTAAGTTAATTTTACAAGTTAAGTTAATTTTTAAAGTTAAGTTTTGAAGTTTAATATTACAAGACCAGACTGTCGATGGTTTATAAACCCGAAACCGGTGTCATGTAATCAATATTTATTGGATTGACGTAGGCTCTAGGCTGTACCACCAAATTTGATAGGTTTTTAATTTTAGCTCTAGAGGCTTCAGCAATCTTGTTTTGGCGATTCTATCAAAAAACAGTTGATTAACATTTACAAAGACCCTAATCATTGAACAAACACTTAGAGGCTATAGAGAAAACTTGAAACTACGGGCAACTATTAGAAAAGTCCCCTTCTTTGGAAATTTACGATGCGTTTTGAGTTTGCGAAGAAGAAATTAATTGTTGAGTTGGAGAAAAAGTTGCAGCTTGCAGGAACGCAGAATCAGTTATGAGTCAAAGGAAATTAAATATATGACTTTCAGGAATGTTTTGTTATTTTCTTATGTGTTACTTCTTGTCCTTTGGAATTTTTTTTCATATATTGACGAACTGTGAGATCTAATTGGTTAACGGTCGGATCTTCGAATAAGTAGGTTAACAATGTAAATAAATTAATAGGTAAATGAAAGAGGTAAAGACAGAGGTTTACAATTTCTGCCAGACCTTTGGTTCACACCTTAAAAGCCTTTGAAGCTGCATCAATAATACAAATGTCACTTGGTCAAGCAGCCTAACAAACTATGACATCAAAAAAATGCTGAAATAATAATTATAATACTGAAATATTATTTCAGTATTTGTACTCACTTTGAAATAACACTCTCTTCTATACGCTTTGTTGAAATTTAATGTAACTTAATATTACTTTTTGAACCTCGTACATGCAATGTGTACTGTAATGTTAAATTTTAAGGCCTCTATTCTATTTGTTTCTATATTTTATATAAAATGGCCATACAGTTTATAACTAAAATTTAATAGGTTTTCTAAGCTATCGTGGTTTAATATCAAATTGTTTTCCAAGTTTGGTAGTGAGATGTAAAAAACAAAAGTGGGTATTGATATTTTTGTATTTTAACTTATTTTATACGGTAGGGCCTACTGTAGTTATATACTTGAATAGTTATACTAAACCTTTGCTCGTACATAAACAACTGTTAATGAAATGTCTATTCAATCTACAAAACACAGAGGTCTAGGCAAGCTAATTTAGCATTAAAAATATTTTACGTTATAAAATATAAAAAGTCAATTTAAACTGCGTGTGGTAGGATTAAGATGAAAGCCGCATGTAATCCCCCAGCATCCTGTTCTTATACTTACCTAAAGCTGGATGTAAGTCTCAAATGAGTAGTATTGAATGATTGATGGATACAGATTTTTGTAAAAAATATACGACATATTATAATAGATAATGTAAAATTATATGTATAGTTAAAAATTGAGTACAATTTCTTATTTTTTTTAATATGTTCTAATTAAACACATGTTCAACGACAGTATACTCATCTGAAACTTGGTGCAATAGTTTTCTTTTAATATAACAAACCAATATTACAACTGTACGCTTAAATAAACGTTCCATCGTCCTTGCAGAGATTGTCATGGACATATTTTACCCAGGTTCTTAAATATAAAAATTATTGTTCCTGAAAATTAATCTAAGCAATTTTAATTCTTCTTCCACATTAATGATGTATGGCTCATTTTTTTAAACACAATTGAAGGACCATTTACAACACTATTATTTATTAACTATATATGTATTATTTAACTAATATTTTTTTACTATTTATTTAATTTTTATTTATTTTTAGCGAATTTCCTTAAAGGAATAAGCTATTACCGTAGGTCTCATGGTAAGACCTAAGCCCGAGACCATGTTAACTTTTCATTTTGGGGCCCCCAGAAGCAAAAAACACTATTCGTTCGAATTTTTATATATATATCTATATATATATATATATATATATATATATATATTTTATTGTTTAATTCACAACTTATATATATATATATATGTCTGTTAACACGATAGCGGCCGTAAATATGGTCTGATCTTAATGAAATTTGGTACAGACGTGTAAAGTGGTAATCACTCGGACGAGTTCGTGAACCAGCCCGATCGGGCCACCGGAAGGGGGGGTAAAGGGGGGTAAACCCCCCCAAAAATGGGTTTTTTGAGTTTTTTACATATAAAATTAAAAATTATCCAATTTTTGCTAGCATTATTGAATTCAGCTCAAAAAAACAAACAATTTAGTATTTTGAACCACTGCTCTATGTCCATTGGTTTCCGAGATATTGAAAGTGGTAAACACAGTACGTTGTCCCAATGTTAACCTTATGGAGAATAAGTAAAATTCTATAGCTCGCTTATTTCTCAACATATCTTGATAAAACTTGGTAAATGGCTCCTTCTAGTTCAGTTCAACTAAATATTGCATTAAAACCAACCAGTTTTGATATACCCGTAGCAGCAAACCTGCATACTCATTCCCTATGTTATTCTTATGGAGCTTACAAAAACATGTCAAATCTCGCTATGTTGGATCGAAATATGTTGTATTGCACTTGAAATTCGCAGAGTATGCAGGTCTGCTGCAACGGGGGTATTTTTATTTGGTATGTTTTTTATTTGCTACTGATTACATATAAACAACATATTTTATAATAATGATGAAAATCATTTTTCCTTAAATTAATTTGTGTTTAGTCAATGTTTTTTCATAAAATCGTAAAAATAGCTTTTTTATACAATATTTCAACTGATATTTGCTTTTTTCAAATATGATACAACAGTATTATAATAAATACAAAACTACGTTTTTCTTCAAGTCCTGTTCCAATATTCAAGCAATGGCTTTTCTAGAAATATTGTTTCCAGAATTGTTAAATACTTTATATTTTTGTTCTCGGATGAAAACAAGCTAAGACTCCCTGGGGGGGCTGTAGGAGGTACAGTCGAGTCAAATGACTTGGCCAGTCCGCCATGAGACCAATGTTAACTTTAACATAGGCTTGCGGACGGCGTGAGTCACACTACTTGATTCGACCTCTACAAACCGTTGATGAAGTGCGGGATCGCCTGCTGGCCGTGCCTGACCACGCACTCGTTCAGCTTGGGGTCGTTCCTACTGCACGCCGGCGTGTACCATGCTGCGAACAAACAAAATCGAGTTTTTTATAACAATTTTATTGTTTTCAAATACTTAGCAGTAATATATTGTGCGAAAAAAAAATAATCGCAAATTTTGCAACAATACGTTGTTAGTAACAAATTAATGCAGGTCGTTGATGTTGCAGGTGAGTTCATTATGGAGTGACAAAAAAATCACAAATTTTGAGAAGATAAGGTAACAAAATAATCACAGTTTTTGAATCAACACTTTGCAAGATAATAAATATCACAAATTCCTCAGCAATACGTTGTAAAATGACAAGATCATCACAGATTTTGTAGAAATAAATTGTGAAATAAAATATTGTAAGATAACAAAATAATGTTGCAGCAATACATTGTGAGATGGCAAAATAATGACAGAATTCTTAACAATACTGAGTGAGATAACAAGATAATTACAAAATGTGCGACAATACATTGTGTGATAACAGAACAATCTCAAATTTTGCAGCAATGCATTGTGAGCTAATAATATAATCGCTTAGTATATACACAGATCGTGCAGCAATACATTATGTGGTGACAAATTATTCCCAAAGTCTGCATCAATACATTTTAATGGGAAATACTAATATGTGTCAAATTTCTGTGTGTGATCGAGTATTTATATGCCTGCTCATATGTAATAAGGAGCACGCCACTTATCACAAAAGTGAACCAAAATTAGCGGACAACAATAAATATAAAATAGAGGTTTTAACGCTTTTAATCTTGTAATTTTTTTCTATATGTCCTGATCAGATGGTGTTGATGTTTAAATTATAGTATAGTTGATTACTCATCACATATAAAAACGTAATTCAGCATGAAATAACCATTTCCACAAAAGACAATTATTATTTGTTTAGTAAATTCCGAATATTAAAACTTTTCTGATGAGAAATTCAAAGCTGTTGACACTTTTGTAGATTGCTTTTACATTCTGTTTCTCCTATATTCAGTGCCTAATAATAGGGGTGTGCGAGTACTCGATAATCGAGCTTTTTCGAGCCGAGTATACACTACTCGACTCGACTCGACTTATTGCCAAATACTCGAAAGTTCGAGTCGAGTAGTTACTCCCGCCGTTTACCAACAATCGGTACGTGCGAAAGAATATTACGGCCATTTTTCACAATGTCAATCCACCTTTAACGAATATAACTGAAACCTTGTTTGTTATACTTGAAGTAAAAAGTTCTTTTTAGTTATTAAAGACACACAAATGTTTATATCACTCTATCTTTTATATAGTTTGAGGTTATTTATTATTACATCTCTTAAAAAAATTATTTTTTATATTTTAGAAACCTTTCCAAATAAATAAAAACTTAGTTTTTTTTGACACAAAATATTTTGTAGACAGGAAATATTTTAATCATTAATTGAGTCAGATATTGACTCAATTATTGGTCATGGCTTATAGTCAGTGTTTTCATTTCATTTCAAAACCCAGGTAAGCCTTCAACACAAGTTAGGCTTGAAAAATATATCAAATCAAGAATTATTGTGAGTTTAAGTAAAAGGTTTTCTTTCTTTTTTTTGGTTTAATTTATTTGTATATCTGCTTTTAGTTCAGTAACTCTTTTAAGTTTAATTACCTAAAAATTGTAATTTGTATTTGAGTAATGATAATAATTTTTTATCATTATGTAGAAATATGATGACTATTATGTTGTAAACTTAAAAAAAAAACTCGACTCAAAAAAGCAAAAAAAGCAAAAAGTTCAAAAAAGCTTGAAACTTGCGGGTACTTTTCAAAACTCGACTCGACTCGACTCGACTTCAAAAATCACTACTCGCACACCCATACCAATAATGACTGCACTTAACGATCTAATACCGATCCTTTCGGGAGGTTTTCGTCAAATCAAATTTTAGGCTTCAGTTCCGTATAGTTCCACCAAAACAATCGAATGAAATAAATTGATAAAATATCGATGCATAGAATCGTATCGATATCAATATATCGAATCGAAACTATATAAAATTATTTCATCTATATCGATATATTGCATCGAATCAACAATAATTACCGTATTGAATCGATATGTCTATCAAATCGATGCGTTATAAAATTTGCGTGCTTTAAATACACTCATATTAAAACAACGTGAAACTTATCATAATAATCAAGACCTTATCATTTAATAATCAAGAAATTAATTAAATTATAATCATAACTGTGATACACAGATAGATTATTAAATTATAAAGTAAAATTTTAACTAATTAAACTCACAAATACATTAAAAATTAAAAAATATACAATGTTAATATTAAAGAAAACAATAATGTTTGTAAATAAATTTAACCCAAGGTAAATAACATTTAAAACATGATAAATATAGTTTATTTCTCGAAATTACAGTTCAGTACAGCTGGTGACTTGTAAGCTGGCACTTGGGTCTCTCGCGGGCAATATAGGCGCGGGGGTGAGTGGAGAGCGGTGGAGGTATAAGAAAAAGACCGGTCTGCAAACATTTCCGCAGACAAACGCCTTCACGCGGGTCGCGAGAACGTTGCCGCAACCCGCTTGACGGAACATAACGTTTTTGAACTAGGCTAGTATCGACTGAGTATCAATCGGTCAAGTGCCAGCTTAGAAGTCACCAGCTGTAGGAATATAGATACAATCCGATAAATATTTCGATTTAATGCAGTATATCGATTTAATCCGATATGTACCGATTTAATCCGATATATCGATTTGATCCGATATATTGTTTCTATATATAGATATCAATACGGTACGATAAATCGGTTTTGTATCGATTTTTATTCACAAACATGTATTGGCTCTGACTGCCACCTTAAACAAAAACAATGTTGTTGGCCCGATTCTGGCTTGTAATGAGAAAAAACTTTCGGGTTGTAAAAAGTGACGGGAGGGCTCTGGGCTTTGACAACCCCAACCCTCCCCTTTCCCCACAATTTGGCGAACATATTGTGGTAACACGAAAAGTTTTGGAAGTCACGAATGCGTCCATTATGTCATTCCACTGTTAACCGTGAGAGTTTTAACAGTAAAAAGTTATTTGGTGTAAAAATAACCTAAAATATTTAAATAGTTATTTTGTATATTTCAAATAATACCGTAAACTTTTTAGCAGGCATTAAAACTTTTATTCCGGTACATGTTTGTAGGTTACAAAATATGCTATGAACTATAAAAAGAAATTGTATCTTTTTACTTTTGCCGACGTATTTATTGGTATATACCCAAGTTTCCATAATTATTAACCAAAATTCAGCTAATAAATCATAATTTAAATAGTACATTTTAGTCTTTAGCCCTTTTTATTCAATTGTTAGTCCCGGAACTCTTTACCAATATTTTAGGTATTATTGCTGGACCACTCAAAATATCATATTAAAAATGTAAAAATCTCAAAATGCACACGTCCAGCCACCATTTTTGTTTTTTACACTAAAGAGTTTTTAATTAAAAGCCGTTTCATTGCAATAATGTGAAATTTTGTATATGGCATAAATTTAACTGTTTTCTATAATTAGGTTCTAAGGAGACAAAACAGATTTAATTTTATTACGATAGGCCATTTAAAATTAAAAATTATTTTCCCCAAAACAAAATGGTGGTTGTACGACTGAATTTTAATATTTCAATTTTGAATTTGATATTTTGACTTTCCTATGGTTCAAAACAATACCTAAAAATATTAATCGAAGGGATAGGGACACCCTGTATATATATATATATATATATATATATATATATATATATATATATATATATACATAACACCTCACTGTGTTTTCTATTAGACCAGTTCCGCGAACTAAAATATAAAAAGCGCTTTGAGCGTCAAAGGTCAAGTAATTTTGTTTCCGTAATAAATATTCAGAAGCTTAGCTTAATTCAGCGTTCCCAGCATATTTAATTGAATCGGTGAAAAAGCGCCTCTCTGCTGCTAAATGTGAAACCTCGACAGAAATGTTATGCGGGTTGCAGTTACAAGAAAACGGGATCTCTACGTTTGATGAACTAGAACATCACTTATTTTTAAGGGATTATTCTTCAGCAACTTAATCATTTTAATCCCTGAGTTGTAACATTAAGACAATTTCAATTAAATATTTTATTATTTCTGTTACTTTCCATGTTGAAAAAGTTTTTAGATTTCATGGATCATTCCACTTCGCTACTCTATATTCAAGAGAGTAATTATTCTTTTTACACGTCTACTTTATTTATTGACTAGCTTTAATAAATAAAATTTTAAGTAAAGATAAATTATAGATAGAGACTTTGTGTTGTAAATTTATGAAGCCAAATTATGATTTTAGGTAATTTCGTCCTTTATATTTGTAATGTATAATTTGCCTAAAAAAATTGCAATGTGGTAGTTGTTTTAATCATTTTTGTAGCCAAATTCAATTATTCCATTAAAAGCGACTCCCCAAAATTCAAGTCTTTTTTCACTCTTAAGTCAACTACTGTAACTCTCAAGTTCTTTCAGAGGTTTACTTGACCTTGTGACTAAATTATGATCGGAATGAGATGTATCTCCACAGACAGTCACAAAGTACTTTTATGCAATTTTATGGCAGAATAATAACACTCCCAAATAAAGCAAATATTAATACTCAAAATATTGTAAAAACTAGGGGTGTGCGAGTGGTGATTTTTGAAGTCGAGTCGAGTTTAAAAAAATGCTGTACTCGCGAGTTTAGAGTTTTTCGAGTCGAGCATTTTGAATAGTAGAATTTAATAGTTATCATACTTAATATTGATCTGACAAAATGTAATACTTTTTTGTTACTTAACGGGGAGGTTTTCCTATCAGTTGAAAGCAGAACTGTTTTCAAATAAAATGAAACGATAATTCAGGCCATCTTCAATATAACTTTATACCATTGTTCAGTATTTTACCAAACTTTCAGCTTTAGGAGGTAAAAACCAAGCTAAATCTGCACTTCTTTGCTTTAAAAAAGAGATTTCGTAACATTTTTTTATAGGTTTGAAAATTAAAGATAAATCAGTTTCATTGAGCAAAAGTAAGAAAGTATCTCAACTTATAGAAAGAAAAAAAGACAAAACTAAATTTAACGATATTAATAACTCAAGGCCACTTTAATTCAAGTAAAATAAAGGTTGTATGTTGTTTGTTCATGACTGGTGGTAAAAGTGTAAAAAACAGTCGTAAACAGCGGGAGTAACTTTACTCTAACTTCCGAGTATTTTTCAAAACTTCGAGTCAAGTCGAGTTGTGGAAAGTCAGCTCGAAAAAACTCGATAATCGAGTACTCGCATACCCCTAGTAAAACACAATTTTTAATGTTTTTTTAATTAAGCATGAGCTACCATCAAATTGTCAACCCTGAAAGGTGATCTACGCACTATCTCAACAGTGTTGCCAAACTCTAACGTGACAACTACTAGTCTGTACTACTGATGAGATGCATAGTCCAAGGCTACCTTACCTCACGTGCCTACATTGTCATTATGCTCACGCCCGCCGGCTCTAACAAACATCACCAGGACACTGGGTCCACTCTATCAATGGCCCTTCTAATCAGAGAGCCACATCTCAACTGACTTGTAATTATACAGGGTGTTTTAGCGAATTTCCCCTATAGGGAATTAGCGAATTTCCCCTATAGGGAAGAAGCTATTACCGTAGGTCTCATGGTAAGACCTAGGCCCGAGACCATGATAACTTTTCGTTTTGGGGCCACCAGAAGCAGAAAACACCATTCGTTCGAATTTATATATATATATATATATATATATATATATATGTGTGTGTGTGTGTGTGTGTGTGTGTGTGTGTGTGTGTGTGTGTGTGTGTGTGTGTGTGTGTGTGTGTGTGTGTGTTTGTGTGTGTGTGTGTGTGTGTGTCTGTCAGCACGATAGCGGCTGTAAAAATGGTCCGATCTTAATGAAATTTGGTACAGACATGTAAAGTGGTAATCACTCGGATGAGTTCGTAAACCAGCCCGATCAGACCAACAGAAGGGGGGGTAAAGGGGGATAAACACCCCCAAAAATGGGTTTTTTGAGTTTATTACATAGGAAAATAAAATTTATTGAATTTTGGTTAGCACCATTGAATTCAGCTCAAAAAAACAAACAATTTAGTATTTTGAATCACTGCTCTATGTCCATTGGTTACCGAGATATTGAAAGTGGTAAACACAGTACGTTGTTCCAATGTTAACCTTATGGGAAATAAGTAAAATTCTAAATCTCGGTTATTTATCAATATATCTTGATAAAACTTGGTAAATAGCTTCTTATAGCTCAGATTTACAGAATATTGAATTAAAACCACCCAGTTTTAATATACCTGTAGCAGCAAACCTGCATACTCATTCCCCATGTTATTCTTATGGAGCTTAACAAAACATGTCAAATCTCGCTATGTTGGATTGAAATATGTTGTTTTGCATTTGAAATTCGCTGAGTATGCAGGTCTGCTGCAACGGGGGTATTTTTTTTAACGCAACCCATTTTTAAGATTGAATAATACGTAAATATGAAATGAGTAATAAATATGAAATATGAATAAATACGTAATAAATATGAAATGAGTATTGTTTTATTCGTGTTTACATTTTATACAACCTATTATTTAAGTTTGATCACAATTAGTTCGCATTATGTGCTCAAACAGTCCGTCATTGACATTTGTATATGCTCTATCCATCAAATTTCCGAACATGTGTTGCAAGATACCTCTTTGAATTTCTTGCATTAAATTTGTTATGTTTGTTTTGAGGTGCTGGATATCTTGTGAATTGTTTTCGTAGAATAATACAACTTTACATGTCTGTGGCAAATTTCATTCAGATCGGGCCCCTTAACGCGAGTTATCGTGCTTAAAGAAACACATTAAAAACGCAACCCAAAACTTTATTTTATCGGTAAAGGATTATCCAAGATCCCGGATATGACCCCATTATATTATTTTATTTGGGGAAACATAAAAATTAAGGCCTACGAAAACAATTCACAGAATATTCAGCACCTCAAAATAAACAACAAATTTAATGCAAGAAATTGAAAGAGGTACTTTGCAGCACGTGTTTGGGAATTTGACGGAAAGAGCATAACTCTGTACAAATGCCAATGGCGGACTGTTTGAGCACGTAATGTAAACTAAATGTGATCAAACTTAAATAATAGGCCGTATAAAATGTAAAGATCAATAAAACAATACTCATTTCATCTTTATATGTGCATCATTCAATTTTAAAAATGGGTTGCGTTTAAAAAAAACACCCTGTACGTTTGCAAACGCCGTCGAAGAAAAATAAAGGATTAACAACTGCCTGGAATTTACTGTCGGAAAGAGAATAACAATTTGTTTTGAAATTTTAACTATTTTTAATCGGGTTGGGCTTAGATATTAACAGTGTCCTTACAAATAACTGTAACGATAATATAATAAATGAATTAGGCTGCTTCGTACGTGTTTTCGAACACTTTTAGGAAAATGATTTAAAAAGCTACGCAGCTGTCAAACTTTCAAATTTAGGGTTTTCCAAAGAAAGTTTGCTATTCTTCTTCTTTTTGTTCGAAGATTTACATTATTTTCCACACTTTCAAAACAGCATAAATTAGGCGTGTCAGTAGGAGCACATAAATCAATATAGTATAGCTTTAGTTCAGGGTGTTATACTTTATCCCTCACCTATTCATGTATATCTTAAAAATTAAATTTAAAGACATTCACTGATTTATACACACATACATTACTACAGAAATGTATATAGAACATTTATACCTCAAACGGGAAGTGCATATTTACAAATTTTATACCTCGCATATAAAATTTTATTTATTTCCTTGATTCGCAAGTAACAGGCAATAAGCCTACCTATCCTATTCCTATCAAAGACATTACGGCTCGTTATTAGTAAAACATAGTATAACCATTCACGCAAGTCATTCATATTACAGTTAAATTATTAATACAATATGAAAAAGTTTTTAATACTAAATTAATTCGACCTGATTAGATTTTACAGTCTCCTATATGAATGATTCAGAGTTCAAAAAGCAAGACCTTAGCCTAAATTCAAAATTATACAAATATAAATCATGGTATAGCAATCAATAAGGCGATCAAGGATGTACTCTTGATAAGTAAAACTGAACAAAAATAATTATACTTGTATTAACAAAGCTATGTCCCCTCAAAGCTATTTTAGAATTAACCTGGAAACAGGCGATGCTAGACTGGCATAGCTCCACTCTCCTGCTGAATTAATTGTTCAAAATTAATTTAATAAATTTTATTTTTTTATCATTCGAGATAAAAAATATAAGTACCTGAAGTTAACGAGATAAATCATAGAATAACAATCAAATAACTAACTGCAGTAGTGTTAAGGTTCTCTGATACTAGTATTAAGCAAATGTCAACGGTTATTCCTGGAATATTTCAAAAGGTCGGATTGTTTCAGCCATTGGTGTTTTTTTAATCATTGTAACATTTTAATTCAAAATGATTAAAACTATGGATCACAGCAAACCCAAAAAACTTTTTGGTATCTAATTCGTTTCTGGTACCAAACGGTTATAAGACACTTTCGTTAGTGGTAGGGGCCAATAAAGTTGATTTAGTTTGCATAAAAGTTTCTAAAATAAGATTTGCATAGCTAAATTTAACATTTGATATAAAAAAATTTATGATCTTTATCATCAAGGTTTATAAAACCTTGATGATAAAGATCATAAATCAGACCAACAGCAACAAAAACAAGGTTACATAGGGTTTGGCCCTCTCCCATCATTCTGCCATTTAATCTTCATATAGTTTGACCCATCATTTCAAATTAGTTTTTTGCACCGAATTTAATGCCGCAACCCGTTTTTAATTATCATGTTTAGTTTTCAAGATATTGACAAATTTCTAATAAAAATCTCAAAAAGTATTAATTTTTCAAAAACTAATTTTTATAGCTAAAAACGGGTTGCATCATTGAATTCGGCGCAAAAAACTAATTTGAAATGATGGGTCACAACCCCAACTTCATATTTGAAATAACTTACCTCGTTTCAAAATGGCGGATCCAAGATGGCGGTCAAAAAATTTACATTGGTGAAAGTTAAGTGTAAATCGCTCAACAATGACTGATGGTGGTTATTCGTCACTATCTAGCATTATTTTGTGGTTATGGGCCTATTTTATCAATTTGTAATGTTGAAATTGGTTGAAAATAAATAAATTAAAAGTACTCATATCTTGAGAACGAATCGAGATATTAAAAAACGGATTGCGGCACTGTAATCAGTGAAAAGATCTAGCTTGAAATGATGGGTCACAGCACCACTTTTATATTTGAAAAAAATATTTTGGATCCAATATGGCGGATCCAAGATGGCGGCCGAAAATGAGTACCCCCTCAAAACGAGGTACCTACTACCCAATAATGATTGGGCGGGGTCTGGGATAGTTATTTTTAGAAATGTAAAAAAAAGTAAGGGGGGGGGACAATTAAAACTCACCCTGTATGATGTTTCACCTCTAGACTGCCTAAAAACGCGAGTTTAGAGATATAATTTTCTAACATTTTCCCGGGGAGGACCCCCGGACCCCCCTTTCACTGGGGCGTATTCCATACCTCCCAGACCCCCGGGCCCGTGCGATGTGCAGACTTGGGGCCCGGCTTGGCTTTCGGCGGCCCTGACTACATATCAACAAAAGGCGACACTCGAAACAACTTTTTCAAGTGTCGCCTTGAAATTATTTTCTGATGGAAGTAACACGTTGGCAGCATTTGGTACTGTCAATGTCACATGCCCAAAACAAATCTACAATTTACAGTTGTTTACCTTCATTATTAATAACCAAGTCGCGTCGCTTAAAACCTGTTTGTTAGAAGCTGCATAGACCCTCGATGAAACCAAAACATCCCGATCTAAACATTTAAAAAAAGGAAGAATTCCCTCAAGGTCAACCACAGCGGGACTGGTCGGACCTGGCTATTACCGCTTAATAGTGATGGGTTAGTGGACCAGTGTTTACGACTATAGTTGACTCCCTCTTATCCGGATCCTCAGGACCAAGACTGTCCGGATAAAGGGTTTTCCGGTTAAACCGAACTTTCTGAAATAAATCAATCTATTAACAATTTCATATCTTGTGATAGTTTGTCTATTATATATTGCCCACGGGAATCGTAGATTTTGTCCCTCAGTCACTAAAAAACGAACTCATCATATCATATCATATCATATCTTCTATATTATTAATTCTGTAAGCGATTTTTTTCAATCAAAATTGTGAGAGTTTGACAGCTCGCAGGATGATGGGAGAGGGCTCAAATAAAAGGTCTTGGTCCCAGGGGGTCGGGAAAAATATCAGATTATGTCCAAATCTACCAGAAAATGAGAAATAACGAAAAATATCTTCCATTTAAAATGCATTGGGATTGAAAAACGGCTGCTTTGTTTACATTAAACATGTGGTGCTAATGCTTGATTCAAAGCCATATGGTAGATGTTGACATGTGGGGTTTTTTCAAAATGCAGCTAACTATGCACGTTCAATGTACTATAACAAACAAATTCTAAATTTAAGATTTCTGATTTTATAACGATTAAGGATTTGATTTTTTATAATTTAAAATTCTAAAAAGTTAAGTACGTTTGTTTAGTTTATGTTTTAATAATGCATATTTAATACCAAATGATTACGTAAGGGAAATTTTTGCGAAGAAATTGTGGGCGTTTGGAAGGTTGCAGGATGATGGGGGGGGGGGGGCTGAAACTGAAAGTCTTCATCTCAGGGATGCAGGGAAAATACTGGAATTGCAATTTTTTGGATCCAAAAGACTATTTTCTAAGAAGGTATTTTTTACTATAGTAAAGAAGGAGTATGCTTAGGGGCTATTAGCCCCTTCAAGCCTCTAGTCATATATTTAATTTCGTAAGGCGATTCTTTGCGTCAAAATTGTGGGCGTCTGGCAAGTCGTAGAAAGATGGGAGAGGGCTCAAATTAAAGGTCTCTATTCCGTGATGGCGGGAAAAATAATGAAATTGTTTGAAATTCATCAGAAAACGAGAAATAACGTAAAATATCTGCCATTTAAAAAGCATTGGGATCTAAAAACGTCTTCTTTGTTTACATAAAACATGTGATGCTGATACTTGATTGAAAACCATGTGGTTGGCTAGATATCAATATAGGCTTAAGGTGGATTCAGTTTTCTACGAAGGTATTTTTTACTATAATAAATAAGGATTGTTTGTATTTTCCCTCATTAGGGGCTTTTAGCCCCTTCAAGCCACTAGTATATATTAATTTCGTAAGGCGATTCTTTGCGTCAAAATTGTGGGCGTCCGGCAAGTCATAGAAATATGGGAGAGGGCTTAAATTAAAGGTCTTTATTCCGTGATGGCGGGAAAAATAATGAAATTGCTTGAAATTCACCAGAAAACGAGAAATGACGTAAAGTTTCTGCCATTTAAAAAGCATCGGGATCTAAAAACGTCTGCTTTGTTTACATAAAACATGTGATGCTGATATTTGATTGAAAACCTTGTGGATGGTTAGATGATATCAACATAAGGTAGATTCAGTTTGCTATGAAGGTATTTTGTACTATAATAAATAAGGATAGTTTGAATTTTCCCTGATTAGGGGCTTTTAGCCCCTTCAAGCCACTAGTTTTACTTGAATAAGTAATGTTTAGACATGTCACGACTGATCTCATATTTTTCCAGAAAAATCGTCGATACAGTTTCGACCATTTTGTGTCGATCATCCGGTTAAACCAAAGACTGGATCAAAATTACCCGCGTAAAAAGATGTTACTCCGGACGAGAGCAGTCCGGTTAAACCGATATCCGGTTAAAAAGTGTCCGTATAAGACGAGTCTACTTTAGTTGGTCATGTAGTTTACTAATCGATTGTTCTGACTAGTCGATATTCCCAGAAGATTATTTTCACTAGAGTAGTGCAGCTCGACGATTAAAATTTGGGTTTTTAGAGGTTTTTGCTGGTTCGACTAATTCGAGCGACTTGATTAGTCGATGTCTGATGCGGTGTCCAATCGAATTATCGAAACGAATTATATCGATTGTTGAACTAATCGATTATCGAATCAAATCAACTAGCCACTCAATTAAAAGTATTCGATGTCCAAATAAGCTAGAAACTTGAAATTTTGCACGGATATTCAAAAACAAACTTCAGTGAAATTTCCCCAAAACAATTCTATCACGCACCCCATAAAAGAGGGGAAACTTTAATTTTGAAATTAATATTTTTCGTTTTTGTGATCGAGCACTTAAACCAGAGGTACTATAGAAAAACGGATATCACTTTTAGAATTTAGTTTTAAATCTACAACAAATTAAGTCGAAAGGTGTTCACCTAGGTCACCTCTCCACCCCCTTATGATCTCTAAAGGAACATTTTTATAAATGTTCAGTTTATTTCGTGGTTTATAATTTTTTACTGTGGGACCAGCTTTTTGAAAGGATCGGTCAGTCACCATCCACGTTTACCCAAAATCATTCCGCATTTCTGACCTCTTTCTACCCCTAAATCCGGCCGATACATGTATGAAAATAATCATTCTTCAAATAAACGTTTTGGAATGTTATTTTTAAACAAAAGCGTTCTCATCCCTGGCCCCTCAACCCCTCTCCCCGTTCAAATATTTAGCCTCCCCCCTCCACCACTACCACCAGCTACCCCCCTCCGAACTATTAAAAATAATTTCTACCGGCATTTCTGAAACAGTTAAATTAATTCCTCGTGATTTTTGACATCCAGAACCCCTAATGCCCGGAACTTAAATCGAGGGCCTGAGGCAAACTTCTTATATAAACCGGGAATGTCGAATCTTGACTGATTTAGCACCTATCGGGCAAACCAGGCAACTAGGCTGCCCGAGTCGACGACCGGGCTGTACCCGTCCAGTTCCGTACTGTGAAGCAACAACAAACCTGTTCCACCGAGCCGCTGATCCGCTCATTGACTCATTGTTACGTAACCAGAGTCAGTGTGTCAGGACACTCGCCTAACCTCAATCTTCAATTTACTTTCCATTGATTGGCTGGAGGAGAGGAGAGTCGCGAGTGAGGGGGTAAGTGGGCTCATCCTCGATTGTGGCAGGTTTGGAAGCGGAGATTTTTGTTTAAAACTGGGGTTAAGTTCTTTGATTTGTTTATCAATCGATCAATCATTTATTGTTATCCGACTGTTTACAGCATTGGCAAACGTCACAAAATAAATGTTCACAGAACATTAAATACAAAGAAAGTAGTACAATAGAATATAAAGAAAAGAAAAGATAAATGCGGTAACTAAAACTAACTTGTATCATATTTTGATTAGGATTTTTGCGGACATTTGCCATCACTGATTAGTAAAAAAACAAGTTTCACGACGTTTCGGGATCTGGAATCTGATCCCGTCTTCAGGTGGAAGAAAACCTAGAACATAACAAGACTAGTAACACATAGCCAGGAAAACCTGGACAAAAACACAGCTAAAACAGAGAACTGTAAAAGCAGTCACGAAAACACTGAGCTGAAAAGAAAAACTATTTTGTGTTATTTTTTTTCTTTTCAGCTCAGTGTTTTCGTGACTGCTTTCACAGTTCTCTGTTTTAGCTGTGTTTTTGTCCAGGTTTTCCTGGCTATGTGTTACTAATCTTGTTATGTTCTAGGTTTTCTTCCACCTGAGACGGGATCAGATTCCAGATCCCGAAACGTCGTGAAACTTGTTTTTTACTGATCAGTGATGGCAAATGTCCGCAAAACTCCTAATCAAAATATAAAATCACCATCACCAACAATGAATTTCTAACTTGTATCGTTTAAATACTCAGATACACTGTAAAACTCCTTCCTAATCAAAAAGGTCCTTAGAAGCCTTTTAAAGGTGACTGGATCAGTAACAGATCTTAGGTGGGATGGGAGGGAGTTGAATGATCTTATGACTCATAAATCTCAGTTCTCTATGATAACTGATGAAGCCTGACGTCACAATGAGAGCAGGGTACCACATTCTGTTTCAACACCAGCTACACCATCAAAACTTTAATTTTATAAAAGTTAAAGAATTTGTTTTTGTAATTTTATTATTTTACTTATTTAGTAGGCTGCTCCCCCTACTATAAAAGTACCCTAGAACATCTAGGGGTACTACCTAGGACATTTAATGATCTTATCGGTAGGATTATTTTAATAGTATCTTGTAATCCAGCTATTTAGAGGTCAAGAATTATGGATAGTTATAAGTGATGTTTTGTGGATGCGGTGTTACTTAGAGGAGATTAACGTCCGCACTGGTTCTACATAAGACCGACCTCAAAATTAGACCGGTTCGTAACTGAAGTTGGCGAAATTGTGGTTCGGATCCTACGTCAAACTGTAGGTCTCCTAGTTGCCAGGAACAGCCAATGGCCTGTTGGGCCATTAATTGCCCAAGACTAATTGATTTAATTTATGCCTTTCATGATTGCATTAATTGATTTTATCTACGACCATTGCAATAAGCACCTATTATGGTATTACAATAAACATTATAATGATATACATTAAAACACCAAAAACCAAGCAGTACTCTAATGACGACTTTAGAGTACTGGAGTCACTTTAGAGTACTGGTTCTAGACCAATGAGAGCTCGGCATTTGACGGAAGTAGTGTCATAATAACAATTACACAATTCGCACATCAGCTGATTGTTGCATTACGATTCATGTTTGAGTTTACTTATCCCATCAGCTGATTGTTCCACAACGGTTCATGGTTCAGTCTGCTTATTTGCCTAACCTCAAATTTTAGTTGACCTATTCCATCATTATTAAAAGTTATGAGTTTTGTTTAACTTCGGGGGAAATGTTGTCGTATATTGTTGGTCGTAGATAAAATAGTGTATGCAACGATTGTATTATGCCTTTAAGCCACTCGTGAGATATTTAGAACACTCGCTTCGCTCGTGTTCTAACTTACATCTCACTCGTGGCTTAAAGACATTCATTATACAATCGTTGCATAAACTACTATATTGGTTGTGTTGGGCTATTAAGTAACAGTCTTGACTTAGAAACATAAAGGCCTAGTCAGTAACAAGCTAACAAGACCACAATATCGCACCACAATCATCCTACATTCATCTGCCATTCATACTTGGCTTAGAATACCTACCTGGGTAGGTCGCCATTTCAAATTTAAGTATAAAGTGTATGGGTCTGAAATAACTAAGACGGTTGACAGAATGATTTCTAATAAGGTTGTTGAGTTACGTTCCAAAAGAGTTTAGACCGTGTAGCTCTCAAGGTTGGTTATCTATCAGCCAAAAAAATTCAAGAGTTGAATTTTTAAGGAGGAAAATATTAAGAAGGAAAATCTTGGGGAATTAAAGGGGAATTAAAAACACAAATGGAGGATTTTCTATAATCAAATTCATCCGTTTGTCGAATATTTTTATTGCACTCGTGCAAAATTTCAAAGTAATAAGTTCACAATTTCTATCGGGTTAAAACGTAAGTATAGGAAAGCAAAAACTCCTCCCAGTAGGGCCTCTCAGTTTAGTAATACCTACCTAGGTTTTGCTTAGTAAAAGCAGTCATTTTTCAAACGCACTTTTAAAAAGATTAAACTAAATTTAGCATCTTCTCGGAATTACTTTTTTCACTATCACTAAAGATTAACTCCGATTCGTTTTCATTTTTAATTAGTTCCAACAAACTCCTGCATAAGCTATATTTATTTTTCACCGCTGAATAAAATTAACTGTTAATATAACTTTCTGTTTCAACGAAAATTACACCTAAAATCCCTTCAGATTAACATGCGAAGTTAATGAACCAGCAGACCGTATAAAGAGGGGGATTTATAAAGCTTCGTTAGCTATATGATAATCGATCATATTGGCTATCTTCCACGTGTCAGGTCACTTGGACCAATAAACCATTGTGTGTTTAAACAAGTAAATTTAAGATTTCGATAGAATGTATTGACCTTTATGGTTTTTAATGTTAATCTCTGCACGTACCCATGTGGAAAGTAGTTGGATTCTTTGAAGTCTTGAAAAATTGATAATACCGCATTTCACATGTTAATCTCTGCACGTACCCATGTGGAAAGTAGTTGGATTCTTTGAAGTCTTGAAAAATTGATAATACCGCATTTCACAATACTTACATATACATATACTTACATATACGATGCTTACATACATACTGTAGAGCAAAACATATTCAATGGGTGATTCAAAAGTAATGGTGAAAAAGTAAAGAGAACTGACCAAAGTTATTGATTATTGCAGCAATGAAAACAGAGTGTTTTCATATATTTTTCATATTTTTTATCTTGGCTGATTGACGTGTGTAATTTTATTTCGATATGCAAAAACAAGATAATGCGTATTAGTGTAGTGATGTAGTGATGTCTTCTCGAAATGAAGTTTCTAGGTCTATTTCCTCTTGGATTTATGTTCTTGCAATCACTTTTATTGGAAGAGTAATCAAATTCTTCTAAGGATAAATTTGTCTAATAGCTTCAATTTAAGGGGAATTTCACACAAAAGAAACTTCTTGGCTTTTTCAGCATTCATTAAAATTATTTGTATGAAAGACAATGCCCCGCTTTGTCGCTTGTTCTTGGTAACCGACATCGGTTGGCGAAGAGGCAAGGCGCCGCTCCATACGGCCATTCTGTCTTGCCGGATCTCGGTTAAAAAAGAGAATATTTCACAAAAGTGGCTGGCCACTGTGGCGGGTAACAATGATCACAAGTTGAATGCTCCACAAAAGACGATGTCTCAAAAATACCCCCGTTGCAGCAGACCTACATACTCAGCGAATTTCAAATACAAAACAACATATTTCAATCCAACATAGCGAGATTTTACATGTTTTAGTAAGCTCCATAATAATAACATGGGCAATGAGTAAGCAGGTTTGCTGCCACGGGTATATTAAAACTGGTTGGTTTTAATTCAATATTTAGTAGATCTGACCTAGAAGAAGCCATTTACCAAGTTTTAACAAGATATATCGAGAAATAAGCGATATATAGAATTTTACTTATTTCCCATAAGGTTAACATTGGGACAACGTAGGCCTACTGTGTTTACCACTTGCAATCTCTCGATAACCAATGGACATAGAGCAGTGATTCAAGATACTAAATTGTTTGTTTTTTTTAAGCTGAATTCAATGGTGCTAATAAAAATTGGATTATTTTTATTTTTATAGGTAAAATGCTCAAAAACCCCATTTTTGGAGTGTTTACCCCCCTTTACCCCCACCTTCCGGTAGTCCGATCGGGCTGATTTTCGAACTCGTCCGAATAATTACTACTTTACATGTCCATGCCAAATTTCATTTAGATTGGACCATTTTTACGCGAGTTATCGTGCTTAAAGACACATATATAGATATATATATATATATATATATATATATATATATATATACTTCGAATATTTATGAAAATGAACGAATGGTGTTTTTGGCATCTGGGGACCTCAAAAAGAAAAGTTATGATGGTCTCGGGCTTATGTCTCACCATGAGACCTACGGTAACAGCTTCTTCCCTATAGGGGAAATTCGGTAATAGTGGCCGGCCACAGTGGCGGGTAGCAGTGGCCTCGCGTGGTAGGGGCCTTGCACCGTGTCCTCACCGAACGTGGCGCGACTACAAGAGCCACTGTTGGCAATCCACCGGCTCAGTAAAGGTGCAGTCAACTCACGTGGCCCTCTTCGCCCAGAAGACTAGTGCTAATTTTAGCTTTGGGCTTATGGATGGCCTGGGCAACGTAATTTGACTCGATTTGTAAACATCTCACCTTGCTACAGCTTGGCAGAGTTTAGGCTCGGGCTGGATTCCTAACAAGGCTTTGAAGGATCTCATTTTAGCGAATTTCCCCTATATCCACAATTACTCTTATATATATATATATATATATATATATATATATATATATATATGTCTGTCAGCACGATAGTGGCCGTAAAAATGGTCCGATCTTAATGAAATTTGGTACAGACATGTAGAGTGGTAATCCCTCGGACGAGTTCGTAAACCAGCCCGATCGGACCACCGGAAAAGGGGGTAAAGGGGAATAAACCCCCCAAAAATGGGTTTTTTGTTTTTTACATAGGAAAATAAAATTTATCGAATTTTTGTTGGCACCATTGAATTCAGCTCAAAAAAACAAACAATTTAGTATCTTGAACCACTGCTCTATGACCATTGGTTACCGAGATATTGAAAGTGGTAAACATAGTATGTTGTCCCAATGTTAACCTTATGGGAATTAATTAAAATTCTATATCTCGCTTATTTCTCAACATATCTTGATAAAACTAGGTAAATAGCTTCTTCTAGCTCAGATCTACTGAATATTGAATTAAAACCACCCAGTTGTAATATACATGTAGCAGCAAACCTGCATACTCAATATGTTGTTTTGCATTTGAAATTCGCTGAGTATGCAGGTCTGCTGCAACGGGGGTATTAGATATATAAGCCAGCCCCGCTTAATGCGTCGGGCTAAGGAAGAATTATTGGCATAGCCTCAGAGCAAGATTCAGAAGTGATCGAATAGGTAGTCAGTCTGATATTTTAAAAGTAGTAGCTCCATCATAGACGATGTGGTAAATTTTTCGGTAAAATTTGAACAAATCATAAACCTGTTGTTTAATTAATTAACCTACTATTGTTTAAATGTGAAAAGATAAAAAGTATGTCAGCGGTGTACCGCACCTGTGAAACACGCCGTTTGATATACCGGTAGCTTGTACGTTGGCGTTTCCCCAAAAATTGTACGGTTGGGTTTTTCCATAATTTATCAAATTTATTATCTATTAAACTAACATCAAAGCACTACATTAATAATATAACAAAGTAAAAAGGTGATTACAGTACACCTTGAAATGTGTCATTGGCGTCAAACAACCAAAACAATGGTAAATAAACAAAAACTGTATAAACATAACAAGGACAAATTAAAATAGGATTGTGATTTTCATAAAGAGCGTATAAAACAAAAAGTTGATTAATATTTAATGTAAAGCTAAACAGTCTATAATGTGACATTTCATTTCCCTTTATTGTACTTTTACACTGTAATTAACATTTATGACATTTTACTAACGATCAAAGGGTTATTGAAAATCGTCAGCTTCGGTGTTTAAAGCATGATTAGAAGGTTTAGACTGTAGATGAAAATCCTTCTTAATAATTGAAAATCTTAAGCTAATATATTGCTCTAATTAGACTCAAACGTCAAAGAAAGACAGCAAGTAGAAAGTAAACCATTGCAATTACGAACAGGCCACAAAACAACAATTATGATAATATTCGGATTCGTTAAGCCGTTGTGCATGCATGCATTACACCAGCCATTAGCCTAGGCTCCTTAGGCAATGCGAATGCCATCAATAATTCCATTATTAAACAATAAGCATTGCTTCCTGTTACAATTTTGCATTGTGCAACATCGAGGAGAATCAAGTACTTTGAATAAGTTTTTCATCTTACTTTTTAAAACATTTTTAAAATCATGCCAACTGTGCTCGGTGTAGAGAGTTCTTTATTGTAAGCTAAAGAAAACTAATGACTTCAACATTGTAACTAACGATCAATAATAACTTTATCAATAACTACAAACACTTTCTTATGAACATCGATATAACATTACGGTTCAAGATTTAGAACAATAATGCAGAAAACCAACTCAAGACTAACAGTTGTCGACCATCCATTTGAAAGAACACTACTGCAGAAAATATTTTCTGAAGGTAAGTAGTAAATTAATAAATCAAATAAATAAATATTGAAAGTTGTTAAATATTAAATATAAGCGTTTCTAGATTGCGTCTGACGGTAGTTCTCTGACTATTATTAAAATCAATAAAAATAAACTATCTTATGACTAATAACAAAGCAGTATGGTTTTATTACATATTTATGAATATACATTTTTGATGGTTATCACAATAAACGCTATTAAAATTATAAAAGTATATTTAATAATAATCTAAATTACCTTTGAGTAATTATCAACAGACATAATGAGTTATTTCTTTTTATCATTTGGAGTTATTTAGTTAGTTAGTTTAGAGTTATTCTTAAGTATTCAATCAATCCCGCTAATCTCTCAGAACCCCACTAACAAACTTCTTGATTTAGCCAACTGTTCGACACAAAGTGTACAACCAACCTCATCTCGCAACCACAGGGATCCCAACAAAAACAGGCCATTGAATTAATTATGTAAACTCATACACTCGACTTTTTCGTCAACTGACCCTAATCGATGTGTTTACCAATCTTTGAGTTTTTGTTTCATGTGATTTCATTAGCGCTGTCTCTCGGTTTGTCGTGCTGTAGGTTAGACAGCTAACAAATAGGTTAAGCGGACGCATTCAATAAAGAAGTAATAGCTTATTATGAAATGCGGGAGAAACGTTCGTTGACCAACAGAAACCGTGTGCTTGAACACTCACTTACAACACGCAGGGAGCTGGGAGTGTGGTGTGGAATTTAAGTTCATAAAAGTTGTTAAAAATAACGTGGGCCAATGTAAAACATCCAAATAATGATCATTTTTAACGCTTAACGGCCACCCATGTTTGCGCAAAAAATATTTAGAGTTAAAATGGATGAAATAGTTCAAACAACATATTTTTCGATCAAGTTTTTTCGCATTAAGGTAGTATAAATTTATTGTCCTTAATTTGCAAAATTTCAATATTAAATTATTAATATATTTTTATGTAATTGGCTTTCTATTAACACACAACAAAACTTGTATGCTCAAAAGTTTTAAACTTATTAGGGAGATCATATCAATATGTTTAAATTATAACCTATATTGTACGATTGAATTGTGTTTCTTTTTCACCCCAATAGTAAGTTATTTTCAATATTCATATTTTTTCTTTTTATTGTATTTTTTAGTTTTTAGTAGTCCGTTTCTCTATATCAAAATGAATTAACTATTTTGTTATCATTTAAATTTATGGTGAAATGCAGATCTCCTTTAACGGACTTAAATAATGTTTTGAATTCATTTTGTTATTTTGTCTGTAAATAAATTGCAAACTAAATCTTTAAAATAACTACTTTTTAGTTTTACTAATGTCGTTGAGCAAGTTAACTGAAGAGTTAACTGAAAACTTAATGACGAATTGAACTTTCCCTACAAAGCTCAAAAAAGGTACAGCTACCATCCAAAGTAAAATAAAATCACAATTTTGCCTATCAATAATTTAAAAATATACATTAAATAATTAAATTCATTTGTAAGTGTATTCATAGTGAATAATTTATGATAACAGTAATTTAAATGAGGTGTCTCACTAAGACGAGGAAACTTTATTGTAAGAATTAATAAAAAATTACATTAGTAGCAACTGACGAATTGCTAGAAGCTAGGATTTAACATTTAAAGTGCAGCCAAAGGATTTAGCAAAATTAATTTACCACTGCAATGAGGCCATCTTGTTGCTAAGTTATCATTCTAGATATATTTCTTATAATATTGCTATGGTTCATTCCAAAATTTTGTACTTAATTCCATATTCCATTCTAGGAAATCATTCCTTTCCATTTTTTTATAATATACCGTAAATACAAGTATATTTTTGTATATATTTTGAGTATATTTTTTATTTATATATATTTTTATTTATTTATTTATATTATAAGAAATATGAAAAGAAATAATTCCATAATTGTAACTAGTAATTCCCGATTCCGTTTGGTCAATAAAATAGGCAGAAAAATACGGAAACTATTTTGAAAAAGATTTAACCAAAATGCAAATTACCTATCACAAACAAACCAATTAATTATTTTTTTACTTTATACGTATGATTTCATTAATTATTGATCATTTATTATTTTCTAGCTGATAACCCCGGCTTTGCCCGGAAGATTATTTTTTCTTGTCGTGTTCTAGTCGTTTCTTTGTGCTGTATTATGTTAGAAACCATAGAAGCTAGAAATAGCTACCATTAGAAATAATGGTAACCATAGCAACAATTCACAGCATTGTTGTTCGGGCTAACATTGTGTTCGGGCTGTAGCCCGAAATATACCAATACACAACACTCTTTATATATATATATATATATATATATATATATATATATATATATATATATATATAATATTGTTTGTTAGAAATAACTCGACCACAACAACTTGAATGTATGAGCTATGTTCAACACAAAGTTGCAATTACAAGTCGGGCGGCTGCTAATTAGAACATTATAACTGACTTGTTTATGAGTAAGCAGACCCGCTCGGCAAGTCATGTTTGTAGCGGAAGCAGAGTTTTTGCCCGCATTTTCTAGAACACCTATTGTATCAAGTCAACATTCAGTAATCCACTGAGAGATCGTAAATGTTCATTCATCCAGGATTGGTGGTTTGATGTTCATTAATGACGTGATCGTATTACTGCATTAAACTGAATACAGATGCTACAATTTGGAAGATGAAAAACGTATTCACGTAAAATGTTGATGAATGCGTTAGATACTTAATAGCCAATTAACACACACTCCCACACAGCTTACAGATGAATAACTTTTGTTCTGTAATATGATTTTCAAAGGTTATGATCAATTAATAATTTTGAATTGATACATAATCGTAATACCTTATTAAATCAAGTAATTTTAGTTCATGGTAAAAAATAATTGACGACTGAACTGACACCCCTGTGAGCCATCACCTGATATATTTGTAATATTTAAAAATATGTAACTTTACCATGTCCATGAATATAACGATATTTTATTCGAATCGTTTTTTGTCTAATATTTCTCTCATAAAATTTTACATCTTAGGCCAACTCATTTAAATTCTTGTAGTATACCTTTGATTTAAATTACGGCTATAAGCAGGGAATTTTGTATCATGGCGGGAATAGTAGAGTTAAAATATGCATCCCTCGAAAACCAAATAAAAAACAGATAAAGTAATTAAAAATTGCCAAGAAAGCATATAAAGTGATGGATTTGGTTATAAGAGAATGATAAAATTGTAGAAGTTTCTTTTTTCTCCAGTTTGATGTTATTAAACATGAATATACTCTTAATCAATAGAACAGTATGGGGATTAAAAGCTACTATAATCGAGTGTAAAATTTGAAAAGTGTAAGGTACCATCCTTAAAGTGAAACTACATAAATATGACATCCTAAGGACTTCTAAGGACTAATTTCACGCACACGCTTCTATTGAAGTATGAGATTGCCTTCAGAAGAGAATTTTATTATGAAGACTAAAACCGTAATGACCTCATTTTTATACTTGTACGCAGGTGTGTACATTTTTTATAATTAAGTATGCCATAATTAAATACAATAATTATATGCATTTAGCGCCATAAACATTTTTTTAGGCGAGGGCCAGGCTTTGAAGTTTCCATGGACATGCACTGCAGCTTATTTAGCTTATTGTGACCCTCAAGGCTACGGCATTAGCTTTAAACATTGAGTGATCAATTTTGTTTTTAGCTTCACCGCTTTCTTAGTAAGCCTTAAAATATACTAGCACAATTCTGAGAGGTCAATGAAGAAATAATAGGTAAATTATGGTATTTATTAAGTATTAAATTGTCAAAGAAGTTATGGCTTTCCAAAGAAACAAAAAAGTAAGATTGAAAAGACATTGAACGAAACTTGAAATAGTAACACTGAAATAATTGCCGAACTTATAATTGCGAATCTCGCATAAAATTGGAGAATTATAGCCCTGCGAACTTCAATAAACGGTCGCGTAGGCTATAATAGCTTTTGAATTCAACAAATCTGTTCTGATTGCTTCCCGTTGAAATGAATTATTTTAAAATACCCACGCACAAAAAAAATTGGTGGCATTAAACGAATTGAGCACTGCCTTATAAGTATTTTCACGTAATTCATCTTCACGATTGTTTCTTCAAACAATTCGCGTATCAGCTATTACAGCACTTAGTACCCATCCTATGACAGAATTTAAAATTCATTGTTGTTATAAAAGTTATTGAGTGATCAGTCGACTAATGTGTTAGCAGGTCATCGTACATTACAGGAATTTTTATAGGGAAGACTTTCTATAAATATGATTAAGATGGATGAATATGAATATAAATACACTATGAATAAACTGAGGGTCGCTGGTTCGAAGGGTCGAATTCTGACCAGAATCGTCAATGGGTTCAGTTGCCATTCGTTATTGGGCTATGAATTAATGATGCTATCTAATAAAAGACAAAAGTTCGCCGTTAAGTAGTAACAAAAACCGGGTTTGGAACGTTCCCGATCAAAACGTTAAAAAATGCCACTGGCGTTGACACTGAAAAAAAATTATTTATACTATCGATTGAAAAATAAAATCATCCAACCAAAATTGTTTTCGTCATCTTCTACACCAGTCTCATATTCTACCTCAAAAATTTAGGATTGAATAATACTTTTAGTCTGGCGCTCTTATCTGCAAACCTTTGGCCGTGGTGTCTCCGTTGTAATTAAGGTCTTCCAACGAAGTAGTACAGATTCTTAATTAGTAAAAGTAGAGGGTCCCAACCACACGGGGGTAAGAAGCACACGGCCCAATTTTTCGGGATGGTATTAAGTTTATACGTCTATGTCCCGGTGCCCGAAATCAAAATTGTCTCGATTTTCTGACAATCATAAAAAATTAGTCTTTGTCTTTTTTATATCTATCCTGCTTACATCCCTTATCGGTAGGGGCCTACAAATTACAACACTGTAGTACTTTCAACCCCAACAGTATTTATAACACTGTAGTACTTTCAACCCCAACATTGCTTACAACCTTAATCAGTACTTACAACCCTTATCAGTAGTACTGCAGGGGCACCCTAATCAGTGCTTTCAGCCCTAATCATTACTTCCGTCGCTAATCAGTAATTACAACCCTAATCAGTACTTATAAACCTTATCAGTGCTTACAACCGTTACCTGCAGTTATACCCCTATCAGTACTCATATCCAATATTAGTGCCTACAACCCTTTTCAGTCATAATAACACTAAATATGCCCTTATCACTGATAAGGGTTGTAAGCACTAATTACAGGTATAAGTACTGATTATGGTTGTAATTACCTATTAGGGGTCTAATTGGTAATTAAACCCCAAATCAGTACAAACTCCTAATCAGTGCAAACAACCCTAAAAAATAATTATAACTGTAAACAGTGCTTACAACCCTTATAAGTCATTATAAACCTAATCAGTGCTTACAACCGTTATCAGTGATTACGACCCTGATCAGAACTTACGCAGCTTCAGCGCGGAGGCGGCGGCCAGGACGACGGCGAGCACTAGCGGCGAGGCGACCATGGCGGTGGTTGGTCGGAGACTACGACTGTCCGCGACTGGGCACGGCCTCTGCCGTACACGACCCTGTCGTACACCTCCCTGTCGTACACGACCCTGTCGTACACGTCCCTGTCGCATACGACCCTGTCGTACACGTCCCTATCGTACACGAACACTGTCGTTCACGACCACTGTCGTACACGTCCCTATCGTGCACGACCACTGCCGTTCACGTCCTCTGCCGTACACGACCACTGTCGTACACGTCTTTGTCGTACACGACCATTGTCGTACAAGTCCTATGCCGTACACGACCACTGTCGTACACGTCCACTGTCGCACACGACACTGTCGAACAAGCCCTCGGCCGTGCACGTCCTCTTCCGTGAACTGCCTTTGCCGTGCACGTTCTCTGCCATACACGTCCTCTACCGAAAAATTCCTCTGGCGTACCCGTTCTCTGCAGTAAACTGCCTCTACCGAACGAGTCCTCTGCCGTACATGTCCTCTATCATAAACTTCTTCTGTCATACATGTCCTACGTACACGCTCTGTCATATACGCCCTCTACGGTCAACAGCTTCTGCCGTACACGTTATCTGCCGTACACGTCCTCTGCCGTTCATCAAAAAATAAACTGCCTCTGCCGTACATATCTTCTGCCGTACACGTCCTTTGCCGTGCACGCCCACAGCCGTACACATACTATTCACGGAATAGTATGGAACGTCCTCTGCCGTACACGCCCTCTTTCGTGAAGTCCTCTACTATAAACTGTCTCAAGCGCATTTGATAAAATGACGGGCCAGTAATGCGTTCGTAACCAAAACAAATGGATCGTATTGATATTTTTGTTATGATGTTTTTCTTTATAATCAATGGTGTTACCTAAACAGAACAACATCTAACAACCACTGAATGTTTGGTTATAAACGCAAATTGATTTAATAGTCGAAGAATACCCGATAAAACTAAATCTTACAGAGGGTGTCGGGAAATTATGGTAAAATATTTTATTAAATGATTGTAGAGGTGAAAACACGAAAAAAGTTCATGTGAATATAGGTCCTAAAATGCTTCGTTTTCCGTCTGTGTGTCTGTTTGTGTTTTTTTTTACATAATATTAAGTATAACTTTCAAACCTCTTAACGTATTAAGCTTCAAACCTTGTACATAAATGGCTACTGTTAAGAACTACTTTTTTAAGAACTATCAAATTTCTACTTGGCGACGGTTTTTTGTTTTTAAAGCTAAATATCTTAAAAAACGTAAATTAATTAATTTTAGGAAAATTATACATAAGATAAAAAAAGTAGCAAAATGCAATCCAATTAACACTTATATTAAGATCATGATGTTCGGACTGCTTAATAACGGAGATATCATAAATTTTCTAAATAAAACACAACAATTTCAGACATTATGTACTAAAGAACATGTTTTTATTCAGAAAAGTTACCATTTCTCCGTTATTAGTGGTCCGATCATCATATTTTCTTTATATTAGCGTTAATTGAATTAAATTTAGCAACTTTACATCTTTGGTATACTTTTTCTAAAATTTATGGTTTTTTAAGACATTTAGCTTTTAAAACAAAAAACCGTTGCCATTTTGAAATGGTACTAAGTAGGTTTGATATTTCTTTTTAAAAAATAGGTCTTCATAGTGGTTACTTATGTGCCAAGTTTGAGGTTTAGAAGCTAAGAGGTGCATGAGATGTAATTAATATGAAAAAAAACACAACACACACACAGACGGAAAACTAAGCACTTCAGAACCTATGTTCATATGAACTTTTTTCTTATTTCCACCTCTACAATCATGTGCTAAAATATTTTACCATAATTCCCGGACACCCTGTATATTGCCATAGAATTCAAATGCTCTATCTTCACTCTGAATAAACTAACACATACTTAAAGTCATTTAATGCAAGAAAACCTAGAATAAAATTTAAAACAAAAATGATTATTTCATAAATACATACCTAACAAATTTTATCAAAATCGGTATGTAATTAACGGAGATATCGGGTTTCAAATTTGTTCCACAAGAATAAGACAACGTACTGCGTTTACTGCCAAATGAAAGTATCAATAATCTCTGCAACCAGTTGACTAATAATTCAAAAGTGCCCTTTTTCACTGCCTCACATTCATGTTGAAATTACGTAATTTGATAATTTACGATGTCATTAATATCATTGATTGTGACTTATTGCATTTATGTACCTGTGCTGTATGGGCTTCAAAAGGTTTCCAGAGATTCCAGTAACCTTGATAACACAGCTGTTAGCCAAACAACCTTGATATCATGATCCTCAGTAAGAAGATTGTTTTCGAATCACCTTGAAAGACCTAATATCAAGACTCTACTGGACTAAGAACAAATTTGTTAGTGAGTCGGTGGCGCAGTTGGTAGCACACTCAGCTTCGGAATTGTGGCCTCAAAGCGTCGCAGGTTTGAGACTCGGGCTTGTCGCATACTTTTAGCAGTACAGCTTACCCTTGTACTGTACCGGCTCACTCCTTGACTTTGCTTGATAACGTCCACGCACAGATCAATAGTCTATGTAGGCGGGGCAAAGACAAGGTGAAAAAGAGGCCGCCACCCTCTTAAAAAAAATCTATTTCTTAGATTGACATTTCAGTTTACTCCTGCATTTAATTTTTTAGATTGGAGTTTTGCAAACTCTGGTTGTAGATTTGACGATAAATATAAAATTTGTTGATACAGAGGTGCTAAAAAAACTGAATATGGCTAGCTATTTTTAATACTTAATTATTTATGAGAACAACCCCTACGGTAAGTGGTCCACATCTGTATATTTTACGATAAGATAGGCACGGATACATTTCAGTCATGTAACTATAGTCAAATTTAAAGGTGTTAAAGCTGACTCATCAACACATTCAGCACATTAAAAGGACAACTCTAAAACCATTAACTCAGTTTCTTTCATCTCTGCCAGTAATCACAATTTAAATCTTATCAGCTGTTACGTTGATAAAACATTTTATCCTAAAGACATTTTTGAATTGACTGTCTTTTTAAGGTTGGGTTTAAGTGGTGTCATTTGCACAAAGAGATCCTGGATTTGATGTCATGTAAATACCATATCGATTGCTGATTAATGGAGGTGAAGAGTTGGTAAATAATTCAGGTAATAGTTTTCCTAAAAGTTACTTTGGATGTTCTAATTGATCTCAATATATGAAGCTGCTTCCTCCCTTTGAACATTGATCCTTGTATATTACATCACATTTTATAGCATAAAAAACACTACATCATTTTTTCTAGTGTACTGTTTTTTTTTTGTTTTTTTTATATTTTAACCTTAAGTTACTTTTAACTCAATTCATTGCAAATCGATGGTACCTAGCAGCTATGAGCAACACAGGAATTAATAATACCCATCTGCTCTTCTGGCAACGGTATTCTCGCTGATTACCCTCATCAATAACAACACATAATTTCTTTAACTGCATATAGAAAAAGTTATAATTCACATTATCAGAAAGTCCGGAGATATTTGACGGGAAAGCTTGTTGTTGAATATTGAAAGGCAGTTCAAGAAAGAAGCTATGTTAATTTATTGACTTCATAAGTTTTTTTAATGTGGTAGGTTGTGTCATTTCATTGCTTTTTCAAAGCCCGTAAATAAAACACAGAGGCGATGGTACAACTGTAACCTTAAAAAAGATAAATATCTTTTTTTTCTAAAGCGGGTTCTTTATGAAATTTCCTTCCTAGTCCGAATTTTCCTGAATCCTACATGAGCCTTGGTTGGTTAGATTTCTGTGATTCATATGTACATGTTGTTATAGCCCTAGACTGTGCAAAAATAAAACTTTACATTTTGAAATATATCTTATTTTAAACAAGTTGAGTTTTGTAAAAATTCAAAAGCCTAAACTGTACGTCGTAAAATAAAGGTCCCAAACTTCCTAACACGTAAACCCATGTTTGCCCAGGCTATTGGTTACAACAAAGTAACCAACGTAAAGCGTCAATATTTTTAAGGTATTGAGCAGGTTCAAAACAAACAATTAACAATTAGTTTTTAAGTTGAATTTTTATAGAAGTCATATAAGGTAAAATTCTATGGAAAAATACATCTTCAGTTAAAAAAAAAATAGAGAATTGTTGGTATGAAACGCTCCTCCTCTCTCTCATTCTTCCTTCTTTCACTGAAGTTGAAGTTGTTGAAGGAAAGTTTTGTTTAATCACACTGGATATCTCTAATTCCTCCTTTTGTTACCTGGAACAATTAATACATTTTGATGAATAAATTACTAAATAAATAGGGTCTATTTCCAGTAACTATCATTGACGCAAATCCATGCCCTCCAGGGCAGTTGTTGCAGGTAAGTCATGCATTCTCACTCAATCAGAACTAAAATCAAATACATTAAACCCTCGATAGTTCGTGGACATCTGGGGTGTTGAAGTATCAAGATGTCAAACTGAAATAATGAAATGATGACTTTGTTTCATAAATAAACATCAAATTTACAAAAAATAAAAGTTACCTTGAAACTAAATTGCCACAGTATCCAGTAAATGTGGCAAACGCTCATACATTTGCCACAACTACAGTGAGTTTATCAGATTTTTCATTAATAGAAGTATTTAAAATACAGATTGTAAATATATCTTTGAAAGGTATCAATTGCCATGAACATAAACCATTTCACAAACAATTTATTAATTTTTGTTAATTATCGGTCCCAATAAATAATACTAGACAAAATATTGTTTAGTCTTTGGATGTTTGTTGTTGTCTTTGAATGCCCATACAGAATGTTGAAGTATCGGGTGTCACACTATTAAGGTTTTACTGTAGATATATTGTGTAGTATTCCTTCTGCATTTAAAGGCACATTTCCCTTGTAGTGACTATGTTTCTGCTGCTGCTATATTTTTCATGGTTGAAAAACTAGTGATCGAGCACTTGCTTCAATGACACGACTGATTCCTAGACCTTTGAGAAATGTTGAAGAAGAGGTCCGATTAGAGTCTTAACAATTCCAAAAAATTAAAACGGAAGGTTAAATAAGGCCTGTCACATCGGTCAGTGGTAGGGCGAGTTAGACGTGGGAGTTAGACTTGACCGTCAACTTGAACAATGTAAACCGTGCTTGACAAATAGCCGAGTCGAGTGCGGGCAAGTTGACAATTCTGAAGTGTAGGAATCATCTGAACCTAGCAAAAGGGCCGAGCTGACTCGGCCGAGTTAACTCGACCAATGTGACACAGCCTATATGACCAGACTGAAAAAAGTTATTTTGGCTGGTTGATAAAAACCGTAAGTATTAAAATATGATAATAAATTAGTTTTGACTTATGTCATTCAGTGCTGAGATGCCACAGTGATAACATAACTTTAAGTTTTAGCTACTTTGAATTGTTTTAAAATCCAAAACACCGTGAGCAGTGCACTGTTTTGTGCTCATTTCTAAGATCTAAGAAAATGTACAAGCCTTCTCTCTTGTTTTGCTTAATAAAGTCTAGAGTGTTGAGTGACGCTGTAGTGAGACTTGCACAGTGGAAAACTCAAGGACACACAGGAAAAAAAGGTTTGGTAGGAGCAAGGCTGGGAGAGAGGGCGGATTAAATGAAGGGGTCCCCCGTAAAACGTTCTAAGCGACAAAATTTCAAAATCGGAGATATTCAGTGAAAAAGGTTCTCCAGGACATGAGCTACACTGTGGTATATTTCGTTATGAAGATATTTGAGTTGGTAGCCCTGATTTCGTCTGTCAAAGTTTGCGTGCTTCGCGAGACTGCACGGACTTTCTGGGTAATAACGTTCTATTCGCCGAAATATGGAATCCCCGCCGGTCGTTGCGCTGTCACCCAAGGACCAAAATCGCGTAAATAAAAATAAAAGATGTGAAGTAAATATTGGAAAGTGGAAGGATAAGACCAGGATTGAATATAGAAAAGTTGGATTACCCTACATTTCAAAAAATAAGAAGCCAAGGCCTGGAAATTGCCCCTAACAGAGGTGGGTAGAATAACGTTTTAAGCACCACATGTGGATAACTTTTAGCAAAATGACGTATCACGTTTTATTAACAACATTACGTTTTCGTACTTTTACATCAAAAAAATTGTTTTATATTAAGTTTTATTTTTGTTTCTGTTGGTATTCCTACTCTCCCTCATGTTTTCTTCCAAAGTAGAAGAGCAGTCCGTCAGAAAACGTTCCAAGCGCCAGTCATT
Source organism: Flexamia atlantica (assembly GCA_035578135.1). Lineage (NCBI taxonomy): Eukaryota > Metazoa > Arthropoda > Insecta > Hemiptera > Cicadellidae > Flexamia > Flexamia atlantica. The sequence continues at coordinate 1,194,900 of JAQJVK010000049.1, read as the reverse complement.
TAGAACGTTATAACCCCTAAAAAAACACGTAAAATGTTTTAAAATGCTTGATGTCAGGTACAAATTCAATATAATGCTAGATTATGATGTTATAAATAGGGTGTTAAAAGATTATACATGATTATAAGTTCTAACCTTAAAAAAACCGTAAATTTTAGAATTCAACTTTCAACCCTTGATTACTCAAAACTAGGTTTTTGTCGTTTAGAACGTTTTACGGGGGACCCCTTCAAATATAGGGTGTTGACTTTTTTGGCAGGGAGGGGAGAAAGCACGCAGCAGGTGGCTTTTGATTTGCAGCCAAACCAAACAAAAAAACTTATTCACTATGGGACTGTAGGTGCTTTATACGCGACTGTACCAATACTGCAGTTGGGATATAGGTTTTCGAATGCAAGACTTAGCCATCTGTGTTTGGGCAACACAATGCCACGGTACGCCAAATGTTTGTTGGTAACTGAGCCGTTATTCTCAATACCAATGGCTAGTAGGCTAATGTTTGAAAAAAAAGACTGTATATCTAGGCATTAAAATGTACCAGACTCTACCCTCTTAGATCAAAATTTGTAGCGTTTTGGTCTTTAATAGCTTGATTATACTATTTTGTATTATTATATTGTATTCTCGGTATTGTTGTGTAGGCCTAGTAAAATAATCCAATCTACATTAGAAGAAATGAGATGCCACGAGAGTAAAGAATAGTCAGTTGATACTATCAAAGTACAAAGTAAGGCCTATTAAAAAAATGACTATTAGTAAGCTACCTTAATCTTATGTTTATGTAAGTTTACGCTTTTCATTAGTTTATAGGCTACATAAAAATTCTTAATTAGTCATAGTCATAGTTATAGTCAATTATTCTTGAGTATTATATAATATAATTCTACTACACAATCGTGTAATGAGAATAGGGATAACAATTACACATCAAAATAAAGTTATGGAACAATCCAACATGGTTAAAACTATGTTAAATATTTGACTAAGACGAAAAACTAATCCTTGCCAGAGTGTGTTATCAGTTATGCAAACAAACCTTGAATTCTGCAGAACTGCTCTGCTGGCTGGGGCTTTTGAGAATGACTCCGGCAAAATGATTTGTGGACGAAAGAAATCCGATGATTAGTCTGTTGTTGATCAAGTGGCCAACGCACTCGCCGAGGGCCGGAACTAACTGGTCCTCCCCCCGAGAGATGCGTGTTGTCAAATGGTTTGTGACAACCACCTATAAACACACGTTTGTTACAGGCGCCTACAGAGCTAAAAAAAGTAATCAATTTAATAAAATACAATTATTTGATGTAATTTGAGATTTCATACAATAAACTCCCTCTTCAATCTGACCACCTTTGAACCCCTCATTGCTTCAGCCAGTCTACACTCTATTGCAGAAACTTCTTCTAAACTGGCCGATTTTACGAATGTGTCGTTTTAACCGGCCAAGATCGGTTGGAAGTGGTATGATCTCACCGATTCCCTTGGGAATACTGTAAAACAAATGATCATGAAACAGTTTGATTTTTATGTAGTAATCAGTCCTGGTAAACACTACGACCCCACAAGTTTAAAGGTTCATTGGTTTAACTGGGGCCAAATTGATTTACAACCTGGCCTAAGTCCCAAGGTGGCCAGATATGAGAGAGTCTACCACAGATAAACTACCCTACCTTAATTTTCAGAACATAAGCTAGACAGGTTATTCACTTTGACAATAGGCCTGTATCAAGTCAGTCACAGAAAAACAATTTATAGTAGCACAACTACTACATAGTTTCCACACATTTATCTGAGTCTGCTAAGATATATTAGCTTAAAAAAAATTAAAAGAGGTGACTGAAGAATAAAAAGGTACCATATGAAAAAATTTCTATAACCCTCTGGCTAAATTAGTTTTTTTTAATGTCCCCTGTTTTTATTTGATTTTTTATTTAAAGTCCTTTTAAAGTGTTATTTTTTGGATTAAATTTCTCATCAATATTTAAATAATTGAAAGAAAGCATGTCCTCCTCCATAGGCCTACAAGAGTACAAGAATCAAAACTTGTGGGCTTTCCTTTAAACTGAGCCACACATCAGCAAGCCTAAGTTCAGGGGATGCAGATGCCGAGATTCAAACCCATGCATATTCCAATTAGCGAATGTTACACTCATTAGTGTAGCACCTAAGACTACTCAGCTACAACCACCGTCCAAAGGTCAGACCGTTTGTCAGGTATAGCTTTCTGTTGACCATAACGGCGATTCAATGAATTGGACTTTCATTCTTAAGGCCTAAGCCTCACAACCCCTCGGGATTGACTATAAGGTATTACAATTTAGATTCAGAACACAGATAAAATAATAATTAGGCCTATTGAAGTTAGCAAATTGTATAGGTCAAAGTTTTTTAAGAAAATGCAGAAATGAAAGAAAATTTCCCGGTGCTTTGGTATTATACGGCAGGCCACCCTCATACAGCGCGCTGTATGGTTATGTTAAGTTAGGTTATTATAAGTATGTTAGTAGGAGTTTCCTCATTGCGTTACGAATCGAACGATACCAAATGAGTCATACTTTCGCCTGCCAAAACCCATTGACAGGTGATGCACGCGCACTCTGGTAAGCGACCAGACCTGTGCCTACTTGGAGGGGATTTGGCGGGCAAAAGTATCGCCCAGATGACTCTTCTGGTATCGTTTGGTTCGTAACAAAACGAGGAAAGTCCTACTAACATATTTATGATAACCTAACCTAACATAACCGCCGCAGCGCGCTGTATAAAGGTGGCGATCGGGTGTGGACGATAGCGGCGGTGACGACGTGAACACTCAATCCTGGCTGACATCGCTGCCGTCTAGAAGACAGAACACACAAATACCGTTCATCATAATCAAGTCAAATTTTGACAGTAGGGCCTAAGTCGATCAAAGTACATTCTTCTTCCCAATGATGTAGTTATATTTGGTATCCAGCTCAACAATCTTTCTAAAAACAACGGCCTCCGTTTAATACCAAAGTACCAATTTCCCTGATCATCTACAAGCTTGTATACATATATTTATGTTTATATTTGTATATGTACATATATCAATATTTAGCCTATAGCCTACTTCAAAATCCAGTGCCAAAAAAAAAATGTAGCTAGATCTAAATAATCTTGGCCATCAACATGATAAAAAATTTCTGAAATGGTATGACTTAAGTTTAACTTACTTTTACAAAATAGAAGATTTACTCAGGTCAATAGTTTTTAGTGCCATTTTCAACGCCCCATCCCTTGTTTTATTTCCGCCAATAAATCCAGTATGATGAACAAACATACATCCTTCAATACCAGAAACTTTGCTGAGTTCTTCGTCTCTTAATCCTTGCCACTCGTGATGAAGGAACAGACGACATACATAACTTCCAGGATTCACTGATACAGCTTGAACTCTCCAATTGTGATGACTATCAGAAAAGATTACAAATAAAATTGGTTTCTGAACTCCTAATTCCTTTTCTAGATTGAAAAAATGTTCCTTCCATGGGCAATGGCCCTCCAACTCGATGACCTGCCCATTAGAGTCAATATCGAACCGTTTTGCAATTGCATCTGCCACTAATTTCCTTGCGGGCCACCAAATGGTACTAGCATTATTCACTCGATTTTCAAACTCACTCCCAACATATTTTTGAGCTTTGACAAATGCCGCTTCTTCATCATATTCATCATCAGGTGTATTCCATTGTTTGTTAAACTGATGAAGTCGGCTACTCAAATTCGTGGTTATTCTGTACTTGGGCTCTCCATCAAACATCGGTACACCATTATCGATCCCATCGATCTCTTGAATGAAGTTCTCATAGACATGATCGAAAACCGCCTCGACTTCATGGTCCTTCTTACTTTCACCAATTATTTTCTTGATGATGTCTTTCCCAAAATGGCAATAAACCAACCCAGCACTACTAAGTTTGGTTGTCCAAGGTTTGCCAGGGATAACAGTGCTCATACTTTCATTAAATCCTTTCTGGTGGTGGTCGAACAAAAACTTTTCAGGGTTGTATTCATTGCCGACATCAATAACAATGTCACAATCTTTCAAGACATTACTATCCCTAGACCTGACAATTTCTGAGTCAGGGAATATCAATTGTAACATAAAGGTGCCTAAAACTTCATCACAATGAAACACGCCATTATGTGTTCCTATTTTAATTGACGACTTTTTAAAACGTTTAAAAACTGCCGAGCACATTTCACTTACAAGATAACCTTACTTATTTGTATTTGTAGGTTAAGATAACTTAATTGCGAAATGGGAAACCAAACGTTCGTGAAAATCAACTTCACCGGCAACATAGATCTACAACCCACTTTTAAAATGAATCAATCTATAATACCTAGTGGTTATTTAAATCATAAATAATATTCAGAATATTAAAAGAAACTTGCCGCTCTCATGCTGACGACACAACGATAGATTGCGGCTAAGACGCGGTTGATGACGTATTTATTCGTCAGCTGATGACACTGAGTGAAGATAGTGAATCCAGAGTCGGTAAATAGTATCAAAATTAAAAGCATTGATTGCTGTACGCTAGAGCCGGCCGCACCTACCGTGACAAAACGATTTCGTCTAATTTTCTTGCCTTTTGTCTTTGAACAGCTATTAACACATTAATTTTATATTATGTAGCCTTATGGACAGAACAGACACGAGAAAAATAATTTTATAATCTTAAAATACAGAAAACAGAGGACAAAAACATTTTATTGCCGCATTGAGCGGCCGGCCTTGGTGTTGATATGCCAGAAAGGTTCTTTTAACGCTTTGAGTCAGGGCTTGTATGTAAAACTAAGTTTACCTCAGCATTTTTAGTGGCGTCACTCTAAATGGCTTCAAAAAAATGCCCTAATTGAACCTCAAATGACGTGCCACTAGAAGTGGCGTGTCATTTGAGGGGACATTTTTGTACTAGGTATTACGGACCAGAAAAACTGAAGCCACTGCTTAACTGTAATCCTAGCTTCATTTTAAATTACTATGATAATAATAACTGTTGCTTTTAACAAATATTTTTTATTTATAAACTCATCAATTTTTATGAACAATTATGTACATATATTTAAAAGATACTCTCATAGTCTAATGTTTTTTGTGTCCTATTCTCTTTTCTGGCCCTTAATTTTCAAGAGAAAGTCTTCTATACATTAAAATAAGCTTCATTTATCAGGATACATTTAACATCTTTCTTGATTTTTTTGTCAGTCTTCTTTAAGTTCCCTTGGTGGTTTGATACACCAAGGGAACACACCTTAGGGGTGTTTTGGTATAAATGCAAATAACTTTGGCATTTTGTTAGAATATAAGTCTAAAAATCTTTTGTTATGGAGTTAGACAAAAATTTAATTTTTTCCAATTCCCAGTTACTTTTTTGCACTTTTGGCTATAGGATTGAAAAAGTATAACGCAATTAAATTTCAAATAATTGCTTTTTTTTTCAAATAATAAAAAGCAGAGTAAAATTGTTTCTTTACTTTATTGAAACAATTTAAAATCCATAAACAAATTATGACATTGATTTACTCGTTACTGTTGAATTAATATTTTCCTAAAGAAAAACTTAATTAGAGTAGGAGTCACCTAAGTTGGCCAAAACGAAATTAAACAAACTATTATCTTCTTATGAACTTAAGCATAAAATCCAGCTGTGCTGAAAACATTGCTAACGAACTTCTGTTTTAGTATAAACCTTGCAGTAAAGGGAAAGTTCTGATGCAATATTGCACCTGGAAGTTCTCAAGCGCAACTTAAAATATTATTGATGGGCTTTTTCAAATGAAGAATGCATTTACACGGAGAGGTTCTGGCAAGGATGCGGCATGATTAATAGACTTAGATGTTATTATTAAATAATATGTATAAAGAAAAAAAGGTGTGTTTATGAATAGCCCTTACTACTTGCTGCAAGTTAGCGTCTGGCATGAAATATTGCGTTTGTCTCATATTGCGTTCAAAACTTATCAAAATTGGTCCAGGAAAAAATAAATAAGCAGCTAAACAAACTAAAATAAATGTCAATCAAGAAATAGAATCAAATTAAACTTTACCGCTATGTAAACAGGTCGAATAAAAACAGAAAATTCTAAAAATAGGCAATATTGTAAACATTCAATAACCTATAAGATTACACGAATTACATCAAAACAATATTGTAAACAAACGCAATGTGGTGATTTGACAGTTCGGATAAAATGAAAACAAACACCATTTGTACCAAGAATGTTTTCAATGTGACTTGTATACAAATTTTTGATGAGATGATTAGTATATGCTTTGGCCAACTTAGGTGAATCCTACTCTAAGTACTTTAATAAGTAAAAAATATAAATTGGATATGTTGGCTTAAAAATCATACGGTGAAGTAAAACCTAAATTATTTGATGGAAAGGACTTACCGACAAGTTGTTACGTTGACAAAGGTCTTGAAGGCACTGTATTAGTTTACATAGCTTCGTTGTTCGTTTTAGCATGTCATTAAGATGTAGGAAAGGAAAGGCAAGACTGTCAATTACAACAAGCTTCACCTAGTGAAGAAGAAGATAAATTCAACTGGATTGTATGAAATTATATCAAACTCTTGTTACAATTTAAATCGGTAAAACAAAAAGTTAACATTTATATCCTCCACTTGCTTATATAATGAAAGCTAATGCTTTTATTTGTATCAAAATAAAATACCAAAATCGTATTCCAGTTAAAAGCAAATTGAAAGATCTTAAAGACATCACATTTTTACATAATTTACAATTCACAAGAAAATGTGATATCTTCAAGGAAGAAACAAATACTTACTCTACATAATTTTCAAAATATATAATTCATGAATCTCAAATACATGTTATAAAGAAATTGTTATTTTTGTTTTCATGGATTAAAGTACACACAACATTTTATCCCCACTTGTACCGATAAATAAGTACAAAATACTTATGTAAATAAATTATTGAATTGATAAGAAAAACATATTTGTAACAAACACAAGTTATATTTATTTGTCGACTTTATCTCAAGGCAAAAATTATCATTCAGGTTGAGCTGTAGTTTCCTGCCTACCTAGTGGCTGGTTAGTAACAGCTTTTAGCGCCTTTAATCCATCGAGCTGCGACATATTTGCATGCCTACATGGAAGTTACAGGGCACTCGCTTATTCAATTATTGATTTTGATGTCATACTTATGGTAAGAACTGATAATTCACTATCGTCAAATGAGGGTAAATCTGATTTAAAAATAACATTTGGCCAACTATTATTATTCGCTGCATAAGGCCTTATTATGAGAACATAGAAGGTCACTTCAAACATACCAGTACATGTTTTCATTGGCCTGGGTTCGAACTTGTTCGACGATAGTGAACTTCCACCTTTGGGTTTACTTTGTTTTTTTTTGTTTTTTTTTTTACTCCCTCAGGAAGACAATGTATTACTTTTTTCCTTCTTTACTAGGAGTAAAAAGAAGCTAAACATAGCTCAGGGAGGCAGTAGCTAAGATTAAATTGAATAATGTGGGAATATAAATTTACTGTGAAATAGTTACTGAAATACTTTAATTTAGGGTACTTTATGTCAATGTTTCACTCTTTTCACGCTAGTTTTTGTGAATCTTTAGACCCAGGTTTCTGCCTTTTTCCTGAATTTTACATTTTTATTTTTCTGCGCAGTTTAGTACTTTTGTCAGACCTAGAGAGAAATTCACCTTAGGATGTTCTTTGATGAAGTCTTCCAATCCAAGCACTGTCCCCAACAACTGCAGATGGTCCTGCACTGCTATGTAATAGTAGTTATTGAACGACTGGTCTTGTATCTCTCGCAACACATCCGCAGGTAACTTATTCCTTGCGATATTGCAGCAGCGCTCTTTGCATTTCTGGGTGATTTCTGGAGTTAAAACAACAAACATTTGGGGTCACATCGAATACATCGGTGTGTTTTAATTTTTTCTACAGCCAACAAGTGTTTGTAGAATGATAAGGGAATTTGTTACAGGTAATTTCTTTATTTCATAAGAAAAAACCTGTACATGAGTGTTAACATATTTAACTTAAATATGATCGAACAATTAAAACATACATCTAAAAAAACGAATTCTACATGTACAATTAGGCTCATTCTAATTGCATCAGTTGTAAATTAATTTAAAGTCAAGAAAAAATACATAATTTTAGCTTCAAGAAAAAACTCAGGAAATGGATAGTGTGGATGGTTTATTAAGAATTATTTTTATTCAATATTAATTTTCTTCAATTAGTTTAATTTTTTATTTCATTTGGTAAAATTTTGAAAAATTTTATACCTTGAAACGAAGGTATTTTTAAAGAGAAAATTTGAGCTCTTGAATGTCAATATCATTTACATTTCGCATATCATAAGAATGGATATTCAATGCTAGTTTTCTGAAAATTGTTTTTAAAATAAGAATCTCTAACATGATCATTTGGTTTAAGTTTCAACATATTTCTGACTGCTCTTTTTTGCAAAAGTAAAATCTTTTTTAAATTAGCATTACTAGTGCTTCCATATACAATTAATTCAAATGCAATATGTAAGTAAATGTTGGCATGATAAATTATTTCTAAAACTGGTAGGTTGCATAAATTTACCATGCTTTTTAAGCCAAAAATTCAAGAATTAATTTTCTTAAGGAAAAACTCGGTTTTAATCTTCTTACTATATATAAACCCCTAGAAATTTGAGTTTTTTTCTCACTAGTTTTCCAAAAAGTACCTACTGTTTAATTTATTAGCCAGCATTAATTAACTGACCAATAATCAATACACTTTGCGTTTATGTTTCAATACATTATACATTATACATACATTATACTTTACTTGAAATGGCGACCAACCCAGGTAGTATTTTAAGCAAAGTATGAATGACGGATGAGTGAAGGATGAATGTGATGCGATCTTGTAGTCTTACTACTGACTAAAGGCCAACATGTTCCTTAGACAGAACTGTTCAATGGCAACTAAGGGACCTACATTTTAACTTAGGATCCGAACCACAATTTTGCCTGGTTTACAATTTACGAACTGGTCTAATTATAAGGACTGTCTTATGAACGTAGTATCGAATAGTGCAAACGTTAACCCCGACAAGGGAACACCACGTCCACAAGCCATCGCTCATAACTATCCACAATTCGTGACCTCCAAGTAGCTGGATCAGAGGATGTTGGGTTACTGACCGTGGAGTCTATGCGGGGAGAACCCGGCGTCGGTGTCTATGTACACGGCTTCCCCCTCCACTCCGCCCAGCCGGCCGTGCAGCTGCACACTCACACACAACTGGAGGCTGCAACACACAAAAACACCCCCATCGCAGCGAACCTGTGTACTCAGTGAATTCCAATATAAAAAAAACAGTAATAATCAATTATTACTAAAAAAATCCAAAAAGTGGTATAGTCAAATAAAACTAGAAAACTCGTAGCTCGAAATCGAGCAAAAATCTTATAGTAAAAGAATGACGAATAATCTGCCTACTCATATACCTACTTTTTAAGTTCAATCAAAGGGCTAAATTCATTAACAAAATTATGGCTGAACAACTGAAACTTTTAAAGTTAGATTGATCTACCGCAAGAGTTTCCGAGTTAACGATTTCTTAGGTAACACCTTTATTTCCCCATGTCCTCTAGTTCCTGTAATGTATACTTTAATTCCGCTAAAAGATCAAGCTCTGCTTACAGCAACATTTAGCTCCCGCCGTGAGCAATGACTTCCTTTGTTTAGGGATTGCCGCTGCACCTAATTGATAATTATCGCCAAAACAGACATTGCATTGAACGGCTCTCTTTACAGGGGACCTTTCCTTTGTGGCACAAACGTGTTTATGACGTTTATTATTTCCACCAGCCTTTTCATTCTTAAAATGCAATCCACCGCAATGAAAACATTTTTAATTCATTGTTCTGAGGTTGGAAGGAGCATCAAATGTTACATCGGGAGGGTGATGCCAGCGGTTGCGATCGTGCTGTTCTTTCCAACTCCTCCGACCGGTCAATGTTCATCTTCTTCTTATCGGTGGCATTATAAATGCACCAAATCCAAAAATAGATTGGCTCTGGTATATGTAACTTCAAAAAACACTATGAGATATCGTCAACTACATTGTAAAACTGGTGACTACAATGTTTAAGACCTTTAACAACTTCATAACATAAATTATAATAAATATTTTTAAAAAGAAAACTGTTGAAAATAAAGCCAAAGCAGATGTAAAAATAAAAACTGCTCTTTCCGAAAAATTAATTATAAGTGCTACAATCTGTGGTTTACCTGTAGAACTATTTCAGAGCTTGACCATATATGTTCAGTTTGTAAACAAAGTGAACTGAGCTTGCTCAAATGGCGATAAATAGCGCCACTGTTCCAAAACTTCAGCCCTTTACTGTACTTTAGTGACGCCCTTTTTTTAAATTCTGAGACATGTTGGCAAATCTACATAAATACCCCTTTAATTCGGTACCTCAAACGTTAAAATCGGTCCAGCCGTTGTTGCGGTTGGACTGTGAAAAGAAAACCGCTTGCGTATTAATATATAGATAAAATATCATCGTTTGTTTTACACAGTCTCTGTCAAAATATTGATAAGTTCAGATTAATTTTTTAAAATCTAAATTTATTTTAAATAGGGGTGTGCGAGTAGTGATTTTTGAAGTACAGCCGAGTCGAATCGAGTTTTGAAAAATACCCAAAAGTTTCAAGCTTTTTTCGAGTTGAATTTTGTAATGTAATATAATATTACAATATAATAATCATATTGTTGAATTTATAATTTATATCAACATGTTTCTCCATAATGGAAAAAAATTATTATCATTACTCAAATACAAATTGCAATTTTGAGGTAATTAAACTTAAAAGAGTTACTGAACTAAAAGCAAACATACAAATACCCCCGTTGCAGCAGACCTGCATACTCAGCGAATTTCAAGTGCAAAACAACACATTTCGATCCAACATAGCGAGATTTGACATGTTTTTGTAAGCTCCATAAGAATAACATGGGGAATGAGTATGGAGGTTTGCTGCTACAGGTATATTAAAACTGGGTGGTTTTAATTCAATATTTAGTAGATCTGAACTAGAAGAAGCCATTTACCAAGTTTTATAAAGATATGTTGAGAAATAAGCGAGATATAGAATTTTACTTATTTCCCATAAGGTTAACATTGGGACAACGTACTGTGTTTACCACTTTCAATATCTCGGCAACCAATGGACATAGAGCCATGATTCAAAATACTAAATTGTTTGTTTTTTTGGGCTGAATTCAATGGTGCCAATAAAAATTTGAAAAATTTTATTTTTCTATGTAAAAATCTCAAAAAACCCATTTTTGGGGGGTTTACCCCCCTTTACCCCCCCTTCCGGTGGTCCGATCGGGCTGGTTTACGAACTCGTCCGAATAATTACTACTTTACACGTCTATGCCAAATTTCATTCCGATTGGACCATTTTTGCGCAAGTTATCGTGCTTAAAGACACATATATATATATCTATATATATATATATATATATATATAGATATATATATATATATATATTTATGAAAGTGAACGAATGGTGTTTTTGGCATCTGAGGACCTCAAAAAGAAAAGTTATGATGGTTTTAGGCTTAGGTCTTACCATGAGACCTACGGTAACAGCTTCTTCCCTATAGGGGAAATTCGCTAATAAATGATACCAAAAGAAGAAAGAAAACCTTTTACTTAAACTCACAATAATACTTGATTTGATATACTTTTCAAGCCTAACTTGTGTTTAAAGCTTACTATACCTGGGTTTTGAAATGAAACGAAAGCTATAAGCCATGACCTGACTCAATTACCTGATCTCAAGGCCGTAGCCAATGGGGGGTTAGGCCCTTTTCACACTGGACCACCATGGTGGCGACACCGGTGGCGCCACCATGGTGGCTACGATTCATTAGCATTGATTCAAATGGGACATCTTCACACTGAGCGTTGGTGGCGCGACTGGCCGCGCCCCCAGAAATGCGGTGGCTCGGGGATGCGATTTTCAGACCACGTCGTGCCATACTTTCTTATTGGACTGTTCACATTGGAGCGACTGGCAGCGCCACCAGTCGCTAGTCAGTCCTCTCCAGCCCCCTGCACTTGTGTTCATGCAGTGCAGTTGTGTTTGTTCAGTGCAGTCGAGTGTTCGAGCAGTATCATGAATACCGATAAAGTAGATACGGAGCGTTTTATATTGGAAATTGAAAATAGACCTGCAATATGGGACATGACATCTAATGTTTACTCAGACAGAGATGCAAAGAAGAAGGCGTGGATGGAAATTAAGCCCGCCATCCACGAGCGAACTTTGTCCGGGAGAAAGCACTGATTTTGTCCGCGCGGACAATGTTCGGCAGAAGTACGCTCGTGGATGGGCTCTACAAGCGCTGATTTTGTCCGTGGCGTACAATGTTCGCTAGTGGATGGCCAATCCCAATTTTGTCCGTCTCGTCATCAAGTTTTCTCCCATTAAAAACCCTAACAACACCAAGCGGGTACATACATACAGACATGCATAAATATTAAGTAACAGATAAGTACTAATGTAAGTTACAGTATACGAGCAAATAGTTTTTTTACTTGCAATGATTTTATTATTTTATTTAACGTTAATTAAAGTTTAATTACTGTACTGTGTTGAGTAGTTTACAATTGCTTTATATTATTATTTCAAATTGGGACATTGTATTTGTTTCTTGGAAGATTGAAACTTATTGCGATATGTCGCTTCGCGCCGCGCCGTTTCCGGTCCCACGGTATACCGGGACCAGCGACCAAAGACTCGCTGACCGGGACACCTGCGAGTGCACTGATAAAGTTCAGTCGCTAAGTGATCATCAGATTGAATATACATCCAGTTTTAAGCTCAGTGTCGTTGAGGTCGTGGTGTGATAGTGTGTACTGTTGTCTGTTGTGTACTGTATTGTGTTGTTTACTGTTTCGTATAAGCAAGCCTAGTTATGTCGGAAGCTCCGGAAGCGAACACGAATGATAGAGTCTTGGAAGAGGAGGTTCCAAAGTCAATAAAGAAAAAATACATTGAATTAGAAAATGAAAAAAAGCTACTAAATGAAAAATGGCTGCAGCTACTCTTTATGTACCGTCCATTGTCTGATAATGAATAAAAAATGTACACTTTAAAAAGTTCCTCACTCACATATACATATATTATACACAAAAAAATAATAACTTCACAGACACAAAACTAAAATATACTGTACTACGCAGTGCTCCCAGCTCTGCAGTTGTCACTAGACTGATCGAAAACGTAAAAAATCATCCCCTCCACAGATTTTGTTCGCGCTGCCTGACGGACAAAGTCCGCTAGTGGATGGCGAGCGATCAGACCAGCGAGCACAGAAAAGAAATAGAGGCCAGCCGAGCACGGCGGTGTAGCCAAGTAAGCAGCGCCCGTGACCGCATGAGGAGTGGGGGGAACGGTGAGTCACCCTAGTCCCGAGCGTCTTGTGCACTGCCAGGGGCCACCGCCGCGGATATCTCTGCTATCAGCAGCTGTCAGTTCAGTTGTTTACATTCACCTGGAGCGTTCACTTGTATTGTAGAAAGCATGGCTCAACATTGCGTGGCTTACGGTTGTAACAACCGTGGGAAAATTTAAGGAGTAACTCCTTAGAGAGGCCAGCCGGAAAAAACATTAGTAACAAGGACATTCCGGACAGGTAAGGAAAAATATTAGTATGGGTTTAAAGTATATAATATTATTTAGTAGGGATGTGCGAGTAGTGATTTTTGAAGTCGAGTGGAGTCCAGTCAAGTTTTGAAAATACCCGTGAGTTTCGAGCTTTTTTCAAGTCAAGTTTTTTTTAGTTTATAATATAATAGTCATCATGTTTCTACATAATGGTAAAAATTATTATTATTACTCAAATAAAAATTACAATTTTGAGGTAATTAAACTTAAAAGAGTTACTGAACTAAGAGCAGATATGCAAATAAATTACCAAACAAATTAAGAAAACCTTTTACTTAAACTCACAATAATTCTTGATTTGATATACTTCTAACTTATGTTTATGTCTTGCCTGGGTTTTGAAATTAAATTACCTTACTCAATTCATGATTAAAATATTTCCTTTGAGTTATTCAAACAGAACATTTTTATTCATGTAACTGTCAACAAAAAAACTAATTTCTACTTATTTTGAATGGTTTCTAAAATATAACAAAAGTAATAATTATAAGAGATGTAATAATAAATAACCTCAAACAATAAAAAAGTTAGAGTGATATAAAAATTTATATGTCTTTAATAGCTAAAAAGAACTTTTTACTTCAAGGATAACAAACGAGGTTTCAGTTATATTCGTTAAAGTTGGATTGACATTGTAAAAAATGGCCGTAATATTCTTTCACACGTACCAAGTACTAATTTCAAAAGTTTTAAACCTCTATATTGGCCTCACATTATTTAACACTGACCATAAGAACATAAGAACATATATTGAACATAAGACTATATCATTTCAGTAAACAATACAATGATAAACTTTACACCAATCGCTAAATTAGGAACCACCTGACTAAAGTTCTTTACCTTTTTATGTCAGTAGGCAGATAAATACGTGTTAGATGTGTAATTAAGGCTATTTACTTGTCAGAATTAAAACTTAAAACAAAAGCCAGCTTATTTTATTGTACCCTAAATCATTCATTACTATTATTATTGTTACCAGAGGAGAAAAAAGTAAGCATAAAAAAATATAGTGAAAACGTTAAGTTTCATTATTCCACTCATGTGCCAGCAGTGAGCTACGCAACGTGGACGCAGTGGCAGCGCCTAGCTCCCGGGCCACGTGAAGGACAGATTTTGTATCCTCTTCAACCTAACTTTTCTCCGTTACCAATGATCGTAGAATTCTCCAAAAAATATATGTAAAGGTTCAACTCATGCTCTCAAACTTTGCTGCAGACGAAACTTTCCTGACCAAAAAATAAAAAATTTCCTCACAGACTAACTTTTTCATGTTTTCACAATAAATTTAATAATTTCTTTAGGTATTTTTGATTAATAAAAGCAAAATAGAATATATACTAAATTTTTAACCTTACTATCTGTGAGTAGCACCATTAAACACTATATGTTCCAAGTTTGATAATTTTAGGACCACTCTAAGTGCTTCTAATCATCGTGTATTTGAAAAAGGTTTTCTAACGCTGTTTGTCTCATTTAGCGCGAGTTGTCCGCATAAGGAGTGGGGGAACATGGCTGCAATGTCCGTAATGTTGGCTGAATACGTGTAGCCCCTCTATTTCTTTTCTGTGCTCGCTGGATCAGACGGACCTGCGGTCCGCCCAAACTTTCTCTGATTTTGTCCGCGCTGCCTCACGGACAAAATCCGCTCGTGGATGGCGGGCTTTACTCATAAGTGAATAATTATGAGTATACATCATTTATGATATAAATACAATTTATACTCTATTTCATTTAAATGTTTAAGTCATTGTAATGAATACAAGAGTTATTATTAATAAATGTGTTAATGACTATGTTTTATTTCATTTACCTCAACGTTAGTAGCAGTTTCTCTTCTGGAGGTATGCTGTCCCGCAGTTTCGTAGATTGTCCCATTATTTTATCTTTCAGACGTCCCAGAAGCTCGTCAAAACTTAAAACACTCATTCTTGAGTAAATGTAAAATTTGTCAGGGTTATTTCTGAGGTCTTGGTAGTGAGTGAAAAAAGTGCCTCTGTTACTTCTATTTCTTAAAAAAAGGATGAACCCAAAAACTACGTTTTTTACGACGTTTTCGCAATTTCAAAAATATATAGGCTAAAGCACCTGCTTCTTCAATGTCCATGATTGAACTGTGAGGTTGGTGGCGGCACTGGTGGCTGAGCTGGTGGCGCATGCACTTTGACTGGCCACCATGGTGGCGCTACCGGTGTCGCCACCATGGTGGCCCAGTGTGCAAAGGGCCTTAGGGGGTCAAAACCCCCCCGAAATAGTTGAAATAGCCTTGAAATTGTAGCCAACGGGGGGGTCAGGGGGGTGAAAAAATCCACCCGGAAATGGTTGCAGGGGGTCCGGGAACAGTCCAAAAAGGGTCCGAAATGACAATGAAGGGGCCGAAAACCAGACGCAAGAGCTAAAAAAAAGTCACCACATTTGAAGGCCCGAAAATCCCGTCGCCGGCCCTACCCAAACCCCCCCCCCAAAAAAAACTTTCTGACTACAGCTTAGCCTGATCTAATTACCTGACTCAATTCATGATTAAAATATTTCCTTTGAGTTATTCACACAGATACAATTTTATTCATGTAACTGTCAAAACAAAAAAACAAAGTTTTTATTTATTTGGAATGGTTTCTAAAATATAACAAAAATAATTTTTTAAAGAGATGTAATAATAAATAACCTCAAAACATAGAAAAGACAGAGTCATATAACAATTTATGTGTCTTTAATAACTACAAAGAACTTTTTACTTCAAGTATAACAAACGAGGTTTCAGTTATATTCGTTAAAGTTGGATTGACATTGTGAAACATGCCCGTAATATTCTTTCGCACGTACCGATTTTGGGTAAACGCCGGGAGTAACTACTCGACTCGAACTTTTGAGTATTTTGCAATAAGTCGAATCGAGTCGAGTAGTGTATACTCGGCTCCAAAAAGCTGGATTCTTGAGTAGTCGCGCACCCCTAATTTTAAATAATCAGCTGAAATAGAGCCCTCCAAAGGTATTTTCGCTAATACCTTGGAGACCAATGGACTGAGAGCAATGACTGAAAATATAAAATTGTTTGTTTTTTCGAGCTGAATCCAATGGTAAAAACAATAATGTATTTTTTACACAATATTTTTATCTCCGAGGTATTTTATTCAATTTTTTTGAAACTCGGTATGTACCTAAATTTAGTCTAGGTTAGTTTATGAAAAAATAATCTGCATGATCGAACTTCAAATTTTAAAATGGACGCCATTTAAATCCTTTAAATTGAAACACCGAAAAAATAGTACGTTTTACAAAAAATATAAAGAATAACAATTTTTTGTAAATTTTATTTCCAATGGAATTATACCTAAATTATGAAAATTGGTTAATAAACAACTGAGTTATGGTTGAATTTAGCTAACGAGGCAGCATATTTTGGAGAAAAATAGTCCATTGTTTCGCTGAGCCATGTGCTGAAATGGACAAATTTCACTGCAACAATCTATGTAGGTTTAACATAGATTGTTGAATGACCTTGTTTAGATTTCATATGAAATGTAAATGAGTTTGCGACATAAACTTTCATATTTCGAATGCTTCTTTACTGAAACACGTAATCATATGACAACACAGACGATTAACGCTAATAATGAATACACCACAATCACTCACTCGCCAGTAAGGCTGAACATTAGAACCACAACTTATATCCATCTCGAATTCGGAATGTGTTCTTTTAGAGGACTGTAGTTTTTGAAAATCATTTCGCCACAAATCTGTTGAGTTGTTTTGAACTGAAATATATTTATTATTATTATTGAAAGTACCACAGCTGAGTTTTGCCACTGCCGGGAGCTCCGCAGACTTCCAGTATGGAACCGAGAGGAACCCCTCCTCCCAGCAGCCGGTCCAGGGCCAGGCTGAACGTCAGGATCCTCGGACACTTCCGCTCCTCCTGTAAATATACATCGCATCAAATCACAAGGCCCTGGCCTTCTGTAAGCTAAAATTAATATTAGTCTAGTGGACAGACTGGACCACGCCATGTGACTCAATCTTTCAGTAAAGGCGGCTCCACACATGCGTTATTCGGCATGACATAGACATAGACATAGACATAGACATAGACATAGACATTTATTAGTTAGTCCTTCAACACATTAACAAAATGGCAATAGACTTCGTCAAGGTACATATAATGGTACACAAATAAAATCAACATCAATTAGACAATATAATAAAATATGTAAGTCTAAATAAATCTAAAAGGCTAGGCCTATTAGTCTTCAATTTCACAGTTTAAAAATTCTTCTAAGTTGTAAAACGGGTGTGCCTGAAGCCATGAGTACAATTTATTATGAAATCTATTTTTGGATAAAGAATGATAACTGGCTGGCAATTTATTGCAAAATTTAACACCCAATGCTTCATGATAGTTCATAGATTTAGTTATGTACTTTAGTTATGTACTTTAGTATGTACTTAGTTATGTATTTAGTTCATGCACCGAATGTTCGACGTTCAGTGAACTATTTGTCTCACTATAGGACCGACAATGAACAAGCACTAATGTTTGCTACTTGCCAAATACATAAACACCCATCCACACTACTCGTGATTCGGCAAATCGCTGCTCGCTGCATGCCGAATAACGTATGTGTGGAGCCGCCTTAATGGATTAATGTTTGATTGATGATAGAAAAGGAAATTTTAACTGAAATTTCCTTAAACAGCGATGTTTTCATTATTAGCGAATTTCCCCCATAGGGAAGAAGCTATTACCGTAGGTCTCATGGTAAGACCTAAGCCCCAGACCATGATAACTTTTCGTTTTGCGGCCCCCAGAAGCAAAAAACACCATTCGTTTGAATTTTTAGATATCTATATATCTATATATCTATATATCTATACATCTATTTATCTATATATGTGTCTGTTAGCACGATAGAGGCCGCAAATATGATCCGATCGGAATGAAATTTGGTACAGTCATGTAAAGTGGTAATCACTCGGACGAGTTCTTGAACCAGCCCGATCGGACCACCGGAAGGGGGGGGTAAAGGGGGACAAAACCCCCCAAAAATGGGTTTTTGAGGTTTTTACATAGAAAAATAAAATTTATTGAATTTTTATTGGCACCATTGAATTCAGCTCGAAAAAAACAAACAATTTAGTATTTTGAATTACTGCCCTATGTCCATTGGGTACCGAGATATTGAAAGTGTTAAACATAGTACGTTGTCCCAATGTTAACCTTATGGGAAATAAGTAAAATTCTATATCTTGCTTATTTCTCAACATATCTCGATAAAACTTGGTTTGTGGCTTCATCTAGATGAGATCTAATGTTTAAAATGTTAATGAGATGTCTAAACTCCCCAATATTTCCATTTTCGTGGCAGCAAACCTGCATACTCATTCCCCATGTTATTCTTACGGAGCTTACGAAAACATGTCAAATCTCGCTATGTTGGCTTGAACTATGTTCTTTTGCACTTGAAATTCGCTGAGTATGCAGGTCTGCTGCAACGGGGGTATTTTTTACTTGAGGTCATGTTGATGATTACCAGGGTGTCTACCAAATAGATGGTGGTAAAAAGGAGGACTTGTGGTGGATCCTATAAAATGCTGGAGGACCCATTGAGGTTTCTTATAAAAAATACCATTGTAAATCAACAAAAAAAATTATCTATAGCAATTTAGTCATAATCTTTCTCCATTTCACAAAGACTAATGTAATTAACAACATATGGTTCCAAACCTCATGTTTTATAGTGGTACACATTTATAACATTCCATAAAATCTATTGAATTTTTTAACCACAATTTGTTAATGAAGTGGAAAAATTAGAGGACCTTCAGGTCAGTTTAAGGATTTTTAGAGGACTTGGAGAACCTTTTTTCAAAAGGATGACTTTTTTATGCTTGAAGGATCTGGAGGACCAGTAGACACTCAATTATCAATCCACAATATACTTGATTATCTATTTAAAAAACTTAACTTATACTTGAAACCCTTTGTAGAACGTTCATGAAACATCTTCATCAACAAAGTGTGCTTGACTTTGACTTTGTAAGTTTTTATCATAAGCTAAAAAGGGAAAACATCAAAAGCATAGGGCCTGCATCTGTATTGGTTTGTACTTTATAAATGGTCAAATTAAAGAATGTTGAAAGAGATTGTTTTGTCAATAAAGATAAATTCAATTATATTCATTTTGAGGATTAAATTTTAGTACACATTTTTAAGTATGCTCATAAAGAAATATTTTATATTTTCTCACTGATATAACCAGTAAAACTTAAAATAAAAGGCAGTGCAGTTCGGAGTTTATTGCACTTTTTAAACCTTGAGTAAGATATTTTATAATTAATAACAAGTGATCATATCTTACCTCTAAAAGGGCAAGACCTGTTGTCTTTTCTGGTCCTTTCATTCTTTCTTTAAGTTTAACTTGAATATCAGGGTATGATTTGAATAGCTTGTCCACTTCTTCAATAAGTTCTGAAAGAAATATTTAATCAGAGTAATGAACAATCAAAACTGCAAGTAAATGAAAACCGTAATGCAATAATACCAGCAGAAATGATTATTCAACAAATATTTGTTTGTACAGTGTATTATTATGCAAATAAATCCAAAATGTATTGGAGAAAATTTGAATTTTCTGAACTAGCGACAAAAATTTACTAAGTTTCACTAAGTATGTGATAGTAAAAATGGAAGGCTTATTGTCTCATCACCCCAACAGAACTGCCCATTTCAAGAAAACATTTTGCATCCTTTTGTATCTTTCTAATTGTTTATAGTTTACATTAAAGATTAGAAAATCAAAAAATTCAGCCATTAGGTAATAAATATAAAAGTTGGAGACTAGATAGTCAACAACAAAACAATTCTTATTTACTATCTCAAACAATGAAGTTTGAAAAGTGGTTTTAAATTTACATTAAATTCTACATTATTATACATTAAATATTTTACATTAAATTAAATTCTATTAAAGATCCACACATTTGTAGAACCGAGTTTTTCATAGGGCTCATGGAAGAAAACGCCTTTTTTCTTTATTTCATTAAAGTAAACGTCTTTTTTCTTTATTTCATTGAAGTATTCCGTTTTAAAAGTTTTTAAAGAATCGCTGACTGTGGATTTGCAGAAGAATTTATTGTAAACAGTAATATCCTGTACATATAAAAACAAATTTAAGTTTCCTGAAAAGAAATTATCCAAAAATACTAAATAAGAAAAAATGAAGACAACCTCTTCATTTCCAAAGGATCATCCACCAACCTTCATTGGTATCAAACAAGTCCTCTGCATAAGTATAGCCGTTATCAAGAAGTCTCTTGATCGCAAAGCCAGGCAACTGAAGGCAGCAAACCGGCAACATTCTTTCAGATCGACCTCAAGTCCCTGACAGGGTTCCTTGATAATGCTGTACTGTAAGAAGGTCTACTGATTCAAAATTCTGAAACAAAAGAATATGTTAAGAGTTTCGTCCTAGCACATTATTTACATGAATCTACATATTTTCCTTTCTTCATTTTTCAATTGTATTTCAGTAGGACCTTAATTGTGTTGATTATTTAAATGTTAATCAATATATCTTTATATTAATAGACAAGCATTTTCCTTAAGGTTTTTGTACTCCTTTTTTCTCAGCCTGTGTGCAACGTAGCAAAAATCTAAGCACAC
Source organism: Flexamia atlantica (assembly GCA_035578135.1). Lineage (NCBI taxonomy): Eukaryota > Metazoa > Arthropoda > Insecta > Hemiptera > Cicadellidae > Flexamia > Flexamia atlantica. The sequence continues at coordinate 1,173,474 of JAQJVK010000049.1, read as the reverse complement.
CGATAGAATTGTATTTTCCTGTAGATGTGCAGAATCCCATTGAATTTATATTAGTCTTTTAGAAATGTAAAACATTCAATTTAAAATTCAAAAAAATTAACATTAGCCTTATGAGTTGCTGTTTTGGTGATATTATAACGACCAAAGTAAACAAAGTTAGCATCATATGTAGCTGTTATCACATGCTATTTTTCGTAGAGTAAAGATTTGATGTAGAAACTTAAGCCTCAGTTAATTGGGGTATGGAGTGAAAATATAGAATTTGATTGAAATCAGGACTACTTAGAGAAGATTAGGGATATCATACTCAAATGTGTTCCATTATACATTTATATGGAAAAATAAAGTTTACTTGCTTAAATAAGATTAAGAGATAGAAATTTTCTAATAAAAAGGGAAGAAAAAAGTACATTAAGTTTCTACCATCCAATGTACTAACTGACATATGCAAACGGCAGGGCCGGCGACGGGGGGGGGGGGGGGGGGGGGGGGGGGCAAATGCACAGGGGCCCGGATCCACGCGAGATTAGTAAAAATGGGGCCTAGAATCGAGATGAGTAAAAAAATGCAGGCCTCTCAATTGCACAGGGGCCCAAAAATCATGTCACCCGGGCTTGGCAACCGGAGTATAAATGGACACATTATATTCAAATTTTGTTTTTATTGGTGGATAATGGGTAAAATATATATTACATTTCAGTGATAATAATAGGAAGAGAGGGGAGGAGGGAAAAAGTTCCAAATGGTAGGAAAGAAGGGAGGAGAGATGGTAAGAAGAGAATGAAGGAGAAAAGGAGGGAAAAGTGGAGATAAGGTCGGAAGTAGAGAGTGAGGAATTAATGGAGGGAGGGAGAGAACTGTGGTAAGGGGTGTACAGGATAAACTGATTTGATGACTGAAGGTTTACTTTCCTCTGATTCAACAATTATTCCTAAAAAATAAACATGAAATCTTAATAAAATAGTCATTATCTTAATAAAATACTAATTACTAAAAACCATGCCATAAGCCAGAAATGAAGTAAAATAATTAGTCAAGGATTGAGTCTTTCTCTTTTGTTTTGGGCCCCCAGTTTGGTTATATTATGTGTTCACATGGAAAATATGTACTATATGAAAAGTATTTAGAAACGCATTTGTTTATGCGGGGATTGTTTATAAAATTAGCTATCCCTATTTGTCACTTTGAAAATTGGTCGAATTTTCGACCACAGGCGATCTCTAGTATATATATAAAAGAAGAGTTGTGTCTTGGTATATTTCGGGCTACAGCCAAAACAACATGTCTTAGACACTTGATCTTGGTGTCAAATTAAAGCTTGGAATCTCATGATGTGCACTATGGTGCACATCATGTTTTTATATCTTTAAGGGCTTGGGCCCAGAATCGTCCTAAAGGGACCTATGTCAAGGACTCTGGAGTGCTTTGAATAGTTGCTATGGTTACCATTAGAAATTGCTACTATGGGTACTAACAGAATGCAGCTCTAAGAAACAACAAGAATACGAGAAGAAAAAAATAACCTCCCGGGCAAAGCCGGGGTTATCAGCTAGTTATTGTATATTTTAATTATCCTAATTAAAGCTAAGCAAAGCCGCCGCAAATTCTTCGATTCCCTTAGAATAGCATTTGTCCAAGATTACGTTTCAAAATGAATACAACCGTTTCCGTGTATTCCCTTGCCTTGTTCGATGACTTTTTCTGAAAGTTCTTATCACTTTACCAACGGCTAAAAAACAAAATTGTTCCTCTCGTCAGAAACTAAAAACAGTTCATTATTAAATAAGTCGATTCGGCTCCTACAAAGCCAAAGGCAATAAAAAGAAAATTATGCAAAGCGGTGCGTTTGTGGCAAAAACGAAACCCGCCAAAGTAGTGTTTATCAGCTGGGTGTCACGAACAATGGAGGTGGTGAGGGAAGGAGGGGGGAGGGGGGGTGAAGTGAAGGTAATAAATCACAAGAAGTCGAAGAAAGAGGGAGAGGTCAAGCCAAGGGTGGCGAAGTTCGATAACCGATACGATAGTTTGTATCGTTCGGTGTGACGATTAAATACCGCTAACTGTGGTAAATGGGAACTTTTATTTTTTAAGATACATAATTTTTTATAGGTAAATGAACTTCCAAAACTATTCAAGTCCTAAATTTTTAAAGATGAAAAATAAACAATAAACAGACCAATTTGAGGGTGTGAATAATTTGACAAAACTTATTGAGAGCCTTACAAAAGTCTGTATGTTGCCGTAAAACAACGCAGATTTTAGTATTTGATGAAACAATTTTAAATCAAATCAAATTGCTGCAATGAGCTTTAGTTCGTTTCTCAAGAGTCATTCCCTCACATCACTTAAACAACAAATCAAAATAATCAAGCAACACAAATGAACCATGCTATAAACATGGTTTATAGCATGGTTTGAATATTTTACATTTAAATTGCTAAATGAATATTTTACATTTAAATTGGTTTAAATATCTTGACAAAGTAGCCTAAATAATTTAATACAATATTAATTTATTTTTATATTACTCTTATAAATTCAATATTTTTTACCAAAAATAATTTGTAACGTGCTAAAACATGTCGTCGTTGGAAAGTTTGACCTCGTTAATTGTAAAAGAGATCAGAAGATCTGGAAATCTAGATGTACTAATAACTTTAAATTTGTATTGGAACATAAATTTCTTAACATAAATCAAACTAGTGGCTTCAAGGGGCGAAAAAATCCAATAGTACAAAATACCTTAATTCTACCTTACATTGATCTAGCCTACCACATGGTTTTCAATCAAGTATTATCATCCCAATGCATTTTTCATGGCAGCTGTATTACGTTATTTCTTGATTTCCGGTGAATTTAAAGAAATTTCATTATTTTTCCCGCCATCACTGAATAGAGAGACCTTTAATTTGAGCCCTCTCCCATCTTTCTACGACTTGCCAGACGCCTACAATTTTTGACGCATAGAATCGCCTTACGAAATTAAATATATGATGATATCTTTCAGCCATAAATTTGAATTGTTGCTACCTATAAACCTAGACCTGGTTTACAACTGAAACGATTACGAATCAACGAATCGAAAGTCGACAAGAACAACCGAATCAGCTATCGATGACCGGGGCAACGGTGCGGTTTGACCCGGCGACAGGCCACTACGTCACCGGGCGGCTGGTGGCGGCTAGTGGAGCTCCACCAGTGGCAGTGGCACAGTGGCAGTGATGGCGGTGGCGGGTGGTGCACCTCTCCACTTGCTCTGTCTCCTCGTCGCCTGCACCGCCGCCTCCTCCATCCCCTGGTGGAACATCAAACTCGCCCAGGACCAAGGGTAGGAGGTTTACGAATATTTTTATTCGGTCTGGTATTAATGTTTCTTGTACCTTGCTTGGAAACGTTTGAATCAAATGAAAACTCGTTAAAAGATTATTATTTTCGTTATATATGCCTGTATTTTTATATATAAAAAAATTAAAAAGTTTTTTGACCCTAAACAAGATGATAAACTTCTAATACTTCTTATGAATTTGGAAAGTAAAATTTTTAACAAAAATAACTGGTATTATATTTTTACCATAGAGTTATAACAATTTCAAACCGCTGTTGATGATAAATGAATAGGGAACTTCGGGATTATTTTTCATTGTCAGTTTAAATATCTAGTTTGTAAATACTCGAGCAATGAAATAAAAACTTTACCTATTTATAGAATTCAACGTTTATGTTTGCAAGTAGCCTATGACTGCCAACTGCCACTTAACACCAACTTCTTTGTTAAATATTTCTCCAAAAGGCGGTTTTAACAAATCTCGTACAGAGATTCGTTAACTATAATATAGTACTAAATTACGTAAGTATTTATTTGATGTTACTGAAATGAAAGTTAACTTCTGTATGTTTATTCTAGGCACGTTTTTAGTCTCTATTTAATTCGATTATTTTTTATATAACGATCCGGAAAATTATTAGATTACATCAGAATAAGCAAATTGTAAACGTTTATCGGACAACTTTGTCACTAAAATCTACGAATTCCAGGTCATATCCGCCAAGTTATCTGTTACATATTTTGTAAAATACAACTTTCAAATTTTTCTATTTGTTTTTATATTGTAGTAATGATACTCGTATGCTCTATGATAAGCACACAAATTTATTATTCTCTTGCTTCATGCAGACCCTAAATAGATAGACTTTTTCATAATTCAAGAAAATCTGCAAATATTTATGTACTGATAACTTTTATTTTTATTTATACTTAAAGTTTTATAATAAATAAAATTACCTACTTAGCATAATCGACATTTGATTTATTATCTAAAGACGTAATCCAATACGCCAACAAACATCATGTCACTAAATGTCACTATGGCGAAAAACGCAACAAAATTTTCTTTTAGCGAATTTCCTTAAAGGAATAAGCTATTACCGTAGGTCTCATGGTAAGAGCTAAGCCCGAGACCATGTTAACTATTCATTTTGGGGCCCCCAGAAGCAAAAAACACTATTCGTTCGAATATATATATATATATATATATATATAGTGGAATATAAGTCAGTAAGTCTACGTTTGACAAAAAGACGGCAGTAAGTCTACGTAGAGTTATGGACAACTTTTTAGTTTTTCGCTGCATATATAGTATTTAAAATCATTTTGGCAATAAGTCTACATGAATTTAAAAATCCGTCAGTAAGTCTACCTCACGACGGTGTTGCCAACTGAGTTGTTTAATCACTATGGCTCTTGAAAACCCTTTCTCTAGCACTCGAGTAACTTACCTACACAACTTAGGAACACAGGACTTAGGATTGTGTTCTAAAGTGTTAAAGTGTGTCTTAATGTGTTCCTGTTCTCCCGACGAACTTTCTCGGAACACCCAATTGTCCCGTTTGGCGTTATTTGTTCAAAAATCTATTTATATTCTTGATCTAAATTTCAATTCTTTATAAGAATATCAAAATTTTATACTCTTGAAATAAATTTTAATTCTTGATTGCTAAAAACCAAGGCAATGTTTTTTCTGCAAACAATTGTATCATTTGAGGATACAATCTTCCCGCCTTTTGTTTATCCTTTAGACGTGAGACAATGCAGCCACGTCCCTCGCTACTGTAGCCTCGCCATAGGGACAATGACTACCGTATACGCTACCACAATCAATTTGTTCATCTTAGCCATCATGAAGTTTTACTTAATGAAGGTGACTTGGAAACTTCATGAAGCGTCCAAGTAACATCCGTAATGTTATCACATAAATAAAGTGCAGTAAAATCGGTAATAAAAAATTACTGAAGTGTGTGTCAAATTATGTAATAATTTAATAAGTACATAAACACATAATATTACATGGATTTAGTGTACAGGATTCTCGTCATGCAGGCATCTCTTCTGGATACAGGTCATACGATATAGGACATATTTCACAGTTCCTATCTATTTAGCCCCTATACCTCTCCCAAATATTATGAAAAATTGGACTATCCGTGTTGTCTCTTAGCCATTAGGAAATGAATTGTAATGGACATAACAGTATTGGGTGTGATATTTAGTGAACAGTAGAGGACATCTGTGAATTTGGACATTTTGGATGTGGCCTTTACAGCCGTAAATGAAATGCTTTAATAACAATAATATATTGCCGCTTTCTACAATACATTAGTCAAATACCACTTAGGCCAGGGTTCCCCAACTGGTGGTACGCGAACCATAGGTGGTAGGCGATGGTCTTTAAGTGGTACTCGAGAGATTCTCACCTTAGTAGGAAAATAGTATTTTCCGTTACCAACCAGCGTAGTAAGTACCGTTTATCCGAGCGAGCATGAAAGTTCCCGCGCGAGCCGAAGGCGAGTGCAGGATTTTCATGCGAGTACGGTAAAATTGATTAATTGCCATGTGGCCGTTCCTTATTTCCATCCCACAACGGTCTTGAACACGTAAGTGCCTGAAAAGTGCTCAAGGGCGAGAGTTACGGTAAAATGTCACTAGACCAAAACTATTCAGCGTATTTTTTTACATATTTTGAGATGGTACTGTGTTATCAGGCACTGAAATTAACTAAAAATAAGAAAATCTTTAGTTTTTCCGACTTTTTTGCGTATAGGGGCTAAACTATACATATTTTAAGTCTAAAAATGAGCCCATTCGACTGGAAAAATGCGAAAACATACATTTCGACACATAATTGATTAATTGCTATGGGGGCGTTCCTTATTTCCATCCCACAACGGTCTTGAACACGTAAGTGCCTGAAAAGTGCTCAAGGGCGAGAGTTACGGTAAAATGTCACTGGACCAAAATTATTCAGCGTATTTTTATACATATTTTGAGATGGTACTGTGTTATCTGGCATTAAAATTAACTAAAAATACGAATATCTTTTGTTTTTCCGACTTTTTGCGTATAGGGACTAAACTATACATATTTTAAGTCTAAAAATGAGCCCATTCGACTGGAAAAATGCGAAAACATACATTTCGACACATAAATTGATTATTGCCATGTGGCCGTTCCTTATTTCCATCCCACAACGGTCTTGAACACGTAAGTGCCTGAAAAGTGCTCAAGGGCGAGAGTTACGGTAAAATGTCACTGGACCAAAATTATTCAGCGTATTTTTATACATATTTTGAGATGGTACTGTGTTATCTGGCATTAAAATTAACTAAAAATACGAATATCTTTTGTTTTTTCCGACTTTTTGCGTATAGGGACTAAACTATACATATTTTAAGTCTAAAAATGAGCCCATTCGACTGGAAAAATGCGAAAACATACATTTCGACACATAAATTGATTAATTGCCATGTGGCCGTTCCTTATTTCCATCCCACAACGGTCTTGAACACGTAAGTGCCTGAAAAGTGCTCAAGGGCGAGAGTTACGGTAAAATGTCACTGGACCAAAATTATTCAGCGTATTTTTATACATATTTTGAGATGGTACTGTGTTATCTGGCATTAAAATTAACTAAAAATACGAATATCTTTTGTTTTTTCCGACTTTTTGCGTATAGGGACTAAACTATACATATTTTAAGTCTAAAAATGAGCCCATTCGACTGGAAAAATGCGAAAACATACATTTCGACACATAAATTGATTAATTGCTATGGGGGCGTTCCTTATTTCCATCCCACAACGGTCTTGAACACGGAAGTGCCTGAAAAGTGCTCAAGGGCGAGAGTTACGGTAAAATGTCACTGGACCAAAATTATTCAGCGTATTTTTATACATATTTTGAGGTGGTACTGTGTTATCTGGCATTAAAATTAACTAAAAATACGAATATCTTTTGTTTTTCCGACTTTTTTGCGTATAGGGACTAAACTATACATATTTTAAGTCTAAAAATGAGCCCATTCGACTGGAAAAATGCGAAAACATACATTTCGACACATAAATTGATTAATTGCCATGGGGGCGTTCCTTATTTCCATCCCACAACGGTCTTGAACACGGAAGTGCCTGAAAAGTT